>OY747125.1:4789576-5389576 GCA_963556465.1 Berberis vulgaris
TGGAGAGACTGAATCAGTGAGTTCTTCTTCATACTAATTCATACCTTTTGTTGAAATATATTATTTGGTTTGTTATAGTTTTGTGTCTGGGGTTGATTGATTGGTGAGTTCTGATTATTCTTATTGTTTTGTTTTTAATGTATACCTTCCTGTGCATTGCTCTTCCAAGTATTATTAGTACGTGAGGGTTATTGAAGAACAATTAGGTGCAGATTTTGATTTCAATTTTGATTTCAATAAGCCAAGAAGTTCTAGTGTAATAATTCAATTTTGATTTCATTCCCAAAGCAATTGATCAGAAAAATGAGAATAATGAGATCATCAACGAGATAATACGGACTTAAGAAAAAATCAAAATTTATGTATAACCCTCGGAAAAATAGAAAGGTTCAAAACTTTCAGGGTTAAGTCTCCACTATTATTCTAAGGTTTTCTAGTGCATATTTCACTCATCAACTTCAAGTTATGCTAACATGGCTCATGGTGCAAAGATAATCGAGTTGAAAAATCTTATGAACTAGATCTAAATTAAGGATCATAATAAACTTTTAGTCTTTATCAATATACCAATATGTCAAGTTGGCGTGCATTTTCTTGAGCATCAAACATTTAAAATCCATTTTCATAATCGCAAAAGACCAAGTTTTCTTGACATAATAACTTTTTTTTTAACATAAGAAAAGAAAATATTACGAAAAATTCACCGACTCATGAACCCTACCCCCAAACCTAATCCAAACATTGTCCTCAATGTTTAACAAAATAATTCTGACAAATGAATGAAATAAGTACATGAGAGGAGGTTAGAATAGTATTACCGCGGTGAAGATTTTACCAATTTCCAAAAAGTCATCCATCAATGAGGCTCTCAAACATAAGAATCATGGAGTTTTCATTAGAAATCGATAAAATGCAGACTCGACACTAATAAGAAAACTAAAAAAAAGGCAAGTTGTAAGTCAAAACTGTTATGGAGCTAACGAGTATGAGTGAAACACAACTAAATAGGGTACTCAAAAATCAATCCAGACTAACAACAAAAATACACAACTAAAGCTAGGCTGCTTCCTAGGAGCGCTTGGTTTATCGTCATCAGCCCGACAAATATTCTTCCTAAAAAATGGTGTATCGAAAAGTGGAGAGGAAGAACATGACAAACACTTAGTCCATGGTCGTATATCAACAACCTGAACAGTTGAGGATCAGTCCACCCAAATATAGCAATCACATGGGGCACCAAATACACTAGGACATCCCAAAAGTGACCAGTAGTCATACACAACAGAGGATTTTTGCGTGCTCCAAAAAGGGAACATCCTATGTCTAGTTCCAAATCAGAAGATTGAATAATTTTTACAATAGGATGGTGAAAATTGAAATCCTCACTACAGAACAAGGGATCAGTGAAAGTAGCCTCAGTAAATGAGAATGTGATGCAAGTAGATGAGACGATGGATATATCAGGTGGTACATGCTCATCACATGAATCACACAAAGATGTTGGGCTGGATAGCTCAACAACACCCCCAACCCTAGAGTTGACACTGCTTATGGATTGCACTCTCTTACTAGATATATCTCCCGACTTCTTTGGGACAACCTGTTTTGAATTCAATATAGATGAAATAATAATAACAGGCAGAGTATCATCAGTACCTGAAAACTCATACCTGAGGGTGTCAGGTAATTGTTTAAGGTCAAGCTCAGGTGGCTCAACTGATGGGACTAGTTTTGACTCACTAAGTGGAAGAGGCTCCACTTTAGACTTCCATTTATAACTAGGATCCACAATGGGGACTGAGTCAAACAAATCATTGACTTCCCTAATGGAATCATCAACATCAAAGTCTAAACTAAAATGAGTCAAACAAGCCTCTAAATGGTCATGTGTATCATGAAAACAGTCAAGGGGAGACTCTAACGAATGTTCACAGTTTGATTCTATGCATGAGTCACTAGGAAGGCATATGTCTAATGAGTCAACATGAGAAGGAGATGTATGTAGTGTCTCAGAATCTACAGGTTCATACTGATTTTCAACCAGTTTTCCACTCCTAAGGGTAGTAATGGATTGGACATCTTCACTGTCCGCCTCAGATGTGCCACTAATTTCAAATGGACCAATTGGGTTGGAAATAGGTTGGCTAGGGAATATATTTGACTCTATCTCAGAAAGTGTCTTAGCTATTTGACTCACAGTCATCTCAAGTTTTCGGATAGCTTGAGCGTGTTGTTGATAAATAATTGTCAATTCTGTGATATCCTGATAAGTTTTCTCCAACATATCTCCAGATTGCTGCATAACACGAGTTAAAGCATCCTCTAAACTAGATGTGTTAGAAGGAGGAACAACTCGATTAGGTTGAGGCTCACTAGCAGGAATGAAAACTTGAGGAGTCGGGAGAGTGACAGTAGGGCCTCCATGGTACTGACCATGAGCCCATGAGAAGTCAGGATGATAGGCTAAACCTGGGTTGTAATAATCTAAATATGGGTCATAATCAGGTCATTGCATGTCATAAAATGAATTGACTTGCTCGGAAAAATAGGCTGGATAATCCCTTGTGTTCATTTTTTTTAAATCATTAACTCTAAAAATATACACAGACTTACACACAATCAGCAACCAATAAATGCACAAGAAACATGCCTCCCTAAGCAATCAACGTTTTTTATATCAATTATCTTTTTATCTTTGGGGGACAATTATTTCTTATGTAATCTTTATGACAGAGCAATGGGTGCTACAAGTTGATCCTAAGAGTGTACACTTTACACCGCAAAGTTAAAAATCAGTAGGCTAGAGTTTTGTTTCAAAGAAACCGGATTATCGCACAAGAGAAGGAGGTCCAATGGTCCAATTAAGTACTTCCTTGTGCTACCGCTCTGTAAGCCAATAGATGTGAGAACGATGTGATGTTAAATGTACACTTGAGGCTTGTGTTCCTAACCCAAAACTGTTAGTTACACCAATCCTTCTTATGGATCGTAGCTTACTTATGACTCGGCGTACCGGGTAAATTACCTTTGTGACAGTTGCCTCTCGGAGGTCATTGAATGATTAAACCCATTGTCACTTTTAGCAGCGATCAACACAAAAATTATTGGATTCACCTTGGTCTTGGTTGTCCTATGAACACCGTAACTAAAAGATGGCTCTATCTAACTTGCTAATTGATTTTAATTATGTTTGGCTATTGGTTGCACACAGCTGGAGTGATGAGGTGGGGATATCAAGTCCCACCAATTTCTATATAGAAGTTGGGTCTGCTTATTATGAATTACTAAAGTTTAGCATCCACAATTACATAATTTAAACAACCAACACACAATTGCAAACAATTACATAAAGCACCTGGGTCGCGAATACGTTGCGTGTGATAGAAATACTTACAGTGTGCGTATTCCGTTCTGCACAAAAAGTTAGCACAATTCTAAAAAAAATGTCTGACTTCTTTTTATCCGTTTCACTCAACACACAAGCACATCCAAATAAATTTACTGGTCTTGGTCGTAGAAGTCGGATTTCTAAATCACAAGAAATTATTGGGTAACAATTAAAATTGTTTCCCTATATTTTCTTTTGACTTAGAGAATTTAGGGTTTTTTTTTTTTTTAGTGATTAAACAAAATGAAAAACAGTAGAGTTCTAAAAAATTATTACACCATGCACTCGTAAAACGAGGTGAAAATAAAATTCAAACTCTCCTCACAAAATAAAAAAAATAAAAATTTGCTTGATGTTTTGCAGGATCGTCTAATTTCCTCGAGAAGCGTGTATTCTGCAAAATCAAACAAATAAAACGAAATGAGTGTAAAAAGAACTTAGCAAAATAAAATAAAATTTTGTTTTTTTTTTGGGTTTTTGAAATTTGTTTTTTTTAATTAGTGAAAATAAATCTTAAATTCAATTACACCGCTACCCTCCCCGGCAACGGCGCCAAAAACTTGTTGCGAGTTTTTATTAACCTAAATTAATAGGCTAATTTAACCCACTTGTAATAATCGCAAGTGCACGGTGTCTAACTGGTAGACAACGACAAGTACGGGTTGATCCCACGAGGAAGGTGGATGCAATTGAATTTTAGAAATTATCTAAACTAATTTGGAGGAAAATGGGGTTACAGTGTTTTTAAAACTAAACTAAAAATAAATTAAAAATAAGAAAAATAAAATAAAAGGAAAAGATGGATTTTTTGGGCTTGGACTCACCAATGAGTTAGCAAAAATATTTAAATCTAAATTACTGGAATTATAAACGAGAAGCTTTAGGGATGAGGATCCCTTGCTTACACTGAAGATGTGATCATTAAAATCTAATTCCAATTATATTAGGTTTTTGTCAAACATTAACAATTTATCTCAAGCAAATAAACTCTTACCAAGTATTAAGTGTCTTTTTAGGGCACACTTAATCAAAGTTCAAGCTTAATAATTTTTAGCACTTGCTTTGAATATTGATAAAATGTGAATCTAACTACCAGACATATCAATTTTTAATCAAACATGAAAGGTGAAAGCAATTTATCAAATTTCTGAAATAAATTGTAATTAACAATTAAGCGTTTAAGTCAGTATAATAAATTAAAATGCATTATGCAACCCTTTCGGTTTGTCGCAAACTCGATGTGGTGGTACTCAGCAGATCAGTAGGTGGTCCGAACACAAATCCCGAGAAAATGTTCCCAAAACGCTCTGTGGCTGCTCAAAGAGAATTTGGGGGTGTGAATAGCCAAAAATCAATTTGACTCAGTCTCCCGCCATTTGAACAGTGCCTTTGCGCTTCGCCTTCCTCTCCAGCGAGCAACGCCGCTCGCGGTGCTGCGTTTTCTGCTCCTCGCGAGCTTCCTCCTGCTCCAGAACCTGCAAAAGAGAGAGAGGGATGGAAAATCAGTGAGAGAGATGCGATAAGACACAAAAAAAACAGAGAGGGATGGTGCGTGACCCTGTTCTGTTCCTGTCGCAGCAGTGGTTGTGCTCCGCTCTGACGCGTCGCTGGCGACGGTGATGATCGTGAGAGAGAGAGAGGGACAGTAAGGAGGCCGAGACGAAGATAGGACCGAGAGGAGAGGAGTAGGGTCTGTCTGGCTTTGTCGCAAGGCGGAACAGAGTCGCAATGTGTTGTCCGGAGGTGGTGGTGGTGATCGGATGATGGTGGTTGATGGATGATGGACAGGGAGAGGGACATGAACGGTGGCGGAGTGCAGGTTTGACGCGAAACAGGGTTGTCACGCCCCTGTTTCGTGGTGGTGGCGGTTGTGCTCGGTGGTGGCGATTGTATTGTCCGGAGGTGGTGATGGCTCTGGTGACGGAGATGGCGGAGTGATCTGGACAGAGAGGGAGTGAGAGATGGATAGGCGGTGATGGGTGTGATGAAAATCACTTTGTGAAGAAAGAGGGTTTGATTTTGGCTATTGATGCTTGATTGCCTTCTCCTCCTCCCCTTTTCTCAGCCTTTTTTCTCTTGTATTTATAGAGAATGATCAAAATGAATAGAGATGAGATAAAGGGATGATTCATGGAGAAAATCAATGGATAATTGGGAGAATATTCTTTGGGTTTGCTTGGGCTTGGCATTGGGTTTGGGTTTATGGGTTAGGTTTTGGGTTTAAATTATAGGACTTGGTTTTGGGTTTAAGGATTTAGATATGTGACTCTCTAATTTGTACCACCGCTAGAATCAATCAATTGTCATTCCTTAAATTGTCGCCTTAATACGATTTCATCGTTCACGCTCAAATTCCTACAAAGACATGAAAACGACATAATTACTATAAAATATAATAATCGAAACACTAACATATATAAATTAAGGGATATATTATGTAATAATTATGTGAATATCAGTAGGTTGTTGAACCATTTCATTGCTGTGGAGGTGAGGCTGGTGGAAATGTCTGAGGTGATCAGTTGGGTCAGTAGTACCATCATACATTTCGAACTTTGGTGGAGTGAACTTTTTCGGCATCGTTATTTTCATGAGGGCATCGAATAATGGCGGATTGGCTAACTCGTATAATATGTTGGGATTCGTGACCCCTATTCTAAATGGGATTTCGGCAGGCGTTCCGCCACACAGTGTAGTCTTGCCTTCAGGGAGCTTGTTACTTTCAAAGTTTCCCTGTTAGGGTTCTGCTGGGACTTCGTCGCTACTTTGAGTTCTCTGAATAGGAACATCTGGCTGGATGCGCTCTTGGGTGATTATTTCCAGCATCTTTGTCATGTAGTTCATCTGGGCCATGAGCAGGTCTACCTGAGGATCCGTAGCAGCGTCGCTAGATATTTGGGTTGTTTGGGCTACGGCGCGATGTGGAACTGTATTCTCGGGTGCCATCGGTCCGATGATTCGGGCTACTTCTTCTTCGTGAGTTATTAGTGATGCATTGTTACCAGTAGGAGAGTTGTTGCGATCAACACTGGGTTGAGAATCTATAAAGTGCGTCATTTTTCTGACGGCTTGTTGATCTTTTAGTAGATTATGATGAGCTTTGTCACTGTGGATCTTGTTTATAGAAAGGAAACTCGTAGTTCCCATAAACAGCTCCAAAATGATGCATCAAAATATTGTCCTCCTGTGAGTTTGACCTGTAAAACAAATGTTAGACTGTCAAGGACCACATTTTTGGTGGTCAAAGTCACTATGATGCTTAAGTTAACAACTCTGTTTAAAGAATGAAGTAAATCTAGACAAAACTCAGTTAAAATTGCATACTTGTGTCGAATGTTCAATTTACCTTTTATAATTGTCGCGGTTAATTCTCTGCGTGACTTAAGCATTTGAGGCGCAAAGGAAGGAAATGTCTCTCGTAACAGTCTCCTCCTTAATGGAGATACGTCCGTGGAGGTGTAACTTTCTTCACGACTTTTTTTGGTACAACGTTCATCTTCTTTATGAGAGAACTCGTGTCGGGCTTGGATTCAAACTCCGATTCATTCAGGTGTGGATTCGGGCTTTGTTTATGTCTTCTCATTGGTTGGCCTTGTCTAAGCCTTTGTGATTGACTTTATTCTTCTTGGGTTTTATGAGCTGACCCAATAGACTTGGCACTATATGCCACATGTACGACCGTGATGATCAGTCTATTTTGATTTATCATCAATGTTTCTTATCTTCTTGTTGTCCTCCTACGAACTATGCAAACTTTTTATCATGGTGCACACCAAGTACTAAATCCAAAGCCGTATTTGAGCCCTTTCTGAGTAAAAAAAAAAACACTTTCAAGAATGTCTTAAGAAGTTGTTGAGTAGAGGACTTGTGTTTCCTAATGTGGGTCGCCCTACTAATGTACATCCATTTTCTCAGTGGTATGTATGTATGTATGTATGTATGTATGTATGTATGTATGTATATATGTTTTCTTATTCTTATTTATTTATTTATTTATTTATTCTATCACTTTCATGTTCTTATTATTATTATTATTATTATTATTATTATTATTATTATTATTATTATTATTATTATTATTATTATTATTAGTTTTATTATTATTATTACTACTACTATTGTTATTAGTATTATGATTATTATTATTATTGATGATACATCAAAATAGACCGATCATTACGGCTGTACACATGGCAGAAAACATCCATCACAAGGATATATCGTCCAAATCAATTGTGCCAGCTCATAAAGCCCAAGATGAATAAAGCGAATCACAGAGGCCCAGATAAGGCCTGCCAACGATAAGACATGAACAAAGCCCGAATCTAGGCCCAAACAAATCAAAGTCTAAATCCAGGCCCGACCCGAGTTCTCTCATAAATAAGAGGATCGTTGCACCAAAAAAGAGTCGTGGAGGGAGTTACGCCTCCATGGACGCATCTCAATTAAGGAAGAGACTGTTACAAGAAACATCTCATTCCGTTGCGCATCACATGCTTAAGTCACGCAGAGAATTAACCGTGGCCACTATAAAAAGTAAAGGGAACATTCGAGAAATGTATGCAACTTTAACTGAATTTTGTCCAAATTTACTTCCTTCTTCAAACAGTGTTGCTGACTTAAGCATCGGAGTGCCTTCGGCTATCAAAAAGGTGGTCCTCGGTAGTTTACCATTTTTTTTCAGGTCAAACTCTCAGGAGAACGATTTTTGGATGCATCAGTTTGGCGACGTTCATGAAGAACGGTGAATTTCCTTTCTAAAAACAAGATCCACAATGACAATGCTCACCATAATATCATAGAAGATCAACAAGCAATCAGAACAAATGACACACTCTATAGATCCTCAACCCAGTAATGATCGCAACAACTCTCCCAGTAGAAACGATGCATCACAAACAGCTCATGAACAAGAGGCAGCCCTGATCATCAGACCGATCGCGCCCAAGAATCCGAATCCACAACATGCAGTAGCCCAGACAACCTAAACATTGGCGATGCTGCCACGGATCCCCGAGTAACCCTGCTAATGACACGGATGAGTTACATGACAAAGATGCTGGAGAAAATCACCCAGGAGCGCATCTAGCCAGCTGATCCTATTCAAGCACCACCACAACAAACTCCGCCAACTGAACTCGAGGAAGTGATGAAGTCCCAGCAGAACCCCAACTGGAAAACTTCGAAAGCAACGAGTTCCCTCAAGGCAAGACTCCACTGTGTGAAGGGGCGCTTGTTGAAATCCGATTCATGATAGGAGTCACGAATCCCAACATACTATACGAGTTAGCAAAGCCGCCATTCTCTGACGCTCTCATGAAAACGACAATGCCGAAAAAGTTCGCTCGGCCAAAGTTTTAAGTATATGATGGTACTACCGACCCAACTGCTCACCTGAGGCACTTCCACCACATGATGGCCTGAAGAAAACCACAGAGTCGATCTTGTGTGGGACATTCCCGACTAGCCTCACATCCACAGCAATGAACTGGACCAACAGCCTACCACCGAGGTCGATAAACTCCTTCCAAGCTTTTATCACCAGATTCATCGAGAGTTAGCGGATGAGGAAAGGACCACACTACCTCATGCATATTAGGCAGAAGCTCGTAGAGAATACGGGAATATGTCACTTGCTTTACTAATGAATTGACGATGATCGATGGATGTAGCGACGACACAGCCGTTGCAACCTTTGTTGCCGGACTGAAGTGAGGCCCCTTTTTTGATGCTCTTAACCTGGAGCCTCCAAAAGGCATGGCGGCCCTGCTAAAAATAGCACAAAAACACATCTCCCTTGAAGAGATGAAGGCAGCCAGGAGAAAAAATGACCAAAAAATAGAAAGTCTTTCAAGGAAACGAGAAATTAATGAGGAAAGGAGACGAGATGACAGACAATGGGAGGGTAGCATCCAATCGAAGAAACATCGAAATGGTGGAAGGAGTGATTCACAACAACAAGAATTCGAGAAGCTACAACCAGCGCGACCTCTACACGAGCGAGTAACGAGTGTCATGAAGAATACATACAAGCTATATACAACCCTGAAAACAAGTCGAGCAAATATACTAAAGCAAATAGCGAAATAGGATAACGTCAACTGGCCGCTTAGGATGAGAGAAGACGAAGAAGGAAGAGACCAAAGCAAATATTGTTCCTTCCATAAGGATCATGGAAATGATATCCAAGACTGCTACAATCTAAAAGACGAAATTGAGTTTTGGGTTCAGAAAGGACGACTCGACGAGTTTTTTCGAAATTCCAGATAAACAGCTTACATGGAAGGAGAAAGCAAATATTGGTGCAAAATCGAATGAACAGCCCAGAGAGCTAATATACGCCTGTATAGCCGGAGGAAGCAAAACACACAACCTAACAAAAGAAGCGGCTAAGAAAACTTCCCACTCGAACTGATTTATATAAGAACAAGAGTACTAACGAAACCAAACAAGCCATTTCACGAATGTACAAAACAAAGAGAAGTTTGCATCAACCAACTAATACGATTCAAAGATCCTATCGACGGATGCAAACTCGAACCGAGTAACCAACGACAAAACTAACAGAAACGGACTTAATCAAACATTGACAGTTGACACCAAACACGGAGCCAACATTAGCATGATTGAACAATTTGGTGTTGATGTGAGCATGATTGGAAAATCTGATGCTGATGTGAGCATGATTGGACAGTTTGGTGTTGACATGAGCATGATCGGACATTTCGGTGTTGACGAAAGTATGATCAGACAGTTTGGTGATGACATGAAAATGATCGGACAAGCCTACAACTCTACCATCAAATAGAAAAAGCACCCTGAGTCTACTAGCACGATAGCATATACAACATACGAGGATCAACGTCAAGTGAAAGAAGACAAAACAACAAAAACATCAATCTCTAATACAAAGACCAACATTAAGGAAAGGAAGAAAAAACAAACCATACTTCGAACCAACGAAAATGATTTAACTTTAAGCCTGGTGAAAGCATCCAAAAAGGAATATCAATAAGATTACGAATTCAGAACCCCCATTTTTGCGTGGATGACAGAATAAATACATCAAAGAATTAGCCATACAAAGCAATCAACATATCTAGTAACAAGAAATCATGACAAAAGTCAGACATATAAAAACTTCTATTCTGATCAACCACGAAGTAGAAGTTGGACGCCCGAGTCAACTTAACACAAAAACTTTGAATCAATTGAAATGTTGAGTTAACGAAGTAAATGTTAGACACCCGAGTCAAGTCAACATAAAAACTTCGAATCGGCTGGAATGTCGAGTTAACAAAGTAAAAATTGGACATATGATTCAACTCAACACAAAAACTTCGAATCGACTGGAATGTCGAATTAACGAAGTAAAAGTTGGACACCCGAGTCAAATCAACACAAAAACTTCAAATCGACTAGAATGTCGAGTTAACGAAGTAAAAGTTGGACACCCGAGTCAACTCAACACAAAAACTTCGAATCGGCTGAAATGTCGAGTTAACGAAGTAAAAATTGGACATATGATTCAACTCAACACAAAAACTTCGAATCGAATGGAATGTCGAATTAACGAAGTAAAAGTTGGACACCCGAGTCAACTCAACACAACACAAAAACTTCGAATCACTGGAATATCGAGTTAACGAAGTAAAAGTTGGACAACCGAGTCAACTCAACAAAAAAACTTCGAATCGACTGGAATGTTGAGTTAACAAAGTAAAAGTTGGCACCCGAGTCAACTTAACACAAACTTTGAGTCGACCGAGTCGAGTTAATGAAGTAAAAGTTGGACACCCAAGTCAATTCAATACAAAAACTTCGAATCGACTGGAATGTCGAGTTAATGAAGTAAAAGTTGGACACCCGAGTCAACTCAACACAAAAATTTTGAGTCAACCGAGATGTCGAGTTAACGAAGTAAAAGTTGGACACCCGAAACAACC
The DNA here is from genome assembly GCA_963556465.1 of Berberis vulgaris. Lineage (NCBI taxonomy): Eukaryota > Viridiplantae > Streptophyta > Magnoliopsida > Ranunculales > Berberidaceae > Berberis > Berberis vulgaris. The sequence continues at coordinate 4,800,911 of OY747125.1, forward strand.
AACACAAAAACTTCGAGTCGACTGAAACGTCGAGTTAACGAAGTAAAAGTTGAATAAACGAATCAATTCAACACAAAAACTTCGAGTCGATTGAAACATCGAGTTAACGAAGTAAAAGTTGAACACACAAGTCAACTTAAACACCAAAACTTTGAGTCGACCAAGGCGTCGAATTCACGAAGTAGATGCTCAACGAACAAGTTGACTTAACACAATAACTTTGAGTTGACAAACACGTCAAATCAACGAAGTCAGAATTATAAAAGCAAATCAACATGATTCGAGATAAAAGCAAACTCTTTGCAGCAAACTAGGAAGGACAACGTTGGCCCACCATTAGACAAATGATGAGCCAAAGCACGAAAGCAGCTACAAAAGAATTCAAAGCAAAATCCATGACAACTACAACTGAATTGAAAAGCAAAGAAACAACAAAGTTCATTTTATTGATAATACTACTCTGTTACATCTGGAAAAGGAGATAAAGAAGTGGGGGAAGAAATAGAGGCAACAACGGGATCATCACTCATGGAAACAGGGGGAGGACTCTCTTCAGGAGGGAGAGAAAGCAATGACTCTGGGGCGTTCGAGGGTTGACTTGCTACTGGAACGGATTCTTGAACATCATCATCCTCGAAAGCTTCATCAACCAAGTGATGATACTTGGACAAATCCTCGTCGAGCCCCTCAATATAGTCAAGAAGCTCAACCCCTCAATCAACAACTCGTTTCCAATCTTTGGCTTCAACAATACGAGTCTATCCTTGGCAGCAGCGAGTTCATTTTTGGCTGTGGCAAGCTCCCCCTCAACAGTGGAAAGCATACTGGAAGTATCTACCTTGACATCGTCAAGCTTAGCAGTTATCTGTTCCACCCGCCTCTCAGCAATATCGCAAATAACAGATTGTTCGATTTCAGCACAAGAAGCTTTGTCAAAAGTTGCCTTCTCAACGAATAACTCTTTCAAAGAATCAAGCTTGGCAGCAGATTTATCCCGCATACTTTTCGCCTCAATCAATGACATTCGAGCAACCTCTGCATTTTTTTCCGATTCCGCGCATTGCACTCTCAACACGTCAAATTGGGAAAAAAAAACGTGAGAAAACACTAGCAAAAGTGCTGCCAATGCCTTTCCAGCAAATGATAGAAGAAGTTGAGGAGGTCACCGGCAATAACACTAGGCTACATCTGATATATGGAATGGGTTATGGCGGGCATTACGACATAACGCAAGCATGCCAAACCATTGCACAGAAAGCGAGAGATGGTGTGATCCAACCAGAGCAAATCAATGATTCTCTTGTTGAGCAACATCTCAAAACGAACAACATTGAGTTTCCCTACCCAGATCTAGTTATTTGCACGGGTGGTGACTTTACATTGAGCAACTTCATGTTGTGGCAGATGGCCTACACTAAGTTCGTCTTTGAAAAAACTCTTTGGCCTGAATTCGGAGAAACTGAATTCATAGAAGCTTTACGCACTTTTCAGGGAAGGTCAAGAACCCTTGGTCTACGGGCTCCACAAGTATAGAAGCATGCATCAACTGCTAATGAAATATGATCAATTTGATGTCATCTACAAAGGCTGAAGCTAACACAGTGCATGTTTTTCGGTAAATTGTTGAAAACTAGTCAATCGTGAGATGTTGTAGATGTACAAGGGAATGTGATGAAGTATTTTATTAACCTAAATTAATAAGTTAATAAATTCTATTTGTAATATCGCAAGTGCACGGCTGTCTAACTAGTAGACAGTGGCAAATACGGGTCGATTCCATGAGGATGTTCGAGACAGTCGAATTCTAAGACTTATTTAAACTAATTTAGAGTTGGGGGTTGCAGCTGATGAAAATTACTTAATTAAAATAACTAAATGGACAACTAAAATTAAATTGATAAGATGATAAGAGAGTGGACCGAGACATCGAATCCACCACAGGTTCTTCGAAATTCATGCAATCTAAATTGTTGTTTTCAAGAATCAACACGACTAAATTAAAGATTAATCTAAGTTCGCAATTGATTTCAGCAAAGGCATAAACCCCTAGCATTGTATGTCTTCTTACGGCACACACAATCACAGATTCAGATTAATTGTTTAAAGCAGACTTTGAATATCAATAAAGAGAACTTCTAACTACCTACTAGTCTAGATAATTATTCCGGATATAATCGGTGAAAACAAATTATTGAAATTCAGAATTCAACTGTATTTAACATTAAAGTATATAGAAAATAATAAATTTAGATACGACAAATTCTAGGGGAATAGATATGAGGAGAAAAACAACGGGGAATAGCTTTTCCTCCAAAAGGGGAGAGAAGAAGGAGAGGAGGAAAGAGGAAGCCTAAATAGGGTTCTCCTTGTTAGGTTGGGTTTGGGTTTCTAGGTGAACTTTTGGACTTGGGCTTAGGTTAAATTAGGTAGACCTAGCTAGGTTTGTTTGGGTTAGGTTTAGACATGTGACCCGCTACTTTGTACCACCACTAGAATCAATAAATTGATTATTCCTCAAATTGTCGCCTTAATGCAATTTCATTGTTCACGCTCAATCTCCTACAAATCCTACAAAGACGTGAAAACGAAATAATTAGAATAAAATATAATAATCGAAACACTAACATATATAAATTAAGGAATATATTATGTATTAATTACGTGAATATCAGAATGTTAAAAGAAAAAAAAAATCCTTCCCCATGCCATAATGATCAGGAATGCACCAGGATGTAATAAATTTAGTTATTTTTCATACTAGTATTTCTATGTTTTTGGGAATCCAAGTGTCCCAGGATCTTCAATTCATGATTAATGTAAATATAAATGAATTACGATATTTTATTAATATTTTTTTACATACTGTCATCCTCACAGAAAATTTTCTTGAATGTATTTACAAACAAGCTTTAGTGAAGGAAGTTCTTAATTGGGAGTATGCTATCCAAATGATTTGGAGCTACAAATTTTTTTTTTGTGCTCTTTTCGGATGTAATGTCAATTTGTTTGTTATTATTTGGTGCTATTTTCAACAGCGCATTGAAGTGAAGTTGAATGGATTGTCAACTGATATTCGATGGATATTGATCTTGTTAATGAATGCTAATTCCAATTGATGCGAACGTTATTAGCAATACCAGAGAAGCGTACTAGTTCCATCTTAACTTTTAAGATTGCATTGTCTTTAACCATAACATTTGCTTTAGAGCATCTTTGATTGTGTCCAGTAAAATATATCTTGTAGAAACTTTGATTTGTAGGGGGCAAAGTGCCTAGAAACGTATATATTTGGTACTTCAGGTGATTCTTATGTGAGGGTGCTTTCACTAAAATCACTTGAGATCCTATTTTACAGTCACTTAAGGGTCTTCATTGTACATGTTTCGAGACGCTATTAGAGATGTTCTATTACGAAGAGAGTATTTGGACACAGAGAAAATCTCTCCCGGCAGAGGTTTGGGTGGATTTCTGAGGCCTACTTTGATGCCTGCAACTGCAAATGTAGTGGAATTAGGCATTAAATTAGTGTTGAAGTCCACTAAACTTTACAAAATAGGGACCACTGTGGTATTATCTGTTTCAGAATGTCAATGTTATCATGTATGAATTATTAGAATCTTTTAGGTTAGATAGGAGTTTGGTTGTTAATTAAGTAGTTTAAAAGTTGGAGTTGTTAATGGAATATTGACAGCAACTATATGCGTCAAATGTGATGTATTTTGCATTCCTAAGGTTGAGTGAGACCTTTGTTTGTGAAGGGTAGCTGTGCAAACGAGTATTAATCATCCATTTTCTTGAGCTAGTTCATCGAGGAAGAGGAAGAGGAAGATGACGCTTAAAAATGCTAAAGCTGTACAATAATACTGATCATGTTGTAAACCCTAATAACTTAGCAACGAATAATACAAAGGGTTGGGATCTGGAGACAAAGATTCGAGACCCAATTTTAGAGAAGAATACAAAGTCCAACCCCGTATTTTTTTGTTGGATATAAAAGCATGAATACAAAATTATATGTTTGAGAAACTATAAAATATGAGTAAAATAATATAACAAGGATCTGGGCTCAAAATTTATTCAACCCTAAATTATGGCCGATCCCAACCCATCACAAATAATGTTGATAGGGTTTGGGCCAAATAGTTCAAAAACATCAAGCTAGACGTGAGGCCTTTATTCGTCGAAGTATACGATAGGGATGCACTTGCTTTTTTGTTAAAGAGAATGAGTATCTTACACCACCAATTCATCTCTCTCGCCCAATTATACTCTCTCACACCACCTACTTATTTTCTCACACTATCATACTCTTTCACGCCACCTATATAAATTAAAATCATTCATTTTTTTTCGCTTCATCATAAATTGACAATGGTTCTTCCCTCCCCCATTCGAAATCTCATATTTCAAATCTCTCCCCACACTCAAATTTTTTGCAAATTTCCTCCCTTTCCCTCGAAAACTCTCAAAATTCCCTTAAAGTTGAAACCCTTAAACCCAAACTTAATAAATATGCATAACTTAACATAATGGACAAACCCAGACTCAAAACGAAAAAATGAAAAATATGGTAACTTTCGAACAAATTTAAACCCTCAATTGAGACTGATTCTCAAGCTCATCCACAAAAGTTTTAGTACTCTAAGTTATCTAATAAATACAATTTGAATTACTTAAAAATATTTTGAAATGAGTAAGTTATGGTCATTTTACTAAAGTCGTGCATATCTGTCCGAAAAATGAAAATGGGATAGTATTCCTGACTTTTTACCAACTTATGTGCTTAATCGAGACCGATTCTGAAGTTGGTCAAAGCACAAAAGTTGTATTACTCTTAGTTATTTAATAAACACAACTTAAATCACTAGAAAATGATTTGAAATAAACAACTTATGATCATTTTAGTAAAGTCACGCAAAATAATAAAAAAAAATTGTTCGCATAATGCACTGCAAGGTATCCCAAAAATGAGCAAGTTTCGGTTTCCTAGTATTTTCCTTATTGATTAATTAGTCAATGAAAATGTATCAAATATATAGTTTTTTTCTTTGTGGGACCTTATACACATTAAAAATTAAAAGGAAACGTCTTTCAAGTTGCAAATTTTAGTCCAATTGTATCAACTATCAACCATTTGGTCCATGCACGCTTTCCATATATATGGTTTACTTTTCTCCAAGGACCAACTGTTGCAAAATCAAGTATTCAAGTCGATTTTATTGCTTTGGTGACTATAGTTAGACATTTCATTGGTCGACATGATTCTTTTGAAGAAAATTCACACATATTGTCAAGAAAAAACAAATTTCAAGTACAAAAATCATTGTAATGTTGATTATATATTGTAATATATAATCACATGTTGATATTTAGCTTTGAAAATCATTGTAATGTTCATTATAAAAAATTTAATGGATATGCTATTTAAAAAATTACATGTAATGAAAAGAGTCAAAGAGGTTCAGATCGGTTCTTCTCTTGTGGGTTGTGTGGTGCAATTCAGAATCATTGTCGTAACAATTGAAAAGTTTTCATATTACCCTAAGATATGCATTGGATGTCATTCGAATATCCCAGGCCTCATTTATAAAAATTGACTCAAAAGGTCCATGATGATGACTTTTAATCTCCACATAAGTTAGTTGAGAGGGAAAAAATGTTACAATATTAATGATGACTTTAAAGTTTTAATAAACACAGAGTCAATTACAAAATATGGTTTATTAATTGTAGCTCAGTTGGTCGAACATTTATTTTTTTTGGAGAGGTCGTGGGTTCGAGATTCGCCAATTAGAATTTTGTGAGTTTTTGCTCGATTATTAAGAGCACATTTGTTCCGCCATTGATAAGTCTTTGGATATTGAATGTAGCTGCTTAGATGGGCTAGATCGGAACGAAGCGAAAGCAAGTCTTCATGCAAGGTGAAGACGATGGATTGGAGCGAAAGTAAGTCTCTATGCGAGATGGAGGCGACAAGAATATTAAGTGACAACAATATTATAACCTTTGGCCCTAGTTTAGTTAGCCATATAGGATCAGTTATGTAGTCTTTAGGCATGAATTAATAAATAAATAAAAAAGAATCAATTACCCTATTTAAAAATAAAAAATAAAAAAATTACAGAATATGAATTTGTGATGATGATGAATGCATTAAACTAGATTATAGTGTGACTGTAATAATTTTCGATGTGTCATATGAGATTAATGTATAGTGCTATCGATGACTTTTGATTAATCGACTTCACCGGCACTCATTTGTTTCGCAATGGATTTGATCATGAAGCAAAAGAAAGGCAAGTAAGGTACAAATTTGAGTGAGTCAGTCGGGGTTTATAATTTGAAATTCTACAATTGAATCACCAAAAGAACAAAAGTGAAGAAATTGTCAAAGTCAAATTTGATCGAGCACATAAGTTGGTCGAAAGTCAGAAACACTATCTCCTTTACATTTTTCAAATAGATTTAGTAAAATGACGATAACTTGCTCATTTCAAAACATTTTCAAGTGATTCAAATTGTGTTTATTAGATAACTCAGAGCACTAAAACTTTCGTGTTTTGATGAGCTTGAGAATCAGTCTCAATTGAGGGTTTAAATTGGTTCGAAAGTTATTTTCGTTTTTCATTTTGAGTTTAGATTTGTCTATTATGTTAAGTTATGTATATTTATTAGTGTTTTAAAAAATGGCCTAAGCGGCAGCCTGGGCACTAGGCGTTAGAGAAACACTTAAATTAATGGTTGGGCGGGGTCTGGGCAGTCTAGGCAAGGTCTGGGCGAGTTTTTTTTTTTTTTTTTTTTTTTAAAGAAGGCTAATTGTATTCTTATTTTATTTTTCTTTCCCCGTTTTTGGAAATAAACAATTTAATTATTTTTTATTCAGTATATGTCTAAATGTAGCAAATGATGATTACTTAATTAAATTTTCAAAGGAATTGTTGATACTAATTTTAGTAATGTAGATTTTATCAAACATAACTGAAGTCATTCATGCAATTTGAAGAAAAATAAATAGTAGGTTTGGATATTTGTCCACAAATTCAACTTTGTATAAAGTACCCATCATGACCAACTTCAGTCATTTGAGTTTTAATAAATTTTGTTCATGATTGTTAATTTTTCATATTTTAAAATTTTGCATATGTATCTTGACATTAAATTGGATGTAATTGATAAGGTATTATGCTTAACTTTTGTAAATTATTAAAGTTATAATACAAAACCTAAAACTGCCTAGGCCCCTAAGCGTTAGGCACCTGTTCGCTGCCCGTCCACCACCTAGCGCTTTTTAGAACACTGATATTTATTGAGTTTGAGTTTAAGAGTTTCAACACTAAGGAAATTTTGAGAGTTTTCGAGAGAGAGAAGATTTACAAGAGTTTTACGTGTGGGGAAAGATTTAAAATAGGAAATTTCGAATTAGGAAGAGAGGAACCATATGGTGTTGCGAGTTAGTCGTTTATTATATCAATATGTTCACAGAGAGCTCCACCATATGAGTTTCCCCTTTTGAGGATTTTCTTCATGTAATGAATAAAAAAAATCACTTCTTTTTTAATATCTATCTATATCTTAATAACAATTCTAGTTATTAATTATAACTGTCCAGATTTGGTAGTCACTTTTAAATAAAAATTAATTTAAAATAATTAATTATAAGTTATGTGATTCGACAAATTAGTGTGGTAACATGGGAAAAGTAAAACTCATGTTTTCTCTCGCACAACACTTAACCCACAAAATAGTTTATTTACCATTATCGAACAACTTAACTATGCAAAATTCTAAATGTCGAGGAAATGAGCGAGGAAACCAGCGAGGGGAGTGAGGTGGAGGGGGGAAAACCATTCACCCCCCTCAAGATGCGCGCAAGAAAAGTCAACGCACACATCTCGAAGGGGGTGAATGGTTTTCCCCCCTCCACCTCACTCCCCTCGCTGGTTTCCTCGCTCATTTCCTCGCCATGTTGCAAAGCTCCTTAACGATATGTAGGGTTGCAAAAAGTACACTTAACCCACAAAATTTAATTGGACTTATGAGTTCGATTAGTACTTATTTAAGGAGACATGCAGCACACATGCGCAGTCTAAAATATATTATCTCAAGATACATGTTTACTCAAAGTAGATATTAATTAGAAAACAAAACCCTATAAAATAACATAAAATATGGAAAGATTGATAAAACTTACAAATCAAGCTCACTTATATTTATTGATTAGTCAATGAAAATGTATCAAATATAGTTTTTTTTTTCTTTGTGGGACCTTATACACATTGAAAATGAAAAGGAATAAAAGTCTTTCAAGTTGCAAAATTTAGTCCAATTGTATTAACTATCAACCATTTGGTCCTTGGTTTATTTTTCTCCAAGGACCAACTGTTGCAATCAAGTATTCAAGTGGCTTTTATTGCTTTGGTGACCATATTATGATATTTTATTGGTGGACATGATTCTTTTGAAGAAAATTCACACATATTGACATCAAGAAAGAACAACTTTCAAGTTGTATAGTTTATTAGCGAATTGAAAGGGTGTACAATATATAAACACATGTTGATATTTAGCTTTGAAAATCACTGTAATGTTCAAATTCCCCGCAACTCATGCAAGTTTAACTATTGCGAGGTAGGTTGGAATTCAGGAACACAGTTTTAATAGGTTGGTTTTGGTTTAGAAAACATTGAAAAAACATGATCCATGATTCTTCTTCTTCTTTTTTGCGGTAAAACACAAAGATTTTTATTGAAAAGATGAAGGAAAGAAAATTACACAATACGTAATCCTAAAGCAAGGATTGTCACGATACCATGAACATGTCAAAAAAATACATTCCCTACAAATATTGAGTGGATCCAAAAGAATGTAGGGTAGGAATGTATATAGTCTGAAACTAGTATATGTGCAATGCACAACAAGAAATGGGGTATCGTTTTTAAAGCGAAACTTATATCAGTGAATTAAGCAGAGAAAATAAAGAAATTTGCTAATAAGACTGCGACATTCCCCTAGCCAAATGACCCGTAACTTTCAAGGGTTAATGATCCATTGAGATCGATGTCTTATGTCATAAGTTTTCCGTTGTAATTAAGGTAGGCCTCTAGTTAAGTGACTATTTGCAAATTTTCATTTTTTATTTATTTATGAGATGACACTTTCGTTCTTAAAATGTGGCTTAGGACAAACCCTTAAACACGCGTAGAATGTGTTTTTTCTTTATTCGTGATCTTCGCAATCATGGAAAATGATTTTTTTCGCTACCGGATGGTTTGAATTGAAGTGATACATGCAATGTACATATCCAAGAAATATCATTCATATTTTTTTCAGGACACAAGCTAAATAGGAACTTCCAGGACACTGTAAAATTCAAATTCCAATTTAATTACACCAAAGAAAGTGATCATGCATTCGATTTCACCCATACTTTGGTCAGTCTTTCTTATTTTCTTTCTTGAATTGTTGCCATATCAGAAGTTTAAAAGAGCAAGCATATGATATAATTCTTACCAAGAAATGTTTTGTTAGACTATAGGTGGAAAGTTATTTTAGGAATGATTTCACTACAGGGTATCCAGTAGAAGTTTGTAATTTGGACTTCAGATATTGAAATAAAAAAGATGAAAAAGACCTTTGTGGTTGATATTGCAATGCCTTTAAACTTTCGGTTGGGGTCAGTAACCAAAATCAAATTTGCAACCTATAATTTGTTTGCATATTGCCTCTATTTTACGTCAATATGGAAAACTGACAATATCATGGATGTCAATGTTTACCAACAAGTCATTCATCAATAAAAAAAACCAATGTCTTAAAAATTGCTAGGCAATAGGCAGACAGTGAGTTGGGGACTAGTGCCTAAAGGACTAAGCAAAGGCTTATGCAATTATTTGTTTATTTATTATAATTTATAAATATTTATACATAATAATATATAAATTACTTTCAATTCAATGTCAAAATACATATACAAAATGTATTAAAAAAATAAAGTTTTAATTTTTTTTGCCAAACACGAATATGTTTATTAAAGATAAAAAATAAAACAAATGACAAATCATTCTTACATCAAAGAATGTCAAGACATCATGAAGGTGTTAAAAACCAAATTTCTGAACAAATTATAAGCCGAACCCATCCTCCACAACAATTCCATAATCTCGATAAAAATAGAATGCTCTGATCGGTTAAGCCCTTCAAAAACCCTTTTATTTCTCTCTTTCCACACACCACATGAGAACGTGAAGAACCCTATGCCATAACCACTCCTATTTTTTTTTTAATTGAAAATAAAAAAATTTCAAAAATCTGCCCAGACAGCCGCCGATCCCACCTGAACGACTCCCAACTGCCTAGCGTCTAGACCGATTTTTAAAACATAGGTCAACACACTTCAAATCATACTGATGATAATAAAAAAAATAATTTAAAAAAAAAGGAAAGGAAAGAAAGAAGCAAAGTGATGATATACTATATTTATCAAGATGGTGATTACCATTAAATTCTTGTTTTGAGAGTGAGGGTTGCTCAAATGCATGACCCAAAGCTTAAATGCTCACCATATTGAAACAATAAAGACTAAAAAAATGTACGATTTGGGCAACCTTATCTCAAATGTATTATTTCTTGCTCTATCTTTGGACGATTAACTACGCATAGTGCCCACACGGTTTGGAAGGACATTTGTGCTAACCGCTGCATTTAATGAGGTCTAGATCATATTAGCTGTTGGAGGGTCAATGTTTGAAACCTCAAAAAAAAAATCTCAAAAAAAACTTTGAGATCGAATTTGAGAGAATGGATAATGACATTCATGGCATAGAGTTACTCATGTGCTTATGTGGTGTGTGTGGAAAAAGAGAAATACAAGAGTTTTTGAATGGCTTAAGAGCACTCTATCTTTATCGAGATTAGAAAATTATTGTAGAAGATGAGTTCGACTTGTAATCTCTTTAGAGACTTATTTTTTGACACTTCATGATGTCTTGTCATTTCTTGATATAGGGATGATTGTATTTTGTTTCTCTTATTATCTTCAATAAAAATCTTCGTGTTTGGACTTAAAAAAAATATTAACGTTCATAATTGTCGAGATAATTAAGCCTAAAGATTCTTCGTGTAACAATGTTTATTTACTTAATTAACTAGTAATTATTAAATATCTCATAAATTAAAAAAAGATTTATCAGTTATATTTAAAAAGAAAAAAAAATCTAGATTGACAAGTTAATGAAAGGCGTAGACGGAAGAATGACCGTTGAAAACTTGAATGAAGGCGATGAAGTGTCGAAAATGAGCTTTAATAATGATGATATATTTAAAAAAAATGAAAAACCCCACAAAAGGTTTTTGGATAGGATTATCATTCTACTTTACTATGCTAACTTTCAAGAGGACTAATGTCAGTGGAACCAAAGTTGGCTTAGATTTGGAGTTTAAGGGTTATAATGGAGTTCTTCATCTAAAAAAAATCGCAAAAGCGTTCATACTAAATTATCTTCAAACTTCCAATAAGTCTTGAAAGTCCAAAGACGTGAACATTCCAGTCATTCAAGCATTCAAACATTTAATCTAAAGCCAGCCAGTCATAGCTAGCTAAGCACCTTCCAAGAAAAAATGAAAAATTGCATAAAAACAAAGACTTGTAGCAGCCTCACCAAACATTCTTTTTACTATGCAAAATGATTGGACCTCTCACCACCTCCCACTCCACTTTGTTCTAATTTTGCCTATAAATACGACCTCAATAACTTTTCTAAACTCATCAACAAAAAGTGTAAAGAAGAAGAATAGATATAGCTTGAAATAAAGAAGTGTTTAAGTTTAAGAGGAAAAACACGAAAGGCTAGAGAAGATGGAGGCTTTCCCCATTATCAACATGGAGAAACTCAATGGTGAAGAGAGAGGTGTCACCATGGAGACCATTAAGGATGCTTGTGAGAATTGGGGCTTCTTTGAGGTACCCCTTATAGCTACCATGTCTCAATTCACACTTTTCTTATTAGGTTGTCATTTGAAGCTTATTATAGATTTTGGGGTTGTTTCAAGTTACACCCAATAGGTTACTAGTTTTGGGTTTCTACCAAATATTTGAATATTTGTACTTAATCAATTAAACATTGTAGACTTATTTGGAGGTACTTACCTTAGATGGCATTTTTGTATCCAATTATGTCTAATGTTGTGTGTTTAATTTGTTGTTGATTATAGTTGGTGAACCATGGGATCTCTATTGATCTAATGGACAGAGTGGAGAAGTTGACAAAGGAGCACTACAAGCAGTGTATGGAGCAAAGGTTCAAGGATTTGGTTGCAAGTAGAGCACTGGATGGTGTGGAAACAGAAATCACTGACATGGATTGGGAGAGCACCTTCCACTTGTGCCATTTGCCCAAATCGAATGTTTTCGAAGTCCCTGATCTCAATACTGAGTACAGGTAATCACTTATAAGCACTTAAATTTATATGTTGAATCACTTAAAATCCCTTGTCTTGTATGAATTCTTTTTTTGTTGCAACCATTGAATGAGTTGAGTTGTGGAATATTACAGGGAGGCAATGAAGGAGTTTGCACTGGAATTGGAGAAATTAGCAGAGCAACTTTTGGACTTGTTGTGTGAGAATCTTGGGCTTGAGAAAGGGTACCTCAAGAAGGCATTTTATGGATCAAAAGGCCCAACTTATGGGACCAAGGTTGGAAATTACCCACCATGCCCTCGCCCGGAGTTGGTCAAGGGACTCCGTGCCCACACCGACGCCGGTGGTATCATCCTCCTCTTACAAGATGATCAAGTCTGTGGCCTCCAGCTCCTGAAAGACGGGCAATGGATCGATGTCCCACCAATGCGCCATTCCATTGTTATCAACCTTGGTGACCAAATTGAGGTGCGCCATTTAATTTTATGGGGAATTTAAAAATTAAAAATCTTTTTAAAACTTCAAACACCGTTCTGATTTGTAACATAAATTTGTATAACAAATAACTAAAAATAATATGTTTTTGATTGTAGGTGATCACCAATGGAAAATACAAGAGTGTGAGTCACAGAGTAGTGACACAAACCGAAGGCACAAGGATGTCAGTTGCCTCATTTTACAACCCAGGAAGTGATGCAGTGATCTACCCTGCACCCACATTGCTCCAAAAGGAGGCGAAATTGGACCAAAGCCAAGTTTACCCAAAATTTGTGTTTGAGGACTACATGAAGCTCTATGCAGGAGTGAAGTTCCAAGAGAAGGAACCAAGATTTGAAGCCATGAAAGCTATGGAATCATCTGCTCCTATTGTGTCAGCTTAATTGATCGAGTAGTTTTTGAAGGAGGAGATTATATTTACTGGGTGTTATGTGTCTCTGGGTTTTTGCCAAGTTATTGTTGGGAAGTTTGTTTTTGTTTTCTTGACTAGTTTGGTTTAGTATGTATGTAGGGTTTGGTACACTTGTTGGGATCAAGAGCTTCATGAGTTCCAAATTGGTAAAAGTTATTATTGGTTATATAAAAGTGGTGTATTTAGTCTTGAAAAACTTGTTTGTGTTATCTTCAAGCATATAAGTGGCCAAGCTTAATTCTCTACTATTTGAGTTAAAAAAACTTCAAGTAACTCTAGCCCAAAATGCATCTGATTAGATATTCGGAGAACTAAACATAAGCGACACTGCGCGGCATTGGGCGAGATCCATAAACATAAGGAAGACCCAACATAGATGATGGTGCTTGATTTTCCACTTTGAACACCCAAATGTTGCGTTTTGGTTATGCAGGTTCATTATAAGCTCAGTTCAAGATGTCCGATTTGGTCTCATATTCCAATCCAAGTTTAAGGAACATCACACCAATTTCAACCAGCTAATCATTGTTATGAGTGGGTTTGAGCTCCAAACTATAAATAGTGAAGTGTCTTTCGTTTGATACATATTTTGGGCTCAAGTTGAACCAGGATTGATATTTTCCTCATCCAATATTGCAAAGTTGTACCTTCTAAGTTCTAACACATTTTTATCAAATGGCAGTGTATAGCACAGAGTCAATGTATGGTATGCGGTAAAAGAGTGTATATTTTTACACAATTATTTAGGGGAGGTTACACTACAAGTTTAAATATTTCAAAACTTGAATTCGGCATTCAATATCTTAGTTAAAAAATCTTACAAAACTTTAAGGGACAAAAAAAAAACTTTTGCATTAATTGATAATTGGTATTTCACATTTGAGAAGAGTTTTTCTCATCTAAAGTGACCTCATCCAAAAAAGCAAGTGAGCCCAAACATTGTTTTCATCTAACAAAACAGAGGTGAATGAGTCAAACAGAGGTGGTGTTTTCCTTTTAATTATGGTTGGTTGGCATTTTGGAACCAAGACTTTGAGGGTTCCAACTGATCTTGATGGCAAGGGTTGGTTAACTCTGACCAAACTAGTGAATGGGGCAACTTTCAAGCATTAAAAGCAGTTGATACTCAGGCCTTACGCATCCAAAATCAAAACTTCTCTCACTCAGCTGCACAGAGTGAATCCCCCTCCTTGTCCTAGGTTTTATGCTGAGGTGGTTTCAAACAACCGTTTCTGTTATCCCAATTCCTCAGCTATCAGGAAGCAACCGGAGAAATTGACTAATATTAGGTACTATTCTCCGCTTGATTTCCTCTCCAAAGTTCTTGGGGTACATTTTCCTCAGGTGGAGCATCTTGTTGGAGCTAATGGAGTCAATTCGGCGAGGACGACAACTGACTTCAAGATTTGTTGGTCATTGGTGGCAATGCCAGGCGGGCAATTTGCGATATTGGTGTTTGTTAACACCAAATAGAGGATTAACAGAGCAGCGGAGCAGCAGCAGGTTTGGAAACCCAGATCTCAAGTCTTTCTCGAAACATCTCTCCGATAGGCCGTATAGTTAGTGCAACCCCCATTGGTGCAACCGTGTCTTGTTAAAAGTGGTGAAAACTCGGCGACCGCGACTTGACTTCTCGACTGAGTTCATTACATAAGAGGAAAGGTCTTCCGGTAAACTCTCCGACCTAGGTATCGAAGTTGAAACGATGCATTAATTCACTGGAAGTTGTATCGAACGAGGGACTTCGATTGGAAGGGGAACAGATCAGAGCTGAGGACATAGTCCAGGAACAGAGAGCTACTACTCATTAGATCTCATATCTCGAGGCAGTGCTTTAGGACTTTTTCAAATTGGACCATCTCCTTAACAAGTTTGCAAAACAAGATAATAGGGTCTATAAACAAGCAAAAAAAAAAAAAAACACAAAAATATTGATTTCTCCTTTGGGGCAATTTCTCAATTTTCCTAACTAGGTCATCTCTCATGTTAAAACAAAGGTAGGTAAAATTGGACATTTCTAATAAATCGGGGCAGATGAAACAATTGGATGCAAATGTTGAATTGGAACGAAGCTTAACTTCTTACATGATCCAGAAAAACAGTCTTCCTTTCCCGCCAGGTTTTCAACCTCACGCTAAGCATCTTGAGGGAAGCTCTTTCACGCCTGTTCATTTGGGAGCTCCGCCAGGTTTTGAAACTCCTTTAACCGAACAACATTCTACTGAAGCTGCCACAAACCATAGGATTATTTCAAGCGAGTGTTCAAGAGCTAATCTTAGTGCTTTAGGGCAGCGTCTTGTTGAATTAGAGCTTAGCAGTGATGACGACAAAGTTCGTTCATCTTTCAATAATATCGGTAATATGATAGGGGTTGATGTCAGTCTAGATGCAGACCGGGCCTTCGATATGGTGCAAGCTTTGTATTCAGGTTGAGGTTTTTCACCAATATCGGGGCGAGCTTGTGATTCCCATTTTTTTTCTAGTATGGATTTTTCGAAGTTCTTGTGCCAATCTTCTTCGTCTTGCGGTTTGATCGTTGTTTTTGTTTGGCTCAAGGTTTTTTTATTTGTTTTTCGTGGGGCTTAATTGTTCGAAGCTCTTTTTTTCAGGGGTTTTTGGGAAAGCTTGCTCATGAATGTTTTTGCTGTTTTTACTTTTCGAGGAGTTGGTAGTTTGAACTATTTGTTGTGGACTTTCCTCGCTTAAGGATTGTACCGTCTCTTTTGTGTTTTTGTGTTTTTATCTTCCCCTTCAATAAAAATCTTCGTATTTGACCATTACAAAAAACAATTCTCAATGTCTCACTCTTTTGGCTCTCTACTTTGTGAAAGAATGATTTATGTAATTGTGCTTTTGATAACAATGATACATGGTTATTCTCTCATCCCTCAGCCCATTCATCAAATAAAATTAACTAATCAAAACAGTATTGGATTCCTAACAATTATTCAGATTGCCTATGCTGATTCCTCCACAAACCGACCATTGGACACATGGAATCAACTTATAAAAATGCACTTTTGTACATTTTTATGCACCATTCTTGTCACTTGGGATCTAAATCTCTGGATAGGATATTCAATGAATTTCCATATTCAATTACAAATCTAGTTGGTCTTTTTAACAACACTTAGAATCAATAATAACAAAGTGTATTCCATCATTTCACACATAATTAGAACCCACTTTAGCACTGTTGAACAAGATCATTAGAAACACTTTTTTATTGCCAAATCATTCAACATAAAGCCTTAATAAGAACAAATAGTAAAACCTAAAGTGTAAGACAAGTGATATGGGGAGGCCAGAGTCATCCATGTTTCTCCCATTTTTCTTTGTCACTTGTCTTTGGTCGCAAGTGTCACTTTTTTTTTTTTAGTCCATCCATCATCCCATACTGCAATACAAATAGTCAAAAGTTGTTTACTTGTGGGTGCACCTAAAGATTGAAACCAAAAATTCTAGAGTGCCTCGACATGGCCACCAGGCACCATTCATTTGCCTCGAAATATGAATTTTTGCATATCTCGATGCAAATGGACGGTGCTTGGTGCCACCAGGCACAACACCAGGCACTGTAGTAACACTCGATTGAAACTCAGGTACTTGTGATTTAATGGTAATCTTTCTCACATTAGCATCAACCACAGTAACATATTTGTCATAGGTGTTGATCGAGACATTTCAAGTATTGTGACATAAATAAGAAATTAGCAAAGCAACTTTTGGACTTGTTGTGTGAGAATCTTGGGCTTGAGAAAGGGTACCTCAAGAATGGCATTTTGTGGATCAAAAGGCCCAACTTATGGGACCAAGGTTGGAAATTACCCACCATGCCCTCGCCCGGAGTTGGTCAAGGGACTCCGTGCCCACACCGACGCCGGTGGTATCATCCTCCTCTTACAAGATGATCAAGTCTGTGGCCTCCAGCTCCTGAAAGACGGGCAATGGATCGATGTCCCACCAATGCGCCATTCCATTGTTATCAACCTTGGTGACCAAATTGAGGTGCGATATTTAATTTTATGGGGAATTTAAAAATTAAATTTTTTTTTAAAATTTCAAACACCGTTTTGATTTGTAACATAAATTTGTATAACAAATAACTAAAAATAATATGTTTTCGATTGTAGCCTTGTAGGTGATCACCAATGGAAAATACAAGAGTGTGAGTCACAGAGTAGTGACACAAACCGAAGGCACAAGGATGTCAATTGCCTCATTTTACAACCCAGGAAGTGATGCAGTGATCTACCCTGCACCCACATTGCTCCAAAAGGAGGCGAAATTGGACCAAAGCCAAGTTTACCCAAAATTTGTGTTTGAGGACTACATGAAGCTCTATGCAGGAGTGAAGTTCCAAGAGAAGGAACAAAGATTTGAAGCCATGAAAGCTATGGAATCATCTGCTCCTATTGTATCAGCTTAATAGATCGAGTAATTTTTGAAGGAGATTATATTTACTGGGTGTTATGTGTCTCTGGGTTTTTGCCAAGTTATTGTTGGGAAGTTTTTTTTGTTTTCTTGACTAGTTTGGTTTAGTATGTATGTAGGGTTTGGTACACTTGTTGCGATCAAGAGCTTCATGAGTTCCAAATTGGTAAAAGTTATTATTGGCTATATAAAAGTGGTGTATTTAGTCTTGAAAAACTTGTTTATGTTATCTTCAAGCATATAAGTGGCCAAGCTTAATTCTCTACTATTTGAGTTAAAAAAACTTCAAGTAACTCTAGCCCAAAATGCATCTGATTAGATATTCGGAGAACTAAACATAAGCGACACTGCGCGCCATTGGGCGAGATCCATAAACATAAGGAAGACCCAACATAGATGATGGTGCTTGATTTTCCACTTTGATCACCCAAATGTTGCGTTTTGGTTATGCAGGTTCATTATAAGCTCAGTTCAAGATGTCCGATTTGGTCTCATATTCCAATCCAAGTTTAAGGAACATCACACCAATTTCAACCAGCTAATCATTGTTATGAGTGGGTTTGAGCTCCAAACTATAAACAGTGAAGTGTCTTTCGTTTGATACATGTTTTGGGCTCAAGTTGAACCAGGATTGATATTTTCCTCATCCAATATTGCAAAGTTGTACCTTCTAACACATTTTTATCAAATGGCAGTGTATAGCACAGAGTCAATGTATGGTATGCGGTAAAAGAGTGTATATTTTTACACAATTATTTAGGGGAGGTTACACTACAAGTTTAAATATTTCAAAACTTGAATTCGGCATTCAATATCTTAGTTAAAAAAGCTTACAAAACTTTAAGGGACAAAAAAAAAACTTTTGCATTAATTGATAATTGGTATTTCACATTTGAGAAGAGTTTTTCTCATCTAAAGTGACCTCATCCAAAAAAGCAAGTGAGCCCAAACATTGTTTTCATCTAACAAAACAGAGTCAAACAGAGGTGGTGTTTTCCTTTTAATTATGGTTGGTTGGCATTTTGGAACCAAGACTTTGAGGGTTCCAACTGATCTTGATGGCAAGGGTTGGTTAACTCTGACCAAACTAGTGAATGGGGCAACTTTCAAGCATTAAAAGCAGTTGATACTCAGGCCTTACGCATCCAAAATCAAAACTTCTCTCACTCAGCTGCACAGAGTGAATCCCCCTCCTTGTCCTAGGTTTTATGCTGAGGTGGTTTCAAACAACCGTTTCTGTTATCCCAATTCCTCAGCTATCAGGAAGCAACCGGAGAAATTGACTAATATTAGGTACTATTCTCCGCTTGATTTCCTCTCCAAAGTTCTTGGGGTACATTTTCCTCAGGTGGAGCATCTTGTTGGAGCTAATGGAGTCAATTCGGCGAGGACGACAACTGACTTCAAGATTTGTTGGTCATTGGTGGCAATGCCAGGCGGGCAATTTGCGATATTGGTGTTTGTTAACACCAAATAGAGGATTAACAGAGCAGCGGAGCAGCAGCAGGTTTGGAAACCCAGATCTCAAGTCTTTCTCGAAACATCTCTCCGATAGGCCGTATAGTTAGTGCAACCCCCATTGGTGCAACCGTGTCTTGTTAAAAGTGGTGAAAACTCGGCGACCGCGACTTGACTTCTCGACTGAGTTCATTACATAAGAGGAAAGGTCTTCCGGTAAACTCTCCGACCTAGGTATCGAAGTTGAAACGATGCATTAATTCACTGGAAGTTGTATCGAACGAGGGACTTCGATTGGAAGGGGAACAGATCAGAGCTGAGGACATAGTCCAGGAACAGAGAGCTACTACTCATTAGATCTCATATCTCGAGGCAGTGCTTTAGGACTTTTTCAAATTAGACCATCTCCTTAACAAGTTTGCAAAACAAGATAATAGGGTCTATAAACAAGCAAAAAAAAAAAAAAACACAAAAATATTGATTTCTCCTTTGGGGCAATTTCTCAATTTTCCTAACTAGGTCATCTCTCATGTTAAAACAAAGGTAGGTAAAATTGGACATTTCTAATAAATCGGGGCAGATGAAACAATTGGATGCAAATGTTGAATTGGAACGAAGCTTAACTTCTTACATGATCCAGAAAAACAGTCTTCCTTTCCCGCCAGGTTTTCAACCTCACGCTAAGCATCTTGAGGGAAGCTCTTTCACGCCTGTTCATTTGGGAGCTCCGCCAGGTTTTGAAACTCCTTTAACCGAACAACATTCTACTGAAGCTGCCACAAACCATAGGATTATTTCAAGCGAGTGTTCAAGAGCTAATCTTAGTGCTTTAGGGCAGCGTCTTGTTGAATTAGAGCTTAGCAGTGATGACGACAAAGTTCGTTCATCTTTCAATAATATCGGTAATATGATAGGGGTTGATGTCAGTCTAGATGCAGACCGGGCCTTCGATATGGTGCAAGCTTTGTATTCAGGTTGAGGTTTTTCACCAATATCGGGGCGAGCTTGTGATTCCCATTTTTTTTCTAGTATGGATTTTTCGAAGTTCTTGTGCCAATCTTCTTCGTCTTGCGGTTTGATCGTTGTTTTTGTTTGGCTCAAGGTTTTTTTATTTGTTTTTCGTGGGGCTTAATTGTTCGAAGCTCTTTTTTTCAGGGGTTTTTGGGAAAGCTTGCTCATGAATGTTTTTGCTGTTTTTACTTTTCGAGGAGTTGGTAGTTTGAACTATTTGTTGTGGACTTTCCTCGCTTAAGGATTGTACCGTCTCTTTTGTGTTTTTGTGTTTTTATCTTCCCCTTCAATAAAAATCTTCGTATTTGACCATTACAAAAAACAATTCTCAATGTCTCACTCTTTTGGCTCTCTACTTTGTGAAAGAATGATTTATGTAATTGTGCTTTTGATAACAATGATACATGGTTATTCTCTCATCCCTCAGCCCATTCATCAAATAAAATTAACTAATCAAAACAGTATTGGATTCCTAACAATTATTCAGATTGCCTATGCTGATTCCTCCACAAACCGACCATTGGACACATGGAATCAACTTATAAAAATGCACTTTTGTACATTTTTATGCACCATTCTTGTCACTTGGGATCTAAATCTCTGGATAGGATATTCAATGAATTTCCATATTCAATTACAAATCTAGTTGGTCTTTTTAACAACACTTAGAATCAATAATAACAAAGTGTATTCCATCATTTCACACATAATTAGAACCCACTTTAGCACTGTTGAACAAGATCATTAGAAACACTTTTTTATTGCCAAATCATTCAACATAAAGCCTTAATAAGAACAAATAGTAAAACCTAAAGTGTAAGACAAGTGATATGGGGAGGCCAGAGTCATCCATGTTTCTCCCATTTTTCTTTGTCACTTGTCTTTGGTCGCAAGTGTCACTTTTTTTTTTTTAGTCCATCCATCATCCCATACTGCAATACAAATAG
Source organism: Berberis vulgaris (assembly GCA_963556465.1). NCBI lineage: Eukaryota > Viridiplantae > Streptophyta > Magnoliopsida > Ranunculales > Berberidaceae > Berberis > Berberis vulgaris. The sequence goes on from OY747125.1 coordinate 4,822,088, forward strand.
TCAAAAGTTGTTTACTTGTGGGTGCACCTAAAGATTGAAACCAAAAATTCTAGAGTGCCTCGACATGGCCACCAGGCACCATTCATTTGCCTCGAAATATGAATTTTTGCATATCTCGATGCAAATGGACGGTGCTTGGTGCCACCAGGCACAACACCAGGCACTGTAGTAACACTCGATTGAAACTCAGGTACTTGTGATTTAATGGTAATCTTTCTCACATTAGCATCAACCACAGTAACATATTTGTCATAGGTGTTGATCGAGACATTTCAAGTATTGTGACATAAATAAGAAATTAGCAAAGCAACTTTTGGACTTGTTGTGTGAGAATCTTGGGCTTGAGAAAGGGTACCTCAAGAATGGCATTTTGTGGATCAAAAGGCCCAACTTATGGGACCAAGGTTGGAAATTACCCACCATGCCCTCGCCCGGAGTTGGTCAAGGGACTCCGTGCCCACACCGACGCCGGTGGTATCATCCTCCTCTTACAAGATGATCAAGTCTGTGGCCTCCAGCTCCTGAAAGACGGGCAATGGATCGATGTCCCACCAATGCGCCATTCCATTGTTATCAACCTTGGTGACCAAATTGAGGTGCGATATTTAATTTTATGGGGAATTTAAAAATTAAATTTTTTTTTAAAATTTCAAACACCGTTTTGATTTGTAACATAAATTTGTATAACAAATAACTAAAAATAATATGTTTTCGATTGTAGCCTTGTAGGTGATCACCAATGGAAAATACAAGAGTGTGAGTCACAGAGTAGTGACACAAACCGAAGGCACAAGGATGTCAATTGCCTCATTTTACAACCCAGGAAGTGATGCAGTGATCTACCCTGCACCCACATTGCTCCAAAAGGAGGCGAAATTGGACCAAAGCCAAGTTTACCCAAAATTTGTGTTTGAGGACTACATGAAGCTCTATGCAGGAGTGAAGTTCCAAGAGAAGGAACAAAGATTTGAAGCCATGAAAGCTATGGAATCATCTGCTCCTATTGTATCAGCTTAATAGATCGAGTAATTTTTGAAGGAGATTATATTTACTGGGTGTTATGTGTCTCTGGGTTTTTGCCAAGTTATTGTTGGGAAGTTTTTTTTGTTTTCTTGACTAGTTTGGTTTAGTATGTATGTAGGGTTTGGTACACTTGTTGCGATCAAGAGCTTCATGAGTTCCAAATTGGTAAAAGTTATTATTGGCTATATAAAAGTGGTGTATTTAGTCTTGAAAAACTTGTTTATGTTATCTTCAAGCATATAAGTGGCCAAGCTTAATTCTCTACTATTTGAGTTAAAAAAACTTCAAGTAACTCTAGCCCAAAATGCATCTGATTAGATATTCGGAGAACTAAACATAAGCGACACTGCGCGCCATTGGGCGAGATCCATAAACATAAGGAAGACCCAACATAGATGATGGTGCTTGATTTTCCACTTTGATCACCCAAATGTTGCGTTTTGGTTATGCAGGTTCATTATAAGCTCAGTTCAAGATGTCCGATTTGGTCTCATATTCCAATCCAAGTTTAAGGAACATCACACCAATTTCAACCAGCTAATCATTGTTATGAGTGGGTTTGAGCTCCAAACTATAAACAGTGAAGTGTCTTTCGTTTGATACATGTTTTGGGCTCAAGTTGAACCAGGATTGATATTTTCCTCATCCAATATTGCAAAGTTGTACCTTCTAACACATTTTTATCAAATGGCAGTGTATAGCACAGAGTCAATGTATGGTATGCGGTAAAAGAGTGTATATTTTTACACAATTATTTAGGGGAGGTTACACTACAAGTTTAAATATTTCAAAACTTGAATTCGGCATTCAATATCTTAGTTAAAAAAGCTTACAAAACTTTAAGGGACAAAAAAAAAACTTTTGCATTAATTGATAATTGGTATTTCACATTTGAGAAGAGTTTTTCTCATCTAAAGTGACCTCATCCAAAAAAGCAAGTGAGCCCAAACATTGTTTTCATCTAACAAAACAGAGGTGAATGAGTCAAACAGAGGTGGTGTTTTCCTTTTAATTATGGTTGGTTGGCATTTTGGAACCAAGACTTTGAGGGTTCCAACTGATCTTGATGGCAAGGGTTGGTTAACTCTGACCAAACTAGTGAATGGGGCAACTTTCAAGCATTAAAAGCAGTTGATACTCAGGCCTTACGCATCCAAAATCAAAACTTCTCTCACTCAGCTGCACAGAGTGAATCCCCCTCCTTGTCCTAGGTTTTATGCTGAGGTGGTTTCAAACAACCGTTTCTGTTATCCCAATTCCTCAGCTATCAGGAAGCAACCGGAGAAATTGACTAATATTAGGTACTATTCTCCGCTTGATTTCCTCTCCAAAGTTCTTGGGGTACATTTTCCTCAGGTGGAGCATCTTGTTGGAGCTAATGGAGTCAATTCGGCGAGGACGACAACTGACTTCAAGATTTGTTGGTCATTGGTGGCAATGCCAGGCGGGCAATTTGCGATATTGGTGTTTGTTAACACCAAATAGAGGATTAACAGAGCAGCGGAGCAGCAGCAGGTTTGGAAACCCAGATCTCAAGTCTTTCTCGAAACATCTCTCCGATAGGCCGTATAGTTAGTGCAACCCCCATTGGTGCAACCGTGTCTTGTTAAAAGTGGTGAAAACTCGGCGACCGCGACTTGACTTCTCGACTGAGTTCATTACATAAGAGGAAAGGTCTTCCGGTAAACTCTCCGACCTAGGTATCGAAGTTGAAACGATGCATTAATTCACTGGAAGTTGTATCGAACGAGGGACTTCGATTGGAAGGGGAACAGATCAGAGCTGAGGACATAGTCCAGGAACAGAGAGCTACTACTCATTAGATCTCATATCTCGAGGCAGTGCTTTAGGACTTTTTCAAATTGGACCATCTCCTTAACAAGTTTGCAAAACAAGATAATAGGGTCTATAAACAAGCAAAAAAAAAAAAAAACACAAAAATATTGATTTCTCCTTTGGGGCAATTTCTCAATTTTCCTAACTAGGTCATCTCTCATGTTAAAACAAAGGTAGGTAAAATTGGACATTTCTAATAAATCGGGGCAGATGAAACAATTGGATGCAAATGTTGAATTGGAACGAAGCTTAACTTCTTACATGATCCAGAAAAACAGTCTTCCTTTCCCGCCAGGTTTTCAACCTCACGCTAAGCATCTTGAGGGAAGCTCTTTCACGCCTGTTCATTTGGGAGCTCCGCCAGGTTTTGAAACTCCTTTAACCGAACAACATTCTACTGAAGCTGCCACAAACCATAGGATTATTTCAAGCGAGTGTTCAAGAGCTAATCTTAGTGCTTTAGGGCAGCGTCTTGTTGAATTAGAGCTTAGCAGTGATGACGACAAAGTTCGTTCATCTTTCAATAATATCGGTAATATGATAGGGGTTGATGTCAGTCTAGATGCAGACCGGGCCTTCGATATGGTGCAAGCTTTGTATTCAGGTTGAGGTTTTTCACCAATATCGGGGCGAGCTTGTGATTCCCATTTTTTTTCTAGTATGGATTTTTCGAAGTTCTTGTGCCAATCTTCTTCGTCTTGCGGTTTGATCGTTGTTTTTGTTTGGCTCAAGGTTTTTTTATTTGTTTTTCGTGGGGCTTAATTGTTCGAAGCTCTTTTTTTCAGGGGTTTTTGGGAAAGCTTGCTCATGAATGTTTTTGCTGTTTTTACTTTTCGAGGAGTTGGTAGTTTGAACTATTTGTTGTGGACTTTCCTCGCTTAAGGATTGTACCGTCTCTTTTGTGTTTTTGTGTTTTTATCTTCCCCTTCAATAAAAATCTTCGTATTTGACCATTACAAAAAACAATTCTCAATGTCTCACTCTTTTGGCTCTCTACTTTGTGAAAGAATGATTTATGTAATTGTGCTTTTGATAACAATGATACATGGTTATTCTCTCATCCCTCAGCCCATTCATCAAATAAAATTAACTAATCAAAACAGTATTGGATTCCTAACAATTATTCAGATTGCCTATGCTGATTCCTCCACAAACCGACCATTGGACACATGGAATCAACTTATAAAAATGCACTTTTGTACATTTTTATGCACCATTCTTGTCACTTGGGATCTAAATCTCTGGATAGGATATTCAATGAATTTCCATATTCAATTACAAATCTAGTTGGTCTTTTTAACAACACTTAGAATCAATAATAACAAAGTGTATTCCATCATTTCACACATAATTAGAACCCACTTTAGCACTGTTGAACAAGATCATTAGAAACACTTTTTTATTGCCAAATCATTCAACATAAAGCCTTAATAAGAACAAATAGTAAAACCTAAAGTGTAAGACAAGTGATATGGGGAGGCCAGAGTCATCCATGTTTCTCCCATTTTTCTTTGTCACTTGTCTTTGGTCGCAAGTGTCACTTTTTTTTTTTTTAGTCCATCCATCATCCCATACTGCAATACAAATAGTCAAAAGTTGTTTACTTGTGGGTGCACCTAAAGATTGAAACCAAAAATTCTAGAGTGCCTCGACATGGCCACCAGGCACCATTCATTTGCCTCGAAATATGAATTTTTGCATATCTCGATGCAAATGGACGGTGCTTGGTGCCACCAGGCACAACACCAGGCACTGTAGTAACACTCGATTGAAACTCAGGTACTTGTGATTTAATGGTAATCTTTCTCACATTAGCATCAACCACAGTAACATATTTGTCATAGGTGTTGATCGAGACATTTCAAGTATTGTGACATAAATAAGAAATTAGCAAAGCAACTTTTGGACTTGTTGTGTGAGAATCTTGGGCTTGAGAAAGGGTACCTCAAGAATGGCATTTTGTGGATCAAAAGGCCCAACTTATGGGACCAAGGTTGGAAATTACCCACCATGCCCTCGCCCGGAGTTGGTCAAGGGACTCCGTGCCCACACCGACGCCGGTGGTATCATCCTCCTCTTACAAGATGATCAAGTCTGTGGCCTCCAGCTCCTGAAAGACGGGCAATGGATCGATGTCCCACCAATGCGCCATTCCATTGTTATCAACCTTGGTGACCAAATTGAGGTGCGATATTTAATTTTATGGGGAATTTAAAAATTAAATTTTTTTTTAAAATTTCAAACACCGTTTTGATTTGTAACATAAATTTGTATAACAAATAACTAAAAATAATATGTTTTCGATTGTAGCCTTGTAGGTGATCACCAATGGAAAATACAAGAGTGTGAGTCACAGAGTAGTGACACAAACCGAAGGCACAAGGATGTCAATTGCCTCATTTTACAACCCAGGAAGTGATGCAGTGATCTACCCTGCACCCACATTGCTCCAAAAGGAGGCGAAATTGGACCAAAGCCAAGTTTACCCAAAATTTGTGTTTGAGGACTACATGAAGCTCTATGCAGGAGTGAAGTTCCAAGAGAAGGAACAAAGATTTGAAGCCATGAAAGCTATGGAATCATCTGCTCCTATTGTATCAGCTTAATAGATCGAGTAATTTTTGAAGGAGATTATATTTACTGGGTGTTATGTGTCTCTGGGTTTTTGCCAAGTTATTGTTGGGAAGTTTTTTTTGTTTTCTTGACTAGTTTGGTTTAGTATGTATGTAGGGTTTGGTACACTTGTTGCGATCAAGAGCTTCATGAGTTCCAAATTGGTAAAAGTTATTATTGGCTATATAAAAGTGGTGTATTTAGTCTTGAAAAACTTGTTTATGTTATCTTCAAGCATATAAGTGGCCAAGCTTAATTCTCTACTATTTGAGTTAAAAAAACTTCAAGTAACTCTAGCCCAAAATGCATCTGATTAGATATTCGGAGAACTAAACATAAGCGACACTGCGCGCCATTGGGCGAGATCCATAAACATAAGGAAGACCCAACATAGATGATGGTGCTTGATTTTCCACTTTGATCACCCAAATGTTGCGTTTTGGTTATGCAGGTTCATTATAAGCTCAGTTCAAGATGTCCGATTTGGTCTCATATTCCAATCCAAGTTTAAGGAACATCACACCAATTTCAACCAGCTAATCATTGTTATGAGTGGGTTTGAGCTCCAAACTATAAACAGTGAAGTGTCTTTCGTTTGATACATGTTTTGGGCTCAAGTTGAACCAGGATTGATATTTTCCTCATCCAATATTGCAAAGTTGTACCTTCTAACACATTTTTATCAAATGGCAGTGTATAGCACAGAGTCAATGTATGGTATGCGGTAAAAGAGTGTATATTTTTACACAATTATTTAGGGGAGGTTACACTACAAGTTTAAATATTTCAAAACTTGAATTCGGCATTCAATATCTTAGTTAAAAAAGCTTACAAAACTTTAAGGGACAAAAAAAAAACTTTTGCATTAATTGATAATTGGTATTTCACATTTGAGAAGAGTTTTTCTCATCTAAAGTGACCTCATCCAAAAAAGCAAGTGAGCCCAAACATTGTTTTCATCTAACAAAACAGAGGTGAATGAGTCAAACAGAGGTGGTGTTTTCCTTTTAATTATGGTTGGTTGGCATTTTGGAACCAAGACTTTGAGGGTTCCAACTGATCTTGATGGCAAGGGTTGGTTAACTCTGACCAAACTAGTGAATGGGGCAATTTTCAAGCATTAAAAGCAGTTGATACTCAGGCCTTACGCATCCAAAATCAAAACTTCTCTCACTCAGCTGCACAGAGTGAATCCCCCTCCTTGTCCTAGGTTTTATGCTGAGGTGGTTTCAAACAACCGTTTCTGTTATCCCAATTCCTCAGCTATCAGGAAGCAACCGGAGAAATTGACTAATATTAGGTACTATTCTCCGCTTGATTTCCTCTCCAAAGTTCTTGGGGTACATTTTCCTCAGGTGGAGCATCTTGTTGGAGCTAATGGAGTCAATTCGGCGAGGACGACAACTGACTTCAAGATTTGTTGGTCATTGGTGGCAATGCCAGGCGGGCAATTTGCGATATTGGTGTTTGTTAACACCAAATAGAGGATTAACAGAGCAGCGGAGCAGCAGCAGGTTTGGAAACCCAGATCTCAAGTCTTTCTCGAAACATCTCTCCGATAGGCCGTATAGTTAGTGCAACCCCCATTGGTGCAACCGTGTCTTGTTAAAAGTGGTGAAAACTCGGCGACCGCGACTTGACTTCTCGACTGAGTTCATTACATAAGAGGAAAGGTCTTCCGGTAAACTCTCCGACCTAGGTATCGAAGTTGAAACGATGCATTAATTCACTGGAAGTTGTATCGAACGAGGGACTTCGATTGGAAGGGGAACAGATCAGAGCTGAGGACATAGTCCAGGAACAGAGAGCTACTACTCATTAGATCTCATATCTCGAGGCAGTGCTTTAGGACTTTTTCAAATTGGACCATCTCCTTGACAAGTTTGCAAAACAAGCTAATAGGGTTTATAAACAAGCAAAAAAAAAAAAAAAAACACAAAAAGATTGATTTCTTCTTTGGGGCAATTTCTCAATCTTCCTAACTAGGTCATCTCTCATGTTAAAACAAAGGTAGGTAAAATTGGACATTTCTAATAAATTGGGGCAGATGAAACAATTGGATGCAAATGTTGAATTGGAACGAAGCTTAACTTCTTACCTGATCCAGAAAAACAGTCTTCCTTTCCCGCCAGGTTTTCAACCTCACGCTAAGCATCTTGAGGGAAGCTCTTTCACGCCTGTTCATTTGGGAGCTCCGCCAGGTTTTGAAACTCCTTTAACCGAACAACATTCTACTGAAGCTGCCACAAACCATAGGATTATTTCAAGCGAGTGTTCAAGAGCTAATCTTAGTGCTTTAGGGCAGCGTCTTGTTGAATTAGAGCTTAGCAGTGATGACGACAAAGTTCGTTCATCTTTCAAAAATATCGGTAATATGATAGGGGTTGATGTCAGTCTAGATGCAAACCGAACCTTCGATATGGTGCAAGCTTTGTATTCAGGTTGAGGTTTTTCACCGATATCGGGGCGAGCTTGTGATTCCCATTTTTTTTCTAGTATGGATTTTTTGAAGTTCTTGTGCCAATCTTCTTCGTCTTGCGGTTTGATCGTTGTTTTTGTTTGGCTCAAGGTTTTTTATTTGTTTTTCATGGGGCTTAATTGTTCGAAGCTCTTTTTTTCAGGGGTTTTTGTGAAAGCTTGCTCATGAATGTTTTTGTTGTTTTTACTTTTCGAGGAGTTGGTAGTTTGAACTATTTGTTGTGGACTTTCCTCGCTCAAGGATTGTACCATCTCTTTTGTGTTTTTGTGTTTTTATCTTCCCCTTCAATAAAAATCTTCGTATTTGACCATTACAAAAAACAATTCTCAATGTCTCACTCTTTTGGCTCTCTACTTTGTGAAAGAATGATTTATGTAATTGTGCTTTTGATAACAATGATACATGGTTATTCTCTCATCCCTCACCCCATTCATCAAATAAAATTAACTAATCAAAACAGTATTGGATTCCTAACAATTATTCAGATTGCCTATGCTGATTCCTCCACAAACCGACCATTGGACACATGGAATCAACTTATAAAAATGCACTTTTGTACATTTTTATGCACCATTCTTGTCACTTGGGATCTAAATCTCTGGATAGGATATTCAATGAATTTCCATATTCAATTACAAATCTAGTTGGTCTTTTTAACAACACTTAGAATCAATAATAACAAAGTGTATTCCATCATTTCACACATAATTAGAACCCACTTTAGCACTGTTGAACAAGATCATTAGAAACACTTTTTTATTGCCAAATCATTCAACATAAAGCCTTAATAAGAACAAATAGTAAAACCTAAAGTGTAAGACAAGTGATATGGGGAGGCCAGAGTCATCCATGTTTCTCCCATTTTTCTTTGTCACTTGTCTTTGGTCACAAGTGTCACTTTTTTTTTTTTAGTCCATCCATCATCCCATACTGCAATACAAATAGTCAAAAGTTGTTTACTTGTGGGTGCACCTAAAGATTGAAACTCAGGTTACTTGTGATTTAATGGTAATTAATCTTTCTCACATTAGCATCAACTAGAGTAACATATTTGTCATAGGTGTTGATCGAGACATTTCAAGTATTGTGACATAAATAAGAAATTAGTAGATATATAATGAGTTTAATTACAAGTGGGAGTAGAAACAAATGATGTGACAAATCAATCTCAACTACTACTCTTACAATAAGTTTATCATAACAAATGACCAATCAATCTTAAATACAAATATATAAGTAAAAAGAAGAAACCCTAAAAAATTTAGCCAACAAAAAGAGCTAATCTCCACTAACTCTTCTCTAATCCAAGTCTCATCTTCAATATCCTGTAGGAAATTCACACTTTCCATACTCTGCAAAATCAAACACACAAAATTAATTAGACAATACAAAAAAAATATATAAAAAAAAATGTAGAATTTGAATAATGTATACGTTAGCAAAATATAGAGAGGTTAAGATAAAATACGCACGGGGGGGTTGAGTGACAATATAAGCGGCCCCACCAAAATCACAAGTCCCCATCGTATGGCTCTTCTTCTGATAATAGCTATTGAAGGCATACGAAGCATGTGCCTCAACAGTGTTAGGATCGTAACACGTGGCGCCAATCTGAATCGGACGGCAATCAGCCCCTCCTTCACCACAAGCGTAATCAAGCCCCTTCTGCAACTTCTCCTCATTCAACTTCCCATTCGCCACACACCACGTCATCCCCTTTGTACCACCACCACCGCTACCAACACTCACTGTTGGTGGTGCTGCCTGCTCAGTACCACCACCACTACTACCGTTGACCGGGGTGTTTTGACTCTTCCCACCGTTCCACCCCTTCAAGCCCTCCACGGTCAACGGGATGGTATACACCTTCTTCTCATCAGGGTAAAACAGTCCATAATTTCTCTCCGAAGTGGGCCCGGACTTCTTGTTCTCATTGAACAATGCAAAAAGATAAACCTCGAGATCCATATCAGGCCTCAAAGGAGTCCCACTACCTGTCAACACTCTCTTTACCAAATTCCCGTTATATGCAGCCGCGTTTTCCTCACTTGCACCCTTCTCATTCTCGTCTCCCTTCGACGGCCACCCCGTCTCACTCACAACAATCTTCAAATCTTTGTACCCCGCGGTGGCCATAGCTGCATACACCGCATCTAATTGGGCGTCAAAGAGACTAAAATACTTAAGCCCATTACCCGAGTCCACGTTCCCCGAATTCTCTTTGAACAAAGCGTAATCAAGGGAGATAACATCTGCGTTTCCTATGTAAGCGAAAAACGGGTATGCATTAACCATGAGTGATGAGTTGGTCTGGTGAAGAAACTCCAACATTGGCTTGATTACGGGTTCGAGCAATTCGGGTTTGAACGACCCGGATGAAGGCGGGTAAGACGACTGAAGAGCTGATAAAGCCACAGGTGATGAAACCTTGATATTTGTATCGATATTAAGCTTACGAAGAGCAGCAAGTACGTTTTTCATGGCAGGGACGAGGTAGTTCGTGGTGTTGTTGGGGTCGACGAACACTTCGTTCCCTACAGCAATGGCTTCAATTTGAGTGTCTGGATAGTACGTAGCTATGTTCTCCTTCACCCAAGATTCAGCGAAAGTGGAAGATTGTGATACTTTTGCAAGGAGATCATTGGGTAAGGCTACGGTGAGTTTGATGTTGGAGGAGGAGAAGGCTTTGAGGACGGATGGATCACTGTCGTAGAGTTTGGATTTGGTGAGGGATTGTGATTTTAGAAGGGTGACAACATTTGCTGCAGATGGGAGGTCGTCTGCGATGCGGCCATAGTTGATACCTATGGAGCCACCAGCTAAGGCGTAGGAGTGTAGGAGGGTGGTGGAGAGAAGGAGGAAGAGGAGAGTATGGGGGAAAAGTTGAGATGTTGCCATAATATTGCTCAGCTTTGGAGGAAAACAGAGCATTTGTGAAGTAACAGAGTGATATGTTTTGGGTGGTTTTATATAGGAGGATAGAGAGTGGTGGAGAGAGATGTTGAGTGTATCGAGGAGGTGGTGGTGGGGTGGGGTGGGGCCACGTGCTGTAGTTAGAATTTCTGTTTAATAAGTGAGAACAGAAATTCTAAATGGCGAGGAAAGGGGCGAGGAAACTGACGAGGGGGAGGGTGTGATCGCCCATTCCCTCGAGATGCGCATCTGCATTTTTAAAATGTACAGTAATACGAATCTCGAAAGAGATGAGTGGTAAAACTCCTCTCCCTAGCTGATTTCCTGGCCCCTTTCCTCGACGATAAGAAAGGTTCGAGTGAGAAAGAAACGGTTTTGTTTTGTTGATAGGGGGGTTCCTAGCTTTGTAGCAGGTTCCTTTTACTTGATAATCTTGGGTTGAAAAAAAATCAACTAAATCGATTAAAGCAGGTTCTATGTTTATTACATGATTTTAGTGTTGAAAGAAAAACTGACTAAACCCATCGAATCAATTAAAATTGAATTGATTGGTTCGACTTTTGATTTTTGCTTTTAAGTCATTTTAATTGACAAGACTGAATTGACCAAATATATATAATAAATAATATATATTATATATAAAAAAATAATAATATATTTAAATTAGTCCATCGATTTGGTTTTATTTAATTTTTAGTAACATTTTAATCGATCAATTCAATTTGTGATTTATATAAATTAAGAGCGGTTCGATTTTCTTAATGCTAAACAATAGATTTTCTGGTAATTTTTTTGTTAAACTTTTTAATGACAAATTAAAAAAATTAATACACAAAATGTTATGAAAATAAATTTGATATTATAAAAAATAAACATTTATATGGCACCAGTGTTGTCATTGCACACTGACTAAATGGATCGTGCTGTAGTTTTAATAAGTGAGAACATAAATTCTAAATGGCGAGGAAACCAGCGAGGGGGAGGGTGTGATCACCCATTCCCTCAAGATACGCACTTGCACTTTTGAAATGCGTAGCAGCACGAATCTCAAAGGTGATAAGTGGTAAAGTCGTCACTTTTGTAATGTTTTAAATAGAGGTTTCTTTCTTTGATTTTTGGTCTTTATACGGGTAAAGTCGTCATGTACCCCCGTAACGTTTGTAAATCATTTTTTGATAAGTAATAAAGGTCTGGCATCCCATAGTTGCCCCTCCCCACTGGAGGTTTTTATGAAAAAAAAAAAAAAAAAGTGGTAAAACCCATCCCCCTGGCTGATTTCCTGGCCCCTTTCCTCGACGATAAGAAAGGTTCGAGTGAGAAAGAAACGGTTTTGTTTTGTTGATAGGGGGGTTCCTAGCTTTGTAGCAGTTTACTTTTACTTGATAATCTTGGGTTGAAAAAAAATCAACTAAATCGATTAAAGCAGGTTCCATGTTTATTACATGATTTTAGGGTTGAAAGAAAAACTGACTAAACCCATCGAATCGATTAAAATTGAATTGATTGGTTCGACTTTTGATTTTTTGCTTTTAAGTAATTTTAATTGGCAAGACTGAATTGACCAAATATATATAATAAATAATATATTATATGTAAAATAAAAAATAATAATATGTTTAAATTAGTCCATCAATTTGGTTTTATTTAATTTTTAGTAACATTTTAATCGATCAATTCAATTTGTGATTTATATAAATTAAGAGCGGTTCGATTTTCTTAATGTTCAACAATAGATTTTCTGGTAATTTTTTGTTAAGCTTTTTAATGACAAATTAAAAAAATTAATACACAAAATGTTATGAAAATAAATTTGATATTATAAAAAATAAACATTTATATGGCACCAGTGTTGTCATTGCACACTGACCAAATGGATCGTTCTACATCTATGAGAAACGTTTGTTCATTGATGACATTGGTAAAACCAAATTGTTGATTTATATATCTTCGGAGAATTTACATTCGAACGTTGGGATGGACAGCTATGGTAGTAAAAATAGAATTTTCTTAAAGTTGACAAAACAATATGGATTGAAGATGGAAATGGAAGCGTTACACCAATTAATTTTGTATGACATTGGGTGTATAGAATAAAGAATAATTGTAAATATATAATGTTTTATTAATAATACCTTAATCAAGTATGTTGAGTATATCAACAATATGGATTATAAAATTACTAATATATGTTGCTTTGATCAATGACACTATGTCGACGCTAGATTAAAAATTAGATTCCTATGACTTAGAACATTTTTTAACCCTAAAATGTTCATATGACTTTGATGTTGGTGAAAAATCCACATTGTCTAGTTTTGATTTACTAATAAGTTGTTTAACTTTACGTGGGTAAACCTGATGAGCTTCTCAAGATGGCTTATGTGTTTCCCCTGTAAAAATTGAGCCCTTCTAGTGAGCTCCCTAGAATTTCTGGTAAAAATTATTAAACCAAGGCCACGAGCCCTTCTTTACAGCGAGGGAATGGGCGTGGGACCCCCTTGAGATTAGCAATGGCATATATCTCGAGGGGTACTGTCTTCCCTCGCTCGCTTTCCCTCGCCAAGGCGCCAAAGCCACATAGTCTGTCTGTACTTGTTCTGAACCGTATGGCTTTTAATTATGTTTAGATTCATTTTTCAATAAGGAGACATTCTTGCTTTTAGAGCTAACGGCTATTTAAATTATAGAGACGTTGAGATTGATTTATACTACACAGACCAAAATTGTTGTTTAGTGTGGGATCTCATTCTTGGGGGTTGGTAAGTTGGAGCCTCCAATCATACAGTAAATAAAACCCACTGCTCATTTTTTAACTGCCTGCAAAGAAATGTATTTTTACGGAATACCAAGCGGAGTCTTGAGCACATTTTCAATGGGCAATCTCAAACTAGAAATCAGGTTTTGGTTGAAATTTGATGGTGCATTTTCATGCTACAGTTGAAAGTTTAGTCAATTTGAGGTTTCAGCTCAATCAATTGGCAGCGAATTAGTTTGCGTCATTTGAGTGGGGCTACGCATGTAAAATAGTATTCTTGTGTGCCTAGCCCAATGGCTATTTTCTAAAATGGATAGTTTAACCCTACTTGGTTCGAACATTTAACGAGCAAATGGTACAAAAACGACTGAGCCAGAGAACAATCACCACTATTTACGGGATGAAGCTTCTTTCTTTATATTGAAATATAGATGCAAAGAAAAATGTACCAAGACAAGATTGAAATCTTGATCAGATAGCCACTTAATTTGATAATAATGAAAAAGACATTTGCAATTGGAATGAATATTGATTGATGGATAGGAGGATTGCCATTGCCACTTTTATCAAAATTTTCGTCTGAGATTATGACAACCTTGTTTAGAGTATAACCCAAGATAACTATAAAATGCATATTATAGCATTCATTTAGGTTGGTATGATAGTGTTGGTTGTTTAGATGAGAGCCCTCACCCACCCCCACATGATACACCTTCATTTATATATTCTTGATAAGCTAATTGTACCCAAAAGTGCCTAACCTTTTCAAAATGGTTGGAAGTTGGCACAAATACAATAACTAGAGAAGCAGGTGTAGAATCAAATCCAATTCTTCAGGTAGGCATAAACAAATTACTGCTCAACCTTACAAGACTACAAGGTCAATACAAATTTCTTCTCTTCATATTATTATAGTATGATGGTGAGTCGACATATAAGTCAAGATTTGTGGCAAATTGTTCAACTAAATATGGCTAGCAGATGAAGAAGAAGAATAAACAATGGCAGTCATGTTGTTGTTTGTCAGCAATGGAGTGGGTGAGAATTGTAGATTCAGATTACAACTACAAGAAGACAATTTCGGTTCACATGGAGACTCATTTTCTTTTGATGAGACTCTGGGTCACTTATTGATTTACTGCAGATTCTTCAAATTTATTTGGGTCAGATTCTTGTTAGAATTTGGTTTAAATTTGATGTTTCAAGGTTTTTCTTTTGAACTAGCTAAGTTGGCGGTACTAAGATAATCATTCATGACGCGGAGAGTGGTTATGGCGTAGGGTTCTTCGTGTGTTCATGTGGTGTGTGTGAAAAGAGAAAAATATGAGGATTTTTGAATGACTCAACAGATCGGAGCAATCTATCTTTATCAAAATTTTGAAATTGTTTTGGAGGATGAGTTCGAATTGTAATATTTTTTAGAGACTTGATACATTCATGGTGTCTTGACATTCATTTCTTATCTTTAATAAAAATCTTCGTGTTTGACAAAAAAAAAATGAGGGAATTGCGGGTGATCACATTATCATTCTATTTTAAAGTAGTACACTGTAATTTATCGGATTTGGATCTCTTGTGTTATTATTGAATTCAGATTTCAGACGATATGACTCAAATTCGATCCGTTTACATCCCTCGTCATTTTTATAATCTAGCTCTAGCCCAATAAAGGTATGCAGAGAAGCTAATCATATCCATTTCAGGAGCTGAGATTTTGTGTCTGAAAAAATTGGTTAGACAGCATGTTAGGCTGGTCCAATCCAAATTATTGAGCCCTAAAACGTTTAATCCAATTTAATTTGTCAAACTAAGTCATGGTCTAACACTACATCAAATTGACATATTTGTAACAACTTAAAAAACATTAACACTTTTGAAGTATTACAATTCATCAAATAATTTCAAGTCAAAACTAAATTTAGTCAACAAAATGAAAAATAGTTACACAAAAAAATGATACAATAAATTAGATCACCATGAATAGCATCACTTGCAAGGCCATACTATTGTGGTGATACAATTATTAAATTACTATATGTTGTGAAAATATGTAAAATTGTTTTGTGAATTGTTATAGCTCAAAAGTGTATTGTTTTTTGGATTGTTACAAAAATGTGACAGAACTTTATTTACAAATGAGTAAATGGACTTGAATACACCTAAAAAAAAATGGGGTACATTACTGTGAACAAATTAAATTTAATATAAAAACAACAAACTTGTAAAACCACTAATTTTATTAATTAACTTCAAACACCATTTCAATCAGCTATATTGGAGTCAAGGAATGTGATATCTCGAAATATGTTGAAATTTTACGAAATATTTCATATTTTGAAATAACTGAAATCTCTTTCGAAATTCGAAATATGTTAAAAAATTTCTGAGAAATGAAATAAATATTTTAATCTCCGTATATTTTAACATGTTATATTGTTATTTTAATATCAAACATTTGTTATATAAGTGATTTTTATGTAATATGTAGTATGTATGACACTACAAGTCATGTGAGACTTTTTATGTAGTATTTAAGAGTTTAAAATGCATAATTTATATTGTTAAATTTGAAATCACAATCGAATTTTTTAAGTTTTTCCCTAAAAAAAAAACGATCACAGGACCAAAATTAACTTGAAAAACAAAATCACAATCCTTGATCCGAGTATAGATGGGCCAGTCGTGATCATGTATTTTCTATATCAGGTGAAATTAAAATTTTAATATAAAGCTACTAAGTTTCTTTCACAATTGTATGTTCATTTTTTTGCTACGTACGTTGACACATGAAATCTCCAATCCCATCCTTCAATCGACATCATAGTTAGAAATAACTAAAATGTTATCAAAGAAGATTTCAAACGTAGAATTCTAATGGACAATAACGAGAGCTTAATAAATGACAAAATATACCTCTAATAAAGTTAGAACTCCAGTATTTAATGAAGTTAATTAGGTCACAAATTGTTGTTCTTATCATAGAACGACAATTGTGTTAAAGAAAATAAGCTAGTATAAGGATGTAGAATGCATTTGTAGATAATTATTTATTATAACGGTCATGAATGTCTAAAGTAATGTAATGGTCACATTTGTAGATAATGTGATTTACAGGGAGTGCGTAGGCTAGTCAATGGTCAAAACTTTCTTAGCATTGCGCTGTCATGCTCAAGCACAACGCAGTTTGACTACTTTTAAAAAAAAGTTTTTAGTCTCACATCGAATGAGGTGGATAATACGAGTTAGACTTGTCATTACAAAGAAGTTTTCTCCATGGGACTCTGTGTAATTAAGTATTGGTCTATTTCTTTCAATTCATCTCTTCCTCTATAAAGTATTTCTTTTTCCTTTTTGTTATTGTTATTCTTATATGCTAAGTTCATGTTTCTACTGTTAATGGTATTTTCCCTTGCATTTCATATGAATTTTACGAAACATTCTTATGTGCTTGACATCACTTAATGATGAATACTCTATAATTTTGAATCATTTGTTAGAAGGTTAAGTTGGATTAATGATTGAATAGTACAATCATTTTGAATCATTTGAAACATTGTCTTATTATAATGAACCATGTTGACAGGGCTATGATTAGGCATGGATTAATGGCTTACTTTTGTAAAATTGTTACCATAGAGTTTATTTATTTATATTTTCTGATCATTTTTGTTTAAACCATCATGTAGGAATTGTTGGAGGATAAAGTTGGAAGAATTGACTTACAAACATCCCGCTATGGACATCCCATTTATCCAATTATTACCATCTCATGTTGGGTTACCATTATTCACAGCCCAAATTTTTGTAATTAACAATGAGGTCAGAGTTCCAATCCCATGTACTCACCATGAATTGAAATGATGGGTCTTGTTGCTTGTAAAAGTTGCTCTACTAAGAATTGCTAGATTGTCAATTGGGAAATATTAGATTGACAAGTAAGAAATTAGTGTTCTGGTGGTGATGTATAATGTTATAAATTTGAAGAAAACAAAGTCTGATTTGGTGTGTAATTTGTTTTGAAATTAGTTGATGTACTTTGTATATGCTGTGAATTTTGATTAAAAAGTGAAGCCTAATATTTGGTGTTAATTGCTATGCTTGCATAATATATGTAGCTTTAACAATTTAGTGAATTTTTTTTTTTAATTTTTATAATCAAAACCACTTAATGATTGGTTTATTGTGGTAATATAGAAAGAAAATTGATGTTGGCCTAAAGGACCCAAAATTGTAGAGCGCCCTAGCAGAGGTAGTAAGGCTGATGATATTTGAAAACAAAAAGGCTAGGTGCAAAACCCCATCCATGGACAGACTTGTGTGGATGCAGTGAACTATTATAGTTCTATTGATAATGTTGCAAGGTGCTACTGCCAAAGTTATCAAGACATGAGGATATGAACCAATTATTCTTTTGAATTGAACTCAAGGAATATGGAAGCACTTTGCATCAATTCTTAGGATAGATCTCAGGCGAGTTTCAAATGTATTGGGGCCTAATAAAAAATGAAAGCACCTCGAAAGAGGTCTATCTCATGCATGAGTGTTCATGAGAAAATTTGTAGCACTCCGTAATTTTTGTACTTACTGAATTTTATATTTTTGTGTGATTGTCTTCATTAAGTTATAGGTATATGTATGAACTATTTGTTTGTCCATGTGATGTGTAGTTTGTTTATTTAAGAATTAATTTTCTACTTACCTTTCTCTACCAAATCTCGGGACGAGATTATTTTGAGTAGTATATATTATAATACCCGCCTAATTAAATAAATATAAAAATTTCTTATTTATTAATTGGGACATATATGGTAATCTCATTTATTGGGAAAAAGATTTGTTTTGTTTGCCATGGCTAAATTGAATAAGGTGTGTGTATTTAGCCAAAATTTTGTAAACCCTAATGTTGATGGGTTGCTACTAAATTGTATTTGGGCTTGGTTTTGGGTTTTCATAAACTAATGGTTAGGGTATTGGTTACAGGGAAATAAAGGTTAAAAGAATAAGAGATGAGTGATGGTTGTGTTTAGCCAAATAAACCCCAATTAAAAACTCATTTAAGCCCTAGCCTCCTTTTTCTCTCTGGATACACACAAAAGAAAAGAAAAACTTACATTGAAAAATGTGGGAGGTGCTGAAGGAAGAAATTTGCTCAAATCTTGGGATTCTTGACATTTTGATTTATTTACATCTTTAATGGAGGGAAAAAAAATTTTGATTTGACATTGTTGGTTTGATTTATATCTTTAATGAAAAATCGATTTGAAATCTTGGTTTGATTTAAACCTTAAATAAAAAAATTAAAAAAAACGAATTGACATCACTGTTCATGTTGCGGTTTTACTATTACTGTTCCTGTTCCTATTACAGTTCCTGTTTCTATTATTGTTACTGTTCCTGTTCCTATTACAGTTCATATTTCTGTTACTGTTACTGTTCCTGTTCTTATTCTTGTTTCTATTACTGTTCCTGTTTCTATTACTGTTCATGTTCCTGTTTGATGTCACTGTTCACTGTTTCGATTTTACATCACTGTTTTTGTTCCTCTTCCGATTTTACATCATTGTTCCTGTTTGACATCACTGTTCCGGTTTTACATCAATGTTTCAGATCTTGTTCACATATCTACTACTTTTTACTTGATTAAAATCAGTTACAGTAGTTGTAAGCATGGAATAGAATTACATCTAGTAAGATGGGATGATACCCAAGATTTTGCTAGTGCATCATCATAACACGTGTCATGTGACTAAAAGTGGAATCTGGAACCCATTAATAATCCCATTAGAACACCGATACGTAATCTGATTGTCCCTCTAAAACACCAATTTTTCCTTGGAATTCTGACGTGTCATCTTGAGTATGGTTTTGCTTGAGTGTGAGTGAGGGAAATGAATAAGAGCGTATTTGACTTATAGAATTTTTCCATGTTAGTATGGTCATAACAAATATCTATGTGAATTGGGTGATTCATGTCCTGAGATGCGGCACATCTTCGCCTCTCCGGGTCAATGTAGTTTGGAGGTATGTTGTTGATGTGTTTGGATTGTGTTCGGCAATGCTGGGATCAATGGATGAGCTCCACCCCAAAGGGAAGATGTGAGAACTAGTTTCATTTGCTGTGTGTTAGGTGGTTTTAGCTACTTGGTTATTCTGAGTGTGCTAGATTTCACCACGGTAAATAAACTTGGGTATTAGTAGTGTTATGCAAGTTAGTATTTGTAATTTTACATTATGGCTTAAAATACATGGTTAGTATCTGATCAGATGATAAACTTGTATTTGACTGATATGCAAATTGTCTTGCTAAGGAGTATCCTTATATTGAATGAGTTTGATCCCTGTTGTGTTATAGAAATGTATTTATGAAAATATTATTTGTTCCCTAAGAGAATGGTGGATACTGTGGTTGATTTATTTATGGTTGACAAAGCGTCACCATAAAAGAGTTTTGAGGATTTATTTATTTTTATGCTCAAAAATGTGAAAAGAAAAGAAATTGTTTTGTATACAGACTTGTTGATATTATTATGTGTACGCAGACTTACTTGCATATCGGTGCACCGTTCCATGTGCGTTCAGGTACATTCCTTTGCCTCATTGAGGAACTACCTGTTGGTGTGGTTGTTTATTGTTTGTGTTTAGTTTGATGTTATCACGTGCGAATTTATTGATTTTGGGATGAATATTATTCACACCAGCTTTATTGCTGACCCAAGTGAGCTTTTGCTTCTTGGATACATTTCTTTGGGAATGTAGCCGATTAGCCTTACAGGTTTAGAGACTTTTGAGCAGCGTTACTGGAGTTCCGCTAGTGGGGCTAGCAACGTCAGAGTCTTTCCTGGTTTGAGTTTTTATTTGTTTCAGTAATTAAATCATGTTTAAGTTGTTGTTGTTGCTAAATGTTTATATTGTTATTGAATTTCACGTCCTTAGTTTCGGGGAAACGGATAATCCTACGTGAATTTTGGGATTTTCGTTTTCTTCGAAAATTCGGGGTGTGAAAGTTTGGTATCAGAGCATTTGGTTAGCCTAGGCTGGGGTAGAGTCGAGGTGATCCTCGAAATGTGGATATGGGTGAGTATGAATGTAAAAGTCTTGAGATAAAGTGACAAGGTTGAACCTTGAAACTTTAGTATTGTTTCATTTTTCTACGTGAATCCCATGATGAGGTTTTATTGACTTGTGTGTGCGTGAGTAATCTTATTTTTATGTTAATATTTGCGTGACGTTATTCCGTATTGTTTTCTTTTTAGTGGTTTTGATATCCGTAGTGCTTAGTTAGCCCTTTTAGTGAATCTCGGGACGAGATTCCTTTTGAGTTGTATATATTGTAACACCCCTACTTTTTCAATGACAATAAATACTTATGTACCTAAAATTCAATTGAAATTTGTATTTTAAAATCTTCTTTCAATTGACAAGTCGTATTTTTTGAAATTCATTTAACTTTCTTACCTTCCGAATCTTGGGACGAGATTCCATTTAACGTGTGTATGATGTAACACTCCTAAATTTCATAAGACTAATGTATTTTGTATTGAATTAATTATAATAAAACTAAATTTATTCAACTTTTAAATTTCAAATTTTAGGGTTTTATTTAGTGAATTTAGAGGGTGGGTGCCTTCGGAATTTCAGTGGGGGCAAATAGCCACCCACCTTATAAAGAGAGAAATCTCTTTTCTTCTTCCCCATTTTTTTCCCTTCTTCCCTAAATGTTTTTTTCTTCCTCCAGCTATGAACTCAGCCTGCAATTGAGCTTCGCAACAAGTTTCATTGCTCCAAACTCTCTCATCATTCTTCCTTTATCCTTCATCTCCCTCCTATTTCTTCCCATTTGGTTTTCGCACAAAAGAAAAAATAAACAGATTTGCTCACTTCTGATCGAGCTCTCACAGGCAAAGTGAAAAAGAGTGCAAGAACGACGATCTGTAGTGATCGATATGTTGTTTGGTTGTTGTGTGTTGTTGTTTGTTGTTGTCTGTTGGTGGGATGAATTGTAGAGGATCGACCTAAGCTGAGAATATGGATTCCAACGATGACGAGGGAGAGGTGTTGGTGGCGTTGTGAATGGCGTGGGAGATATCGCAGGCGAGAGAATGATGGGACGATTGCGTTGGCTGCGCAATTCTTTGCGATTTGCGATTTTTGTGAGTTTTTTTTATTCTCCATTTTATACTTCTGTATGAAGTTAAGAATGTTGGGTTTGTTGATTAAATTAAAATTTGTGAGATTTGTTTCCTATCTAATTGTTTGTGTGAGGTTCAATCCAATTGGTTGGGATTGCTTGGGTTATCGAGTGATTGATTGGGATTGTTGATTAATGTTTTGATATTCATTCATATCATATGATCAGATAATATCTTTACTATCTTGCATGTTGTTAAACTCACTACAAGAAACTGGCAACTTAGCGACAGTGGCCCAAGGCATTTTGCGACGGTTATGACCATCACCAAATAAAACAGTGACGATTACAAAACCGCCACTAATAAAGGCGTCACTAGGTCATTCAGCGACGGTTTAAAGCAACCGCTGGCATAACCGTCGCTAAATACTATATAGCGACGGTTTAATGTAGCGACGTTTATAACCGTCACTAAATACAATATAACGACGGTTATAAACTGTCGACATAATTCGATGAACACTCCAACTTTTTGCCTTTTAGCGACGATTTGCAACCGCCGCTAAATTCCCTTTGATAATTCAAATTTTTTTACCATGTAAAAATCACATTTTTCAACTTGTAATGTTTTATTTTCATTGGGTGCAGATAATCTATCCAACATATGCACTACAACTTTTAGACTCAAATATAAAAAACGACACTAAACTAAACTCATATTATACCATCATCATACATTAAGAGACACTTTAATTTCATTTCAAAATTAATATTATACATGGTCCAGAAGAAAATTACAAATTAAAATTGTTACAAATTGTCAATGCTTACATCTAACAACCAAAACCGAAGTTGTACAATGGTCGTCTCTGGTTCGTTGTCTATAGGACCTCACCGACCTTGAGCTCATCAGTAAGCTGCTGTCCAAGATTAAGCTATCTAAGTTTAGTCTTAAGATGGTTCATCAGAAAGGCTTGGAATGGAATGCCCTTGAAGTCTGACAATTTACAAACAATTGTATGTCAAGTGGCAACCAAAAAACTGTTAAAGCAAAAAACAAGAAATAAATAACTAATCTAAACAGAACACCAATTCCAAGAAACTCAAGGCATGGACAAAATTAATTTTTCTTAGTCAATACCATTCCTTGTCATCTCCTTCACTGATCAATGGAAAGAAAATAAATTGCATAGTTGAAAACATTTCAAATGAAAAGGACAAACTAAAATGACTTATTTTGCCAAATTGGATCAATTGTCAGTTGAGGACGGGATAGCAAATCCTAGGACGGGATGGAAAATCTACACCTACTGATGTCCTTGCCATATCAACAAAAAGTAAAAAAACATTGACGCTTTGAGTAAGTCTTTAGGCAAAAATCCTGTTGTAAACTAGATGTGTGCTAAGTTTGAACTCTATAGGACATATGGACTGAATATGTAACACAAATCTTAATCAAACATGAAAGCTGTACTAGCAATCTTTACCATTGTCAATTGAATCACTCTCAAATTTAAGCCAAGATAATGATTCTTTTTTCTTTTCTTTTCTTTTCTTTTTTTCCTGAATTGCTAGAAAATATATTGATACACCCATAAATAATAATAAAAATATATAATTTTTTTTTGACACCATACACCCAAATATGAATTAGAAATCCAAGCAAAATGGAGCCAACAAAGATGATAACAACAAAACTGAAATGAAACAACATCAAAATAGCAAGTTCATAATAAGAAATCTCCATTCAGTCAAAAAACAAAAGGCTTCCTATAATCGTCATGGTTCAGCAACTTTCAGAGCAAACAAATCAGGTAAAAAAGATATATTAACCCTCAAAGTGCAAACATCAAATTATCCCTTTTGAGTTTCTTGTTATTTATTTCAATAAAGGAACTTACGGAGTTGTTTCTTGGCCACTGCCTTGAGAGCCAGTGCTGTAGAAGATCCCTGCAGGCTTTCCTGCCAATGACTCTGTTCTCCACAAACTTCCTGTTGCATCTAAAAATGCCATGAATTGAGCTGCCATCATTCCAAATCTAGTGAGGAACCCAAAGATTAACCCATCAGCTTCAGTCAACTCGCTAGGTGTAATGATTGGCACATCACTCTTTGGTGGTGCACCAATCTTTCCAATAACCTCAATTGGTAGCGTTTCAGAACCTGTTCAACATGTTTAGACTCAGTCAGAACTGATTTATTCAAATACCACCTAATAGAGACTGCAGTAATCACAGAAGCAACGAATCCAAAAGTTAGGAGTGTTTCCATCAATTGCTAGGGGTTAACTGGTTAAGTTACAAGGTACCAATGAAAATGATTAGTGCCTCAAGTTTCTGAAATTTTGTATAACAGGTAACTAGGTAAGCCATATCTATTTCTCTATTTATATGCATTTGAGATTAACCATAACTAATTCTCAGAAGTCGATATAGATTCAAAAATACTATGTTAATGCATCCCATGAAACCTATATACATAAATAAATAACGACAAATAGATTCAAAAATATTGATGTTAGAATGAGTTTGTCAACAAGAAAAATAAAGAATTGATGTGTAGAGATTACAATTAAATGGGAAGATATACAAAATCCCTAAACATAGCTATGTGGCTAGACCAAATTCAACAAAATACCCGAGATCCAAACCAAACAAAAAAGAATTGAGAACCTAGGGGCTAGCCTATTTCACCAAGAAAAACTAAACTCCTCATATAAGAAACAATCTAGGGGCTAGCCATAATATAATAAACCGTCTCGTACCTTACTGGGCTCATTTTCCTCTGGTAAAACATACGCGATTCCCACACAATAATATGTATTGTTGTCATCTGCAAAAGAACAACTAAGGATGGAATCTAATGCATGAAAAATAATTAACTACCATTCTCTTCTTGCATTCCATCTCAACAAGCTTGTTTATTGCACTCTGCTCAAGATACCTGTAAAAAAAAACCACAACATAGTTACTTCTAGAAGTAGAAAAATAAAAAAGACACTATCCAGTTATAAGCAATTCATATCGTTCCTCCTCCTCCCTTCCTTTTTGAATAACGTCATCTACTTGCATAAATGCTCTTTCTTCTTTCCAATCTATCACAAAAGGAAACTATTAGCAAAAGCCAAGTAGAGAAGCATGCATCAGGAATGTGTGCCCACGAACTAAGGCACATAGATATAATCATGCAAGCACTTATATAAGTACATGGATACACAATGCAAGGTTGCTGAACATAAACATATTCGGAAGACAAACAGGGAAACAAATATGTGTATACTTTTCATAAACAAAGGTAAAAAGTTTGATGTGCGGCACCTGTTGATGGAACCCCTCCTTAAGCGCAGCAATATCTTTATTAATTTCCTCTTCACCCTCTGTGAGATCAGGCTGGAATGAAAAATAAAAAGGACAAACTATACCGAGTAAGATACAAAGAGACGGATAAGAAAGAGCCAAGCCCAAGTTACCAGAATAACAAGGCCATGATTCAGAATATAAAAACTACAGCTAAGAACATTTCTGAAGTCCAATTTGTTTGCACTTGAGCGTTCATAGATGAGTTTCTATGGCTATTTCAACAAACAAAAGCAATGCACGATGATATCGAAAACTTCCTACTAAATTGGTTGATAAGATTTTTTCCCCTTTTTTAACAATCAAACACACAGAAGTTAATAAAGATTGATAAGATATACAAGAAAAAACAAAGCAAACCTCAGAACAACTGAATAGAATCTGAAATTTGACAATGTTTAAAAAAAAAAAAAGACCTAACCTGTTAATATGCTTCCATTGTCATAGACTTTGAAGTTGAAGCTATTACGAAGCTATGTTTTAACATGGCATCTTCTATAAATTCTCCTTTAGTCTCTATATTCTGAATCAAATACCCCAATGCTCGATTACACCAATTAAAATTACTGTAAAGACAAATAAACCAATATAATCTAGTATAGTACTTGTTTGCATGAAAGTCGAGAGTGAAAATTCGATGGAATTGAGCATTTGAAAAGGAAGCAGGTAATCCAATCATTCAAAGCAAAATAAAAAGGAAAACTTGATTGAGAAAAGATAATAACCTGATTCCAGATCATGTGGCGAAAATGAGAACAGTGGGGAAGTCTTGGGGCGGAGAAATCTGAGAGGTATCAAAACCCTTCCCACCCGAGTCAACTCAACAACATAACCTTTGCCCAAATTACAAAGAAGCTCAGCCGTGGAACCAGAGATGCTCTTAATCAAAAATTCAAAGACCCCCTTGGAGGCGGCGAGAGACGGAGGAGATGCGATGGCGAGGAATGAGGGTTTCTCCACGTCTGGGACTCGAAGTTGCAAGTATTGACCTGGGAGAGTGTAAGAAGAGGCGAGAAATGGCGAATCTGAGACGTCGACTGAGACATGGAGAAAGAGCTGATGAAGAAGAAGTGAAAAACTAACCTGAAGACGCATACAGGGGGCGCCGGAGCAGGTGGAGGACGCACGCAGAAGAAGTTGAACCAGAGGGGTTTGATTGACTGACTGACGAGTGACGATTTCGATTGCTGATTGTGTTGAGGGACCAATCGATTGATCAATAACGTGTGGCAAGGGTTGCGATCGATCGGGGGAGGAGAGGGGATGCGTATCGCCCTTGCAGGATGATCACCGCCTTGTTCGGCTTCAGAAACTTCACCATCTTTAGTTAGCCTTTCCTTCCTCCGCTTCTCTTCTCCTCTACTGCTCTAAATTAGTTAGGTTTGGGGTTGAAACCTCATCCATTGGATGGTATTAAGATCTAAAACACAATCAAGATTTGTTAATTGCACCCCATTTTCACATTTTCCCACCACGCCAAATTTGGAACAAGCATATAACAATGGTCAGCACAGCCGCAATTAACTACAACTGTCATTAACCACTATAATTCGACGACGGTCAAAGAAACGTCGTTAAATAAAGCATTTAATGGCGGTTTTTGCGAACCGTCGCTAAATACCCGCCGCTAAATTCCCATTTTCTTGTAGTGACTTGTTTTTTTTTTTTTTTTTGAAAGGCAAGCGCGGGGTGTATATGGGCTCCCCAGACCACTGAAAAAAAATAGAGGAATTTTCAATTACAATCTCATATATTTCCGTCCTCGTTTATCATCAAATACTATCTTTTTGAGATCTTCAGCAAAAGAGCTTGGCAGTATTTCTAAGAATTCCGCACTGGGTCGGAGACTCGCTAGTTTGTCCGCAGCTTGATTAACCTCACGAAACACATGCATAATTTTAAACTAATCAAAGAAGCGTAGTGCTGCCTTCATGCGTCTCACAGTGACTCGAGCTTCCCATGGGGGAGCTATGCTGGTAGTTAGGCATTTATATGCATTCATAGAATCCATGCACATAATCACATTCCTCAAATTGTGTTGCTTTGCTAGCGTAAGGCCCATTTCAGCTCCTTGTAGTGACTTGTTGGGTTTGCTTAGTAGAAGCATGTTGGGTTTGTGACAAACATGTGTGGTGAACTAAAACTAGAAATAAGTAATAACACCTTGGACAAAATGAAATCCCTAATTTCTTATAGTCATAGCTTTTACTAAGAATTTGACAGTGATTAGTGTTAGTAATAACAATTTCTTTAAGTAAGGAGTTATTTGGAAAATTTGTTGTAATTGGTAGGGTTAGCATTACTATTATTGTTATCACTGATATAGTCCATTAAGAAAGAAATATGATGAATTACTTTATCAATTTTTGAGGGCTCCAGTACATAAAGGTGGATACATAAAAGAAAGAGGTTTAGGGACAGTAGGCTTAATTGGATTTGGGTTCTTCAAAGAACTTGCTGCCAAGGAGGTCCTTACCACAACTTGATGTTGAAATGCCAATTTTATTAGCTAACTTGATGATGGATGTTAAGATATAATTGATTAGCTTGACAAGTTAGATTGAGATCACAGATAAGGGATTGATTCCATGCACGTTTGTAGGACTGGATTGTGATACAAGATTGATTTCTTCTATTGATAACCATCCAGTATGTTAGGATTGTAATTGGTTTTGAGATTGGACTTTCAAATCAGAATCCAAGGAACCATTTGGACATGAGACATTGGTTAGACTCAACATGTTGTTGCCGAGGAGATCAATGGTAGTATTGTTTACTTTATATGTATGAATCAAGTGTGAATTTCCATCTCTAGCAGAGCTTGGGGCTTGGGGCTCAATGTGAGCTGAAACTGAAATCTGTCCGGTAATTGGACTGATCTTGTGTAGTTTTTTTTTCCGGAGTTTTGATTCGGTTTTGAGCAGGTATAGTATCATGTGATATATCAAAAGTTTCCTGTTTGAGTCTAGTTTCTAAAGGATTTGACAGTATGACAAATTGAGTTGTGTACAGGAAGATATACTCATTTTAGTGGCAATGGGTAAATCAGCCGAAGGCTGACAGATGACCTGTTTTGTTTGTAAAATCTGTACTGTTATAGAAATAATCATGGGGTGTGCATTATATGGTTGGAAACATCTTTGTGTCTACTTTTTATTACCCCAAACGGTATGCAATTTGGAGTTCTAATGTGAGAGTTATGTACATTTGAGAGATGATTGGTCAAGCTATCCGATTAGGACAGCTTGTTCATTTCGGTATTATTAGCAGGGTTATTTATTTGACTGTTTTGGGATTGAAACATGGTTGTTTAGGGTCTGTCTTGGGTTGTCTTGAGTTGCATTTGATGTAAAAGAAAAATGTTGTTTGGAGCTGAATGAAGTTACAATTTATCGCCCGAATAAGGTTGGTTGTCGGGATGCCTGTAGGGTCAAATTGATTTTATTTCGACATCAAAATTGGGTTATAATGGGATTATTGTGGTAGCTAAAATTAGGGTGTATTGGTTTTGTTTTGCGGATTGAAGCGTGATTTTCTTGGGACTGTGTTACGAGCTACAACTAGGATGTTTCTGGTTGAGTTTGGGGAAGGCTACGATTGACATTATATGGTTGTTTAGTTGATTTTGGGAGTTGTTTGTAGATATGTTTAATGCTTATTTTCAGCTAATTTAAGCGGGCGTTTCAGCTGAGTTTTGGATGTTTGAATCAGTTTATTTAGGATAATGTTCTAGTTGATATACATTGTTGTATGAATCAGTCTAAGTTGTTCGTTTCAGTTGAATTTAGAGTTTTCTTTCTATTGAGTTTCAGGCTTCGATTTCTACAGTTTGATGGATCTAAAATGCAAATCCCTTTGCGATTCTCTTCCATTTTAGTTGTTTACTTTGCCTTAAAGGATAGGTTGGTATATATGCAACTCTTGTGATGAACATTTTGAACTCCTTTGCTATATGTCGTAATGTATGATAATGGAATTGGAGTATGGTTTATATATATATGTTGTTTTATTTTTATGGTTAACAATGTTATAAAGTAATGATGTTTTATTTCATAGGTTGAATTAGACTCAATAAGGAGCTATGATTGGAAGTGTGATGTTACCATACTCTTAGGAACTTGAATTCTCTTATTAAATGGGGTTTGATCCCCGTTGTGCTATATAAAATTTGTTTACAAAAATGCTAATGTTTCCCCAAAAGTATGGTCGGAGATTGTGGTGAATCGATTTATAAATGACAAAGTGTCATTGTGAGAGAAAATTAAAATATCAAAAATAAATGATATTGATAAACTTTGAAACCTAAAAATTTAATTACTTGAAATTGTATCACTTAGAACTACCACACATTTTTTTTGTTTATTATTTCCCCTATCTTATAGATAAACTAAATAACCTGTGGGTTGTCTTGTGGATGTGGGGCACCCATTTCTTATAGAAAAACTAAAATAACTTTCAGGTTAGTCTTGCGGAAAGGTGGTGATTTTGGAATGCCTAAAATAGGCTTGATATTTATCCGTAAAAAATGTGACGTGACTTTATGCGCATTGATAGCCCAAGAGTGGTTTTTTATTACTCATATAGTTAGGAGTATCCGGTGATGCATGTCTGTATGTGATGTGTCCCCACTTGGCATGGATGACGGAGAAGTCTTCCTTTATATGAGAGAGGCATATGAGTATGTATGTTCGGCACGGAGGTGGTGCGAATGTGGTATCATCTAAGTGATCAATCCGTTAAAAATGAATCAAATTCAAATAAAAATGAATAATATGCGTAAGTCAAATATTGTACGAAGACAACTGTTTAATTAATAAATTACGTTTATATTGTTTCTAACCTTTTCATGCAGAATGGCAAGTCCACTAATAATTTTGCAGGTCAGACTTGCCATAGGTAACATCTACAGTGTAAGTACAAGTCAAGACATATTTACTTAGTTTGTACAATAAATTACCTGTTGAAGAACTAAATTCTTTGAATTGTGTTTTTCTTGCATGACACATTTGCCTCATTGAGGAACTACTTGTTGGTGTGGTTGTTTATTGTTTGTGTTTAGTTTGATGTTATCACGTGCGAATTTATTGATTTTGGGATGAATATTACTCACACCAGCTTTATTGCTGACCCAAGTGAGCTTTTGCTTCTTGGATACATTCCTTTTGGAAATGTAGCCGATTAACCTTTCAGGTTTTAGAGACTTTTGAGCAGCGTTATTGGAGTTCCACTAGTGGGGCTAGCAAAGTCAATGTTTTTCCTGGTTAGATTTTTTATTTGTTTCAATAATTAAATCATGTTAATTTTAATTATTGTTGCTGCAAAATGTTTATATTGTTATTGAATTTCACGTCCCGAGTTTTGGGAAAACGGATAATCCTACGTGAATTTTGGGATTTTCATTTTCTTTGAAAAATCGGGATGTGGCACCTTATGAATGAATCATCGTGATCTTTTCTCATAGACTTCATGGATTGATCTTTGTCGCGCTGAGTAGCTGCAAGGTGCACATCTTGCGAATATCACTCCAGTGTGCACCATACCGACTCCGCAGCTTCAGGTGATGAAACTATGATGGTTGGCACGACACCGAGCCGGATGTTCATGATGGGTCCATTATTTTTTTTTGAAAAGTGAGCTGAGGTTTATTGAATCCCCGAAACTTATATTAATAAAAGGGATGATGATAAAGTATACAATCGCTCATACATTCACTCATTACATCATCTACAGAACAATAAACTTGCTTCAAAGCTTCAACAAAGAACCTAATTAGAGTTAGTTCCACCGTTTCCAGGTTGGGGAGTAATCTTGCAAAGTTGTCTGCTACAAAAGTAGTTGCATGATGGACTTGCCATAACTTTACTTCCTCATAATTACCAATCAATCCTTTAATCACTCTTATGACCTGATTTATACCTAATGTGGGCCCCAGGATGTATGAGAAGTCGTCGTAAAAAATCGAAAAACAATGAATCATGATATAAGAACCATTGAATGCTAGTTCTAATCTAGCATCCATACAAGGTTCTAATAAACATTTGCATTCTACATGTATTATCATCATCAGTTACCTGAATTTAGGATTTGTCTTCTTGTTTCGAAAAGATATTCGAGGAGCATATTTTGTGAGTGACTGTATTGTGGTAACCTCATATTATTCTTCAATAGTGTTTTGCCCCACTTTTGCTTCTTCCGCTTCAAGTAAGGCTTTAATTTCAGTTATCAATGCATCCTTTTGGTCCATGTTTTTGGGACAACTTATGAAGGTCGTGGTGTGGGAGATCTCCAAACATGTGAAGGTGTCCCAAAAGTGGAAGACCTCCCTTTGGCCCAGGAGGTAACCCATATCCATTTTTGCTCTTTTTTCCTCTCATAAATGAATCAATAAGCCATAATCCTGCAAAGAATGCAAAGAGAACCACAATAATCATAGAAAATTGTTTGTATGTTTTGAATGACGACTCTAATACTTGTTGAATGTTGATGCTGTGAGACAAAGACAAAGGACTCACTGTCCTGTCCTTTACAAATAAGGACTCATAGTCATTGTGCAATTGTGGGTTGGTTCCCAATTTTAAGGGAAGAATTTGAGAGGGAGTTAAAGTCCTTTATTCACAAGGACTTAAACTCATGTTATCTCTTTTGTTTAAATAACAAGCAACACAACAACAAGAAAATAGGGCAACATCAAATTAACGTGTGCAAGCAGCAATCCAACGCAGCAAGTAGCAACACAATGCAGCAGCAAGACAACACACAAAAGGCCTGATTACAGCAGCAGAAAGGCAGCATACACATAGCGTGAGCAATAGGCCATTGAGCGTGTGAATAGGCTGCATACATAGCGTGAAATAGGCTGTGAATACGGCCTGATTCGGTGTGCGTGCAACGTGAAACAATAGCCAAGTAGAATGATTGGAATCGGGTGATTTTGGGTGTTATTCCTTTGCAAAATTTGTCAAACTTTTGGTGGTATTGTTCGCTTGAGATTGGATAATCTCAAGGGTCGTTGCTTGACAACGTTGTAATCTTCAAGTAAATGTTTCCATATCAATAAAATAGTTACAGAGTTGTCGTCCGTGGAGTTGGCAAAGCTGAACCACGTAAATCTCGGTATCATCTTTATTTTCTACATATTGTTTGTTGTTTGCTATTACTTTCATAAAGTTTTAGCCATTCACTATCACCAATTACGTCCAGGACTTGTGTTGAAATTATTTGCATTAGCAGGTATTTCCCTTACAAGTGGTATCAGAACATCAGTTAGTTGGTGTTTGTATTTTGAAGGTGTCAATTAAAATGGCTGAAAGGTCTTCTTCATCACGTGATGATGGCTATGTGAAAGTTCATGAGTTCGATATTGTTCGATTCAATGGTAGGAACAATTTTAAAATTTGGCAGATGGATTGTAAAGATATTCTGGTTAGTTTGGATCAGATTGATGCACTAGATGAGAAAAATAAACCATCATCAGATAAGGCGACGGTTAAGGTTATCGAG
Organism: Berberis vulgaris; assembly: GCA_963556465.1. Lineage (NCBI taxonomy): Eukaryota > Viridiplantae > Streptophyta > Magnoliopsida > Ranunculales > Berberidaceae > Berberis > Berberis vulgaris. The sequence goes on from OY747125.1 coordinate 4,854,691, forward strand.
AAATGGAGTAAAATGTATCAGAAGGCATGTAGTACGATTCGTTTATGTCTTTCTCGCAATGTGGCTTACAACTTCGCTGATGAGATGACGATTCACGGTATTTGGGATAAGCTTCAGGCTATGTATCTTCAGAATGATCAGATGAGTGAGATGTATCTACAGAAGAAGCTCTTCACTTTCAGGTTGCAGCCAGGTAAACTCATGACTGATCACATAAATGAATTTGAATGTTTATATTCAGATTGTGTTAGCTTGGGAGCTAAATTTGAAGATAGTCAGAAAATATTATTCTTTTTAATTTCTTTGTTACCGGAATAGGGTCTACTTTGAGATAATACTTTTGAACTCCTGGAATAGGGTGTAATTTGAACTTGAGTCAATAGATGCTTTGGTTGATTATGAGCATTTTGGGTATTAAAAAAAAAAGTGAAGAAAGAGACTGGAATTGCTAGACAAAATACATGATTCATTAAGGGAATTCTAAATTAGAGAAGTAAAACTAAAATTGTATGTGTACGTAAAGTAAATACATTCATACTATACACAACTTTGTGGCCGGTTTCAACCTGTAGACAGGGGCGGACCCAGGATTTTAGTCGATGGAGGGCGAAATGGAAAACACGTATTAGTTGATAATAGTAGTTATCAATGGTAATGCCAAATTTTTTTTCTACCGAAACTAGTAACTAATAAAAAAAATCAACTATAAAAAATACAATGCATTTATCAAATTGGATCCAAGTGTAGTCCATTTTAAGACAAAATAAAATCACTATTGATACCTTAGCAAAGAGCAAACAAGCATAATAACTAATATCACAAAAGAGTTTGTCTAGGCAGCCAGGCTTTAAAGCCATTTTTTGCCAGGCTAGAGCATTTTTACACCTTTACCCATTCTATTTAAAATACCACAAACATTATCTATAAAAGGAATAGAAGTGTAAACAACTCAAAACCTGACCAAAAAGTGGCTATAAAGTCTGGCTGTCTAGAATTGAGAATAACAAAATAATTAGGATAAGTTCTGGTTGAAGCTAAAAAAAATTTGAAATTTGTGAACCTAATATGATCATAATACAATTTCAAAGAAAAAATAGTTTATATGAGGCTCAAATTTTATACGAGTTAGCTAATGGTATATATTTTCATTGAATTCTATCGTTATTATTTTAGATATTAATTTTAAATATTTTTTTTGTTAGATGTTTTAAATAACTTCTGAAAAACAATTCATTTCTTTAATGTTAATAATTTTTTATTAAACTAAACAATTTTTAATATTTGCAATTACTAATAAAATTGCATTGAAATTAAATAAAATAAAAAATGCACTCGAAGAGTATCGAACTCTAGTCTTTTACTAAAAATGATAAACCTCCAACCACTACACCAACAAAAACAAGTTTCAATATTTGCATAAACAATTATCATATTTATTCTACATTATATAATCGATTTTTTTAAGACTAAAGTATATATACTAAAAATATTTTAAAAGTTGAAGGGGGCAGCTGCCCCCTCGCCCCTTAGTAGGTCTGCCCATGCCTGTAGATCTACTGAACTCGCTTTCCAAAGTCTCTTCGCCTTTCTTGGAATGAACGTAAAGCTTCAATGAATTCGGTCTCTCCAAAATCAGGCCAAAGTGATTGTGCAAAGAACAGTTCAGAGTAGGAAAACTGCCACAAGAAGAAGTTGCTCACTCGCAGTTTACCACCAGTGCGGATAACTAGATCCGGGTTGGGAAACTCAGTACAACTTGTTTGTAGATGTTGTTCGATAATAGATTCATCTATTTGTTTTGGTTGAATCTGACCGTCTTTTACTTTTTGGGCAATGCTTTGACATGCTTGCATCATGTCGTATTGTCCACTGTAGCCCATCGCATATATCAGATGTAGCTTAGTATTATTCTTGGTGGCCTCCTCAACATCGACTTTCACTTTTTGGAATGATGGTGGCAGCCTTGATGAATCCCCAATAAAAGACACTTGAATGCCATGTCTGTTTCACAAAATAAAATAAAATTGAAGGGTTATTCATTTGAAGCTTATATTGCTTAATTATGAGCTCTGAGAGTGTGTAAGTATAGATACTTCATGAAATTCTCCAGGTGCCCACTGATGTATTTCTCATAGACATTCATCAGGTTATCAACCTCAGTCTGTGATAATAACAATTAAGGTAATCAACCTCAGACATATATATATATCAACTATTAACCAAACTAATTAATGAATATCTCAAAATGAAGAAAAATACCACTTACTTGAGGACGGTTCCAATTTTGAGTACTGAATATGAATGCTGAAAGAACGGGAATTCCAAATTGAATACATTGATGACAGCGTTCAGTTAGGTTAGGTAGTAGTCTTTCATGAACATCGGATGCAGGCAAATTATGTTCCTTTGCCCACCTCATGTTCCCATCCAGGATTATTCCTACGTGTTTTGGCATACGGTCTATATTAAGATCTGATGCTGCCAATAAGTTCTCTCTAACTTCAGTACTATTCATCAAATTCCCATTACTTAATCTTCCCCCTTCTTCTACTTCTACTGGTAGATCTTTGTTCTCGCCCCCAGATGAGTTGACACTTGCAGAGAAAGAGAAGAGATTACGAGACTTATGGTGAATAGAACCGCGAGTAAGATTGGTTTTGGAGATTGAAGGAAGTAGTACTGCTACTGGTTTAGTGAGTTTGTGAGGAGATTTCATGGCTGATGGAACTTGAAATTGAGCACAGCAGGGAGAGTAGGTCATCATCATCATTGATTGATCTTGATTCTAGTATTATGATTTGGTTTTCCCTTTCAAACCAGCCTTGGCTATTTATATGTTGCACTCAATAAAGATTTCCCATCCATATGTTGGATTTGGATCTAGATTATTAATAAACCACGCATTATTTCCTTAATTTCCATGTGTACAATAACAACCCAGACACCAAATCTATCAACTTTAGTAAGTCCTGCTGGCTGCTAATAAATTCACATGTTTTAGTCATCATGTTTTATTGAGCACAGATTGCATAGGTGTCCGTGGATAGTTGAAAATTAAATTCACATGTTTTTCATGAACTTCTAGAAAATTGAATGTAAACAAATATTGTGTATAATTCTCACTTATTGTTGTTTTAATGAGATTTACAAGACTTTGAATCACTTGTTGCTTCATTGCAGATTCTCAAAATATATTTGGGGCAGTTTCTTGTTAGAATTTGGTCTAGTTTAATGTTTCAAGTTTTTTTTTTTCGGATTGGCTAAGTTGGTGATCCCAAGCTAATCATTCCCGGCACGCGGAGTGATTAATTATGTCATAGGATTCCTCACGTGTTCATGTAGTGTGTGTGAAAAGAGATAAATAAGAGTGTTTTTGAAGGGCTCAACAGATCGAAACAATCTATCTTTATCAAAATTAGGGAATTGGTGTGGAGGATGGGTTCGGCTTGTAATCTTTTTAGAGACTTGTTTTTGACACCTTCATGGTGTCTTGACATTTTCTGCCATAGGAATGATTCCCTTTGTATTTTCTTTCCTTTCTTATCTTCAAATAAAAATCTTTGTGTTTGGCTTCCTTTTTTTAACCTAATGGTACCATCCGTCAAGCTCTAACCAATATTGAGCTGTCACGCCATTGGCTTTGAAGATCGTCTTTGAAGAACAAACTTAGTCACAAAACTTTAGTCTTTGACATTCCACCATAGTACAATTTATTTTACTACTCCTTTTTGTGGACCTGAAAGAAATTATATTTTGGAAAATTATATTCCACACCAATGATTGCTAGTTTAGTTGGTATCACGAGTCTTGGATGGGGTTATGGGATTCAATAAATTAAAACCTACAAAAAAAAAAAATTGGTTGGAAGAAAAATCAATTGTAATTTCATACTAAATGGTTTAAGTTATGATATTTAAAAGTCTCCAAGATAATTCCATTGATACATTTCTTTGATCATTCCTTTACTTCATATGTTCCATATCTCTGGCATCACCTGAGCAGCAGTCTCTCTACCCAGAAACAAAATGTAGCTCCAAATCATTTGGCTAGCATAGTCCCAATGAAGAACTTCCTTCACTGAAGCTTGTTTCTAAAGACATTCAAGAAAATTATCTTTGAGGATGATAGTATGATAAAAATATTAATAAAACATCGTAATTCAGTTATATTTACATTTTTTTTTTGGAAAGCGAGCGGGGTTATTTAGGATCCTCGAATCTTAAAAATGAAAAAAGATGATGATAAAGTTTACAATCACTCATACGTTCACTCGTTACAGCATCCACAGGACAATAAACTTGCTTCAAATCTTCAACAAAGAACCTAATTAGTTCTAGAATCACCGTTTCCAAGTTGGGGAGTAACCCTGCAAAATGTTCTGTTACTAAAGTAGTTGCATGATAGACCTGCCATAACTTTTCTTCCTCATAAGTACCAATCAATCATTTAATCACTCTCATGACGTGAGTTATACCTAATGTGAGCCTCAGGATGTATGAATTGAAGGTCTTTTTCATTTTTTTGATTGCCCAAATCCTGACAAATCGTACATTTTCTGAGTCTTTATTGTTTCAATACTACGAGCATTATTTGAGCTTTTGGTCATGCATTTCCAGCAACACTCGTTCTCAAACAAGAATTTAATGTGTCACCTTCTTGATGAATATAGTATATCATCACTTTTTTTTTTTTTCCTTTTTTGTTTTTTTCTTAATTATCATCAGTATGACTTGAAGTGTTTTGATTGTTGATTGGACCTATCGGTAGACATAGACATTCAGGATATTATCAGTTTATCCATAATGACGTAAAATCAGAAATTCTAGGGGTCGAGGGAGGGAGCGAGGGATGGGCCACCCATCTGTCTCGAGATGAGCGTCATTGTGCATTTCAAATCCGATGCGCTCATCTCGAGACGGATGGGCTGTAAACCGCCCTTCCCTCGCTCCCTCCCTCGACCTGTAGCAAAGCTCGACGTAAAATAGAGGCAGTATGCATAAAATGTGAAACAAATTAAGGGCATTGCAATATCAACCACAAAGGACTTTTTCATCTTTTTGATTCCAATATCTGAAGTCCAAATTACAAATTTCTATTGGATACCCTGTAGTGAAATCATCCTAAAATAACTTTCCACCTTTAGTCTAACAAAACATTACTTAGCAAGAAATTATACCACATGTTCGGTGTTTTAAACTTCTGATGTGACAACAATTCAAGAAAGAGTTCATAAAAAAAGCAGAGAAAAGAAAAACGCTCCGACTCCTAGGTGAATTAGGCGATTCAGGGTATTTTAGTCCGAAAAAAGGTTTAAAAGTATACAAAAATGTAAAGAAATCAGGTTTTTGCAACCAAGGTAACGTGGCGTGATTCTCAAAGAATGATAAAATCCCTAAAATATTTATGTGCATCTCGAGATTGTAAAAAACCTCCTCTGATGATACCACATAATCAGTGGTTGCATCTGGGTTTCCAAAAAAAAACTGTGACTAAATTCTCAAAGGAATCTCTGTTATACTTTGTTCAATGATCATTACTTCAAAAGAAAAATATTCTTCCCTCGTCTTTCACGAGTTGGGATCTAGTATGCCCATTTGTCTTTGGGGGTCGTCAATGCCAACCAAATTGCACATACCTACTCTGCAGACTAACTCATATCTTAGCAAATCTTTCATTATAGTAATAGATGAACCTTAGCACACCGCGTTAAAAAAATTAGTTTGATAATACGCTTCAAGGATTCTAAATAATCCTATATTGATCATCTCAAGTGTTAAAGCATCTCATTACATCTATCCATTTTATATTAAGCATATCTTCATGTGCTCAATTTATGGCTCATTGATTTTCAGTGATATGGATCCTTTTGATGATCAAATTATGAAAAAGTCATTCTTGTGGCTGCTATTGATTTTCACCCAGCTCAATTGAGGAAGCTAGCAGAGCTGAAGTTCAAGCTCTTGGCATCGAGGCAGCACAAAATCATCAGATAGATAATGTGCATAACATAGATTGTGCTGGAAATCAGAGTGAACACTCACTGGACCATGAGGAAGGAAATACTTCAGATGATGAGAAAAGTAGTGATGAGGAACATGCAAAACATGAAATGGCAGCAAATGCACTAATACAGAGTTTGCAAGAATGTGCATAAAATAAGGATACAAGTACAAACTTGGTTACCAAGGATGGGAGCAACTTCACCCCTCTTGTAACTATGGAGGAAGCTAGTGATGGGTGCATGTCCTTGAATGAACATCAGACAGTGGTAAATTATACTTCTTTGCCCACCTCATGTTGCCATCAGGCATTATTCCCACATGCTTTGGCATGAGCTCCCTTCGAAGACCTGCTGCTAATAAATTCCCTTCAGTCATTTCATTTCTTCTCTGTTCTTCTTTCTCATGTTCTTCGTGTTGTAGGTCTTCTACAACCACAACCTCAGAGGAATTGTGAATTGCAGTAGGAAAGAAAGTACTGGACTTGTTTTGGATAAGTAGATCGGAAGGGAACATCGCATGAGATACTAATCTGCTAACGATTTTGTTTTTGGAGATAAAAGGATTATGTCGAACTGGTTTCATAAGTTTTTGAGGGTTGGAGCTCAATTTGGAGGCTGAGGGAAGTAGGGATTGGAGGGAGGGAGCTGAGAGCTTCATCATCATAAATTTCTCTAGTTTTCTTTTTTAAGGTTTGGAGCTGAAGTTGGAAGTAATTTGAAATGAACTTCGTGATCCCTTCTTTATATGCACACATAAGTAAGATAAAAACTCCTGCATCCTATCTAGTAGTGTAGTCAACAATGCCAACCAAAGTTTAATTTGCAGTGTGCTTCAAGGAATTTCATTTATTTTAAAGTATGAAAAATCTTTTGTTTTCATTTTATCACATGACAAACCTGTAACCAATTAATTAATTAGTTAATCCTCATGTTTTAATTCATGATTAATACTTTAGTCACGTGCACAATAGCAATGAAAATTATTCCAAGTATTCTTAGGAGGGACTTTCTCAAAGGATCTATAAGGGAAATTATATTATTACCCTTAATCCTCCCCACACGATGCTGTCGTTCGGGGATGTGTGATGCCATCTGCCACACCTTTGGCCATCAGTTGTTTCATTTTCCTATATAAACTTCATTCACTCGTCTTGCGATCTTTCAAACTTCAACACTCAAGTCTGATCTATTGCATCATACAAGTGATCAGTTAAGCTAATTGTTACTTGCATCTTCATCATCATCATAAAATCGAATGGCTTCTTGACGCCGAGCAGAATAGTGGTTATCATGTGGGCTAGTTCAACAGACAATTCACAAGGAATAATACAAGAGATTCATCTAAAAACACAGAGAAATAATTCTAATGTCAATTAAATTACTCAAATCAAAGAGTCTCTTCAAAGTCAGTTCACAAGCCGGGCTTTATAACTAAAATTCGCCATTATCAGAATTTTACCAAAAATAGCAAAATCTCAATAATCATGCCTAAATGAAATACGTAATAAAAGAAATAATCTGCCAAAAATTTAGTCCAAATCGGGTTCAAAATCACTTCCTAAACGATAAATGAAATATTACCATAAAAGGAAAAAAAATTTACTAAAATTGTGGATTCGGAAGGGGAATTAGTAGATTTTGACCTTGGAAAAGATGTGCACCGAGTGTAGCTCGGTGGCCACAACATGCGCGCCGAAAATAGATTTTCGAATTGGGGTCGTATGCGCGATTCTGATGCTCGTAGCCAAAGTTATGGCCAAAATACTAAAATGCACCAAAAACTGCCAAATTAGAAAAAATGACTATGATTTCCTGCCATCCTTGCGCTGATTTGCTAATTCAAGATATCTTAGTGCTAACAACGTGCTATCTGACAACTCAACATCATCTGACTCGAATCCTCCTACATCAGTCGCCCCAAGTTGGAAAGAACTCGTCATCGAGTTCACAATAGCATCATTGGAATCCGCAAAACAATGACGTATGTGCTTTACATTAAAGACATTAGAAGTCCTCAAATGACTGGGAAAGCGCAATTTATAGGCATTATCATTGATCTTCTGCAAAATCTCACAAGGTCCAATCTTCCACTCCTTAAATTTATTATGCTCTCCAACAAAAAAATGATCACGGGTTAATACTGCCCAACAAAATCATTGTTTACATGCTTTAAGGAATCTCAATTTTACAATCCTCTAGAGTTTCAAATCATCTCATTATAGTCGTTGGTTTTAATTCATGACATTCAAAACTCCTGCATCCTATCTAGTAGTGTAGTCAACGATGCCAACCAAAGTTTAATTTTAAAGTATGACAAATCTGTAACCAATTAATTAATTAGTTATCCTCATGTTTTAATTCATGATTAATACATTAGCCACGTGCACAATAGCAATGAAAATTATTCCAAGTATTCTTGGGAGGGACTTTCTCAAAGGATCTATAAGGAAAATGATATTATTACCCTTAATCCTCCCCACACCATGCTATCATCCGGGAACGCGTGACACCATCTGCCACACCTCTACTAATTCGATACACCTTTGGCTATCTATTGTTTCATTTGCCTATATAAACTTCATTCACTCATCTTGCAACTTTCAAACTTCAACACTCAAGTCTGATCTATTGCATCATACAAGTGACCAGTTAACCTAATTGTTACTTGCATCTTCATCATCATCATAAAATCGAATGGCTTCTTCTGTTGCTGATCCATTGAAGACTATGTTTCTTCCATGTGATTCCCTGCATGGTTACTCTTCAAAGAAGTTTGTCTACACTACCCGTTTACATAACAAGAAAAAGGTAATTTCTCCAATACGGTTTTTGGAGGGATATTCATTTCGAACTCATGTTTATGAAAACTTGTGCTTAGACACATTTTATTCTTTTGCTGATTCAGCTTTATTGCACTGCTTCTTCTAAGGAAAACAATTCAGTGGAGAACCATAATAATCTCCATCCAAAGATTGCAAGAATTCTGAATTTCTCAGGAGAGAAGCCTATCACCCCAATACTTGATACAATCAATCATCCAAACCACATGAAAAATCTTTCAGTCGAGGTGAATATAATCTTTCAGTCTATACTATAACAAATAAACAGAAGAATTAGTAAGACTTTATTTTTTTTTAACCAGGAATGTTTACTGTTTCTTAGAATTGACTTGTTATTTTCAAAATCATTGTCAGGAACTGAATAAGCTAACCGATGAACTCCGGGAGGAGATTGTAAGTACCATGTCACAGACCGGAGGACACTTAAGTTCTAGTCTTGGTGTGAGACCCTTGTGTGGGCGGACCTGAGGGGGAGGGTGAGGGTGAGGGTGAGGGTTGGAGCCCAATAGGCCCAACAGGCCCGTGGATCCCAAGAGGGGTTGGACTAGCTACCAAGGGGGATCATAGTCCCACATCGCCTGGGTGCGGGATGGTTATGTGCTATATATGTGCGAGGTTGGATCCCCATAGAAAGAGGCCTGTGGAGCCCCAGTAGGTGGGTGGAAGCAACAAATCCTTGAGGTGAGGGAGGTGCGGAATGCTGCCCAATAGGCCAAAGAGGACAATATCTGGATGAGTAGGGCCAGAGAGGGGCCCAGTGTCCGCTGTGCATACTCTGAAAGAGGCCTGTGGAGCCCCAGTAGGTGGGTGGAAGCAACAAATCCTTGAGGTGAGGGAGGTGCGGAATGCTGCCCAATAGGCCAAAGAGGACAATATCTGGATGAGTAGGGCCAGAGAGGGGCCCAATGTCCGCTGTGCATACTCTGAAAGAGGCCTTTTAAAGCCGTGCGGGCCGGTTGGGCCCAAAGCGGACAATATCTTACTGTGCGGATCGGGTCGTTACACTTGGGGTGACTGATCTAACTGTAGCACTCCATCATGTATTTGACACCCCGGAAGATAAAATAATATGGGATGTTGGACATCAGGTAAACAATTGATGCATTTATGTTAGGAACTAGGCAACTAATAACAGTACGTTCATCCTAATTTATTTATTTTATTTTTGGAAAATGTCTTGAAATGATCATGTAGGCATATCCTCAAAGATACTCACGGGAAGAAGATTGAAACTGCATACAATTCGACAGACTAATGGTCTGGCTGGTTTTCCTAAAAGGGATGAAAGTGGTCATGATGCATTCAGAGTTGGTCACAGTTCGACCAGGATCTCAGCTGCCTTAGGTATCCATTCAGATGATCAGATCTCACGAAATTATCATTAATTTTTCCGTACTAGGTTGTGTATTAAAATATTAAGTATTCATTCTAATATTGACACAAACTTGGGATTAAACAATTGCTTAACATTGATTATTCATTCTAATATTGACACACGATATTATATATAATGTATGCAGGCATGGCAGTTGGTAGAGACTTAATAGGGAACATCAATCATGTGATCGCCATAATAGGTGATGGAGCAATGACAGCAGGGCAGGCATATGAAGCAATGAACAATGCGGGTTATCTAGACTCAAATCTGATAATCATCTTAAATGACAACAAGCAAGTTTCCCTTCTTACTGCCACTGTTGATGGGCCAGAATCCCCTGTTGGTGCCCTAAGTAAATCCCTAAACCGGCTGCAAGATGGCTCTGGGGCCTCCCTATTTGAAGAGCTCGGCCTCTATTACATTGGTCCGGTTGATGGCCATAGTGTTGAAGACCTTGTTTACATATTCCATGCGGTGAAGGCAATGCATTCAACAGGTCCAGTTTCATTCATATTATCACTGAGAAAGGAAAGGGTTATCCTCCAGCTGAAGTTGCTGTGGATAAGATGCATGGTATGACCAACAAAACTATCATCAATCATTTTTTTTCTATTGACATTTCAGTGTTATACCGGTCTTAATACATGTTTATATGGCAGGTGTAGTGAAATTTGACCCCAAGTCAGGGAAGCAACAAAAGGCAAAAGCTGCTACACACTCCTACACTCAATATTTCGCGGAGTCTCTAATTGCTGAAGCTGAGAATGACGAAAAAATAGTAGCCATCCATGCTGCTATGGGTGGGGGAACTGGGCTTAACTTGTTCCAAAAGAAATTCGAAGAACGTTGTTTTGATGTAGGGATTGCAGAACAACACGCTGTGACTTTTGCTGCTGGTCTAGCTTGTGAGGGCCTCAAACCCTTTTGTACAATTTACTCTTCTTTTCTACAAAGGGGTTATGATCAGGTAACAATTTATAAACCTCCAAAAATCCATTGTTCATTGACTTAATTAATTCTGCAAGGTCATTATTAGTTGATGTTGGCATTGACGATGTTATATATAGGTGGTGCACGATGTGAATCTTCAAAAGCTTCCAGTTCGATTTGCGATAGACAGGGCTGGCCTTGTGGGAGCAGATGGCCCTACCCATTGTGGAGCTTTTGACACAACATTCATGGCTAGCTTACCTAACATGGTAGTCATGGCTCCATCTGATGAGACTGAACTCATGCACATGGTGGCAATTGCAGCAGCCATTGATGATAGACCAAGTTGCTTCAGGTACCCCCGAGGAAACGGCATTGGGTCCGTCCACCAAAGATTTCTTTCCATATATTCGATGCTCCCACTCCCAGAGGCATATATTTTCAAGTATTTGCACATGAAATCCTTTTTTTTTTTTTTTTTTTCAGTTTCCCTTCGAATTCTTCACAAGAGAAATCAGGAAAACAATTTCTCGACCCATGTTCAGACTGTTTCAGGGGCAGTTATAGTAGCTAAACTATAGATTGGAATTGAGGGAAATACTTGTTTATTGAAAATGAGTTTCCTAGCTCCTTCAGGAGGAGGTTTTAATCTCCAACCTGCACCTGTTAAAAAAACAATTACACCAAAGCATCAAAGTAGATAATACATCTCCCTTAATATATAGCAGGGTTCCCAAATAAGTGAAAGTTACCTTAGATTAGAGCCTTTGCCATATTGGATTAATTTGATTCAACCAATAATGTCTTGAATCATCTTTGCTTCCATATATGACTGGATTGAGTCATCAACTCATCACTGCATTCCATTTACCAGCTGAACCAATCTTTGTCATTGGCCTTATCAGTTCTCATTACCATAAATAAATTTCAACTCATAGATAGTATCATATTGTAAAAAATAGTCCCACATTAACAAAGAAATCAGAGAGGTGAAACATAGGATTATATAAAAGAGAACCTGAACATTTGCAAAACATTAATCTCTCTTCTTTTTTCTTTTCTTTTGGTCCTTTTCTTTTTTATTTTGGGGTTAAATTTCCAGGGGGGGTGGTGCTGGTCTGTTTACCTATTTCTCTCTTGTACTTGTCCACTTCATCCCAATTTCCTTTAATGGGGTAAGTGATTTACCAAAAAGAAAAAGGAGATTCGGATGAAGTCGATAAGTACTTGTGAGGAGGATTTACCAGGATCGATGAATGCAGAAATATCTCGAACAACTTCACAAGTTTTCTTAAATTTTGTGAGAGTGCCTCCGACGAGAAATAACTATTCATTTGCTGCCGTATTACCACATATATATCAAAATTTTCTTGGGGTTTTCTTGGCATAGTCACTCCAGGTACTTGCATTATAATTAAACTTTTAATGTCTAAATATACAATTATAATTTTGTTCTTGTTCCTTTTTTTTTTTTTTTTTTATCATGCAGAAAGAGAGAATGGGGAGCCAACAAGGAGTGCTTAAGTGGAAATTGTGAAAATTTTGACACTATGCACTTAAGGAGATGCATCTGAAGGATCTTGTACATAGTGTTTGTTAGCAATTTCCTCGAAGATAAATCCATTTCATTTCTTATCAGTAATAGTTGCTTATTATTGAGTGACACAGGACATATCTCACTTGTCCTTTTTTTTCAATTCATCGCGTGTAATACTGTAATTTATTCAATGAAAAATTACGGAAATTCCATTTTATTTTAAGTCGGAGAACTTGATCCAAAACTCCACACAAAAGAGATTGATTAACAAAACACAAAAATAAAAAGATTCTAATTAAAAAGCCACTAAAATCAAATGATTCATTTTTTTTAACAAAATTACCCTTCTCTCAAGGAAACAAAAAATAATAATAATAATTAATTCAACGCAATTTTTCTTTCCTATCAGTTTTGATTGTTGTCGGCTGATGATGGCTCTTATTTAAAGGTCGACCAGTGGTCGTAAAAATCTATTGGAGGTGGCGGCTGACGGTGGATCTCAAATTGAACTTGAGTGGTGGTGGTGGATCTAAAAAAGTGGTGGTGGTTGGTGTTGGTGCATCTAATTAAGAGGTGGCGGCCGGTGTTGGTGGATTTTGCTGGGGTGACCTTGAAGAAAAGATACGAAGAAGAGATGAGGATTAGGATTTTATCCTTTTATACGGAAGGTCAAACTTTAAATTTTAAAACAGTTTCTCTTGGTCAACTGTTTGACTAGTCTTATGAATAAGCCCATTTTCTAAGGACTTGTGAGTAATGGTTTAATGAAAAAACTTAGGGAGTTGCTACATGTATCTGACTATTTAACTCGTTTGCACCAACTATTTGTTACTCCGACATTTTGAGATGTTTCGACTTTGTTGCACCAACCTAAAAGATGTAACACCAACTTAAATTTTTTAACAAATGGAAATCATTTGGTGATGGAATTTTCTCGTTTAGGAACGTCAATAAATAAATTATAAGAAATGTAAGTGGTTGTAACTATTAAAAAAATGCATTCATACCCAAGAATCTTACATCAAAATTTACAATAGAAATCATCCGTACAGAGTCCTAAATCAACAACCTACTATAGTGTTTATTATTTATTATAGAACTTGTGACGATGGTTAGTGTATCTTTGATATTTGCGTACAAATATCAAAGTTAAGAATTCATGATTGAAATTTAGTTTTATCAATATAAGATTTACTTTTGTTTTTTGTCAATAACAAATTAATGCTCACAAACGATAAAATTTAACCACTAAATGGTTTTTGTTGATAAAAATGTAAGTCGGTGTTATATATTTTAAGTTGGTGCCACAAAATTGAAACATCCCAAAATATCGGTGCAACAAAGAGTTTGTGCAACTGAGCCAAATAGTCAACTACGCATAGCAACTCCCAAAACTTATTGATATGGATTACAAATGTTGTCACATCCACGTGCAAGGAGTTTGGGTAATTGTCTAGCAAACCAAAGGAATTCCACATAACCAAATTAGGTTGTGTCTCTCATTAGTAATATTTTGATCAAAATTGTATAACTCAGGAAATTAAGGTTCTTGTTTTATATATGCAGGCCTTAAAGGTTAAAACTTGTTTTATATATGCAGGTTTTAAAATTAAGGCAGCAGACGCATATACTTCCAATTGATAAAATGATAATATCTCTAGTTATGATCATGTCTCACCACACATGCATCTTAACTCCCTTCACCAAAGCCAAAGGATATATGGCCCCAAGGGCAGGGGCCGACCTACTAAGGGGCAATGGGGGGCAATTGTTCCCCCCTTCAACTTTCAAAATATTTTTAGTATATATTTACCCTTACCAAAAAAATCAATTATATAATTATAATACAATAACATAATTGTTCATTCAATTATCATGTCTTTGTTAGTGTAGTTTATCATTTTAGTAACTACCCAAGTTCAATAATTTGAGCGCAAGATTTCTTTATGACTATTAACTATGCATTTTTTTTCTTATGTTTATTGACATATATACTAGCCTAATTTGTTTTCAATGCATTTTTATTAGTAATTGCAAACATTAAAAACTTATTTTTGGTCATCTTGGAGCCTGTGATTTCTTTATGGCTATTCCATTACTATTTATGTCATTGTGACATGCCCCTAATTTTGTTTTCAACGCAATTTTATATGTAATTGCAAATATTAAATAAATGAATTATTTGTTCACAAGTGGTATAAAACCTCAAACAAATTTTTTTTTTGAAATTAATATCTAAAATAATAATTGATGTAATCTATTTCTGCTCTTCTAGCTCGCTGCTTACCTAGACTTGCATAGGTAGCAAACGTGAGCCAAGGACCACCGTGTGGCTGCCGATGGCACTCCAATGCTTAAGTTAGGTAAGGCTTAAAACTGTAAACTGGGATTATGTAGCATACATCAAGTTCATCGACCTTATCTCCCTTTTCTAGTAAATGAGTCTTTTTTCGGCTAGGCCTTTGGTGGAGCAGTTTAGGGAAAGAGATCCTGCTGTGGAGATCATTTCATAATTAGGAAATGTCCATTTGGGATAGTTTTCCCACACGACTTGTGCTCCTAGATCTACGAGAAATGTTTCATTTTTTAAGTGTTGTCCATGCAAGGAAGTTTCTTTGCTCAACTTATACTCTAATATATATTTTCTAGTCGAATCCAATGTGTTTCAGGCATGCCTGTCTTGGGTACATCTCTCATATACTTGCCTTAGAGGTCTTATGAGTACTGAGCCTGACCGTGTGACGTGTGGGCTTAATGGTTCATTGCAACTCGGATCCAACTGTCTGGATCCTGGGCTTAGTGTTGTTTGGGACTCGCTAGATTGAGCATGCAATCAGGCTTGTTTTGTTTTATTGACGAAATTATCATGACACGTGTACGGTGTTGATCAGAGGACAATTTGATGTATCATCAATAACTATAGAATTTAATGAAAATATGTATCATTATGTTCGCAAATTTCAGATTTTTTTAGCTTCAACTAGATACTTATCCTAATTAATTTGTGATTTTAGTTATATATTCTAGTCAAGCTCGTTTGCCCCTTGCTAAGGTGATTGATATTGCGAACTTATTTTGGCTTAAAATTGGACTTTACTAGATTCAATTTGGTATATGCAATATATTTTTTTAAGGTTATCATTTTTTCTATTTTTTTTTTTTTTTTTTTGAAACCACCCTCCCCCCCTAATTTTTTTTTTTTCTAATTATCATTTCTTTTACTTGTATAATAATTTGAAACCACCATCTGATTGTCTTATTATATATAGATTTCATGTCTTTCTCATTTCTTGGTATTTAGGCTTCATTTAATGTGTTTAATTGATTTATTTACTTGCATATCTTATTTTTTACATATTTCATATACCCTCGAAACTCATTATATATGTTTTATGTATTTTTAAAATTTATACATTTTTTCTTTACACACCAAAATATTTCTTAAAATCAAGAGACCAAAATTAACTCGAAAAACGAATTCACAATCCTTGATTCTAACTCAAAAACTCTAATGAAATACTTCTTCTTTTTTCCTTTTTCTTTTTTAATTTCAATCATAATAATGTAATGAGATCAAAAGACAAACTCTCCCTTGAAGACGGCGACTCTCTCTTGAGAAGACGACAACTCTTTATTGAGATATAGCCTTCACGGTTTTAGGACGTGCGATCAGATCCTCCTTGGATCTGGTTCATTAGTTTTAGGGTTGCTCACCTCTTCCATGGTGGCTCTTCCAGCCATCCATGATGGGGGGAATACGGTTGATGCGGGGAGCAGTTTGGCGCCTCAGCCAGTTCGCTCCTTTGCTCAGGTTCTTGGAAATTTTTACAAGTCGAAAACTATTGAGGGCTTCATTGAAGGCACTAATTTTAGGAAATGATCTTCTGCCATCGCTTTTACGAGTACGGACGAAGGCAATGGCGCATATTTCATGAAAAAACATGTGATAGTTTTGAAGTTTTTGAGCTTTATAGGCTGACTTTGGAAGCGATACGGGATGCAATTCATAGAATTTGGGGGATTGTAGGTGACTTTTCAATGGGTCTTCTAGATCCTAGGCATGTTTCTGTTCGACTGCAATCAGAAGAGGAGGCGAAAAAGCTTTATTCCCGTGATTCTTTTTTAATTTGTGGTGTGCGTTTCAAGGCATTTAGATGGCACGCGGATTTTAGCCTACATAAAGATTATGTGATAGTCCTATTGTGGGTTGAACTTTGTAGAACTTTTTTAATT
This sequence comes from Berberis vulgaris, assembly GCA_963556465.1. NCBI lineage: Eukaryota > Viridiplantae > Streptophyta > Magnoliopsida > Ranunculales > Berberidaceae > Berberis > Berberis vulgaris. The sequence continues at coordinate 4,871,610 of OY747125.1, forward strand.
GAAGAATTGGGAACTTTGTAGGTAAGAGGCTAGCCTATATGGTTTTGTTAATGACACATTAAAGCGTATATGGGATCTGAAAAATGAATTTGAGATGTCAATTTATGGTGAAAAAACATTTGTATTCGAGTTCCTAAATGACATAGATAAAGAAAAGGTGCTTGAATGGGACCATTGCATATAGCTAGCAGGTTATTCCTGATTCGTCCATGGAAGCCCTACATTGAAGAAGATGTAGAGGTTCTAAACTCAGCACCAGTATGGGTTAACTTCATAAAAGTTCCTCTGTTTCTGTGGAGCCCTGAATGGCTTCAGTCAATTGCCAGTGCACTAGGGACCCCTCTAATGCTGGACAAAGCAACTGAGCATCGAACAAGACTTTCCTTTGCTAGAGTACGCACAGAAATAAGTTCAAATAGCACATTCCCAACTGAAATACTAGTTGCAACTGATGATGGGCGTAACACCAGGGTGGAAGTGGAGTATTCATGGAAGCCTGAGAGGTGTAAACACTGTGTTGGCTTTTTTATAGATCTGAATCATCATACAATTTAAATATTAAAACAATAATATATAAATGGAAACCACCTAATATGTTTATGAAAAACAAAATTTAACATTCAGTATATATCCTCATACACTTCCTTCGGAGAAGGTCCATCCCATAGATTTCGAATACTATTGTGCATAAATGGCCAAATGATTTAAAAAAAGAACTCACAAGAGATTAAAATTTTGCTTTTAACTATTTTGTTTTGCTCAACACTTGTACTTATAATATGATGGGAATGACAATCTTTCCTACAATTTATCATGGGCCTCAATGCTCAATAAAACATAAGACAACTTAAAATTACATAGTTGGTGTTGGGGTTGCTATTGTACACATGGAAATCATGCATGGTTTAATATAATAGATCCATAACCAACACATGAATAGGGAATCTAATTGTGTGTATAACATATAAATAGCCAAGGCTAGTTCCAAAGTGAAAATCAAATCAAAACACTACAATCAAGATCAATCAATGATGATGATGACCTACTCTCCCTATGCTCAATTCCAAGTTCCATCCCCCATCCAATCTCGATCCTCACAACTCACTAAACCAGTAGCAGTACTACTACCTTCAATCTCCAAAACCAATCTTTCTCGTGGTTCTGTTCACCATAAATCTCGTAAACTTTTCACTTTCTCTGCAATTGTCGACTCATCATCTGGGTTTGAGGTCCAAGATCTGCCAGAAGAAGTAGAAACAGGGAGAAGATTAAGTTCTGAAATTGGAGAGAAATTGACAACATCAGGTCTTAGTATAGACCGTATGCCGAAACATGTGGGAATAATCCTGGATGGAAACATGAGGTGGGCAAAGGAACATAGTTTGCCAGCATCCCAAGTTCATAAAAGACTGCTACCAAACCTTGGTGAAGTATGTATTTATTGTATTCAATTTGGAATTCCAGTTCTATCAGCGTTCATATTTAGTACCCAAAATTGGAATCGTCCTCAGGTAAGTGATATTTTCTTCATTTTGACGATTCATTACATTGGTTAATAGTTTATTTATGTCTAATTACCTTATTTGCCCATTATCACAGACTGAGGTTGATTACCTAATGAATGTCTTCGAAGAATATATCAGTGGGCACCTGGAGAATTTCATCAAGTAACCATACTTATACCCTCTCAGCACTCATAAGCAGTATAAGTTTCGTATGAACAACTCTTTAATTAATTTATTTGTTTTTACTTTTTGTGAAACAGACAAGGCATTCGAGTATCTTTCATTGGGGACTCGTCAAGGCTACCACCATCATTTCAACAAGTTAAAGTCGATGTTGAGGAGGCTACCAAGAATAATACTAAGCTGCATCTGATATATGCAATGGGCTACAGCGGACAATACGACATGATGCAAGCATGTCAAAGCATTGCCAACAAAGTAAAAGATGGTCAGATTCAACCAAAACAAATAGATGAATCTGTTATTGAACAACATCTACAAACAAGTTGTACCGAGTTTCCCCACCCGGATCTAGTTATCCGTACTGGTGGTAAACTTAGAATGAGTAACTTCTTCTTGTGGCAGTTTTCCTACTCTGAACTATTCTTTGCAGAATCACTTTGGCCTGATTTTGGAGAGCCAGAATTCATTGAAGCTCTACAGTCTTTTCAAGAAAGGCGAAGAGACTTTGGTAAGCGAGTTCAATAGATCCAGTTATCCTGCAAAGATCCCTCTGAAAGTCTATGGCACTGCCTTGAAACGCCCAAGTTGTGTACAGTGTGTATTTTACGTATGCATACCATTTTGGTGTAACTTCTCTAATTATTGTTCATCAATAAATCATTTTGTATCAACAATGAAATCTCTTTCTTCACTTGTATTCTTTATCTAATTGTCCTTCATAACATTTTAGTATGCATTTAACAATTCAGTCACAAAACGTGAATAATTTGAAGTTTCCTGTTATCAGATTGCCTGTTATATTTGGGACTGCCTCTTATTACTTCAAGACTCAGATATTAAATTTGTTTTTGGCAGAAAAATTCCATATTTTTCGCAGGGGTATGAACCTAAACCTGCAAAGTTAGTTAGCGAATATTCTGCAATTTGAATTAGGTTCCAATCAAATACTTATTAGGACTTCCATTTGTAAACCGGACTCAGTTTATATGAAAATTGTGCTCCGTGATCAATAAAATTGAGAAAATAATCACCTCATGGAAGAAACATTTTGATGCAGGAGGATCCGAGTCAGATGATGCTGAGCTGTCAGATAGCACGTTGTTGGCGCTGAGATACCTTGAGTTGGCAAATCAGCGCAAAAATTGTAGAAAATCGTGATTTTTTCCTAATTGGGCCAGTTTTGGATTCGTTTCGGTATTTTGGCCATAACTTTGTCTCGGTGCACATCTTTTCGAGACCAAAATTCACTGTTTCCCCTTCCGAATCCACAATGTTAGTAATTTTTTTTTCTTTTATGGTAATATTTCATTCATCGTTTAGGAACTAATTCTGAACCCAATTTGGGTCACATTTTTGGTAGATTATTTTTTTTATTACGTATTTTGTTTTAACAGGATATTGGGATTTTGCTATTTTTGGTAAAATTTTAATAATAACGAATTTTAGCTATAAAGCCCAGCTTGTGGGCTGACTTTAGAGATATTTTTTATTGGAATAATTTTAATTGAACACCAGATGTGTTTCTCTGTGTTTTGAGCGAATCTCTTGTGTCTTTTCCCTGTGAATTGTCTATTAAAACTAGTCTGCAGAATAATCGTTATTATGTCAAGCGTCACATTTCTATCTTATATGGGAAGAATTTTACTCATTATACTAGTAATATACAGGTTTACTTATGTGCTCTCTGCTGCAGCAACAAAATTTAAGGCATTCATGTGAACTTTCTTTGGAATGGAATAGAGACAGAAGAAAAGGAAATAATAGATAAAATAAAGATCTATGATTGCGTATGGAAGGACATGCACCTAAAAACAGTTTATGGGTTTTGTGGAGTATTCTTAAGGTGAGAACATATAGCAGAAAAATTATTCAAGCACACATGGAGATATTCTTATTTTAAATAGAAAAATATAGTAATGAGATGCTTGAGATGATTGAATAATTGAGATTCCTTTTATCAAATTAATTTTTAGCTCTTGCACGACATGCATGTGTGCTCAATAATCTATTGCAAACACCAAGATTCCTTGAAACAAACACATGAGTTAGTGTGCAAAGGCGATCTATCTATTGAAACATGTATGATAATCTATATACAAATTTGTTGCCATTGTTGACTCTGCACACAAACATCTATAGAAATATGTGTGATACATCTACCGTGGCAATAGAATGGGCAGTCTGTGTGCTGTTTAGGCATCCAAAAATGATGAAAAAAGTACAATTAGAACTAGCAAGTGTAGTGGGACTGGATCGAATGGTGGAGGAATCAGATTTGGGAAAGCTTCATTACTTGGATATGGTATTGAAGGAATCATGGAGACTTCATCCAATCGCACCATTGCTCTCACCACGGGAAGCTAGGGAAGATATGACAATCACTATACTAAATTGGCATATTTGTAATAACTCACAAAATAGTAACACTTTTGAACTATAACAATCCACCAAATAATTTCAAGTCAAAACTAGATTTAGTCAAAAAAATGAAAAATAGTTACAAAAAAAAAATGATACAATAAATTAGATCACCATGAATAGTATCACTTGTAAACCCATACTATTCATGGTGATACAATTATTTTATCACTTTGTTTGTGAAAATGTGTAAAATTGTTTTGTGAATTGTTATAGCTCAAAAGTGTTATTGTTTTTGGGGTTGTTACAAAAATGTCAACTTTGTATAGTGAATCAATGGTTATTTCATACCAAAGCAGTCCAAAATCTATATTAATACTTGGACAATTGGACATGATCCAAAAGTCTGGTCATCTAATGTTGAAGAATTCTACCCGGAGAGGTTTCATACTGATACCAATGTAGAATACCGTGGAAATGACTTCAGATTTATCCCATTTGGATCAGGTCGTAGAGGGTGCCCTGGATATCAATTGGGCATCATTGCATTAAAATCAGTAATGGCACAATTGCTTAATTGTTTCAACTGGGAGCTTCCTGATGGCATGTCTCCTGATGACTTGGACATGGAAGAAAAAACCGGAATGACGACACCAAGGGTTAAACCTCTACTTGCTATACCCACATACCGCCTCCACGTCTAAAAAAAATGTATAGTTCAATCTTAATTTTATTGTACACCAATAATTGTAGAATTCCAAATTATACTGATTTCAATCTTCTGCACACTTTCCTGATGTCAACAGAGAGCCATGTTTGTTTAACACATTCATTTGGAAAACCATCCATGCAACTCCTTAGATAGCACTGGAGATTTAGGTGCTATAAATGATAAAATTTTAAAAAATAATAATAACTTCTTTGCTTTTTGAACATTGCTGTTTTGTATGGCCAAATACTGCACAAGTATTGCATTTTACTGGAATCCATGCATATTCAACTTCGGGGGGTGTATTGTATCTGGATTTTGTGGGCAATTTAATAAATTCCATAGATTCTGAAAATCCAAGTGTATTCAATTTGGATTTTAAAAAGTCCACAAAAGTCTAGGGGTATTCAATCAGGATTTTAAAAAGTCTTTCTGAAATCCACAAAGTCTAAGGGTATTCAATATGGATTTCAAAAAGTCCACAAAAGTTTTAGGGTATTCAAAATATCATTCATATTTATGGATTTGGAAAATCATGGATGCATAAAGCTAATAAGCTATAGGCCATTTGGATCTGCGCCTGTCATGCACTTATTGCCTGTCATGCCACATTGTCCCTTTAGAGCATCTGCGCACGATTGCTTTGACAACATTACCCTGGATCACTTGGGCACAAAGGGATGCATAAAGCTAATAAGCTATAGGCCATTTGGATTTTAAGTCATGTGGTTTGATATTTTTTTATATGCATAAGGCTAAATACTGTGTGTTTATTTCATTTTGCAAGTGATGATTTTTAATTTGGTTGTGTTGAATGATTTGATTTTGTTGAATGTTGGATTGCGATTTCATGTCATTACCTGCCTGATTATCTTTTTTTTTTGGTCAGATACATGTCTTGTTCTCTAATGTCTAATATATTTGGTTTGTTAGAGGATATGTTATTACCAACTTCTTTTTTATCTTGCAAATAATTAGAAATCTGTAAAAGTCGTTCATACAAAGTCCGTGGATTTTCATAAATCTCTAGAAAGTCTGTAGCAAAAGTCTATGGATTTAAGAAATCAGCAGAAGTCCGTGGACAATTTAAAGAGTCTGTGGACAATTTAAAGAGTCTGTGGACTTTTCAAATTATTTATCAATTTCATAAGAATCCATATACAATACACCCCCCTTCAACTAATTTTTTTTTGATAATCACAAGGATGTCTTTAGGTAGTTGGTTGTTTACATTCATCTCCACACACACTCTCGCATTCGCTAATCTTGTCCTTTCTTCAGTAGTTTTGTCAAGTATGATAGACACTCTAATAAAATTAGCAATCCTTTGAATACCCTCCGGATTTCATAGGAATATTGGAATTTTCTTCAATGTAACCCAAATAGGTATCGAGGTAAGCATCTCGACATCCTCGTCCATAGTAGGTGACCAGGTCCTGAGGATGAACAACCTGCTTGCAATATGCAGAGGTCACATTTCCAATACCTTACTTCTATCTTATTCCTTCTTAAATTTGAATACAAAATTCTTATCTCCGTGTATGCTCATCTCAAACTCTTGAATTCCTCATGTCTTTATCAGACACTCTTTGACATAATCATATGCCAAACGCTTGCCCACAAAGCTGCCAATAACCAACATTTCACATTCTTCTATCCTACTTGCAAAGTTAGCAGTCTGCACTTATACTATTTTCCTGCCTTCAACAGTAGCTGGAGGTTCATACTTCATTTTAGTAGAGCATGTATACTTGCTTTGCTTAAGCTTTAATGCCCAACTCATCCTCGTTGGTGCAACGGTAGGGTTTGTCATTGCCATTTCTTCTTGAAGTTTGCTAAGACCAGAGAATGCAGCACTGGTTGGCTAACAAGCAACTCCTTATTGTGGAATGTCTGAAGTAAGCGACATTTCAAATTCCAATTGAGAAATTTTGATCGATTAACTAATCAATAAATATTGAGCAAACAAATATAATGATGAAGCATAAGTTCGCCACCTACTTCATCGTTAAAAATAAGTGGACACCTCAGTTATTGAAACTCTCTTACTGTAGTCAACGCTCAATCTACATTCGCTACACCCAATCTACGATATTAGAGGTGGAATCTAATCGAGCGGGAGATTTCGGTGGAAAACTTAAAAAAAAAATTAATAATAATAAGTAGCTCGCCTCTTCAAGAGACATACATTTTGCAAAACATTTTTTTTTAAATAAAACCTTGTCAAAACTATTGGTTCAGCAAGCTTAAAGATGCAGATGGATGCAAGTAAGAAGGTCCTAAACTACATAAATTTGTGTACGTCATTAATAAATCTATTTTTGTTGAAATGTTGGCGTGCATAGCGTTGCTATTAGGAATGTTGGCTCTATCATGTTGCAATCACCGCACTAGGACTTGTAGGATACCTCTAGACATCACCTTGGCAAGAATCTGAAGCCTAATCTGAATTATTCATCTGACGGATCGCATAGTGTTGCTATTCGGGAGTAAACAATTTCCTTATACGCCAATGACATGATAGTTCAACGGTTAGAGCTTAGCGGATGGTATCACTAGATCATGGATTCAAACTCAACTTGCCACATTTTCAGTGGGCTCTGAAATCCTATAAAAACCCTACTTGCTTTTTAAAAAAATATATATATATATAATTTGATCTTTAAATGGTACCCCAAAAACTACATACCAAATCCACAATAATATATTTGGTTCATTCTTTTCAAACTTATCATATATTCGTTGCTTCCATATTTAATTTTCATATTAATCCAAAGCATATCCTCCCCTCCACAATTAAACCAAATCTCGAATATATTAGCTGTGATATCCCCTCCTCCATTGGATCCAAACCAAACCCATCCAAGCCATTAACTCATCTCGCCTGTTGGCTCGAGTACTATAAAAGGGTTGGATTCATCCGAAATTACTTCAAAAATAAATCAGATTGTAAAGTTTTGGGGGAAGAAAAAAGCATAGAAAATGTCAAATGAGATCAAAACCGAGCACATCGAGCTGATGGTACAAAGTGGGCAGGTATTTCTCTATTTCATATTGTGATTTTTGTTTGTAGTCGTGGATCGTGGTGGTGTGTCTATGCTTGATAATTCATTTGTTTTAATGAAAACAAAAACTATGTGACTCAAATTTAGATCCAAATTTTATTTCAATCATTTACAAATTTTAAAAGAAGTTGATTTTTGGTTAGAGTAATTTTCTTGATCTACACAAAAAGTTCAATTCATCATTTGGAGAGATTACAAAAATACATAATGGTACCGATTTTCAAAAAAAATTGAAAACCCTAGCACGTGAGTTTGCTTCCCCATTCTCATCTCTTCTTCCTTTTTTCTTCCTAATTCAGCCACCGCCATCCACCACTACCACCAACCATTGCCGGCCACCACAACGCCCAATCCCTTATGAGGTTAGGTCCACACCAGCGAGCTACCTCCGATCGTCAACACCACTCCAAACCCTAGATTTTGTCATTTTTCTTCATGATTCAGCCATCACCACTCACCAAGCCACTGATGGCCACCACCACCCCTGACCTCTTTAGATCTGTGTCAGTGGGCCACCTTAGACCACCACCACCCCCGACCTCTTTAGGTCTGCACCAATGAGCCACCTTCAACCACCACCACCATTGTCTTCAGCCGTCAAAACCCTAATTTGCAAAGTTTTAGTGTGGTACGTGATTGCACGTACAAAGGTACCAAATTGATAATAAGTTTTTTCAGGTTCTTTTTTGTATTTTAAGTTTTCACATGTACTAATATGACATTCTCCCTTAAGAAACTCATAGCAATTTTTAATGTCTTGCTAAAGTTAAAGAAATTTTGATCCATTCAATTTCACTATTAACTTGTAAACCAAATTGAAGGAGTTGATAATTTCAAATTTTTACAAATCTCTGTTGCGATCTACATAGATCATCCCAACAAAAATCTTACTTCTTTTGAAATTTCCAAGTGATATAAAACTTGGTTCCAAAATCCATCGTTTTCAGTTTTCTCCACCCATCTCCGCTGCTTAAACATATCATCATCGTCCTACCATACTTACCTTTTATGCTTCAGAGCACCTCTTGATATGCACTGGCCCAGCCCTGGGCATGTGTGGGAGGGTCGAATGCACAGGACCCCAAATCCGAAGGGCCCAATTTTATTTTATTTTTAACTTGTAAATTTTTATATATTAAAAAAATATGCACTTTAAAAGTCTATTTGTTCTTGGTGATTCATTGGGCACAGTTCCAGGCCATTTTAGAGAAAGTCAGAGTTGCTTTCTATTATGAACAATTTTAGGCAGTATGGGTTTTGCTGTCTGGGAGGTGAAAATACATTTTTACTCCTCAGACAGCAAAACCCAGACTGCCTAGAATTTATGTTCTATTGTACAATTTTTTTTATTCTTTATATACTCCATAATTATATATATTTAGTTTCCTTTATATGTAAGTAAAAAACAAAAAATAATAATAAATAAATTATTGAAATATTTAGCTTTGTTTTCTATGTGAAAAAAGGGTTTTGTCTAATTGGCGAGGAAACGGGCGAGGGGGGGGGGGGGGGTGGAACCCTCCATTCCCCTCGAGATGTGTGCCCTCGTGCATCTCGAGGGGGATGGAGGGTTCCAACCCCCTCCCTCGCCAATTAGAATTCCCCGTGAAAAAATGACACAAATCTGAAGCAGAAATTCTTAATGGCCTGGGAACCAGCCTGGTTTTCCCTGCCTGGGGGGCTAAAATACAATTTTGCCCCCTCTCTTTAAACACACTCTCCAAAAAGGTGTTTAAAGAGGGGGTAAAATCGTATTTTCGCCCCCCCTCAGGCAGGGAAAACCAGGCTGGTTCCCAGGCCATTAAGAATTGCTCAATCTGAAGTACTCCAAATTAATTTTTTTTTAATAAACACTTATATACATTAAATATATACAATTTATATAAAAAAATAAAATATGCAATTTTCATTGTGGAAAAGGGGACATTTTTAGTCCTCGCATGGGGCCTCTAAACTCCTAAGACCGGCGCTGAATGTGCATGTCATTTGTACCCTTATTTAAACCTAAAATCTTCGACCTCTAAAGTCTAAACAATCTTGGATTAATCTTTTATTTTTACTTTCAATGGAATGAGTACTAAATAGACCAAAATACTCATGCCAGCTAACTTATTAATTGGTAAGACTCAAGGCGGATGATATCAAACCTCAAGGTCCCTTCAATCAATATAACTTTACATTATGCTTAAAGTAATTTTGTTTACTTAAACCATGAATTTCATAAAGATATATATAGCTTAACATGATAAATCTTCGACTTACAAATTGTCTCTCTCTGGATTTACTCAGTTGGATATTTGGTTTTTGTTATAGGATGGCAGCCAACATTTCTTCAAGATCAAGGGAACTGCTAAGATAATTAAGTTGATGAACTTTTATTGCGAAAGAATGTCCTCGGATGTCAAAGCAATTGTGTTTCTCTTTAATGGTCGTCGCCTACTAGGAGAAGAAACTCCTAATGAAGTGCGTATTTCTTTTCATTATGTCTTCAATTTCGTTTTACTTTTATTTGCTTTCGCAAAGTGCAGTAAAAAAAAAATTTCTTGTTCACAGCTTGGGATGGAAGGTGGCGATATCATTGATGCAATGGCACATCAAATTGGTGGCTAATTAATTTACCCCATGCATTTGGTCTCCGGACCATTTGCATCCTGTAGTGTAGAAAGTATGTAAGGTGTTCGTATGTTGTAATCCCATGAACTATGGAACCTGAGTTATTTTCCTTATATATATATATATATATATCTAAGAATTTCTATGTTTATTTTTCTGGTTTGAGACAAACTTATGGGGTTCATCTGAGAATATCTAATGAGTTTATTTTGTTTATTCTCCTTTTTATGACTTCATATATTTTCTAATCTTATAAGTTATATCTAGCAATGTCATTATGTATTGCTATTTTGCTATTCAAATTTCAAAGGGATGGAAATAATAAAAGTAAGGAAGAGATGGACCGGGATGAATTGATGTACCAATGAGGATCTATTTCTCATTCTCTTTTTCGACATGTTTTTAGCACCAAAAAAAAATGTTGATTTAGTCCAGGACTGTGATTTCGTGAAATATTTTGGTTTTTTTTTAGATCTCAAAATATAAAGTATTGAAATTGAAAAGTACATTATTTTGATGAGTTATTTTTAAATATTTCGTGTTTTTTGTAAATTTAGCATTTTCGTGTAAAATAAAAATAAATAAATAAATAAATAAAAACTATGAAACAAATTACATTTTTTCAGCCGAAATATTTCATCATTTTTGTAGATTTCGATATTTTTCATGTAAAACCAAAAAAACTAGGAAGAAAATTACATTTATAGGTTACTTGTGTACTTGGCATTCGTTTAATATATTTAATGTGTTTATTAGGTTAATTTATTTGTATCGTACTTTTCTGCATATTCATATGTGTGAAATATTCTAAAACTTTATAAAATTGCTAGAAAATTAGGTTTCTGCAATCATGTTTTGTAATCAAGGTGACATGGCGTGATCTTGAACGGATGATGAAATTCCCAAAATAGTGTAACTTGAAGTTGAAAAAAACTTCTCTGATGATGTCACATTATTCTGGTTGCAAAACCTGTTTCCCTAGCCTCACTCAACTTTGATTAGTTATCGAATCTCGAGTCTAATCGAATCGATTGCCAGCCCCACCTCCATACAGTCCAAAGTAGGGGTGGGCATTTAAGACCGAAAACCCGCCCCGGAGCGAGCGGGCCGGTCCAGTCCGATTTTTTAATTGATATTTTTATTTTCGGTCCAAAACCCGACCCGCCTCGGAGTTTTCGGTTCGATCCTCGGTTCCCATTTCAAAAACCCGGCGATTACCCGGGCTAGCCCGAGTGTTTTAAAAAATTGAATGTTGTATAGATTTTCACAATTTTTTGTAAGAGAAAGTCAAAAGGTATCGATGTTGCTTTAATAAAAGCTATCAATTTTTGGTAAGAGAGATTAAAAATAATGTCACTTTCACAAAAAATATATATAAAATAATAATAATAATAATAATAATTCAATTGTATCATTCTCTATACAATCTTAGCCCCACCCCTATCATATATGACATTTTTTTTAGACTATTAGCGTTTTAATCTAATGCCATTAAATTAGATGTAATGGCCACTTTGCCTTTATTGAGATTTACAAACGAAATTTTCTCCTTTCCACATGAAGCTTATCTTCTTGTCCAGTCTGACTGAAACAATTCAGTATTGGGCTTGGACCTGTTTGTACAATTTACACAAGAAATCCGTGTGAGCTTTGGACCGAGACCGGCCTGAAATTCGGTTAACCGGGACCTCGGTTAACTGGCCCAACTCTGTCCGGTCTCAGGCCTCAAAATTTCAGACTTAAAAATATCGGTCCGAACTTCGGTTTTTAATTTTCAAGCCACCCGGACCGGCCCAGCCCTAGTCCAAAGTTCCAAAATATTCACAAGTCTAGCCCATCTAATAGAAAGCCCAAGACCCATCCATCTCAAGTTCTCAACATATAGCCTCCCTACTCCGCCGCACCACGCACGTAACAAACAACTAGGGTTTGGTTTCACTTCCCCCTCTCTCTATATAAACCCACCTCTTCCTTCAGCCTCTCCATCATCATCGCATCGTAGCCGCTCCAAAGCTCTTTCAGGTTCAATTTCTTCGTTTATGTTTATTACTTTTAGTAGTATTGATGTTATAGGCTCAATTTCTTCGTTTATGTTTGCTTAGTTTTACTGTTGATGTTTACGACGAGATCCCAATGAGGAAGTCATCCCTTTTTGATAGGAAGTGCCGTATGACACTAAACCGCAGCGATGGCTCTTTCCTTACTACCTTCCGATCCCACCAACAAAGCAGCTCCCCCAGCCGTTTGATTGTTTGAGATTCGAACTTGTGTACGGACGGGCCATCGCTGTGTGTGTGTGATTTGAAACGGGTCTCTGAGGGTTTCTCTTTTGTTGTTGTAAATTGTATGATCTAGTGCTTTTGTTTGTTGTTTTATTTGATGAAGAAAAACCAATGGTCCGATGCCACGTTGCTGGTAGCTGAATAAGCAGTGACCAGCGATGCTACATCGGACCTACAGTGATTTCTTGTTTCGTGGCTGATAGGAATCTGTGGACTGATTTTTTTTACCATTCATCTACAGAGCCGTTTACTGCGATTACATTTTTTGAGAAATTAAATTAAATTAAATTTTTTTCGTTTTTTAGTTTGGTTAAGTGAAGCCAATGATGATGATAAATTATTATGTTGGAATTACCGGCTGAAATTCATTGATTATAAAAAATTGGCTGTTTCTGAGGCTTCCGATACATGTTGAATCACTTTTATGTTTTGTCAAATTATTATGATTTTGTTGTAATGGTTTCTTTTGAAATTGATTCTAATGTCTTCATTAGAGTGGGATATTACAAATTACTCTTCTATCTCTCCACTGAATTACTCACTCTCTTCATTTTAAATTACAAATTAAATCATTCTTTCTCCTCACACATTAAATTACAAATTAAAACACACCTCACTTTTTTTTTTTGAATTAAATCACATTTTTCACATTTTTTTTTTAAACCAAAATTTACACTATTCAATATATCAAATGGTCCAATATTAAATTTAACACACGTCTCTAAATAAATCTAATGACATATTTAATAGTATAAACATCTTAATCTAAATTTAATGGTACATAAATGTCAAATTTAATTATACATTAATTTTGAAAAAAAATATATGATTTAGCCCGTACTTTGAGAAAATTTATTAGTATGCATGTATTTCGAGAAAAAATAGATAGTTCGATACTCATTTTGAGAAAAAATAAATAATTCAAATTTAATAAAACACAAATCTCTAAATCTAACAATCTAAATTTAATATATTTCACCAAAATTTAATGGTTAAATTTATAGAGATGTGTGAATTACTAAATTTGGATCGTAGATTTTAGTTTGATCTTTCATCAAAATATAACGGTTACATATATGATAATCATATAATTATAACATTATTATCTCTTATTATATTTTTTAAAATTTTTATTTTTATCTTATTTTAGACTAATTATTAAATTTTTGTGTTTTTGTAGAATGTTGAGCTGTAATGAAGAAATAAAAAAAAATGCAATAAACAATTCAAGATGTGTTTTAAGATAAAGTGGAGGTGAAAATAACCTAATCTCTTTACTTAACCCCAAAAATCTAATCCTTAAATCTAAAATCAAACTTAATGTTAAGCCCAATCAAATCTAAAGCATATTCTCTCAATTACGATTTAAGTTTTAAATCACTCATTGAATCATTCTCTTAATTTGTCAATATTTATTTTCTTAATTCTCTATAAATACAAGAGAAATGAATAAGAAATGGGAGGAATAGAATGGAAGAAAAAAATAAATAGGGAGGAATAGAATGGAAGAAAAAAATAAATAGAAAATCAAATTATCTTTTCACAAAGTGATTATCATCACCATCCCATTAGAATATATTCCTTATTAACCATTACAGAGAGTGATTCTCAGATAAGGAATGGTGATGAGCATCACTTGTTTTTTTCTTCCCTTCTTTTTATCCCCTTTCTCATTCATTTATATTGTATTTATAGAAAATTAAGAAAATGAATATAGACAAATTAAGGGGAGGGTTCAATTAGTGATTTAAGGCTTAAATTAAATCAAAATCTTGGATAATTGAGAGAATATGCCTCAAGTTTTATTGGGCTTGGCATTTGGTTTGGGTCTATATAGGGGTTTGGTTTTGGGTTTAAGTAAAAGGCTCAAGTTATTTTCACTTCTACTTTCTTTGAAGTCACCATGAGCCCCTTTCAATCCTCACACTTTAGGTTGTAGCACTTTTCATGTTTGTTTCTAACATCACCACCCTTTTATATTTTCAAAGACAGCCTTTGGTACTCTTTATCTTCATCATATTTGTTTCCAAAACCATCTAAAATAGCGAGTGAAGTTGTGACCGGTCAAATTGAACCAACTTAAAATTTTTAGTCAAACCGCCCAAAATATAAAAGCATCCCCCTACTAATTTGTAACAAGATTTAAGCTTTGAGTATGTAACAAAATAAACCCCAAATTTTATGGAAAAAATTCCTCAAATTTACCAAAAAGGAATCTTGAAGTTTCTTTCCACTTGTTCCATTTGGGGCGGATTTGGGAAAGGGTAAATTTTAAGATGTGTAGAAATATGAAGGAGATGAGAGTTTAGAGAGAGAGTTTACGGACGTGGTGGGTTGTCATGGGAGAATTAAAATCAGCGAGGGACTTGGGCAGTGGCGGGTTGGTGGAATCTCATAGCTAGGATGAGAGCATGAGAAAGAAAAAGGGGGATATTGCGAGAATTGTGTAATACTGGCCGGGTCATTTTGAAAACTCCTGAATATTGATATACAAAGTCACAAACACTATTCATAAAAAATTTGAGAATAAATGAAATATATAATGAATTTTAATGGTATATAAAATATGTGAAAAAAAAATAAGATTTAAATAAATAAATCTATTAAACATATTAAATGAAGCTTAAATACCAAGAAAAGAAATAAACATGAAATCAATATATAATAAAAAAATCACGAGTGGTTTCAAAAATTAATATATAAATAGAATAAATAATAATTAGAAAATTATGGTGGTTTCAAAAATTAATAAATAAATTAGATGAAATGATAATAAAAATAAAAACCTCGAAATATACTAAAAGACCTCGAAGATTTTCAAAAAAAATTCTTGAACGCCAACTGAATTAAAAAAATCAGGAGGTGATTTCAAAAATTAATATATAAATTAGATGAAATGATAATAATAAAAAATTCTAGAAAAAATGTATTTTTTTTGGTAGCTGATTTTTGTATTTTTACAAAAAATCAAAATTTACCAAAAAAAAGAAAACCTCTTAACATTTTGAAAAAACTCGAAATTTTTCAAAAAAATTCACAAAAAATGTTTCGCTTTTTTTCTTTTAGTAATTTCAAGAAAACAACTAAATGAAGGAATCAATGGTGATTCATAACCCATGGATGAAAATTATGATACAGGTGAAGTTGTTGATCCTTCACAAAATTTTGCTTCAATGGGGTTTTACCAAACGTGGGTTGGATTTCTTTTAAAACTCAAAAATTCTCAATTGGGATGATTATTTATTCCCTTTAAGCCTCTTGATTCAGAGAGGATACACCTCTTAATAACTTCAATAGAGAAGAAATAAGGAAATCGAGAAAGACAGAGAAGGAAAGATAAAAGGGTAAATATAGGTTTAAATTTATCATCTGGGTTTGACTTTGAATTTTACTCCAACTTATTTTAGAAGCAACCAAATACATCCTTTAGCTCAAAATAGAAGTAAAAATGTAAGCTTTGTGATACTGGTCTACTTTTTATTGAGACTTTTAAATATCAATTTTTGAAAGTAAAAACAAGGGTAAATGATTTTAGTTTCATTTGTAAATTTAATTTGCTTTTGATTCCTTGTCGCAGAGTGGTCATCTAGTTAATCGTTATCGTGTCCATGTGTTTCTTACTTGATGTGAAAAATATGATGCATATGATCAATGAGCCAAATTCATCCCTATATCTTATGACAAAGTATAGAAAATTTGAATTTTTATCACTAGATTCTTAATCTTTATTGTCATCCATATAAAAACATAAAATGGGAATAATACAATTAACAATCCCATAGACACACGCACATGTCCTCATATACTGGAAGTTTAGGTCGTATGCATTCCCCGACAGCTGCAGGGTTAGCTTGTTTGCATAGTTGGTCACATTGACTCTCATTATCGCAACCTAGGGTGATGGAAGAGCAAACTTTGGCTTCGACATGTTTCTTCCCTGCAATACATATCAAAAGGGAATGGTGAAAGTTAAGAAGCAAAAGTTTAAGTTAAGCAACATAGAATGGAAAATGTGTTTTTGCTATTGTGCTATAATTAGTTTTCCATTTAAACTCAATTATCAATTTAACATTAAAATGTATGGCTTCTTTCAGTCATAACAAGGTGACAGAGACTTATATGGACTAGAAAAAAAGTCTCACTACAAAGGACATTTTGAAATCTTGGTTATCTAAATATACATATTGAAAAAAGGAGAAACGAAATTGAAAGAACCACTAATACAAATTAAAAGTGAAAATGAATCACTAATTTAATTCACATGAAGTTGAAAGAAACCAACCAGAGAAAGAGAAAACTAGGAAGAGAACAAAGTAACTGAGAGATAGCTTAACCATTTTCAAAACTCAAATCACCTTCACAAACTTATAACTTATAATGAAAGTTTCGAGTTTTTGCTCCAAGTTAGGAGATTATATAGAAAGCTTATAGCTAATAACTGTAGCAAATTTTATGAGATTTTGTATGGTAAAAGAAATATCTTGGATAGATTTTGTTAGAAGCTAGGTTTGACTCTTTATCTTAATAAAATTTTGAATCTACCCTAATATATTATATGTTCATCTATATTTACTTTTAAGAAAAGTAAATAGATAAAAGAGATATTTAGATTTCGGTTCCTATCATTTGTACCATTCAATGTATAGGTCATGAGCTTAGTCACCAAAGTCTGAAATGTGAGAGGGTATCAGAGCGAAAGCTGATAGCGCTTAACTTCAAAATTTATTAACGTTTGAAGCTTCTAAGAGCGCCAAGATATCTAATATACTTTTATAATATTTTTGTATATTTAGAATGTTAACTTGAGTGTCACCAATTTTATTTTATTAATATCGTATCAATAAAACTAATTGTTAGTTATTTTTATATATATTAACAACATGCATAATAAGATAAAAAGCTAAGTTTATAAATAATCACTGCAGGAATGTATGTATATATATAACTTAGTTAAGTTTATATTTAGATGAAAACTGAAAATTATGATGTACATGAAACATTTTTAGGAGTAATAATATATATAATAATTAGTAGAAAAAAGAGGAAAATATGATAAAATAAAAGCATTCGAACAATGATTCAAATTTTGGAAGTGGAGTTTTGTAATCGTAATGTGGAGATTTAAGAACAACTTGATTCAAATTGTTAAATGCCAATAACTAAGATTTTGGGAGCGGGGTTTGATAAATCATAGATTAGGGATTTGATAATGATCCTCCCCCCAAACCGTCATATGAGGTTTCAGAATGTGAGTGTCACCCCTGACAGGAGCTTTATGTGACTAAGGTCATGAGTTTTTCTAGGTTAGAATTGGGTATCAAGATCACATTAACTCCTTTTACCATCTGACTTCTTTGACTTCAAATTATGTTTTATCGCCTTGACCTTGTTAACCTCATCATTGTTATATGAATCGTGAAAAATCGAGAGTGAAATTGTCAATTTGACTCGACTCGGTCTACAATCGGCCAATGAGGTACTAGATCAGCGGTAGATTGGTGACGGATGAAATCACATGTCAAGGATTCGAACCTTACACAACATTTGGGGTGGGAGGGTTTAAGGGATTTTTAAAAAACAATTACAACCAATATGAATCACCAAATAAATTGAGTTTCATACAAATCGTTGTGAATCAACCACGATTCAAAGCTTAAATCACGATTATAACTAAATTATGTGAGTTGTATTGAGGAAGGAACAAAATGTAGAAAAGATGTGCAAAAAAAAATTAAAAATTAAGGAATAGATTTGTGATCTAGGATGCACAGTTTCGGCATAGCCAGATCGAGGGAGAGAACTAGAGACAGATGGATGAGAGAGATGAGGGAGATTGAGAGAGATAGAGAGACTGAGAGATCGAGAGAGACGGTGAGAGATTAAGGGAGAGAGCCAGAGCCAGAGAGATCGAAGGAGAGAGACTGAGAGAGATCGAAAGTGAAAAAAAATAGACGTTACTTCTTGTTTTGTGCTTCAGTTGAGGAAGACGAATTGGTGGTGGTTGGATTCATGGTGAGGCATGAGACTGCTTTAGTTGTTTCTTCCACCTCGCCTCCCATTTCTCCTTATATGCATGCCAGTGCTAGAGAAATAGAGAAGATGAAAGTGAATAAGGGTTCTGCAGGTTTTATTCTATTGTGGATTTGGACGTGCATGATTTGTTCAAACGACTCTAATTGGCTTTGTGCATACATGGGGACCAAGTTGGGCCATGCCCAGCAACCCAACCCATATTAGAATTACATGCATAAGAGCCCGGTTTTCACTATAGATTCAATTTCTCAACTCACACTAACAATCGCAAGTCCTAACATTGAAACAAATTAAGCCAGGCCCAGCCTAGTCCATATTAAGTTGGTTTATATCCATGCTTATGGTATTTAAAGTCTGTGGCTTACAAAAAGGTAAGCGGTTAGTATATATACAATATATGGGTGGGATCCAGAGACAGACATTTATGAAAATGAAATTTACACGCAATATATATTGTCGAATAACATATAATCCAACGGTTTGAGAGAAAATAGGGTTATTTTTGTGTTATTTTAGACGTACTCTATTTTATTTTATTTTATTTTGTTATTGTGAATTTAGGCACACAACAATCAAGAGAAAATACTTTTAATTGATAGGAGGGATGCACGGTTTGAGAGAAACTAGGGTTATTTTGTGTTATTGTGAATTTAGATATACTCTATTTTTCGTGTAACTTTTTTCACTGTATGACAAAGTTGGAGAGAATATAGGAGGAGAGAGAAGGTAGTGAGGTTTTTTTTTTATTTTTTTATTTTTTTATTAAACCTCCAGTATGGAGGGGCACCTCTGGAATGCCAGACCTTTATTACTGGTCAAGAAAATTAATTTACATTCAATACGGGGGTACATGACGACTTTACCCGTGATATAACCAAAAACAAAAAATTGGGCCGCATCCGAAAACCAAAATACATAAAGCCAACATATCACCAATGCTGGCAATGAAGAATTCTGACTCTATGAGCCACAACCATATTTTATAACCTCCTCATCGTGGCCTTATTACCAACCCCACGAGCATTCCAAAAATTAAGATTTTCCATCATCTTAAGCTCGGGAGGTAGATTTACCCCTCTTAGTCTTACGACGCTTGCCCGGAAGGGCCGCCGTTTGACTTTGTGCTGTAGATCCTTATCGAAGTGCGCCCCCAAATTTATATCATTAATAACATGTGATTCCAGCCCCAACTCCGATTCCGACGCAGCCTCGTCACTATCATTTGTGGCGCTATCAAGTGTATTAGTGGTCATAGATTGTTTCTTTAATCGCAAAGCACGGTTCTCCTCAAACAGCTGGACGACGACATCAAACAAGCTCCCGTCCTTGTCGTTCCTTGTTGCGGCGGACACTGAAAAATTACCAGTTACCGTGGATTGAGCGCGCTTGGCCAAAACCTCTGCCAAACGTTCCATCACTGTCGGCTTCACCGAGGCAGCCTCTACTTCCTGTAACATTCCACTCGATTTTGTTTGCGGCACTAAAGAGTCACCAACGGCGAGCAAGTCGCGTGCTGTCTGAGGTATCGCGTCCCCTGGGTTAGGGCCGTGAAGAGGCTGGGGCCGTGGACTGGCCGTGGCTTGGGGCCGTGGACTGGCCGTGGCCTGGGGCCGTGGACTGGGAGGCCGTGGGCAAGCCATGCTCGGACGTGGGCTGTCTGACTGCTGTCCTGCTCGAGTCAAGGACGGGCTGGGTCCGTGATCAGGCTGGACCCGTGGAGTGCCCAGAGCCGTCGTCTGGCTGAGACCGTGCTCTGACTCAGGGCTGGGACTGGTGGTGAGCGCATTCTGTTTGGGGTCGTGAGCTGGCTGGGGCGAAGCCACTCCTAATTCCCCTGCCAATGAAGCGCGTGTCTCTGATCCAGGAAGCCCCAATTGAGCGTCCCCAATGTCATCGTGCGACCTTGCCACAAAGTGATGTTCCGGGCGGATAATTTCATTTGACATGTCGTCGGAAAGACCACTCTTGGCCCCTGAAATTATGTCATCTGTTGGCTGTGTCGGCTGTTCTTGAATTCCAATAGCATTTGCAATCTCCGAAGTTGTATAACCCGCCTCTAGGAGGCATTCTTCGGTAGTTTCTGGAACCTGCTCAGCACTAACATGAACCATGTTCTCACTCTCCTCTGCACCAATGTTTGCAGTGAGCGACTCAAATTTGTTTGACAAAAACACCTTACCCGGATCCATGGCCACCGACCTCTTCTCCCCAACTTCCTCATTAATCTCCTCCCCCTGACTATGCTTTGCGCCACTCGGACCTGTTGCAGGAATGAAAGGCTTATCTTTTTTGCTAACGGGGACATATTGTTGCACAGTGTTGGGTTCAACCTTTGGCTTGGTCACCTCCTCATTACCAAGATCCGAGGCTTTTCCTCCGCCCTTAAGACCCGGGTTTTTTCTACAAGACTCCTCTTGGTGCCCAATCAGAGAACAAAAGTCACAATATTTGAAATCGGGATATTCGATCTTCTGCCAGAAACCTCTATTATTGGCCCTGTCAATCCACACTCTAGATGGTAATTTCTCCGCCAAAGTCATCTCTACGCAAACACGGGCAAAGCCCGGGCGTGACAGGCATCGAGTATGATCATCCATCCGCAAAAAATCACCAAATGAATTCACAATTGCTTTTAAAATCGGAGGGTGAAATAAATGCAAAGGTAAGTTAGGTAACTCTACCCATAAAGGCACTGAGATTGGATCTTCTTTCAAACTGAAGCCATCATGCCAACGGAAAGCCTTAAAACGAACACCCCGAATCAGAAAAGAATCCCTCGACAGAACTTTCTTTGCTTCCACCTCAGATTGAAGTCGGACCAATACGTGCCGTTGGTTGAGTAAACCAAGCGAAAAATCGCCCAAAATTCCCCAAGTTCTGTGGATCGAGTCTCGAATGTCTGCCAGGGTAGGTCGGTAGCTGGAGAATTTTAGAACAATCACATGTTTTTCCATGAAATCTTCTCCCCGTACTTCATCCGTTGCCGTGATGCCGATGGCAGGTGCACCCTCCTTACGAAAACGAGTTCCTTCGACCGGGATCTCCGCAGTATCGGCAACCAAAATTTTTCCCAAAATCTAGGCGAAAGAGGACTTAGGAGCAGCTGCTCCTTCCCCATGTCCAGGACCCGAGGGGTGGGGGATGTCGATTTTGGACCCTGACATCACATCAAGAAGAAACGTGGGCGGCTGTATCGTAACGGCAATCAGTCCGTCGGCTGTGGTGTAGCAGGCTGTTACGAAACAGGACGACTTCTTCTCGCGTACAAAAAGGAGCCGCCACCACTGAAACTAAACTCTCTGCTATAGCATCGAGGCGTGACGTAGTGGCGTGACGACGTGACGTAGTGGCCGTATTGCAGAGCGCCTCTAGGCGGAGAAACCTAGGCGAGCCGCCACGATTTTCAAAGGCGCAGATTAACTCCAACCAACAATGGACGGCTGAGATCGAAAGATCAAATTTGAAAAATAAATTCCCAAAGTGCCCCTCAAAATCGCCTCTCTCTGACTCTCTGTAACCACCAACCCGCTCATCAAAAGTTTAATAATATACTAATATTAGTGTGAAGGTAGTGAGGTTTGACAAGTTATTAGTCTTCTTATAAGTTAAGACTTTTAAATTATATCAGTTTGGCTTGGCTCGACTCCACCATTAGTTAGTTATTATGTGATAGCCCATCCTAAATCTAAACCGTTAGATTATATATTATCCAACGATATATATTGCATGTAAATTTCTTTGTAATAAATGTTTGTCCCCGAATCCCATCATTATATATAATACATCGTATTTTTAATAAATCTTACGATTTATAATACAATTTACGATTAAATCTAAATCTTACACATTACAATTTATACTACAATTCACGACTCATTAACACTGAACCTCATCATATACCAAGACAAATATAGGTCTCCAATGATACAAGAAATTTAGATAACCATTGCCCCAAATCCAAGAATAACTACACATGATTTGGAACCATGACGCATGTTAAATATGTTAGAGAGCAAGGCACAATCTCGGACACATAAAAATTCCAGTATAATTTTTCTCAAGAGATTTTGCAATACAAAACCACCTCCTCTAGCAATTTTGTTCTACACATACATTATTTTAATTGTAAATCATAAGTAATTGAAAAACGTGGATGATAGAAACAACTAAAAAAAATCAATGCATCAGTAGTCACTATCTAAATTGACATTTTTTTAACAATTTAAAAAATAGTAATATTTTTAAGCTATAATAATTCACAAAGCAATTTTACATATTTTCATAAAATAAATGTATCACCACAAATAGTATGGGCTTACAAGTGATGCTATTCCTGGTGATATAATTTATTGTATCACTTTTTTTGTATAGCTATTTTTCATTTTGTTGACTAAATTTAATTTTGACTTAAAATTATTTGGTGGATTGTAATATTTCAATAGTGCTACTATTTTTTAAGTTATTACAAATATGCCAATTTAATATAGTGAGTTACTATAAAAATTTTGCATTGAAATAAATTGTTCCAGAAATTAATACGATTCAACTGCAAAATTTTGCTGGCTCACTCATTTATTTGAATTTTGAAAGATATGAAACAAAAAGTACATAGTTCCTTCCATTCTTCGGAGTAAATAATAGGCAATAATGGAGTTAGATGTCCTTGTAGACACATTTAATGAGGAATTGAGAGCGACAAATTGCTACCATTGCTAGTTTGCTATTCTCTTTTGCACAAATTGAAAAAAAAAAATGGCATATTCTCTGATCCAATCTATAGATTGGTACTTCGCAGATTGCATACCGTGGGGTTTATTTCTCAAGATAGTTTTGATGATGAAGCTCGATGTATATCAGCAAGTAGCTTATAATATATTTGGAAAAGCTCATCTACGCGACAACGCTGCAAGCCTTATTGGCAATACAGAGTTGAGGATCAGAAGAACAGAAATTCTAAATGGTGAGGAAGTGGGCGCGGAAATCAAAGAGGGAGAGAGGGGACTGCCCATTCTCTTCGGGATGTGTGCATGAAAAATGACGATGCGCATCCTGAAGAGGATGGCGGTCCCTCTCTCCCTCCCTCGCTGATTTCCTCGCCCGCTTCCTCGCTGTGTAGAACAGCTTTCAGAAGAATCAGATTCAAATGAGCCAGGTAGGTGTTAAACCCTCCTCAGCTAGCTGGCTGGCTAATCTGAATTCCTTCTTAATGAAAACCAGGTCATTTATTCTTCCTCAGGTATTCACATTTTCAACTCCTTGTGACAAAAAAAGTGCTTGTAATGAAGAAAAATCACTAAATTGACATATGAGGGTGTGCATGTAATTTGAGACAAAAAGACACCATTGGATGATGTAGAACTCTTTTATCTGAGTTGGATTTGCTTACTTTGGAATTAAACTGGAAAGTGATTGTTTGGATGGAAGGCTTTGGAAGCTAGTTCAATTATTTTTAAGATTTATTTATTTAATTACTAGTTTAATTTGTAGTCTAAAAGTATCATTGTGTTTAAGAAAAATATATGAATAACCAGCTAAAATTCCATTTTTCTAGAAAAAATAAAGGCAAAAATATAAAATATATAAAGTGAGTGCACCAAATCTTATCACATTTCCAACATAATATGCCTAGTTACTTTTTTTTGTAGACGTTTATATACTTCTGAGTTCTAACTAGCCTTTGATAGTTTGACTCTTTGCTACCTAGGACATAAAATAAGAGGGATAATGGTATTTGATTTTTTATTTTATTTAAAAAAATTACATTGTATTTGACTGAAAATTTAACCACATTAAAATCTGATGTGGATTTGCAATCCGATCCATTTTATGCCCTATCTATGGCCGCAAGTGTCATCTTCTTCACAAAACTTGAAATAGTGGTTTGTACATACAAGTTAGCAATAGAAACAAATGATGCTCATATTTAAATGACATGCTATAATCATTCAATATACATGGGTAAGTGTAGACAACACTTCCGTCTCAAAGTGACGTAGATAACATCATCACTTTCATATGGGTGACGGTTAGTGCTCATACCCATTCAAAAGAGGAAATGTTATCCCAATTCACCGCTGTCATTCAAACTATCTGGCACACGCGTAACAATATCATCTTCAATAGATCTCGTCTCACAATCTCTAATTTCATCGGAGTTTTCAACAATACATGGTTGAATTGAAGAAACCAATGGTTCACCACCCCCATCCCACAGTCACTATCCTACATCCCAGAAACGATTTATCAAGTTCTAGCTAATGCTGTCACCGACAATATTTCCCCAAATCTACACCGAACAAACCTAGCCCCCAATCACATTGTCACAAGAAATCCTGACAACTTGATAAATGAGGCTCAACCCAACTGCTTGACAACGATTCATGCCCAATTACAAGCCATTCAACATCATAGACTCAACCATTTACGCTCCAACCCCCACCACAGACCTACTTGTTTGTCACATGGTATGATTATAGTTTCTTATGATGCCAGTTTCTATGCCTTTTTACAAAAATGAGCAGTTGACGTTCTAGGAGTAGACGACAGCAGCAATGTACTTGCTAATGTGCCTTCAGTGATCTCTGGAATAGTTTTGGACAGCACCATGGCAGAGTGTCATGCGACAGAGGCGACACTTTTGCTGATCCAATTGTGCCATTGGAGGACAAGTTTTTTGTTAGATGACTCTGGTTCGCTTAATACTCTTCTTAATGAAACAAATCAGGACGAGCGCTCCAATATGCGATGGATGTGGAAACCTTTGCTTAGTAGTATAAAACATTTACTTGCTCTCAATTATAACTGGTATTATAACTATATTCCTTGAGAGCTAAACTACGAAGCTCATGAACTTGCCTCAAGTGCTGAATGTAACATTATTAGGTCTTTTGATTAATATATCCAGCTATAAGCATTAAAAAATATATATATATACATAGATAAGTTATTGTTCATAAATGCATTTTGGTGTTATGAATGGAGATATTATCACCTTTTTTGTTTAAGGTAATGGCTTAATCACTACAACTAGCGATTAATGCTTCTTGCCACCATTGTAATTATCAAGGATCACACAAAACATTAAAAAAAAAAGTTACAAAATTAACACAATTTTTCTTAAGTGCACTGCTAAAGTGCTTGGTATATCTCGATGCAATCCTACGGTGCCTGATAGCCACCAGACAAGTTACCAGACACTTTAGCAGTGCACTGTAGTATTACTCAAATTAACATACTCGTGGGTTTGATTTCATTTAAAACTTTGTCGAAAAAACAAGGGTGATTGAATTGAACTTTTAATCAACCAACTTCTTCATCCCATTACTTATGAACATTACTTTTAAGTAAGCACATTACATGATTGACTTGACACATTTAAAATCTTAATTAGACTAGTATTTATTCTACCACTTTGAAGTTAATAATTCAATTAAGTAAACTAGCCAAGGGCTTTTGTTTGACAAGAGTCAAAAGTAGAGAGTGTGGTTGTGAGATTCTTGACTTGTGAGAGAAGGGCAATTTAATAAATCCCTTGTCAGCCAGATATGGGAATGTTGGTGGCCTTAATCTGTATTTGGTTTCTATTAGACTATTGTTTCTCTCACATTTTACCAAATTGACCTTTCTGTTTACAAGCACTTTGTCAACAAAGAACAAATTTTATGTTGGACATAAATTACCCTTCACACACATCACTCTCAAATGAGTACACTAGGAGCATCAATTCCTAATCCATGACAAAGACCATTTCATGCAATTCAATGGGAAACAATAATTTTGATGTCAAAGATTGTCGAATTATGCTATTGCTTACGATGATTTAGATGTTCTTGTTCGCTCGATATCTCAAAGTCAAGATGAACTTTATCTTTGGGATTGTACTCATTTCACACTTTTTCCATGAGATTTTTGTAGATTTGTCGTATGAAATCTAAAGATTTTTTGCTTTTATTGACGGTCCAAGTATACCATTTCATAATTACATTTCAATAAATCTACCTAAATAACAAAGATTTATTTCATAATCACATTTCAATAAAATCTATTCCATTATTGTTGAGTTACTTTACAAAAAACCATTTAAGTTTTACCAGTATTGTTGCCATATTTAATGTCACTTTCAAAATTTAAAATTCAAAATTATGTCCGTTGTAACAAATCATTCTCTCTTCCGATAATTTCAACAAAATAAAAACTCCAATTTATTGCGGTTTAATTGAGACTCATTGTTTCTACGATACGTCAGTTTAAAACATAAGAACTTACCCGAAACCCCAAAAAGCACTTGAGATGGTGGGACAATGATACCCTCATCCTTCAAATGATAAGGGCAATCATGTAAAAGTGTCACCAAATGATAAGGTAAAATGAGTTGGAAAGGGCCCCACTACACTTAACCATTCTTTAAGTGAGTGTGGTGAATGGTAATTTGATGCAAAACCAGTGGCCGTTTCAGTAAAAATTCTAACTCTGTTCAAACCATACTCACTCTGCTCTCTCACTCAGGGGGGGGGGGGGGGGGGGCGTAACCAAGAGACTTCTCTTTCTCTCTTTGCATCTCTTTTTATTTAAGGCACTCACTCTCACTCTCTGCTTTTCTCTCTTTCTTTACTTTAGTTGATTCTTCTTCTTCAAACAATTCTCTCTAATGGCAGCAGAGGCACAAATCTCACATCCTCCAATGGAGCAGTTGCAGGACTTGGATTACTGTATTGATTCTAATCCTTCTTGGGGTAAGAACCCATGGTTCCATTTAATGGGGTTGGTGTGTTTTTTTTTTTTTTTTTCATTTTGTGTGGTTTTGTTGCTTGTTTATGCTGTTTTTCATAATGGGGTTTGGTTAGAAACTTGAGAAATGTGGACTGTTTGATGGGTGTTTGGGGAGTTCTAGTGGGCTCTTGAGAATCTCCAGAGTAGCTTGTTTGATGGGGTTGCAGAGTGGGTTGTAAAATGGGGTTTTGAGAGGTTATATATTAAATTCAATTGGAAGATAATGCAGAAAAGACTGTGAGGTTTTGCTTTACAGAAACATAATTTTAATCATGTAGAATCCCAAAGGATTACTTAGAAATGTTTCTTTGCTAATTGAGATATATTGTTTTGTTGGATTTGGGTGAATTTTGTTCTCTTTTCCTTTATCGTGCCGTTTTAGTTCATTTTTGTGTTTTTTTTTTCAATTGTTTTTGTTTGTGACTTTAGGTCGATACTGTATATTGTTTTGTCAAATTTTATAGAGGCTGTTTCAGTATAGTGTATAGGTTGATGGTTTTCTCTATTATGTGGTTTTCTGGCTTGTTGTTGATTTTTTGTTCATGGAGTTTAATTAGGCAGTCTAGAATTGTACAATGTTTAATGGGGCTTGCGAGATGTTTCAGAGTAATTTGTTCAATGGGGTTTTCAAGAAGTTGTAGAGTAGTTTCAATTATAAGATAGTGCACTAAAGAGTGTGAAGTTTGCCTCTGCATATCAAAATTTTAATTTTGTAGAGATCATCCCTGGGTTACCTAGAATCGTTGCTTTGCTAATCGTGATAAACTATTTAGTTGGATTTGGTAATGTTTTGTTCTCTCTTCTTCACTCGCGCCATTTTAGTTCATTTTCGTGTTTTTTAATTGTATTTGTTGGTGAATTTATGTGGACATTGTACAGAAAAATGCTATGGTTCTGTTGGGTTTAGAAAAGTTGCAACTCAAATCTTTATTTGTTAGAACATAAATGCTCTGAAGAGAGTGGAATTTGTCTTATGAATGCAGAAAATTTATTTCTGCTTGTTTATTATTTTGTATATCTCTAAAAGGAGAACTTGAGAACATGTTCATTCACCAAATTATATCTCTATATCAAGGTCTTGTGGAACTTTTTAAAAGAATGATCTATAGAGAGAATTGAAGACATTCAGGAAGTATTTAGTATGTCTTTTCACTTTTTCAGACATCATGTAGTCTATTCAATGTAATTGATTACATTGAATAAATTTTACTTCTGTTGAATTATTTTTGTAAATAATTACGTTAAGATCAAACTTTAATGTCATTTGTAGGTAGGATCTTCATAGTGGGAGTGTGAGCTGTATTCTGTAATCGCTTCGGTATCAATGTACCCAAGGAGTAGAAAAGGAAGGACATTAGTTGGAATAAATTGTTGAGAGTTACTTCATCGATGTTTCTGTTAGGCTTCTAAATGGGAAGCTTTTATAAGACGTTGATGTCAATTTAGCCCTAAATTTTTTATGTTGGTGATATCTTTTCATATACATAGAAAGGTCAGTTAGTGAAACCACTTCATTACGTCATGTCAAAGTTACTTTTAAAATTGGACTATCTGCACCGGAATTTTCGTGTTACTTGTCACTGGTTTGCATGTCGGGACATAATGAATGAGACTTCTCTCTCGTTTTGTCTGTTTTACATTTATGTATGACTTACAAGCTTACTCTTGCAGCTGAAACCGTTATATTGGGATTTCAGAACTTTATCTTGATGCTGGGAACTACTGTGATGCTTCCTTCATTGCTCGTGCCGTTAATGGGCGGATCATTTGTAAGAACTAATATATCAAGCAT
Organism: Berberis vulgaris; assembly: GCA_963556465.1. Taxonomy (NCBI): domain Eukaryota; kingdom Viridiplantae; phylum Streptophyta; class Magnoliopsida; order Ranunculales; family Berberidaceae; genus Berberis; species Berberis vulgaris. The sequence continues at coordinate 4,900,919 of OY747125.1, forward strand.
TTAGTTCAATATATATTGGTTGTAGTTCCTTTTCTTCTTATTTTCTTCCATGCAATAATTAGTTAAGGAATCCACAACTAACATGTTAGGACTTCACCTTAGTAGGAGTAGGTGACACCAACGTTATACACTTTTACGGGGATTGCACGGAGTAGAGTCAAGAGATGGGTTTTTTTTTTCCTGATTATTATGAAATGGTTGATTTTCCTTTGATGATTTCCCCATCACAGCAAATTCAGTACTAAAATTTAATTTGGTTATAGAGATGTCAAACTGTGACAATGATCTTGAGGAGATCACTGTCACAAACAAGTCGACCTTTTTTATTCTACTCCTTGTGGCTTGCATCAAAGATATGAAAAGAACACAAAGAAAAGAGTTGCACAATAACCGCCCTGGAATTTGTAAAATAGGATTCGTGATTCTGAATAACATAGTTGCCTTGCGGCTTTTAATGAATAAATCTTGTTATTCATTGTACTTCTATCATCCAAAATGAGGTGATAACTTGGTTGACATGTGACATGAAAATTGAGCCATCTGACCCTTGAAAATATTCCTAACTTGTCTAGATACATAAGACGTGCATTAGGTACATGGAGTCTCTGACCGAAGCTTTTGTCTTTCTTTACTTTGACCCAATTTTTGCTTAAACCGAACAGGCTGACAAAGCCCGCGTAGTACAAACTCTACTCTTCGTATCTGGGATAAACACTTTACTTCAGACCTTGTTTGGAACGCGGTTGCCTGCAGTTATCAGTGGTTCTTTTGCATATTTGATACCTGTGCTGTATATAATTGAAGATTCATCACTGCGAGGAATCACTAATTCTCATGAGGTAATAATTATTCCTAATTGTGATTACTATGGATTATAAGCACTATAAGCAAGGCCCGAGCAAATGTTGGTGGTGCTTATTGTTAAGTGGCGTCACTTTCATAAATTTGTAGTTAAAAGTTTGCCCTACTGCCCAAGGGTGGTTAAGTATTATGTATATTCATCTTATCTTTAACTTGCAGAGATTTCTACATTCCATTCGAGCAATCCAAGGGTCACTTATAACAGCAGGAACCTTACAGATAGTTCTAGGCTACAGTCAAGTTTGGGGTCTTTTCTCGAGGTAACCATCACGGTCATTTGACCAAGTTGATTTTTATGTTACTGGCAGTGTTTGAGTTCCCCGTTGTGTTTTTCACAGGTTTTTTAGCCCTCTCAGTATGGCACCTGTGGTCGCATTGGTTGGTTTTGGCTCACTAAACCGTGGTTTTGTAGAGGTAGGTATTAAACTCAGAGGGTGCCTAAAGTGCAAGAATGTAAACTTGAAATAAGTTAGCATAATGGTGCACATGCAAAAAGACATTTCTTGCATGGCACACCTGCATCTAGGAAATTTCCTGATGGGATATAAGTATTGCTGTGGGAAACCCACTGATGTTGGCTTCTTCAGTCCTGCATGCATGCCACTCTGTACATCGTATTTTTTGAACTTGCTAAGCAAATACTTGGAGGAAGAAACTTATCGTTGTAATATTTTATTGTTTAGCTGGGGAGCTGTGTTGAGATCGGACTACCAATGCTTTTGTTAGTCATTGGATTGTCCCAGGTGTGTGCTTTCATATTGTCTTTAAGATGTAATGCTTCTAAGTTCTTTGATTTTAATTCATATGGTAAATCATGCCTTCTATTTTTGCAGTATCTGAAGCATATTAAACCAATCAGGGACATTCCCATCTTTGAACGCTTTCCTGTACTGATATGTGTTACGATCATTTGGGCATATGCACATGTGTTGACTGCAGGAGGGGCCTATCGATATGCAAGTCAAAGAACTCAAGTCAGTTGTCGCACTGACAAAGCTCATCTCATATCTTCAGCTCCTTGGTAAGTAATAAGAGAAACTTTTAATGATCTAACCTTTTTTTTTTTTTTTTTTTTGTGAAAATGGCATATTTATGAAACTGCTTTTCGTGAATATTTATAGGTTTAAGTTCCCTCTTCCTTTGGCCTGGGGTGCACCTACTTTCAATGCAGGACATACGTTTGCAATGATGTCGGCAGTTCTCGTCTCCATGGTAGAGGTATCTGATGGATGTTGACTGAAGACTTCTTTCTTTTCTTGTTTATAGTTAGTGCCATCATGCTCCAGTGGATGCACATCTGTGTTTCGGATGTTCCTTAACCAATATTTTTCCTCCCCTTCTTTTCCAACTTCCAAGTATAGATTTAATGCATCAGAGTTTGTTTACATCTTTTGCATTGTCAATTGTTTTTTCAGTCATTATTACATGCAAATAGGTCAATTCAATTTTGGAAACATATGGGTATCCTATAAATTCTTTGTGTAAATATATCCATTTCATGGATTAAAACTTAACATCTTGAACCATAAAGAAGAAGCAATTTTAGATTTCTGTGCCTCATGTTCATAGCCAACACTTTCCATTAATACTCAACTCATGCAATGTGCATAATTCAAAGTCAATTATCCATTTAATTAGGATGTCAATCAACAAGAATTGTGGCTTTACTGAGTCTTGAACGGCACTAAAAGCTGAATTTAATGCTCAAACTGCTTAGTTGGTTCCCTCTCAACCTTTACCCTGCTTGTTAGGTTTGTCCATAAATTTGCGAAGGTCTTTTATGTTACCTTACAATGTTCAATGTCATCCAAGCATCCTGAACATATTAGGTTGCTGGTCACTTTTGGTGTGTACCAAACATGGGTACACTGTATGCATAATGCACCAAGCGTTGGCTGCTATCCCAAGAAACACACATTCCAGGTAGGACATATCACCCATCCCCGTCATTGGACTGTAAGCACCAATCAATATAAGTATCTCAGCAAGGTGCATATACTGTGCATCAGCCACACACAACTTAGGGAACGCATCTGTTTTACATCGAGATTTCACATTTGCACAACATTTTAAAATCAAAATGGCTTATCTATCTAAGTCATGCAAAAGTACACCGCTAACCTACCCAAATAAGAGTCTTCGCACCTCAAGGCATTACAATGCCATCTTGTGGCCATGCATTGCCCTGAAGTAAATTTAATATCACAAAGGAGTTCTGAAATTCCTTCGAAAATACTGGAAAGTCAGACCTAGGAGTTCCTTGGAGTACCTCATTTGGAGTCACAAGACTGAGTAAGCCACCTCATGATGGATGTTGAGCATTTAACAAGTTTTTGAAAGGAAGCATTTACGGCAAAGCACATATGTCATCAACGGAAAGCTTGTTTGTGTAGACAATATTAAGGATGAATGCATCTGATTGAATATCATGTTTGGTGTCTAAGTGCTTCTCATTCATCTTCAATAAATGCAGTCAACTGCTGCTTACAAAGCGGCATCCCGTCTGGCAATTGCTACCCCACCTCCTGCGAACGTGTTGAGTCGAGGCATTGGTTGGCAGGTAAGTAATTCAAGTATTTTCTTCTGCATTTGGATCCTGTCTGTTTCTTTTTCATTGGTGTTACAATATCAAAATGAAATACTGTTGAACCTGGTTATTAGAAATACAAACTGGACCATCTAAGTTCCATATCATTAAAGAGATTGCTATATTTGCTGCAGACTTTACTGTCGTAATGAATGAATTCTCACCAGATACTGTGTTCTGAATGTTATTTGATATTACTTTCATTATCAGTCAGATTTTATTAGCTCGGTTTTCTTGTTTTGCAACCGGAAATTCCCTCTGCCCCTACCGTACTCCAGCTTGACAGTTTCCACCGCCTGTCCAGTGTTATATAATTTAAATATCTTGGTCTTATTGTTAGACTTGTAGCTGAAGGGAATGCTATGAATAAAATTAAAATAAAATCAACAAAATTTTTATTGGCTAATTAAATATAATTGGAAAACCCAACAAGAATATATTGAGAACATAGTCAATCAAACTGGAACGACATTCTGAGTAAAAGAAAAGGTCATCTGGGAGACATTCATTGGGGAAAACAGAGTAATACTTGAAATGCCAGTTAATATAGGTTTTTCTTAGTAAAATACTAAGAAGGAAATGATGTCGTGTAAAGGGAGTACTAACTACCGGAAAGACCAAGAAGGAATGTGGGGTTTTCTTAAATGGGCTTTTACACCTGCAAAGGGAAAGTACGAGAGTTTGACCCACTTATATGTTACATGGTAGACTTATGCTTAGATGATATCGGACTAATTTTCTTCCACACGTCCTATGGATTCAACAAATGACGTGCACTTCTAGTTTGTAGATCCCTTTGAAGATATCCCTTTTTAGTGCTCCTTCCTTAATAAAATCTTCACACTAGGAAACCTAAGCAGCTAAGCTAGCATAGTGGCCTCCATTGTCAACTTCATCACTGCCCAGTGCCCATTCACCTCATAAAGCTCTAATTTTCATTTGGAAAAATCAACTATTCACCACAAAGCAATAATTCTCTTTTAGAAAATCAAGCTTTAGCTGGACAAATAAAATCACGTCAGAGTATGGTCAGATGTGGATTTTTTTTCTTCCACTAGTTGCTAGTATGATGAGATTGTTGATGAAGAGCTGCCTAGTAAATGAATTTTCAGTTCTCTGATGGACCAGAATATTAGACAGCCAATTTGGACTGAAAACAAGCTTAGACTTACGGCATAAAATGGTACAGATAAAATCCGAGATCTGAACCGAATTCGAATTGAACCGAATTCGAATCTGATTAGGAGGATATAGTTTCTATAACTCATCCAAATAGGAAATGGGCGGAGACGGGTCTGTGAAAGTTGATCCGACTCGAATACGATTCGGATATTGATCTTACAGTAAAAATTCACCCGGATTTGAATATATCCGAATTTTTTTTTTATATGTAGCCTTTAAAAAAATCATGGTGAATTTTGTAAAGGAATACGGATTGTTGTTATTTGACACATTCACACCTTGGTTGATGTAGTTGAATTCTCATTTGAGTTTTAAATTTATCAACAATAATGGTCTAATTTCTTTGTTTAATAGTTATCCTTACCTTTTTTTTCAATTACTTTTTTTTACATAAATTAAATATCCTATTGTTATTTTTAAAAATATATCAGGGTGCATGAAATTTATTAAGCCAACCCGAATTTAATCCGGTCGGATACAATTAACCACTTTACAATTTTTCCCGGATATGATATTTGGTTTATGATCCGGTCAGATCTGGATCCAGACCAATATCAATTGATTCGGATCCGAATACAGATATATGTATATCCGTTCCACATCCAACCCATTTTATGCCCTACTTAGCATAAGCTCCATCCAGCATGGGGACTATTCACCATAAGTCCATAATCACCTTGAAAAGGCCTCTATGAGTTTCCACACAGGATTCTCTCACTTTCCACATATCAAGGAAACTGAAGATGCTAGTAGAAGTGCTTGAGTTTTAGGGAAAAGATTGGCAACAGCAAAATGCAGTGGTGATTCTTTAACAAGAGTAAAATAGTGTTTTGGTTGAGACTGTTCTTAGAGCTGATGAAAAATAGGTATAACAGTTGCTAAAACGTTATTTGGATGCAGAACCTGATCTATGGTTGAGAAATCCGGCAAGTAAAGGTTAAAAATGAAGGTGGTTCAGTACTACTTGTCAGAAGGAGAACAGATAAAGATTGAAAATACTCTTATAAAAGATTATTGCTTTGATACCATATCCAGGAAAAAAAAAAAAAAAAATACAAGTTATTTATGTTATTGCACATATGTGAGGCCATGTGCAGTTATTTTTGGTTTATATGCAATTTGGTGGATTCGCTTTCTTGAAGAGTTCTTGTTCTATAGTTAAAACAAGGCCTACTGCAAGTGAAATAGACAACTGGTCATCGCTTCATTGTTTTACTTTAGAGTTTATGTTTAAAGGAAAGAAATTGTTCTAGTTTTTGTTCCAAACCTTGTTCTTCAATAAAAACGTGTAAACTATTCTTGGTGTTCGTTCTCTATTTTGCTTCCACATGGAATTTCTCAATTAATGGTTTTCTATCTAGTTATCTTAATATCAGTTTGTCAAAGACTCTTCAGATCATTTTTCACTCGCTTACTTGAAGTTTAATGCTTATAATGTATTGCTTTTGCAGGGGATCGGTGTAATTCTTAATGGTCTTTATTGTACTGGTATTGGTCCCAGTGTGTCAGTGTAAGCACACATGTTTTAGACGATCTTCTGCAATTTATGATGCTAGTTGCCTTGCTATTAAACCTAAAATTACAACTTGCACAAATTTCAGGGAGAACGTTGGGCTTCTTGGACTGACTCGAGTTGGGAGCCGTAGAGTTGTACAGATTTCAGCCGGTTTCATGATACTTTTTTCTATGTTAGGTTGGTCGTAATTAATATCTGAAGCATAAAGAAACAACCACTCAATTTCATCGACAATGTGACATTATTGCTCTCAATGTATTTCTAATTGCAGGAAAATTTGGAGCTCTCTTTGCATCCATTCCCTTTCCCATATTCGCAGCATTGTACTGCATTCTATTCGGCCTTGTGGGTATGTATTAAATGCCTTCACTCCGTGTTTTTTTTTTTTTTTTTTTGGGCTTTGTTGAAATCTTATTTTCTTGTATGCTTGCAGGTTCAGTTGGGATATCGTTCCTTCAATTCACGAATATGAACTCTATGAGGAATCTCACCATCACTGGGCTTTCACTATTCCTCGGGCTATCTATCCCGCAATATTTCTGGTCTTCCCCCCACCTCCCTGTACACACACATGCTGGTTGGGTTAGTGAAATCTCTAAAAACTTATCGATTAATTTACAGATGCTAAAAGTTTATAGCATTGTACCATTTATGTGTAGTAATTAGTAAATTTTCTGGTTTGTTTGCAGTTCAACGCCTTTTTGAACACAATCTTCATGTCTCCGCCAACTGTGGGGTTGATTGTTGCTGTGTTTCTGGACAATACATTAGAAGTGGAGAAGTCGAAAAAGGACCGGGGAATGCCATGGTGGGTGAAGTTCAGAACGTTTCGAGGTGATAACAGGAATGAAGAATTCTACAATCTGCCATTCAATCTCAATAGATTCTTCCCAACAACATAGCTAGGATGAGGAGGTTGATACAATTCTTGGGGGAGTTGCAGATTGTGTTCAAATAGTTAAAACAATGTCAATTTTCCTGCTTGAACATAATCTGTATTTTGTAGGGGGGTAGTTGCAAATATGTCAGAGAACATTTCATCCATAATAAAATAGCTTTCAGATTATCTTCCGACTCTCTTCTTCATTGTTTCTCTTGGTCCAATTGTGTGTTCTAAGTTTGTCCATCTGAAAGAGCGTAACCACTGATATGCAGGTGACAGTCTTTGCTGACAAGACACATTTTTGTTCCAAATTATGGAAATAACGTAACTCTAACATAACTTTCTTCCGAGTTCAATCAGATTTATTTAGTTCCAGCACTGTTAACAAACCATTGCTCCCCTGCCATGAGAGTCCAAGTGAAGATTCTCCATTAATCATTCTTTGAGACTAATTAATTCAGTCAATAATCCTATTGGCCCTTGAGTGTTTTTCCTTTTCTTTTTTATTTTTATTTCCTTTTATTATAATTTTTTTTTTGGGGGAGGCATTGGGAGTTGAGGGAAAAAAATGGTTTTCACTAGTTCAAGGGGACCTCTTAGTTTTCATTGTAAGCTAAAGATCCCATTAAACTAAAAAAAATTGCATTAATTTGTTTGAGCTCCATTTAAGCTGAAAATTTTAGGAAAAGTTTGAGACTGTTTCGACACTTTTTTTTTCTCAAGATATATGTTTATATCTCCACTATTATATATTTTGATAAACGGCCTTTGTGAGTGTTTAAGGACAACTCGCAAGCGAGCGGTCTTAAAAAATGAGTGTTAACCGGCTTTTATCACGCCCAAGGTGGGCCCTCGCTCGCTTCATGATATTAATAGAAAAACCTTTTTATCTCACTTAACACGGATCTCGAGTTACACATGTTGAAACGAACTGAAATTTTGACACTTTTTTTTTTTTTTTTTTTTTTTTTTTGTGATGTTTTAAAAAATTCAACTCAAAACAATGTTCCACGGAACGATACATGGAACGGTTCACGGAACGTTTAATTTTCATTTAATAGGTTGGTTTTAGTAAATGAAATTTATGGAGATCCAACTTATAGCCTAATATCTTTCTTTCTTTTTTAACATATCTTTCCTAGCCAAATAGCACCAAATTGTGGAATATTCTTTTCCAATTAACCGTTGTTCCCTCCTTCAACTTCAAGCACCATCATGAACCAACCAACCACAGGAGAGAGAGTGGGTGTAACCAGAAAATATTCTTTGTCTAATTAAAACTGCTTTACAAACTTATCCACGCAGTCCACCACCGTCAGATTATAATACATCAAATGATCGTGACCGTCGCTCCACATTGTATCAACTAAATCTCTTCATGGGCTTTGAGGTCTTTTCATTTTTGAAGCCACGTGGCACCCCTTCATAGCCCAACTTGGTCCTGAAGTTACTGTTGACATCATTATAGGACATCGAAGACTATCACATACAGTGGTCAGATGCCGTAGAATTTGCATAGCAAAATTTAAATATTCTTTCAACAATTATGTTTTCAATTCCCCAATCACCTGTTATTTAAGCTATGAACAATTCTTAAGAGCCACCCTCTAGCACCATATCAATATCGGTGTCCGTGGAGACTCAAGAACATGTTGAAGAAGGAGAAAATAGATGAATATGAAGAACAAATGAATACATATAAAGAACAGAAGAACAAATGAAGAAGTTGAAGAAGAGATGAAAAAAAACATATGAGAATTGGAGGGGTATTGAGCCTCCCCTAGCGCCAGGGGTCTAGCTCTTAAAAGTAGTTATATAACTTCCCTTCTCCAAATAAATAGTAAAAAATGCATGTCTTCAACTTCAATTTTCTTTCTTATTTTGCCCTCTCCTACTACTAATAATTACATGTAAAGCCAACAAACTAATGAATATTGACAAGGGTATTTTTGTCTTTTAATTAAAAAATACTATTATATTTTTTTCACAATTTTGCCCTCCCAAATTCATATTATTAATAATCAAACCCAAACCCTCTTAATATACATTAATTACACCTAAGCTCCTAACAAATTTATTTGAGCCCTCAAATTATCTATAAATTGTAAATAGGCCCTCCAAAAATTAAACTATTTACAATCAAAATCAGCCTTTGTAAAATTCAATAATTATACCTAAGTTCCTAATGTAATACATTTGAAGTCATCCAATTATTTATAAATTATAAAAATGCCCTTACATCTGGTTTTTAAATTTCTCATTTTGCCCTTCCACATTTCATACTTTTATAATCAAAACCAGCATATCTCAAACATTGATTATTTATACCTATGTCCTTAACATAAATTATTTAAAGCCCTTTATTTATTTATAAACTATACATATGCTCTTAAAATTATATATAATTATTTTATTTAAAATTTTAATAATATTTTATTATTATTATTGAATTGTTGTAATAAAATAAAAAATTTACTAAATATCCACGCACTTAGGGCGCATCAACACCCTAGTCTATTTCATAACAAAAATAGGTTGCAACTACATTTCGTTTCCAAAATTGCTCTGCCCAATTTTCACAATTTCCATTATGTCCCTTTACAAATTCTTTCGTAATTTCACAAATTGCCTTGTTATATTTTAACAATTTCCATTATGTCCATTTACAATCTCTTTCACAACGAAAATAGGGTGCATCTACAGTGAAGCTGGTGCTTTTGATGTCATGTTGAAATTTCGTTTCCAAAATTGCCCTCCCTAATTTTCACAATTCCCATTATGTTCATTTACAAATTTTCTTTCACATTTTTCCAAATTGCCCTGCCAACTTTTTATAATTCCCATTATATCCCTTTACAAATTATTATTAATTACTTTATATATATATCCTTGGGTTGGCATGGGAAGAGCAAACACACACTCTTCACTTAAGTCAATCACATTGAGTTTTGAAAGAAGTGTGATTCCTCAAAACAACCCGATTTATATTATTGTGTTAATTTGGGATCCCTGAACGCATGTTGTTATTTAGAAAGGGTTTGGTTCTCAAGTGATTGGAGCTTTCTTCTACCTATAAGTCCATTTCGATCTTAACAAAAGTGTATGTCGATGCGCTCTATGCATGCATATTTAATTTTAAGAATGTAATAAGTCAATAATTACAAATTGAAATGCTACAAAATTTTGGGATATGTAAAAATTTATTTGTGAGTTTTATAAATAAATAAAGTTGTCAACAATGTTGATTTTCAAAGTTGTGTTCACAACTTAACATTGCAATAAAATTGTCTTTTAGCATGCGCGACATGACAAATTTTTATTGAATTGAGGGTTTTTTTTTTTTTTTTTTTTTTTAAATTTACAAATAGCAGAAGGTCTTAAAAAATATCTTGAGGTATTTTTGTAAACCATGTGACAAGATATTTGATTTTTTTAAAATGGTAATTCATAATTTGTTTTCATATTTAGTAATTTAGTGACCTATTTCGAGAATGTTGAAAGACACAATCCAAATATCAGGGTGGCATGCCGAATGCATACCACTGTACCCATGCCATTGACATAGGTACGCACTATGTGAAAAGTGTATGATTGTGCTGTAGGCACGACTGGTATACTAGTATTTACTAATCGATATTCGAAATCCATTGTAGCGGTTCAATGTCATAAAATAAAAATGTTTGCAAAAGAGTCGTGAATCGCACACAAAATTCATTATCAAAAGAAGAAAAAAGAATTTTTGCACACATACAACTTTACCAGTTCACATACTAAAAAGCCCTACGATAAATATGATTTTAGGTTCTCGACAAAACATAAAAAGTGAAAAATTCCAAACCAAACCCATTCACAATGACTGATTCCTAGTATCAGAGAATCAAGTTTTTTCAACTAGGTTTTGCGACTAAGATAATTTAAGAGATGTTTATATGTATATTGAGCCTGTGAAAACCTTATCCCATCATGCAACATTATCCTGATCGCAAAAACTTGGTTTCCTTTTCTAACAATGTTCAGGTAGACATCACCCAATATTATGGATACAATTTTTGCAACCAGAAACGTAGCGTGATCGTGGAGATGTTTAAACATAGCTCGAGATTAAAGAAAACCTGAAGTTAGATAACGTAATCAACTACTGACATATGCGAATATCCCATCCAAGGGCGGATTCCCCAATGACATTTCTAACCCTGTTCGTTCCCGAACTTTCGCAACAAAACGAACAGACACACACACGAAACACTCGCATTGCTCTCTCTCTCTCTCTCTTCACGATTTCAACTCAACGATGTCTTCTTCAACATCATCCAACGGCACCACCGCAATACCCGGCCGAGTCGCCTCGGTCTACAGCGAAGTCCAAACGAGTCGACTCAATCACTCTCTCGCTCTGCCTTCCGTGCTGAAATACTTCTTCAAGATCGTCGACGGTCTCAACAGCTCGGCCGCTGGCAATCCAGGTTTTCACTTTGCTGCTTTTACATATGGATCTCGTTCACTTACTTCGTTTGTGTTGTTGTTTGATATTTGAATCTGAGTGAGTGATTTCGGTTTCTGTGTAGATGAGATCGCCAAGTTGTTCCCGAATCTGTACGGTCAACCGTCCGCCTCACTCGTTCCGAATGATGACTCGGTTTCCGGATTGGACCAGAAGAAGTTGAAGATTGGTGTTGTGTTGTCTGGAGGCCAAGCGCCTGGTGGACACAATGTGATTTCTGGAATCTACGGTGAGATTTAGAGCATTTTGTTTACTTTGCATGTTTGAAGATTTGTTTTAGTGACTTCTTGGAGTGAAAGTGAAGTTTTCTTGTTTGGTAGATTACTTGCAAGATCGAGCGAAGGGAAGCACGCTGTATGGATTCAAAGGTGGACCTGCTGGAATCATGAAGTGCAAATACGTTGAGTTGAATTCGGACTTCATCTATCCTTACAGGAATCAGGTGAAGCAAAGCTCTAATGCGCTTTCAGTTTATTGCAAGTAAATCGAGTGTGTTGAAGTGTAAATTCGAGAAAATTAGAGTTGATTTGTTGTGTAAATTTGATAAGTGGAGGAGTAGTATGGAGTAGGAAAGTAGTAATTGTCACAGCGAAGTTAGATAATGAATTGTTAATGCAATATTTAAAGAATATGTATTGGCGCATTGGAAAAAAAAAACTGGTTTTTACTTACCCGGGAGGACCTCTTAGTTTTAATTGTAAATTAAGTACCTTGCATATAAATGGATAAATGAAAATTATATCATTTGAGCTTCATTTGAGTTGAAATTTTGTGGAAAATTAAAGGTCAATCACAGAAACAATGTGTCAAAATTTCAGCTCGTTTAGACATGCATGCCTCAAGATCCGCGTAAGTAGGATAAAGGAAATTTCTCTATAAAAGCAAGCGACTAACGCCATTGTTCAAGACCATCCGAAAGGGTTATCTTTAGACACTTACAAATATTGTTTATCAAGATATTTAATGGCGGTGACCTTAATACATTCTTGAGAAATGATGTCGAATTTCTAGTGTTAATCCATAATTTTCCTGAAAATTTCATCTCAATTGGAGTTCAAACGAATTAAAAATCAAATTTTTATACTTAATAGGATCTTTAATTAACAATGAAAACTAAGGGGGTCCTCTTGGGTTAGCGAAAACCATTTGTTGTCCCTAAACTCTCATTGCCCCTTTAAAAAATCATAAGGTAATGCATTGCAAAATAATGCATATGCAAGCCATCGTATTGTGAAATCGTCACTAAAATGTTTACATTAAGGTTGTGCTTACTTATGAGCTATTAGCAATAAAGTGTAATTTATATTATTAAGATGGACATGGACTTTGCATCTCATTGAACAAATATTAGATACTAATTTATCTTATGATAAACAGGGAGGATTTGATATGATCTGTAGTGGAAGGGACAAGATTGAAACCCCAGCACAGGTAATTGCTCTGCATTCTATTTAAATTTGTCTTTGATATGCTCTTTCTTTCTTTGTGGTTGTTTGCCTTTAGTCGCCATAAATATGCTCTTTTTCTTGCTTGGTCAACATCAAAATAAATAATAATGTGGTCGTTGAATTGATGCTCTTAGCTATCTGATGTATGGACTAATATAACTCACATTGTGCTTATCAGTTTCAACAAGCTGCAGATACATCAGTGAAGCTTGATTTAGATGGCCTTGTAGTTATTGGTGGAGATGACTCGAACACAAATGCTTGCCTACTTGCTGAAAACTTTAGGTAGAGTATGAGCCACTTTGTTTTCGTTCCCGAAAGAATATTAGTTGTGAAGCATCTCGTTGTATGTTAATTATTATTTGCTTTACCTACTTTTAGATTTCCATACTAGAGTCTTTTTTTAATGGATGGAATTTGATGGTGTAACAATTCTGCTCTTTCTTTACTGAGACTACTCAATGAGCACTTGAGCAGCTATGAAGAGAATTTACTTTGCTTTACATAATTATATCAATCTAATAAAATATTAATAAATGATCTTCCTGCAAAAAGTGATAAAGGAAAAAAATGGTTTCTGAGGTTGGGATCTTATTGATTAAAATTTGGATTTTTGTTTGGTAATCAGGACTAAAAATCTAAAAACTAAAGTGATTGGATGTCCAAAGACCATTGATGGTGATCTGAAATGCAAGGAGGTTCCCACAAGTTTTGGATTTGATACAGCATGCAAGGTGAACACCTGTTAAACGTTCATCCTTTCTTATATTTTTACCATTTTCATTATTCATTATTATGTTAGTCAATGTTTGCTCTGTCACCTCTCCTGTAAACTATAATTAGAACTAGTTCAACTCAAATTAATTCATGTGCATGAGCCATAATATACATGTGAAGTAGAAAAAAAAGGGGGGAAGGGAGAGAAGAAAACTGAAAAGGGAAACAGCACTGTTTTATCAGAAGTGAACAGAAAGATGTAGAAGTGGGAAAATAATAAGGGAAAGAAGAGGGTACCTTGTATTTTTGTGTGATAAGGAAGGAACTGCTCCCCATGCCCTCTTCACAAAAAAGGTTGTAAGGTTTTTGTAGTTACTTTTGCCCTTCCTAGTCTGCTTCTCCCCCACCCTCCACAAATCCTGCAGAATATAGCAGAGCATGTTTGGGGACAAGCAAAAGCTAAAACCAAAAAAAAATATGGGGCCTTTGTGCCTTTCGCATGTGCCTGATGGGCATCAAAGTGCGCGCCTTGATTTGTTGGGGGGATGTCCACTCATAATGCGTACTCGATAACACTGGGTTTCTGACCTCTCATTCTTCACGAGACTTCCCTCTGATCTTAGTGAAACTGTGGGGCTTATTCTATGTCTTCCTAAGATATCATTCCAATTTCAACTCGGGGAACAATGGTGCCTGCCAGATTGACATCTTTGTAATAGAGAAATATATTTATAAAATACAGCTAATAATTCTGAATACTTGAACCGATTAGGATTCTATTAATGATTTAACTACATCGAGCCCTGCACATGTCAAAGTATTTCTTGGTACTTGTTAGACAAGTAGTATGGAATACCTTTAATCCAAAACCCAATTAAAGATGTCATACCTGATGACATTAAGGCAAATCTTCTTCATTGTCTATTCTTTTAGTTGTGTTGCATTTGTTTGCCCCCAAGATATGGTAGATGCTTGGAGTGAATCCTTCCTTACAATATAAACTTTCAACATGAGAATAAAGAAATTACATATACGCTGATATGGTCATTTGTTGAGTCTCCTTAGTCTTGTTTTAAAATTTGTATGATTCTTTCTAGGGTACATTTGACCCCAGATATGAGTGGATCCATAACGTGCTTACTTGTTTTGATTTTGTAGATTTATGCCGAAATGATTGGAAATGTCATGATTGATGCTCGATCAACTGGAAAATACTATTATTGTAAGTGACCAATTCGATAATCAACTTTTGCATACCATTTCAGAAAATCCAGTATCTACTACTTAATCACAACTTCACAAGTGGCGATGCTAGATATAACTAACGTCAGAATTAACTATTATTTGTACTGCTATAAAGCTTCATATTAGGCAGTTTGCAAGCTGCATTTTAATCTGTATGATGTAGTTATTTTCCATACCTTCTTGCCAGGCAGTCCGTAATCAGCAAAACTCTGCCAAGCTGTTATGTGTAACCTGTTCAGGGTCGAGGTTAAGCTATGCACATTTCACTTCCATTGATACATAGTGTGTTAAACTATTTTCTCAAAATGGACTAATCCATAGACTGGGCGCTCAATTGGATACTTGACGAATTTTTTTTTTTTTTTTTCCTTTTTCTTTTTATAATCTAGGTCTTGCATGCTGTAACTCTACTGTACCTCGTCAACTTTGAAAATTTTGCTTGAGCACAGTAATTCACTGTCTTGAACTTTAGTTATCAGGTTTCCTCTAGCTATGGTAGTTCGTTGTCATACTTAGGCCGGTGCAATTTAGAGCTATTGAAGTCTCTAGATGCAGTCTGCTTTATTTTACCTTTACATATCTTTTGGTTGTTCACATGATTAACCTTTGAGCCAATAGTTAAGATCGTGTTTCTGCCTCTAGAAATTTCCATCTCAGGTCAGGTGTTTATAAATTTATTGCACTCTCACATGTGATACTTCTTTAATTCAATGGATGTTGTCGTTGCGAGTGTGTATTTTTTTTCCATATTTGTTTTAATTTTAAATGTCTCATGTTTGAGATTTTAATGTTCTGTGTCTCAGTTGTAAGGCTTATGTGACGTGCAGCCTCTCACATCACATTGGAGTGTGCTTTGCAGACTCATCCAAATTGTACCATTATTGGAGAAGAGGTATCTCCCAGGGTTTTGTACTCTTGGATAGCATACATTTGCGCGTATTGTTGGGTTTAGCCTATTTTTTCATTTGTTAGATTTTCTAACAAATAAAGTTAGGTCTTACACAGGTTGCTGCCAAAAAGCAAACTCTGAAGAATGTTACAGATTACATTACAGATATAGTCTGCAAACGTGCCGATATTGGGTATAACTATGGTGTCATACTTATACCAGAAGGCCTGATCGATTTTATTCCTGAGGTAAATCCATGCCAGTACCCACTTTTCTCTCTATGATTCCGTCAATTCACACGTTTGTCTTGAGTTTTTGATGTTACAAGTAAACCTCTAATTTGTCTAAAGACATGTTGGATTTGCTCATGTTATTGGTGCAGGTTCAACATCTTATTGCAGAGCTGAATGAAATCCTAGCTAATGACGTCGTGGATGAAGTTGGTCAGTGGAAGAAAAAACTTTCCCAACAATCTCAGGTCCTTTTCGACTTTTTACCTGAAGCCATTCAAGAACAACTGATGCTGGAAAGAGATCCGCATGGAAATGTTCAGGTGACTTTTTGTATTTTATGCTTCCTTTCTTATCAATCAGTTGAGAGTTGGTAAAATATTTGATAATGAACTCAGTAATATTAGTAACATTATTTGATTCTGCCATTCTCAAAGTTGCAAAAATAGAAACCGAGAAAATGCTTATTCAGATGGTTG
The DNA here is from genome assembly GCA_963556465.1 of Berberis vulgaris. NCBI lineage: Eukaryota > Viridiplantae > Streptophyta > Magnoliopsida > Ranunculales > Berberidaceae > Berberis > Berberis vulgaris. The sequence goes on from OY747125.1 coordinate 4,917,457, forward strand.
AAACTGAGTTGGAGAAAAGGAGACAGGAGGGAAGATATAACATGCATTTCAAAGGGCAGTCCCACTTTTTTGGGTAAGAGCCATCTTTGGAGTTCAAATACATTTTTTTAAGCTTCAATAGAATACTAGTGACAAATATATTGGAGATAGATATTATTTTTAGATATGATTCTTACTGTTTCCTCTGTTACTGAACGTAACCCTACAAAAGTAACCTCTTCTGTTGTTCGTCTGCTTTATTTTGCATGTATCTAATATACAATAGGATTTTCGTCTTTGCTCAATAGTTAAAGGCAATTACCGATACTTAACTTCCATTCATGTACAGTTATGAGGGAAGGTGTGGGCTACCCACAAACTTTGATTCTGCCTATTGCTATGCATTGGGATATGCTGCAGCAGCTCTCCTCCAGTCGGGGAAAACTGGCCTCATATCTTCGGTTTGTGTTTTCCATTTTTCTATGTTTTGTTTTTTATAATGCTTGATTGCTGAGTCAAGTTGTTGTAATGTTTGTTATTTGTGTATCTAGGTTGGTAATTTGGGTGCTCCAGTTGAAGAGTGGAATGTTGGTGGTACTGCACTGACAGCGTTGATGGATGTTGAGAGAAGACATGGTTAGGGCTGAAAACCGAACCATCGGTTCGGTTTTTCACCTAAACCGTGAACCGAACTGACTTAGGTCGGTTTTAAAATTTTCAAACCGAAACCGAACCGACCATTAACAAAACCGATCCGAAACCGAACCGATTCTAATTTATGCAAACCGTAACCGAACCGACTAAAATCGAACCAAAACCGAAATAAAACCGAACCGACCGTCTATTTTAAACATATTATATTATTTATATATAAAATATATATTATTTATTATATATATTCGATCGGTTCGGTTTGGTCGGTTAAAATCACATAGAAACTGAAAACCGAACCGACCACTTCGGTTTTGAATATTTTAAAATCGAAACCGATCCGAACCGAATTTAAACCGAACCAATCGGTTCGGTTTTGATCGGTTCGGTCGGTTTGATCGATTTTTTGTTCAGCCCTAGACATGGTATTATATTTAGGAAAATTCTAGGATGCCCGGCTGTATGCCCGGGGTGCACTGTAGCACCATAGATTTGCATCGAGATAAGCATCTATCTCGATGCAAATCTACGGTGCTACAGTGCACCGGGCATACAACCGTGCACTGTAGCATTACTCTTATATTTATCCTCCTATGTTTCTCATTGCAAATTCCTTTCTATCCCCTCTCCCTAATACTTGAAAGTTTCCACAATTTTATCCTGACAATTAAGTCTTAGAAGGGACAGGCACTACACCAATTGGCATTTTTGTAACAACTCCTTAAACAATATCACTTTTGAGTTATAACAGTCCACCAAACAATTTGAAGTCAAACTAAATTTAGTCAAAAAAATGAAAAACTATTTCATAAAAAAAGTTGATACAATAAATTAGATCACCATGAATAGTATCACTTGTAGCACCATACTCTTCATGTGTGTCACTTTGTTTGTGAAAATATGTAAAATTGTTTGATGGATTTTTACAGCTCAAAAGTGATATTATTTTGAAGGTCATTATAAAAATGCCAATTTGGTGTAAATGAGGATGTGACGTTTAGACGAGGTCTTAGTAATTGGGAAGGTATTTTGGCTGATGGTTCTTGTTGTCTTTTAGGTAAGTTCAAGCCTGTCATAAAGAAGGCAATGGTGGAGCTTGATGGTAAGAGTCGACATTAATAAACTAATGAATGTTTCCTGTATTTTCCATAGGGAAGTTTATGGTGGTTAGCATTACTGAAATTATAACAATATAATGAAAACCAGGTGCACCATTCAAGAAGTTTGCCTCATTGCGGAGCGAGTGGGCAATTAAGAACCAATATATTAGTCCAGGTATAGTGCAACTTTTCTTTTAGGATCCTCCTTTTTTGCAACTTGTGTTAAGTACTTGGCGCTGAAATATTAAAAAGTTTGCCAAGAAAGATCGGCTAATGCAGTTGCTTGTTATTCTGCGTTATTTGATAAATTTAGTTTGGCTTATTTTTCAAAAGTGACTTAACAAATTTCTCTTCATGGATCTTTGTAAACAGGTCCTATTCAGTTCCATGGTCCAGCATCAAATGATGTAAACCACACTCTATTGCTGGAGCTTGGAGCCCAAGCATAAAGATAGAGATAAGAGGGATGCGATCATAACTAATAAAGTCTCGAGATTCATTATATGTGAATAGCAGAGAACGGAAGACATTGTGTTACATCTTAAACTTTACCACATTTGTGATGTATAGAAATTTAGCTTGTTTGGTTTCAGGTTCTTAATGGATTGTTAGTACTTCAACATTTTTTATAGTCTTTATCATTTTATTCTTTCCTTTGTTGTGCTGATAATAGAAGTTTGTGAAAGAACGGGTGAATTCAAATATAGTTATTCAGAACAGATGCGTCAAATACCTGCTTTGGAGAGACTCGGAAGTTTGGAATCTCTAAATTTGTTTGCAGACTTCTGAGCCTCTTTTACTATGAAATTTTCGTGTAAATTTAAATTTATGTTCTAATTATGATCTGCATGAAATTATATTTGAACAATATCAACATGGCCTTTTAAGTCTTCACTCAATAAACTGAAGCTGCCAAAGATTCCATGAATGGCATGGTGAACAAATTTAAATACGGCGACATAATGGGATATTTGGATGTGTGCAACAGTGTTTTTCTTTTTAGGGTGTATTTGATTGCATGAAATCCTATACCATGAGAATTCATTAAGAGTGTGATTTTCATGTTTACGAGAGACTTTTATTCTCACTATTGATCACAAATTCTAATGGTAGATATAGAATGATACATCAATTTAGCCTTAAATGTAGGGGTCCTCTCATAGATTTTGATGGCATAGGATTCTACCAAACCAAGCACTCTTAGATATTTGTTTTCTTAACTTTAAAGGGAGACGAGTCATTTATTCTTAGGTCGGCCATTGAGGATAAGTTTTGCTCTTGAAAAAGTTTACGGTGGACCTGTAGTAGTAACTCGCTTTTCTAATAGATTATTCGAACATAATAATTGAGCTTTTATGTGGTAGTAGTCTTTCATCCTTTTTACTTTTCTATTTTATATTAGTTAATTGGTTATTGATGTGTTAAAATCTATGTCGATTCCTGACCTTCAAAATAAACGGTAGTGAGCCAGAGATCACTAGTGGCCGAAGGTACTTCGATGTTAAAGTTAGGTGACTAAGTAAAGATGAATGTAGACTGTAAATTAGATTGTAAGTGCGTACATTTCTCATCCCCTTTGTTTATATTATATAGCGAGTAATTTACTTCTTCAGTGACTATCGTCGAGGCGTGATGGAGGGAGGAGATCTTGCTGAGGATCTTAGCCATTCAAGATCGGGTTCCATTCGGCACTTAGCTCTATTTGGGACTTAATACTTGATCCATCTTAGGCTTTAGACAACCCAGAGATCTGCATTCGGGCCTTATTGTCTTGGGCCAAGCTTCAAGATTTGCATCACGTTGGGCTCGCATGATCTGAGCTTGAGCACCTAACTTACAGGTTAAACAGTGACTTGGATGAGTCTAGGTTGCATCGTGCTTGGGACTACTCGAACCCGCACTGAGACCTTCTGTATTAGGGTTGGCCTACGCCGCGTGTCGAACTAGGTGACTATTTGATGTCTCATCAGTTAGGAATGAAATCCTAGCTGTATCAGTGACATTATGCTTATGCTGATCATCCATTTTATAAAGGTTTTTTCTTTCTTGCTGTAGTTCATTGCTAATTGATAATTGATATATGATAGTTTGTGGAGACGAATAAACCTGAACTCTAGAGCTCAAAGTCTTCGCCCTTAGATCAGTTAAGTGCTAGACTGTTTGTGTTTGAAATATTGATTTCTGAAACTGAAGACTAGAGTGTTTATGACAAAACTCCAGTGATTGTGCAAGTAAAATATCCTTTCTTATACTACTGGATGAAGTCTTGGCTGAGGGATTTCGTCTGTTCTGTTCACAGTGGTGGCTTGAGAGTTTTTCAGTAGGTGTTTTCTCCTTCAACTCCATGCAGAAATATGCTGTCTGCCTTTGTGAGCCCATACCTAACTTAGCTCCACACCTTAATGAATGAGTTATATGCTGCAATGAGCACCACAAATGCCGTCCATTAAACACCTATCAGTCACAAAGCAACCAACCCGGTCGCAGAAGTGTAACATAAAAGGTTACGACTCTTAAAAAGTGTAAGAGTCAGCAAGTCACAACCTTTTTTTGTGATTTGGGCTAAATGAGAAGATGTCTGGGCATGCAAAGATTGCCCTTAACAGTGATATCTTGGTTGAGATTACCTAGGCCTCCAAATTTTATCTCAATGCATCGCCTAAATACATCATTAGTTGTAGTCGGCATCCGATGACCTAATGGTGTGGAGCTTGGTGCTGCATATCATTTCTCAAGCAAGGGTTTGGCATATCATTTATTGTCAATTAACTCATGATATCCTTCCTTCAGGTCACTCTTCCAGGATTGACTAAATAAGTTCTAGTTTTTTTTCCCTTGGAAAACACTGAGAACCACAATTCACAAGAAGCTAGCTAAATATCCAAAGAAATTACGGTCTGTCATCTTCAAGATCATTCATCAATACATTGCTATCTTTGTCTGAATGCCATCACATTTTGTCAATTATCAAACATGCATTGCACTCCCGCTTGTCTAACGAACCCAACATTCCCCCAAATGCTTAGCATCTATGGTATAGGGGATATGGCTTTGCTCTTAACTTATTAGTAAACGAGACGAAGTCGTGACAGCGCTCCTTGTCCAAAGTTTGGTTTCTAAGAGTGTTACCAACTCTGTAAAGAAAATTATTGAGAATTCTATAATTGTTGTTATTGTCCTTGACCGAATACAAGCTTATATAGAGTTAACTTTGACATAACCAAAATTTTCTATACAAATATTCTAATTGTGTCATATTTTGACTTTCATATTTGTGACTTTCTTATTCTTGTATTTTTCTTCTTGTAAAGGTGGATCAATCTTGGATTTGGGTTTGGCTATGTTGAGTGCAAGCATTACATATTCTAACACTCCTCCGCAAGCTGGACATGTAGACACAGACAAAATGTGCAGCTTGGAGGAAACTTTGAAGTCCAATTTGGTGAAGAAATCATGACTGTCGAGTGAAACTGTTAATGGTTCGACTCGAGGCATCATGATTGTCGAACTTTGAAATTTTTTGGATGATTCTTGTGTGAAGAAATCATGACTCAATTCGAGACTTGGTATTGCTCAGTTCGAGTCAACGGAAGCTGTGATGTCAAATTTGTTAGGGAGAGAGAAAGCAAGGTGATGGCTTGCGATGGTGCGCGAACTCTATTACAAAGTGTGATTTCCCTTCAATTTAGTTAAACACGAAATCCTTGATCTTCATCTTCAATTTTTGTATTGGCGACGAGCGATTGTGCGCAAGTGAAGCAAAAGCTCCTGTTCATCTCTTCTGTCACAACAACTCTTGTATCTTTTGTTACGCAGCAGATTGAACAGCTTTCATTCACTCAACTCTTCAATCTATCTATATATTCTCTTGCAAAGACATAGAGAAAGAAGAAACTTATCTTCTCAGCTTTTTGTTGCACCTCTGGAGCCCTAAATTTCGACTCTTGATTCACCTCTACAAGAAGGAAAATATAAGATATTTTAATTATGTCATATTTTGACTTTACTATTTGTGACTTTCCTATTTTTGTATTTTTCTTCTTGTAAGGATAGATCAACTTTGGACTTGAGATTGTCTATGTTGAGTGCAAACTCTGCATATTATAACAGCCGCTTTCACACCCTACTTGTAGAGAGTACTGATCATATAGTTCACAAGATATTCTTGTAGAGTTGGTTTCTAAGTCTTACCAACTCTGTGATGCCTAGCAAGAGAGCTCCCATGATTCTCTTGCAATGGTTGTCATTCCGCTTTGATAATATTGCCTACAGCATAACTAAGGATTAGGAGAAATGTTACTATTCTGATTATCATCTTAATGCTAGCTATATGCTCATCCATGCAAAAATATTATCATCTTAATACTAGCTATACTAATGTACATGTACCCATCATTCAGAAGTGACATAATCTTCTTGGCAGTTAATTGGAAAGAGAGACATGACTCAACACTCAGGATGCTCTTTAGGTTGAGTGCATGTTAAGCATGCTCTGTGATTCTAAATGGCGAGGAAACGAGCAAGGAGGTGGTTTAACCCTTCATTTCCTTTGAGATGCGTGTTTGTGTGAATCTCGAGGGAAATGGTGATCAAAACCCCATCCCTCGCCCGTTTCCTCGCCGCCTAGAACGACTCGTTTGACAATAACTGATTGCCATAACTTTCATAGAAAGCAAAAGTTGTTCTCAATAAATGCAACTTTGTGTAGATAAAAATTCCATACTGGTTACTAGAACCACATGCTCTGTTTTGGCAGTACTCTCTGCTTTTGGCTCTATACCCGAGCAAGTGTCAACTCTTTAATATTAGTTGGAAAGGATGACATCCACTTTTTCATGCTGTGTCGTTACTTGTTAGCTACTTTGCATGTATTTAAGGGTGGGGTACTCTGGGTTAGGGATGACAACGGAGTGGATTTGGGCAAATTCATTTTTGTTCCGTCAAGAATTACGGATCTCTGAATTCATTTCGTATAACTGTTTATTCATTTTCTTAAAAACCATACTTGATCTGCACGGATTGGTGGATATCCGCTCCGCCCCGTTTAACCGTAAAAATAATATTAAAAAAAAAACATAATTTTTTCTTTAAAAAAATAATCAAAGATAAAACATCAAAATACAATCAACAAATCCATTCACAATCGTCAAACTTTCCCTCATCAAAATACAATCAACAAATCCATTCTAGTAGTCTATTTGGTTGCATGTTTGGCTGATGAGATCAGTTGCTATGGAGTTGGTTGTGTGAAGGCAAAACTAAGCCAACATAGATGAAAAGATACGAGTTGTTGCTCTGGCGACTCACAAAATCAACCCAAAATCCACTTCAAAAAGGAAAAATATCAAGTATTCAACCCCAAATTCACGTTGTCATCTACAATTAATCAACCCAAGTTCTCTTCTTTTCCTCTCCTCCACGTTGTCATCATTCTGATAAACACCACGCACGACATATCCTGGCGAGCATGCCTACATCTGCGTCGACGAACCAACCGTAGGATTTGACAGCCCGTTTGAGATCCGATGAAGGCGAAGTGAAGCTGAAAGCCCTATGAGAGGTGAAGAACCAATTTATCAACAGGACGAAGAAGTTGTCTTTCATCAAGCTTGGAATGATGGCGAAAGTGGTGGCGTTCCTTTCCTCCGCCGCCGATTCGAGTGACAATTGATCGAGTGCTCGCAATAAAATAGAGAAGAAGCAGATCCGAGAGAATGGGAGAGAGAAGCATGGCAAAAAAACTTACAAATATGGCAGATTCGAGATTTGAGAGTGAGAATTGAGAATGGCAATGTCACTGGCCAGATCTTTCTTCAGTGGAGAAGAAGAATACGAGGGGAACAAGAAGAAGACGAAAAAGAGATCTTTCTTCAAATCTGGCCAGATATTTCTTCAGTGGAGAAGAAGAAGAAGAAGAAGAAGAAGAAAAAGAGGGGAAGGAGAAGAAAATGAAAATAAGAGGGAGGTGAAGAAGGCAGAGTGTAGAGAGGCAAGATGAGAAAGCAGATAGGAGGCTGTGAAAATTGTTTAGGGTTAGGGTTTTGTTAATGACTTAAGGTTATTTTAGTAAAATATTTATATAAACAGATATTCGTGGGGCGGATATGGCCAAATATGTATCCGCCCCGAATAAGAAACGGATACAGTTTGGATATCCGTATTCGCCCCAATATCCATATAGCATTAACCAAATCCGCCCCAAATGGGGCGAGTGAAGCGAATATCCGTAAAAATCCGCCCCACTGCCATCCCTACTCTGGGTAGGATTGAGGGGGGCTCTTGTGCATCAATTCGAGCCATCAGATTCAGGTAAAAGAATTCTAACGACTCTCTCTTTATCTTTCTACTAAATTATTACAAATTAAATCATACATTACTTATTACAAATTAAACCACATTTTCACTTATTTTTTTCACCAAAATCTACACAATTCAACACACATCTCGAGAAAAATCAAATTATCCAAATTTAATAAAATACACATCTCTAAGTAAATCTAACGGTCCAAATTTAATATTACACTAATCTCGAGAAAAATATAATGATCCAAATTTAATGGAACACATATCAAGGTAAATCTAACAGTTCAAATTTAATAGTACAAACATCTCGGTCCAAATTTAATAGTACATACATGTTAAATTTAGTTATGCACTCATCTCGAGAAAAATATATGATTCAGCACGTACCGCGAGTAAATCTAACGGTTCTACACGCATCTCAAGAAAAAAAAAGGTGGTTTGGCACTCATTTCGAGGAAAAATAAACGATCCAAATTTAATACAACACACATCTTTAGGTAAATCTAACGGTCCAAATTTAATAGTACACTCATCTCAAGAAAAATCTAACGGTCCAAATTTAATAGTTCACACATCTCTAGGTAAATCTAACAGTTAAATTTTGGTGAAAAATCAAACTGTTGGATTGTCCTCGAGATAAGTGTTGAACCGTTTAGATTTTGGTAAAAGATCTTTAGTTAAATCTAACAGTACAAATTTAATTATGCACTTATCTCGAGAAATATCTCTTGAGATGTGTGAATTATTAAATTTGGACCGTTAGATTTTTCTCGAGATGAGTGTACTATTATATTTGGACCGTTAGATTTACCTAGAGATGTGTGTTCCATTAAATTTGGACCATTAGATAGATTTTGGTAAACGATCTCTAGTTAATTATAAGGAAATCTTCATCCTGGTCTCATCCCACTCTAGATCGGGATGGGATAAGATCAGGATGGATTTGATCAATCCCAAAAAAAACCAAAAAAATCGGGACGGGTTGAAATGGGATCAGGATTGCGGGAAGGGATGTCCACCCCTACTAAGTATACTAAAAAATATGAAACCATGCTATTTTGAATTGTAAGGAACAATAAAATTAATCACAAACCACAAGTAAACTTTTTCCGAAATTCTAGCTGGCCTGGGAAAAACCAGCGAGGTTGCTGCCTGGGGGCGAATTTACACTTTTGCCCCCCCCCCCCCCCCCTCTTTAACAACCTTTTGGAAAAGGTGTTTAAAGGGGGGGGGGGGGGGGGCAAAAGTGTAAAATCTCCCCCCCCCCCAAGGCAGCAACCTCGCTGGTTTCCCAGGCCAGGAAGAATTACTCAAACTTTTTATTATGTTTGTGCCGTGACTATTGGGACTCCCGGAATGACTGCTAATGCTTCATCCCACCGTGGACCTTAGACTACGTCTCCCTTTGTTGAGTTGGGGGACTTGGTAACCTTTCTCTTAACCAAAAAGTTTGCTTTGCTTTGCTTAACGAGGAAGGTGGTGCACACAATAGACATGGTAGTTGTTGTGTAAAGTGGTTAATAATGGTGATGTAGTTTAGTTTGCATTATCTACAGAAGAAGATTGTTTGTTGGCTCTTGTTAGTGCATTTGGTAAGCAAATCTCATGCTTGATGATTATGTAGAGTTATCATGTTCAACACATGGGAGGAGGGTAGGAGATTTTCTGTGGGTTCTACCTACATGTGTGCAGGTAGTGAATGCTTCTAGAGTTGCAATCCAGGAGAAGTTGACCTTAAAATTGTCTAGGTGGAGAATGAAGGATGTGTTTGGAGATTAGTGAACACACCCAAGTGTTTAGTTCTGCCGTGAGATTGCAAAGCTATAGGAGTTCATCAAAATGTAATCTCCAGAGAATTTATGAAGAGTTTTGAGAGATGCTGGAGTATGTACAATGTGCAAAACTTGTCAAAAGTGTGCAAGTGTTTGCTTATACACTAATTTTGTCATTTTTATTGGCATTAGAGTTTGGGATGAATTATTTTTTAGAAGGGTGAGAGAGTAGTTCATTACGAAAAGCAGTAGTTGCACCAACTAATACGTCGAGATTTGAACGCAAATAGATGTAGCGACAACGTTTCTTTCTTTCGACTTCATGTGGTTAGGTTAGAAATGTTGATATGAGCTGATTCAGATTTTTTATTTTTCCCACTAGGGAAGGATGAGATCATAAGAAATCCTCCCGCGTACATATATAACCTTATATTTAGTTATCGACATCTACAAAAGATAGTGCAGTGCTAAGCCAAGCAATCAAACATCAAAGAAGTGATTTTTATTGCTGTAAAATGATTCTAGAGACAAATGAAGATTGTCCTTGTTAGAGAGAATCTTGGAATTATTGTGATGTGGAAAGATTACCCGCAATTAACATCACAATGATTGTAACCACTCTCTGTCACCAATTTCTATCTTTCCTAGACTAGGGTTACCTTTGGATCAAATCAGTTTATGAAACTACGTGAGAATTGGTAGTGATTCTTCAAATAATTGTGAATTGTGATATCCATCTAGATCTAATAAAGCTTACTTTGTAGACTTCATCTGAAAAAATCACATAACTTCATCTTTTAGAGAATTGACAACTTATCGTAGTATCAAATCGTATAAAAATTTTCAATAATTTAGTCGCGCTTGCATTGAGAGGGAGTGTTGAAATATTAAATCAACTTCAACTATTCATAGACCTAAATTGCCCATCTACTTCTCCATTATAATCAACCCCGCTTTTTCTTCTACTTGATATATGATTAGATTCACTTGAGAATTGATAATTTATCAACATCAGAAGCTTTCCAAAAAAATTAATTTATCACATCAGATTTAATAACATTCCTTAAACCCTCCATTGAAAGATAACCAACCACTCTATATTTTACTCTGGTTACTTTATCTCAATAAAAGTAAAAAATAAATAAAATGAAATAACATTTGAAAAGTCTTCCATCAACCAAAAGTTGTATGGTTTTGGGTTTTCTACTTTCTGATAAATGCAATAATAGATAAATAATAGGACACTGGAAAAGTAAAAAACTTTACTTGCAAAAGTTGAAAATACTAACCAGAAACTCGAATCGAGCCCCAAAACATTGGCCTTCTAGTTCTTCTTGTGTAACGAGCCTATGGTCTTCTGGTTTCTGGTTTCTTCCCCGTCACTGTATATCTGTATCTCTCATGTATGTACTGTTCACTTACAGTTGCGTGTTTGAAGGACTCAAACGGTAGAAGTTATAGTTGAAGTTGAGACTTGTTGAGAGATCATGAAGTTGAAGTTGTAGTTGTGTCTGTCGAGGATTACCATTTCTGGGTCTGGTTTCAATAACAGACACTTCTTGTCCAAGTTTTTACTTTCTTCCTCCCTTTGCATTGCATTGTATTGTCATGGGGACCATTTTAGACATACAAGTTGAACAAAATAATGCATGGTTATAAAGGCTATAAATATGGAGAAAAAATTGAATTTTATGAGACAACACTCACCCACTCACCCTATCACAGTTGTACATTGCCGAGGCTCTTAAGATGGAAAATGTCTCAACTCGGTTCCAAGCGGACCCAGTCTTAAATCACTGTTTATCACGTAAGTTAGGTGCCCAAGCTCAAATCACTTCAGCCTACGTGGCAAAGATCTTGGAGTTTGGTCTAGGATAATAAGGCCCGAACACCAGGTTTTTGAGTTGTCACAGGCTCGAAATCCCTGTGCATAAATCAGTTTTTCATTCAATTAAGCATTGGATCCCAAATAGAGCTAAGTGTCGAAGAAACTCAGTCATACACAATTAAGACTCTGAGTGAGATCTTCTCCCTCTATCGCGCCCTTAATAGTAGGGACAATCGAGGATGAAACACTCACTATAAAAGGTGGGTAAATGGTAGAAATGTACTCATATACATTGCTAATTTCATCTAGTCTATATTTTTCCTTGCACCGTCACCTGACCTAAGTATCGGAGTGCTTTCGACCACTACATCAATGATCCCTAGCTCACCGTTGTTCGTTTTACAAGTTCGAAATCAACAAGTATGGATTTATACGCATCATAATTGATTTTCAAAATGTTCATGACTATTGACTTCAAACTGTCAAAGTTTATCTTGGTTTAAGTTTTTTTAGTCAAAATTGTTTAGTCTGTAAAAGAAAATTCAATCTTGTTTTGGAGAAATGTTGTTCAACCTTTTACAATAAGTCATTCACGGCAAGGACAAATTAGTCAACCCTATCCCATTAACACCATGAGTATGTTTAACGTTAATTTAGGATCCAAATTCTTACCATCTTTGACTAAAAGTGCATTGTGTATACAAACTTGTATGTATCTAAAGGCCTGGTTCATCATTTGCACCAGTATTAAAATGGATTGTTATATCTTGATTAGGTTATAGATTTTGCGAAAATTACTGAATTAAAACTTGTACTTGCTCCGTCGCCTTACCTAGTGGAATAAACTTTTTGCGAAAATATTGAACCAATATTCCGCCTCGTGTCCCAATTGTTATCCTAAATACCAATCGAAAGAAGCTCGATCATTCGACATTGAAAGGACCATATCTATCAACAACCATTGAAAAATGAAATAATGCCATGGATGGAAGGACCACTTCAAAATGCATAAATTGGTGCTTACGTTTTATACCAGTAGTATATGCTTCATCATTTTGCCTACAAACAAATTCTCCATCCATTCATTCATTAATACCACAATAATAATGATCTTCTTCTTCCTTCCTTCCTTTGATGTCTGCTCCTGGTCCTACTTTTTACAGAAATTTGTGGCGTTTGTGATCTCAAAAGACAAAAAATCTACCAAAAGTAAAGAGTATCGACAACTACAGCTACGGTGACTATAGAAGTAAAAGCACCCTAACTTATCCATTGACATCCTTGTGAGCCCTTCTAGGGAGCGAGGGTAAGAGGCGAGATAAATGATGTTACACATTTAGAGGCAATTTTGCTTATCTCGAGAATGACTTATCGCTCCTTCCCTCGCTCCCTAGAATTTTTGCATTTTTTTTTAGAAAGCGAGCTGGGTTTTGTGCATCCTTGTACAACCAAAAATGCTAATTCTACAGTCTTTGGAAAACTTGTACAACTAAGACAATTAAAATTAAACTTAGAAAAAACACTATTTTATAAAAACAATTAGCTGTGTGTGGTAAGGAGAATATATGCTTAGTATTCCTTCCTGATTGAGATTTGAATGGTTGACACTGTTATTTCCATTATTTCATTTAACACAAGTGTAATGGTGTTTGTCAACTCATGGTATTATTGCATATGAGGAAGGAATAACAACCAAAACTTATGTTCATGACTTGACACCACCACTGTTCTACAAAAATAGATTCCCACCCTCAACGGAATATTCACCTCTTAAATATGACTTTATTCATTAACAAATGAGTAATAATAAAAACAAAATTGAAAAAAAATTGGTAATGAATCAATTGTGTGCTGGTGGAGGGCGCAAAATCCTACTCCCCTACTGATGTTGTCGAAGAAAAATGGGACACCCAAAATATATTGTCGAAGTTAGCCTGTATATAGAAGCATCTTTAGTAGCGGTAGTCCATTACTCCATCCATCAATTTTAGAAGCCTCATTTATTTGATATATGATAAATTTGTCTTCTCTAAATAGAACAGATGAATTTTTAACAATTAATTTTACGCTGTCTTGTTGCGATGTCTCTTTTGAGCTTTTTTGGAATTTATTTTTTTTTACATTTTTTATTCATTCTCTTTAAAACAGAAATGTCAAAAAACCTCAAAAAGATGGGAAATTTTTTTTTTTACCCCTTTCTTTTTAAAACACAATCATAAACATAATTCACATAAGGAGTAGAAGTATCGAAAAACCTCAAAAAATGACAAAAAAAAACACCCAAACAAAACAACGTAGAATTACATACAAAATGTGCCACTGTCATTTATTCTCGTAACTTTGAAATGGTTTATGTTATAGACATTTATTTCATTTGTCTATTTTCCCTAGGTTTAGCTGTTTTGACAACATCGATGCATGATGATGAATGGGAAGAATAGTACCTAGACACCTTAGTCCATAACCTAATCATAATGTTGGGACCATATTGTTGTAATTTTCATGGGAACCCAAAATTAGCTAAGTATGTTCTAGAGCTTTGCTAAGGGTCGAGGGAGGGAGCGAGGGATGGGTGGTAACCACCCATCCGCTTCGAGATGAGTGCATCAAATTTGAAATGCGCGATGGCACTTATCTCGAAGTGGATGGATGGCTTCCACCCATCCCTCGCTCCCTCCCTCGTTCCCTCCCTCGACCCCTAGAATTTTCGGTATGTTCTATCAAGTATTAGCAGTCTTGCTTTCACGTTTTTTACCAATCCTGATTTAGATATTTAATTAATTCTCTTATAAAATAGTTGATGACCTACATCACTTGTCAAACATAAGTTTATATTTTATAAGAATAATTAATGATAATGACAAAGCACCATGTCTATAGTTTTGAATTATTCCTCTATTTGATTAGTAAATTGGAATTTAATAATACAAACCTTTGAACTCTCGGAGACTTACCTCAAAGTTTTGAGTCTTCGTCATCAAGCTAATTTCCTAGCAAGCAAAATAGGCGTGACCGAAGAGTTTCTCTGGCGTTGCCCACACGAATAAACTTTTCAAATTTATTTTTCCCATATCTAACAAAGTTTTTGTGAATGGTCAAATACACCATTGTCGCGTCTCTATATATTATCACGTATTTTAATGAAATCATTACTTGTAATATACCATTATGTAGGTCACAAAACCTATTTGCTTAAACATGTTAAAGTAGAAATACAAGACATGATCGCACGAAGAATGCCTAGATTTCTTATAGCCGAGATTAATTTCTTATATATTTTTTAGGTGGCGTCCATTGTTTTTGCCTATGAGAATGTACATAATGTTTGACAAAATGAAGATGCTATTATTAAAATATATGGTTGGAATAACGTTAAGTATTCTTATTGCTACGACATAAAACTAATTCTGCACATAACTTGTTTTCTCATCACTCACTCGCGCGAATCCTAATTTTTACCCCCATTTGAAATAAAAAAAATTACAAAAACAAAATTTCTTTTCTCATGCTTGTTTTCCAGGCTACAAAAAAACAGAAGGGACTGAAAGTTATAACGGCCATTGTGGACAAACATTGGATTGAAATTAGATACCAAATGTAGGGTCATACAAGTCCCATGGTAGAGGATCTTCCATCCCAACTCAACAACTCAAATCCATACAATTTGAATACAACTACTACGAACTCCCCTTTATAAGCCATGGATGGCAACAAGCCCTTCTTTATCATTACTCTCTAACCTCTATTACTCCTTCCCTCTCCCTTCCCCTCCATCCTTTCTTTATTGCTTTGTAGGGTCACTAACACCACCTCTACACAACTCCATGTACATCTAATCTCCTTGCTCTGAATCCTTGGGAAACCAAAAGTTAAGTAAATCTTCAAGTCTCCTGAGATTTGAATACTCTCTCATTTTTATATTTTTGTGTCAATTGTTCAAGCATGGAAAAACCCAGATTGGATTTAGAGCCTCAAACATGTCCAGAAGTCCTTTCATCAAGTAATAGTGGTAGAAGAAGAAGCACCGATCCCAACACACCTGAGTTTGAGTTCTGGATGGTTAGAAACCCGTCTTTCCCCACACCCCATCTTAGCTCTGCTGATGAATTGTTCAACAATGGTGTTCTTCTCCCTCTAGACCACTTGACTCACCAGCCCGATCCACCTGACTCGGCCGATCCAGCTGGTACAAATAACAAGTCAGCTGACTTGGAAACTACCAATACTACTGAGTCAAACCCAGAACCCAGTTCTGAACCGGGTCCAGGACCCGAATCGTCATCTGGGTTTTCGGCTTCGAAACGATGGAGAGACATTTTCAAGTTGGGTTTAGAGAAGAAATTGGTCCGTGACTCGGAGGATTGTAAAGAGCGAAACAATAAAGAGAAAGAGAAGAAGAAAGACAGGAAGAGTGGTGTTAGTAGTGGTGTTGGTGGGAGTATTTCCGGTGGTGCAACTGAGTTGAACATCAACATTTGGCCATTTTCAAGGAGTCACTCGGCTGGAAACGGCACGAATCGGCCGAGACTCGGGTCCGGATCGGTGAGTCGGAAGGTGAGTAGTGCGCCGTGTTCAAGGAGCAACTCGGCGGGTGAGTCGAAGTCAAGGAAATGGCCCAACAGTCCGGGTCGGGGCGGAGGGATCCATTTGGGTCGGAATAGCCCCGTTTGGCAGGTTCGGCGCAGTGGTTCGGGTTTGCGAAGCTACGAGCCGCCTGCGGTGGTGGCTGTTCGCGTTCCGGATAAAGGGTTGAGGAAAGAAGGTTTGAAGAATAAAAGCAGTGGTGGAAATAGCGGTGTTCGCAGCGAAGGCAGTGGTGGTGGTGGTACAAAGACAAGGGGTTTGAACTTGAATGTGCCCATGTGTATTGGTTATAGGCAGCAATTGAGTTGTAGAAGTGATGAGAGTAGCTTCGTTGTTGGCAGTGGTGGTGTTGGTGGTGAAGATAGTGGAAATGGTGGTGCCGGTAACATTGATGGTGGGGTTGGTGGTGGTAGTAAATTATTTAATCTGCGCACCCTATTCACCAGGAAAGTGTATTAACTCTTCTATGGTTTTTTTTTACTTAATTATTACTCTAATTTAAGTAAATGACCATGGGTTTATCTCTTTTTAGATGTTTTTTTTATCAGGTGTCCTAATTATAGATATCTTTTGCACTCAGTGCATCAGGTGACCATGAAATAGTTCTTACCCGACTTTTTTCAGCTTTTTTTGTGTTTACAGTGTAAATTGATTCCACATGTAACTAGACCTTGCAACGAAGTTTATAAGTTTTTCTTTTATAGTGTTAATATGTATCTCGAGATTGTAAAAAATTGCTTTTCTCGATTGTTTCTCAGCTTCTCACACATATGCAATGAGCCTGGATTGTTTAGATGGATTTGGTTGAACATTATCTGGATTTCTTTGTTCATAGAGAGAATGCATTTATTTAGTAGAGTCTAATGTATGCAAAATTGGGTAATGGAGAGGAAGTTGTATTAGCTAATTAGTACAAGCTTTTAACTTTAAAAAAGTGGGTTATGTTAAGTTCCTTTCAAGGACAATAATTATCATCAACAGATATGAAACAGAGTACAAAAGATTGAGAACAAGTGTTTTTGGCCTCATCTATAGAGTTAGAATGAAAATAGTTAAGAAACTATTAACTATTTTTCTTCTTTCTCCCCCACATCAATTATCAATAAGGTATGAAAAATAAGGTAGTGGTTTTCATTTTGCTATCACCATTGAAAGCGCCTTAATTTAAACACTCAAAATTTCAGAATTCACCTAATTTTATTAGAAATGATTTAGAATAGTGCCTTGTCTACTTCTCCAGGTTTTTTACATAAAAAAAAAACATTATAGTAAAACTATTACATTTGAGACTTATTATGGTTAGGTGTGGGTATTTAGCAGTGTGGAAGGATTTTTAGACCTAAAAATATCATAAGTAAGCTAATATCTCCATTATTTAATGTCGTAAAGTTATTCTAATCTAGGGCTGACGCAATTGCTTCTGTAATATGCAAAATTATAAATAAATAAATCTGACAATAGCTGTCCCAATCTTCAACTCTATCCAGCAGAGCAGAGGTACTAAATTGACATTGTTGACATCAGCTCAGAGCAGCCCAAATCTTGTGTTAGGTCATGTTTGGGGTTATGTGTTTGCAATAAGGCTTCTAGACTTTTGTTCTTCCAACTAGATAATTGCTATTTAGACAGAGTTTTATAGTTTATCTTAGCAATTTTTTAATGAGTGAGTGCTTTACTGTAAAGCACTATGTTAATTTGCTAGTTTCTGCATTACCATATCGAATATAGTCTGGAGGAGTGTTTTCATGCACATCCATTCATAGTATATGATTTCTTTTGAACTTTACAACCACAAAAGTAATATGTTGATTATGGAATCGAAATCAATTTAGTACTTATGAAAAGAAGATATCATTGAACTTCTATAAAATGGTTTCACGGGATTCAACTAATTGTCTCGTTCCTAAGATAATATCGTTCCACACAACTACACAAGAATACATTTGCTTTTGCTCTACCAAGCTCTTTTTACGATCAGTAATCGAGTTTACCAGAATGAAAAAAGGTTGAACCCATCTAGATGAATAAAGAAACTAATTCATGAAACTTGAAGTTTGGCAGTTGTACAAAGGATGGAGTAATCAATGAGGTAATTAAGAGAATGTTAATTAAGATATCTTTGCATATGCAGAGCATGTGAAGCCAATCCTTTCACATCTCACTCTATAATTCTCAAGGACATTAAAGAACATGAGATAACAAGGGTTTTGAATCTTTGATGGTGCATTTAGATCATAAACCAACCACAATAAAGAACGATAGATATTGTACTTGGGCTGCACAAGGAGGATATGGTATCAAGTATCAACATCATTCTAGAGAGTTAAGAGTAACCAACCACTTGGGAAAAGCTGAGACTTGTTTCAGTCTAGTGAGATTAATTAGATCCAATGTGTTTAAGAAGGTGGTTGTAGAAGTTTCATGGTAAGTGATGGATTGTTGCTCTGGTTTATGCACTGTCATCGACTGTTGGAATCAGAATGTGTTTTAAGACCATTAAATTGCACAAAATGATTGTTAGCGAGCTCGCGTTATCTATGAAACAACTGAGGCAGAGTGACCACAAAACTATTACTTTTCTATTCGAGTGCAAAAATGGGATCCTAAGAATTAAGTTACATTGCAAGGAGCAGATCCACTAACCTCCTGAGATGATGAGGAAAGTAACCCCATAGCAGCCCAGATTCCGAAACCCGTTACACATTTTGATAGGGCCCCTGACAACAGTTAACTATTGAAATCCCGAAGGAACCCGTCTAATTGTCGAGGAAACCAGCAAGGGAGGGGGGTGCAACCCTCCATCCCCCTCGGGATGCACGAAGGGTTGGAAGGCGCACATCCCGAGGGGGGTGGAGGGTTGCACCCCCCTCCCTCGCTGGTTTCCTCGCCAGTTAGAATTTCTGATCCCGAAGCATGGAGATCCATCTCGCCGCATCAAAGAAATAGTCAAAGAATAATTCTTTGTCCAAGTCCAAGCTCTCCAGCTCACTCAGAGTAATCCAGGGCTAAGACTTCGTCATAGCATCTAACCTCTACAATACTCTTCCTGCCTGGCTATAGATTTTGTCTCTTTTCCTCGAAATTTATTTCCAAGCACTGAGCAATGGAGTGAAACTCTTCTGCTTCCTTTGAAAACAAGCTGATCCTTTTTGAAGGTCATACACCTTACATTAGAATTCCAGGTTCAGTAGCAATTAAACCATCCCAATTACTACCACAGGATTCTAACATGTTACTCTCCCTGATTTTCGATCAACCAAACGCGTCTAATTAACAATCAGAAAGCAGGTAAAACATTAACAAAACTACACACTTCGCTTCCTTAGGAATATCCAAAATGTTCAAGCAGAGTTTTGCAATATGACCCCAATCGTACATACAGTTGAACTTTAATGTCAATAATCAAGTTATGTGTAACGAATTTTTATTGCTTTCAAAGTAGCCAAATTACTCAGTGGATGAGGTTTCGCCATACCAATTGCTCTCGAGTTAGATCTACAATGAAGTAATTTACTTGGTGAGAATGTTGACGGATCAATTCTGCTAACAATCTGTCAAACCGCCCAGTAGTAACGGGGTAGAGCATCAAAATGTAGCCTATCCACTCATCCAAACAACATAAAGGAAAAAACAAAATCTGTTGAGCAGTCACACTCTTTTGATTGATGATGTCATCACCCGACTATGCCTCAATTGTGTAGCTGCTGGACAATGTCAACATGTCATTTTGATTGATGAATGGGACAGAGCCAAAGATTTTTCTTGAGGGGGAAGTGAAGTGATAAATTATAGTTAATTAATAATAATATAATAATTAATTATTTAACATAATTTTTTAATTTGAATAATACATAAATAACTATACAAAACAACAATTGCTAAACAAAACTTCATCTAATCTATAGAAGAAAAAAAAATGGATCCAACAAACTACTTTGTAGGAGCACAAAAGATAAATCTATAGGGGACAAATCAAATTGGTATATAAAGTTAAGGGTAAAAATTCATTTTGTTTACAAAAAAAAAAAAATTGGGTTATTTTGTAATTTGTCCCCTATCAAAAATAGCTAATTAAAAGTTACCTCCATCATTAATCACTATTGCAATCTCCCTCAGGACTAGCAGTCAACATGCGTTGACTATCAATCAAAATGCTCATATTGATTACCAAAATGCCCTCCAAACAATAACCCACAGATGAACTTCAAGATACAAACATGTATCTTAAGGAAAATTTAATGAGTCAAATTTTTCATGTGTCTCCAAAAAAATCCTATTAATAAAATACAAAATTAGACATCGATATACAAATTCGTCTTGAGAAAATATTTTAACAAAATTCTTCTTCCTCAAAGTGGACAAGAGAGGTTGGAGTTGCTGGTGGCTATGGTGAAAAATGAAAATAAATCAAGCGGAGAGGGAAGGGGAGGAAGAGAGGAGGAGGCGGGGGGTTGTCGATCTCGCAGTAAACTGAGAGAGGGAGCATAAAAGAAAAAAATGGGGCAAATCGTCGGCGTCGCAGAAAACAGAAGGAGAGATGAAGGGATGGGTGTAACACCCTTGTGTGGAAGTTGCCAAACTATCTTGTGTGGACAAGATCTGAGGCTGACACAATACCTTGTGTAGGCGAGCTCCGAGGATGACAGACTACCAAAGGGTAGTTATAATCCGATATCGCTTAGACGAGGGAAGTCATAACAGCTCAAATGAGAATCCCCGAGTGCCATCTCCCTAAAGCCATTTGTCTTGGTCATTGTCAAGCACTACTAGCAGTAGGCTTCCTGGAATAAACATTAGACAAAAATCTAAAATGGCTTCCTAAAATTTTTTGTCTTGGTCATTGTCAAGCACTACTAGCAGTAGGCTTCCTGGAATAAACATTAGACAAGAATCTAAAATGGCTTCCTAAAAAATTAAAGAGGCTCGCATACACAAATTTACTACCCATAAAAGAAATAGAACCCCCCGTGAGCTCAAATTTTGAAGAGGTACAATAACACAAACCCGATCCCCACTCTTAATTATGACCTACAAGCATTCTGATCTTCATTAATCAGGTTCATCTTCATTAGTCAGGTTCATTATAACAGTACCAAGTTCAATTGGCACTAGAGTGAGAAGGTATGAAAATGTCCTGTAACAATCTGGCGATGGCCAAGTAAGTGGTCCTCATGCCACTGGCATGTCTCATGAGCAGCCGAAACGCATGTCCCAACAGATTGGAGGGCTGGTGCTTTGCTTCAGTTGGATCTTTGCTTGTCATAAATACATGCCTTTCAAACGATAGGATTGTTGGCAAGAATGGAACTCACTGGGAAAGTCTGCGAGTCTGCAGCCATAATGACCATTGCGGCAGTTATTATGAGCAGAGGTAGCGAGTTGGGCATTTTCAGAAAATCTATAGGAGTATGAAGATTCTAAGCTACAGCTGAATTGAAGACTCAAATAATGAAAGTGAAGAAAGGTTTCAGGATGTTCTCAAGTGCTTTAAAGGACAATTTCGTGCAACTCAAGCAGTGTGATCAAACATTAGATATCAGAATACATTTGAATAGTTCACACAACCTATGTAGGGAGGAAAACAATGCTTCCTATATTTATATGCATAGAAATGCCAATGACAATGCTAATTCAGACATATTAAAATGAGTAGACTTGTCTGCCACTGCCAACTATGGCAATTAGCTTCAATTTTTTTTCTACCTCAAAGTTTCATTCAATCATCGACACAAAATCCAGCAAATGTTAAACATTATCAGAAATTGTGAAGATCCATATACATACCAGTGTAACATGAGTTCCATGCCTATGTCGGGTTAGATAAACAACTTTGCAAAAGCGTCTTGTACTATTTTCAGTTGAGTTCCCATCATCACTTCCAAAAGCTCATATTGCATTGAAATAAAGCAAGCAACAAAAGGCTCTGCCTGCATAAAAGGCACCCTCATATTCAGTCGACAGCATTGCAAACTTGTAGAATTAATACTAATGAAGAACAGCTGAATATTTGTGAATAAAGCTTGTAAAGAAAAACTAAAACTTTGGTTATTCGTTGTGACTATCCCAGCTGTTTTAATCCATCATTATCAAAGCCTTATCCCAAACCGTAATATCAGATGCATGCAAGAGCATGATCCCTCTATAGTCTATCGTACAAACGAGTTTAAGAAACACAAACTCTTCGAAAATTTGTCGTATCCGACACACGACACTCGCTCAACACGTGTCGGACACTTGGTCAACGTGCGGCAAGTGTCAGACACATGGTCAATGCGGTGAACGTGTCGAACACGCCTTCGATACACCCAAAACTTGGTTAGGACACAATCAAAACTCGAAAACCAACTTTGTTTTATTTTTTACTTTTAGATGTTTGCAAATAACCACGTAATATAATGGTTGTTGATCTATCTGAAGTGAATGACTATTTCAATTGTGATTTAAGACAAATAGGGCAAAAAGACTCTAAAACATAGAGGTAATCTATGCTTCTTATTTTTCTCTCATTGTTTCTTCTCTCCTTTACTATACTTTTTCTCTACTTTAATTTTTTCTTGCAACAATGTCATCTTCTTCAAGACACTCTAGGAAGACAATTTATTAGATTATTATTTATATTTATATGATTTATTAAAAAAATAATATGACGTGTCGACATGTCTCCGAGTCCTAGTTTTTGGAAAATTGTCGAGTCAGTGTCCGACCAGACGTGCGTGTCCGTATCCATGCATCCTTGAGAAAAACTATTCAGTTACTAAGATGTTTTCCTTAATTATTCAGTTGAAGCTAGTTTTAGCTTCAGTTATTTGGAAAATAAAATGAAAAAGGAAAAATATGGAGAATCCTAAGCAAAAACAAAAGGTTGAAACTCGTTTTCAAAGAATTTATCTTAGCCAATGAATAGTTGTCCAAGTTTGTCAGAAAACTTTTGAACATTGGTACTAATTGTAAACAGTCTGGCCGCAACACAAGGCCACCTCATGTGCATCTAAGTACACCTATTCACACTTCATGGTTTGCTACAAGATGCTAGGCATGCCCTTGATAGCACATTATTGTATTCCATTTCTCGTCAACTGTCGTAGAAAAACAAAATGATGTGTTTCATCATGTTTCAAATAATGACATTTGTAAAATCAATTTACTTCATTATATATTATTGTGAAACTGGAAGTTTTGGTAAACATTATTTTGCATTCTGTAATGCAAAACTAGTGTAACTTCCGTTCAACAAAATCAGATAATGATATCACTAGCAAGCTATGTCAAACTTTATAAATCTACACCCAGGCTAAATAGTTTTAATGTGCATTTAATCATCCAATGCAACAACTTCTAGAAGTTGGACAACATTATGTTTTTCGGAAACAAACCTAGCAGTTTCTTTCTGAATGGATGCATGTTATATCCTTTAGCATATGAGCACTTCACTTTCTCTTTGTTAAAAGAGAAACCAAATCAACTCGACTCCTGTGTATTCAAACCCCGTGACCTTGATCTTTATGTTTGATTTCCAACTCATGGGATTATGCATGCAAATCTTAGTGGGTTCCTTTTTTCTTTTTCTTTTTTTATATTCCTTTCTGGTCAACATAGTAATACGAAATACCAATTCAATCAAAAGTCTTGAGAATTTGATTTCTTGGCTTTGTTACAAATTTCAAGCTTTCTATGCCACTTACATGAGTTTCCTTCAACCTCAATTAAAAGGTGCCTAACTCATCATTCTCACTTTCGGAAAATCAATCCGGAATCATATTTTTTTCATTTGCGAAAACCAAACTGGACAATTTTCTCTGATGCCTCACTCACTCAATCACAATGCTAACCAATCACAATGTTCACAATCTCTTATTGATATCATTTTCATTGCTTTCTTAATCATAATTAATCCAAAGTGGATCTATCTATTCATTCTCCAACTTCAACTTTCGTCAAGGAAATCAATCTCAATTTGTATTCTATTTCCACCATCGATACCAAGAATTCAAAACCATAAATTTTGTTTTGCAACTAAACATAGAGGGTGTTTGTTTTTACTTCTAAATGGAATCAGAAGTCTTAATAAGAAGTGGACCACCTTGTTTAGAGTGTTTGTTTTTAGTTCTAATCAAAAGTTCTACTTCTGATTGGAGTAAGCAACAAAGATGTGCTGATCAATTAGCACTGAGTGTTAAGTCAAAAATTATTCCAATAATAACCTTAACATAATTTTATAATGACAATTGTTGCCCAGCTAAATTTTAACGGCACACATTCATTCTTTTCACAAAGCATTGTGATTCTACATACTTTCATAAGGAATCGGTAAGAAACTTATCTCTTTTCTCTCCTTCATCTTTATTTTCTTTCTCTGTATTTTCAAGTTTTTTCCATCTCTCTAACTCTCTCGAGCAAACACCCATGACTGTCTCAAGTATTTGAATCACGTGAACAAACCGATATGGTTAATTTACGAGATCGTATTGCAAACGAAATATTAGTAAGAAATTTGGTTTGATAATTTTGTTTAAATGTACTTTATTATATTTCGATATTATTGTAATGAAATGTATTGTAACATTTCTAAGATTTGAATAATTATTATTATTATATATGATTTTAAGCATAATATTTATGTCATAAATTTGTTAAGCTCAGTGGAGGCAAATTTGTCAAACAATTACCATTTAGCGCCTAAAAATAAACACCTTTTAGCCCGTTCAAAAGCAAAACAAAGAGTTTATATTCTGGAGTTAGAAGTTAGCTTCGACGCACTTAAAAAAAACAAACGCCCTCGTACTTTAAATTCGCAAATTAACTAATGAGTAAATAATTAATTTAACTTGGAAGGGAAGAATTGATACCTTTGAGTAATGGAAGAGTCATCTTGATCCTCCCCTTCTTCTTCGATTCGCTTTCGCTTCCGATTCTGACTCAGTTCCTCCACTCCTTTCGCAATCTGCAACTGAGTCTCCATCACCAACCGAGTCATCTCCTTCTCCGATTCCAGTCTCCTCCTCTCCGCCTCCAACCGCGACACCTCCCTTGCTTTCATCATCTCCATCTCCGCCGCTTCCATCCTCAACATCGACTCCGTCACTGTTCTCAAGATCGCGTTCAATTCGCTCGGCGAATCCGAATCCGAATCCGAACTCGTCTCGAGATACGAGTCATCGTCCTCAAGATCAGCAGAGTTGGGCGAGTCAGGAGGAAGTGCGCCGGGTAAGAAACCCGCATCGAAGGCGCACGTTAGACGAGTTGAACGAGTCGAGCGATCTCGTGCGCCGTGGTCCGCCATTGGCGATTGATTGCTTTCATCTTCTTCTTCGCTGCTTTTGTTCGCGCACTGAGTGAGGGGGAAAAGGTATTGTGAGTGGATCGTGTTTAAACTATCTCGCGTGTTTATTACGCCGATTGCTGCCACGTGGACCATCGATCTTTCATTGGCTCTGCTATGTGCCCCGGGTAGCTTCACTTTGTATACCTGAATTAAGCATAGTCCAAGTCCGCTCATAATGGCCAATTGAGTAATAGCTCAGTGGTATGCATATGGCAGATGGAATCACAGATTCAACATTCGAACCCTGCCAGCAGCACTTGGGATGGGAAGCCTATAAGTTAAAAAAAAACAAAAAAAAATGGTTACTCGAACAGAACCACTTGTAAACCTACATAAAACTCCTGGCAAACACTTTTTAAGACGGGGAATTCTAAATGTCGAGGAAACGGGCGAGGGACGGGACGTGGCGGGGTGGAGACCGTCCACCCCGCTCGGGATGCGCGCACCAAAAATGACGGCACGCATCCCGAGCGGGGTGGACGGTCCCCACCCCGCCACGTCCCGTCCCTCGCCCGTTTCCTCGCCATGTAGAAGCGCTCTTTTAAGACATTAGGAATGCTATTTGGAAGAACCTCCAATGCTTAAGTCATTTCCTACTTAAATGTCTAAGCACTGACAACTAATTAGAAAAATGAAACAATGATCTTTTTATGTCGAATGCATTTTTATCTATGATCTTGCTCTGTATATATAGAGTCTGAGCAATTGTCACTTGCATATAAGTTCAATGTATTGACTCATTGGTTGTATAGTGATATAGTAAGATGTAGTAAGAATGGTACACACGTGCTAGGCACGAGTTGGTCAGAGTCTGAGATACTTAGAGGGAGTTTTTTTTTTTTTTTTTAATAGAGACAGAAGTCTTAATAAGAATGGGGAATGTCAATCATCTAGCACTGAGTGTTTAATGAAAATTCATTTCAATTATCTCATCTTCTCTACATCCTCTCTATCACACGGGTAGTGTCTCCACCACCACCACCCTCCCCTCCCTTTCTCCTCCTCCTCTTCTTCCTTCACTTTTTTCTCTCGAGATTGTTTAAGGAATGGAGAGGAGTATGGAGTTGTTTTCTGTGATGGTGGAAGAGAAATCTCTATGGTGATTGGAGGAGAGAAACAAGTGGAAAATGGGAGTTGATGTTAGTTGTTTGTGGTAGCAATGAGAGTTGTGGTGGCGGATAAAATTGTCAAAAAACTAATTTTACGGCTTTTAGTTAACATCTCATTCAGATGTGAAACAAGCTGTTCGTAAGAAGCTCATTCAGATCTTCCAACTCTAGTTTTAAAAGTTAGCTTCAGAACGCTTACAAAAACAAACGTGACCTTAGATATGCCTCTTAAAATAACGAGTATTATCAAATGCCAATTGTTATGCTGTTTAACGTAACAAAGGTCGTAAAATTAGAGAGTTCAAACAGTACCTTGTAACATTAGGATCAGTGCCTAGTAACATTAGGATAGTATGATTTTCTCAGAAAACATTTACAAAAACCTACCTTCTCTGATGATAAATGCTTAACTTGGATTACTAGATTAGCATCTCCAAATCCCTCCTGAGCAATATAAAACCCTCTCTCTCACTCACTCTCAAATCCAAACCATCGATTTCAACTCCTCCAACAATGGACGAAGGAGATAACAAAAAGCTGGTCGAGACGTTTCAAGAGATCACCTCTTCGTCCAAAGACGAAGCTCTCTTCTTCCTCGAGAGCCACAACTGGAACCTTGACACCGCCGTCTCGACATTCTTCTCCGCCGAAGACAACATCCCTACCGACGCTCCTCCGCCACTGCAGCAGCAGATCAACTCACCGTCTCTATCCCCGGCTTTCTCTCCCTCACCATCTCCATTAGTTCCGGCTCCGATGGCCTCACGAGACAAGAAACCGGCGAAACCGTCCGGGAGCCGAGCCGGAGGGATCCGAACACTCGCTGATCTGAACAATAGAGACGATCCTGGCTCTGATAGTGATTCCGATGGTCCTCAAGAGTACTACACTGGTGGCGAGAAGAGGTAATAAAGTTATATTTCATTTCTTGATGTCTTATCGTTCATTAGAGTCTTTAAACCCTGGATTTTGTGTTTTTGTTGATAAACCCTAGATTTCTGGTTATTACGTCGGTTGAGATTGAGTTTGGTCATGAAAACCTAGATATGAGTTATAGGTGGCTGAATTGATCGAAATTGGTTCGTAGAATGGTAGATTGCTATTTTTGTAAGCTTTGAGAATTGAGATTGATACAAAAGTGTGTTGAACTCTAGATTTATGGATTAGATGATTGAGATTGATCTTATTTTTTGCAAATGAACTGTACATTTCAGTTTCTCTGTGATTTTTGAGGTTGTCGATGATTTATCAAAATTCATCTGAAATTTTCAATGTATATGAGAATGCAACTTCTTGTTTTCGAGTTTGATATTAATGGTGAATGTAATTCGATTTTGTGAGGTTGTATCTGCCCGAGCTTAAACTATATTACATGTTATGGTTTAGGCAAGGTTCTTGTAATCTTACAGTCTCACCTGTCTAGTCTATGGTGTAAGTGTGAATGTGCTATTCAGACAACAGATTCAAGCAAGGTAATGGAGATTTTTAAAGTGGCATGCATTATAAGTAGAGCGGTAGTACAATGGTATTGTAAAAAACCAATTTGCACAAATAAGAAGCACAGGTCACGGTTGTGAAATAATTTGAAAACTTAACTAATCAAACTCCTGACTCATATGAGCTAATGCTTTGAGACTTGATGTTGTCACGAAATTGTTAGTTCTAAATGACTAACTACTTTTGGAACTCGTTTGAATTCTATTTTGATAATCCATCCTTCGTTTTCTATAGTTTTGCATTAGACTATGGGAATTTATGCTTTACTAAATCAAACTTGTATTTTTTTTTTTTCCTGTAGTGGAATGCTTGTCCAAGATCCTACCAAAGGTGGTAATGATGTTGATTCCATTTTTAACCAAGCTCGACAATTGGGGGCCATGGAAGGACCGGCTGATCTTCTTCGTCCATCGGCTTCAAGCTCAAGAAGCTTTGTTGGGAGAGGGAGGCTACTCTCTGGCGAATCAGTGCCTTCCGCTCCTCAGCCTCCTCAGCAACCAGAGCCCATCTTTCACAATATTGTCTTCTGGAGTAATGGATTCACTGTAAATGATGGGCCTCTGAGGCGCTTGGACGATCCTGAAAATGCACCCTTCTTGGAGGTAATAATGAACTGAACTTTGTGCCCGTGTAGATGTAGTATCATGATACTGTCTAGGGGTGGGCATGGGACGGGATGGGACGGACGTCACCCTTATCCCATCATGTTTGTTCGAGATCGGGACGGATCAGGACGGGATAGACTTCGTTCCGACCCAGTGACGGAGCCAGGATTTTTGTTGAGGGGGGGCGGAGTGATGTCATAATTAATTAAATATAATATAAAAATTAGTTACTTTAACATGATTTTTTTTTTAAATATAGCAAAAAGGGGAGTACAACAAAGACAGTCATTGAAGATGATTGCTATTATATTCATTGAAGATGATTACTACTTCTAGAAATACAACAGAAGAGAAGGGTTTGAATCGTTGATTACTACTACATGAAGAAAAGGAGGACGAGATTGGGTTGCTTACGATTTTTTTGTGGAGATGACCAACACAGTGATTAATGAAGGCACCTGGTACCTAGAAGAAGAAGAATAAGGTGGTTTGGATCCTACTGGATCTTGTGAAGATGAGCTCAAATAACTCAATAGTTATAGATCTTTGAAGATGATGAAATATGGGGGTTTCTCTCATCTTATCCAATCGATGGAGTGTGAAGAAGAAACTGTGGATTTTGGTTTCTTTGAGGAGCAATTATAGCTGGCCTGGGAAACCAGCCTGGTTTTCCTGCCTGGGGGGCGAAAATACATTTTTGCCCCCCTCTTTAAAACACATTTTTGGAGTATGTGTTTAAAGAGGGGATTTTTGCCACCTCTGGTTTCCCAGGCCCGCTAGAATTTCTGTTCTTTAAGAGATTTGAGGGATTTGAATTTGATATGTACATTATTTGAAAGATGAAGTCCTGGTTTAAGTGAAAAGTGAGAATAGAGGGGCAAATAAAAAAACTAATTGGGGGACAAATAAATAAATAAATCTCAAAAGTCAGTGGGGGCAATTGCCCCCACGTAAATCCGTGCCTGTTCCGACCTCATCTCGTCCCAAATGGGTTCAGGACGGGACGGGATGAGCATGTACTAAATAGTCCTCTAATAAAAAATAACAAAAGAATTTCATCTCACATTGCTCACACACCAATAATATCAAATTTATGTGCATATAACTTTCTGTATAACAATATTAAATATATAAATTTTGTGAGGGTTACTTTACAATGAAATTAAGTTTGTTAAGTGAATGATGGGAGATGGAAGGAGCTCCTCCATAGACCTGTCTTGCATATTTTTCGCAAGAGTTAAAATATCATTCATATAAGTTACAATTAGGAGCATTGTTCTCCAACTACATAACTCATAGTGCAAAACTAACCCAAACCATCATTTGTTTTTATTTTCTTCAAAAATAATTGTCCTATAATCAATCTAAAATGTGAAAAAAACATAAATTTTCATAAGGTATATTTGACCTAAAATATCAAAATTGAAGTTTCTACCTAAACAAAAAGTACAAAATCAAGTAAATTTTCAAACAATGAATGTTTTGATTTAATTTCAACACATCCTAAACTGTCATTTAAAATAGTAGTTTGATTAAAATTAATAATAATAAATATTAAATAAATAAATTTTTGACAAGATTGGTGGGATTAAAACCATTCCAATCCCATGCTACTCTAGATCGGGGCGGGACTGGATCGAGATGGTTTGATCAATTCCAAAAAGATCCGAAAAAAATTGAAACGGGATCGAGATCGTGGGTGGGATGCCAGACGGGATGCCCACCCTTGATATTGTCTGGCAATCAGCACATATTTAAATATTTTCTTTGGAATAAAGGAACATGCTATTCTTCTTCATATGACACGTATAAATTTGTTGTTTATGTGCACTATTAGTGGACATTCCATATTTTATTACCTACCTTATATCAACGTTTTGTTTGTTTCATGTTTTTTTTATAATTTATTTATATTTTTTGATCTCAAAGATATTCCTTAGTGTCTTCTTACATGTTGTATATAGGAGAATGAGAGCGTAAACATCTAATCGACAAACAAACACATCAAAATCCTTGTTTAGCTTGTTTGGATCCTTGTGATAGATGCTAGACTCAAAAGAATTAGTATATGGTTTAAGGACAACTACGGATCTACTTGGAGTTCATCTTGTTTAGAATTCTTTTATATAGATATAGGACCACCTCTTCTACCCCATCCCTGAATTTCCATTTGTGAAATTCAAGGGGCTGACTTCACATTCAACATTCAACAAAAATACATGGATCAAGATATATGGCTTCATTGTGACAAACTTACTCTACAAACTTCTTGATATGGTTTTAATGACCAATTAAATATCCTCTGGGCTCAAGAACATGAGAGCAGATATTTCATAGATTTTTTATATTGTTAACCAATATTTTAATCCTCTCACCTTAGCTCATGTTTTTCTCTCTTGCTCTTAATTTCTTCACTCCACTCTACTTGTTGAAAACATGATTAGTTGATTGTCCTCTTTTTGAGCACTATGGAGAACCATACATTAATAGTTCAGTCCTCATTTCTGGAAAGATCGAGGAAAATGACACCCTAGTGCATTAACAAGAGAGAATGCAAACGAATATGGTTAATGGTTCTTGGTCATAATTCCAGGATACATGGTCAGCCTCGATTTTCATTCCTAAGCTCATGAGGATCTCTGAGGTAGGGATGCGGTCATGAAACATTTGTCATGAAATAGGAAGGAAAACATAGAACATTCAACATGCGCCTAGGATTGTAGATTAAGTGTGAAGAAATTGGAGTTGCAAGTATCAAACCCTTGTATGAAACTAACACACCACTTACTATTGGTGCATTTGGAAGTGAAAAAACAATGGTCGAATGTACAATAAAAAACAAATTAGTGATAAAAGGATGGAGTGACATCTTCGTTATCTTAAAGCAAAGTTTATGTGACGAAAGTCGAACTATACAACAAAGCCTCCTCTCTTTGCATGGGTAAGGACATGATTTTTCTTAGGGGGAGGAGATTCCCTAGCTATTGTAAGTTTGTAACAAATTCAACAAAAATCACCAAAAAACCTCAACAATGACATTAGCCACTCTGAATGTAGGATGGAGGCCGGCCCCTGAATCTAAACAATAATCTTAGGCACTCAGAGCTCCTCCATCCATGAACAACCACATCCGGGAAAGGTCAATATAACCAACGCCACACCAATGTCCAGTTTAACTGTGCCCCTCAAAATAATTACATGTTACTTAAGTTTCACAATTTCTCCCAGTATCGTCATAAGTTGCCGAGGCCTTGGCTTTACCCTTGCCTTCTCTGGGTAAGACCCTAGGTTGTTCTACTACCTTTAGAATAGAACCACTATGCTCATATTCTCTGCATGAAGCCACTCTTATGTTGGATGTAGACATAGTAGATGTTGATGTGCTCTAGTTTGAGCTTTGGCCACAACTATAGTTTTGCAGTCGTCAATTAGTCTCATTCAGTTATTCTTCCTGATGATGAACTCATCTGAGTGAATGAGTGGAAGACTTAAAAATAATCTCGTATTTGGTTCTATTTATATTATGAAAAACTATGATGGGAAAGTCAATTTGAGTCATAGTGCAACCTTTCTGAGATCTCCTACCAAGCCATTTGAGCCTGCCAATAACCGACCTGCTAGTGACATTCTCAATTTTGGACATGGAGTTCAGGCCCAAAAGCATCTTTTCACCGCATGCTTCCTTTCCACTTTTAGAGGTCTCCCATCTCCCGTTACAAGAAAATAAGAACCGCCATTGGCAACGTTAGTATCTTGTCGAGCTCGATAGATGCCAAAGGATTGGAATAAGGCTCTCAATCAATGATCGTATGGAAAACACTACATGCGTCTTAATCTTATTATTCTGGACTGAGAGTAATTGTCGTTTGGCGTAAATTCTGGAAAGAAATAGCTGATTGAGATGGTCTTTCACCTTCAAGTCTGAAATAATATCTCTCACTGCTAGCTGTATGCATCAAGAAAATCACATTTAGAGTTTCTTTAACCCATTATCTTATTGTGGAACACAATCAGTGAGCCTCAAATATATGCTTTGGAGGTACTGTTGGGGGAAAGATGGACTGAGCATAGAATATGTAGAATATTTCAAGGTATCAAAGAGATGCTTTGGAGATATGCCTATCTTGGAATTTGCTGAAGGATGTATATTTTGACTCTTTCATGTCTCTTTGATACAATTTGATGATTGAGTGATGTTTGCTGTATGTATTTTTCTTTGGTTTATGTCTTGCTCCCTCACATTGTTCTTCTTTCCCTGCCCTCTGCATCCTTCCCATATAAATGAATGAATGAATGTTGATGGCCGTACGCCAATAGATGAAGTTAACACGTGGTGCAACTTGGGGTTTCGAGAACATTGACTCACTAACGTCATTGGACCTTTGGTTTTTTGTGAGCATTACCTGATGAAGGAGCAGTAGGATTTGACATGAACACCCATCTCCAACTGTCTGGCATGACTCTTAACGACATTAAGCAGACCCAACAGCTTAATAAAGTTTAGTTTCCTAATCACAAGGCATATTCAGAGGCTTAAATCCCATAGCAAAGCCTACAGTCCATAGTTGATGCACTCCTGAAACGCTCCTTTCTTCTTATTAGATATGAGAAATATTGATCTGAATGCTTCTTTCAAAGGTTTTTCACTTAAGGTGTTGTCAACCTTTTTGGCTTTCTGTTCTCTGCTCTATGTTTTATTGTATGAACTGTACTAGGTAATTCCAGAGTTCCATATTATCCAAAAGTTACTGTTAGGATTCATCTTCATCAATGTTGCAGTGCCATGCATTGTATTTAATTTTAATTTTTATTAATCTATTTTCAAATTGATCGTTTGTGCTATTTCCATATGACCAATACTGTAGTTAGGAATGGTATACGCTTTTGATTCAGAAATGGGAAAATTGTCTATTAACATTTGACCTTTGGATATCCAATATCCAATAAGATGATAATACCATTACAACAAGTTATTGTCTATCTGCATTTAAACAATAATCCATGAAGTTACCAAAAAGGTGCTCCAGTGGTTATATTGTTTCAATGCTTCAAATTAAGGCCACAAGTTGTCTTTGGCGTAATTGCATTTATCTGATTTTGCACAACCTTTTTATCATTAATGATGTTATCGACATTTTAATGGGATTATATGTTGTACCTGATTTTGCATGGCCTTTTGACCGCAATGAATATAATAGGACGCATTTCTGATCATTTTTTGTGCATTTACACCTGACCATACATGAAAGTTAAATTGAAAGAATGATGTTTTCTATTGTTACATGGTATGGTGACATTGATGTTCATTATCCTTCTGATCGACTTCTAAATACAGAGCATCAAGAAGTCTGAGTGTCCGAAAGAGCTTGAGCCGGCTGATAGGAGGTCCCAAGTTCATGTTAATCTCACTAGACGTGATGAGAACTGCCCAGTACGTCCATTTACTCTATTGCTTACTGGCACTCATTTTTATTATATTTGCATTTTCTTACAGCCTTGTGTTTTTTTTGTGTTTAAGCAGGAGCCAGAGAAGCAGCGTGTTCCGTTCCAAGGTGCAGGAAGAACATTAGGTGGCAGCACCGATGACGCTGAACAAACTGTTGCTGCTGCTGCTGCTGCTGCTCCTGTTCCTGTTCCTCTCACCGGCGCTCCATCCCCATCTGTGGGTCTGGTTGTAGACCAAACATTGCCCTCAACTTCTATCCAGCTCAGGTTAGCTGATGGTACCCGCATGGTTGCGCGCTTCAACTACCACCATACTATTAGCGATATCCGTGCCTTCATCGATGCTTCAAGACCTGGCGCTCCTAGAACTTACAAGCTGCAGACTGTAGGTTTCCCTCCCAAACAGCTTACAGATGTGAGCCAGACAGTAGAGCAGGCAGGCCTTGCAAACTCGGTTGTTATCCAGAAACTTTAAGGTGATTGCAGAAGGGTTTGTGCATTTCGGGTTGGAACTCTACTTTAAGTTCAATAACTAAAAGTACTATTCTTTCTTGCAAACTTCAGTATTATAGATGGTTGGGTTTACATGATACTTTCAAAAAAGTACTTCAGTTTCACGTTTTCACAGGCACGATATCTACTTATGTTCAAGGTAATACAGGAAATTAAATTTGATGGATTTGTTTTTGATTTATTTGTCCAAAATCTGATTGGTTGTGTGACTTGATTATGTCCATACTTGATGTGATGCATTTGTAGCCGTTGCTCCGTGTTAACTGCAAAAATATCAATGGCTTCAAATGTCAAATACCATCTCTTGTGGGAGGTTTTGGGTATATGGTTCCCTGCAGGCATGGTTTCTCCATTGGAGCATTCTTATGTTTATTTGGGTTACAGTGATGTTCAAAGAGAGAGAGGGAGCTGACGCAAACACTTGTGTGGTTTTGTTGATGGATCACAATTCACAACCAATTCTTAGCCCTGAGTTGCTCCTCCGTTAGTCTTGAACTGGATCATCCATCCCCTCCTTGGCACTGAAGCGTGCTTTTCTCTTTCCCAGGCCAGAGCAAACCAAATTTCTTTACGCCAACCCAATCGAATTCCCCAATGAAATTGTTACCAAAATCCCCAATGAAATTGTTACCTTCCCCTTTCTCTGCCAATTTCTCAGCTCTTTGGAGCTGATCAAGACAACGAAACTTGCTGAAATCTAACAATTTGGGCATCTTCTAAACTTTGTCTTTCAGATACCCATTAGTCCTTTTGATCACTCCTCATCGCATGTCATCTTTATCCATGCAAAATCTCCCCTCCCAATTGTAGCTTTGGAAAATAGACGAAACTCTTTGCCTCCCTGTCTCAAAGAATTTATTGGATGATGGGAAACACGAGAAAGAAAAACTTGTTAAACATGGGAAGCTCCATTGTAGATTGCTCAAAGGAATCTTGCAGTGACCTTAAATTAGTCGTTTGGCCACATCTTTCCAAGAGATTGGAGCAAGGGAGATCCACGCTGTTGGGCATGGTGAAACAATTGGATATGATACTTATTTGTTTTTCCTTTGAGGCCTTTGATTCAAGCAAAGTCATTATGTTTCTGGGGCTAGTAGCTGGACAGCAAAAATGTTTAGTTTAAGATCGAAGTTTCTATTTTTCTATTATATACTTGTAGTAGTATAAAGTTTTCTAAGCCATCAAAATTCACCACATGCCACCTCATGCTATTAAGATCTTACTACAAGTAAGATCGAAGTTTTCCAAGAAAATTCACTAAGACACCTAGCATCAAACTAAGCTCATGCCACCTCATGCTATTAGCTGGCTATAGGTGGACATTCACCATGTTCTACTAAGTTCTACATTATTCTACAATACTCCCTTTGGATGTTCAATGTATGTTGCCTCATTAAAACCCTTGTCAGTAAAATTCAGTGGGAAAAACCTAGATGAAAGGAAAAAGAGTACAACCTTCTTCAATAAGATGGAGGGGTGCACACATTGTTGTCTCATTAAAACCCTGAAAAAAAAACCTAGTAGGATAAAAGAATTGTGATTCAATGAGATTAACCTCACGACCACTCGGTGAGGGCACACCTCTCAACGGCGAGATCAAATAGATTTAAGATGAAGTTGATAATCATATAAAAATATGAAAGATTTAATTTCCTAGAATGACACTAACTCCTTAGTTTAAGGTGTTTAGCAAAATTGCAATCTCTATTATTCTTTCTTTTGTTTATAGTAAAATCAAATGGTCTTCCACTATTTCTTTCTTCTTCAAACAAATCTAATTAATAATAGTGACTTTGGTTTGTACCTATTTTAGTAGATTTTCTTAAAAGCCCTTGATTATTGAATTCTAAGGTTTACTTGGAGATCATTGAAATTAAGGTTTGATTGATTTTGGATATGATTTCAAGATAATGCAAACATGCTATTAACTACCAAAGTTAGGAAAATATTTTTTTTACACGAAAAGTTTGATGGTCATTGAAAATGTTCAAAAGAATATGGGCATAGTTATGCTTCAGGGAGCTTGTTCATACCCTTGCACCAATAAGGATTAAGGGATGGTTACCGAATAATATGATAAATTGCCAAATAATTTCATTTTATTTTTCTTTCATTGCTTTATTGAACCCATTTATGCGATCAAAGAAACCGAAGAAGAGAGTAATGAAGATTTTATATATGAAGAGTTTGTTCCAACAATTGAATCTATATATTAGAAAATTAAATCTTTTCTTTTTTTTTGTTTATCAACTTCATCTAGATCTATTTAATCTGATTGTTGGAAGATGTGCCCTCACCAAATGGTTGTGAGGGAAACCATGTCAAAGGAAAAAGAGTATAACTTTCAATTTTGCATAACTCATTGAATCACCACTCGAGATAACTTCATCTAGATCTAGAGTATAACTTCATCTAGATCTATTTAATCAATTTTGCATACCTCATTGAATCACCACTCGAGATAAAACCATGTCGAAGGAAAAAGAGTATAACTTTCAATTTTGCATAACTCATTGAATCACCACTCGAGATAACTTCATCTAGATCTAGAGTATAACTTCATCTAGATCTATTTAATCAATTTTGCATACCTCATTGAATCACCACTCGAGATAAAACCATGTCGAAGGAAAAAGAGTATAACTTTCAATTTTGCATACTTCAAGATGTTTCATGTGCACAATGTTGCATTATTAAAACCTTGACAAGAAAAAAAAAAGTACAACAATCATAAATCAAAGATAACATACTTTTATATGTTAGCGTAACATACATCTAGATCTTATTGTAGTATACTTCTAGATGCACACCGGGGGGTAACTTCTTGACACTCCCCCTAATAACCTCATAACTTTTAATTACTTTGACGATTACGTTGTCGCATGTCAATCTTGTATACCAATTTGATTAAGATATCTGCAGGGTTGTCACTATATCGAAAGTGTTCGGCTTCAATCACACGGTTCTTCTGAAGCTCATTTGGGTAGAAGAACTGTATTGGAATGTGTTTCGTACAATCTACTTTGATGAAGTCTTCTTACATTTAAACAATACATGCAACATTATTGTCATATATTATAGTCAATTGATCAATAAGTTTGTTTAATAGAACATCAAAAAGTAGTTGCACTGTATCTCATAAATATATAACCTGTCGGTGAGCGACCCATATGAGTGTCGAAATCTGTATATAGGTGATAATGATTAGATAAATCACAGGAACAAACTCATATCAATTGTTCCACAAAGATATATGTGAAATGTCATGCTACTATAAATCTATACAAAACTATACATTCTCAGTAAATGCACGAAAAAATACTATATCAGGTTATATAATTAGTGTCAAATTTGACACCAATGATACCCAGATATGGTACTTCAGGACCGAGTACTTTAATTAATTGATACAAGTCTTTCTTGAGATCTAAAGATTGAACGATCATTTACGTACTAAGTAGATGGAAGTTGTCTGTGTTAAAAGTGTTACAAATCTTGTCAATATACATTAATTAATGGACCAAGATTCTAGTAGTACTGCATAACCTTATGTAAGACAATTATACTACATTCTTCTGAAATTGTTCAAATCGTATAAATGGCTTTGCTTCAGGCAAAATAAACCCTTCAAAGATTTTCATGTAAATAATTGTGTCTAATAAAGTAAATCGTTCAGAGATTTTATAAATATATTTGTCTAAATTCTTATATAAATAAGTAGTTATGACATTCATAATTCGCATATCAAATTTTCAGAAACTACAATACTTAATGGAAATACAAGTATATCCATAACCGGGAATATATTTCTTTAAATGACAGGTTTTTCTGCAGAAACCCTTGTGCCACAAGTTTTGTCTTATATATGACGATCTCATTTTTCTCATTTGTTTTCTTATAAACACAATTTGAAACTAACAAGGTTTATACACTTAAGTGTTTGTACTATAGGTCTAAAGACACCATATTCTCAAGGGAAACCAATTCCGCTTAAAACTGACAGTATGCGTAATGGGCTAAGCTTAGCAATTTCGCAGTATTCAATATTATATTTCTTCAAATACTATGGGGTAGTCTATTTATTAGTCTAGATTGCATAAGTAAAATCTTTCAACAAAGTGAAGACGTATAACTTAAATGTGTGCCAAACCATTTTATCCATGCAGGACGAAACTGTGCAATAATATTCCCCATTGAAGTATCGATGAGCGAAAGCAATAAAAAATTGTAAGTAAGCTTAATTGCATCGTCAAATTAGATAGATTAGATGCAGGGGGATGAAACTTATGCGTTATATAAAATGATGTGTGATACGTAAACACATATGATACCATCTAATAAGAAGTTTACTAGGTAAATAAGGAGTACATATGTATTTAAAAGTGGAGTATGGGTTAAGGGTGACTTATTTAAACTTCTGGCGTAAAACGACATGTGATACAACAACTCGGAGAATTGTATAACCCCAATAAATTAACAAAAGCTTATCTGAATGTAAACTTCAGGCTTAATGCATATATCTCTAATGTAAGTTGTTGGCTTCTAATATTAAATATGATGTATATATTTTGAAATTAAGCAATTTTTTTCAAGAACTGGACAAATATAACACATGTTAAAAAATGTACGGTCAATTAATTATAGAATATGAGACTCTTCTGGTAACTTCAATTATTATGATAGCCTTTGTTGGGGCCTCCAATAAATTACATAAGTCCATCTATGATAGACACCTTTGTGTCTTAAATATCAGTGTTGAGAAAATGTTCTAACTTGTCAATAAATTATGGGTAGTGGCACTAACAATTAAACCGATATGATTGTCCATCATTTGCAGTTTATAAACCATACCTTCAAAGAAAATGTATGCAGTAAATCAAAAAAATCAAAACATGATATACTGCATATGTTTCAGAAATAGCAGCAAAATATATTCTAATGTAACATCATCTATAATATGTATCTTTGAGCTTAGCTAAAATTTGTAGATTTTGTATAGCAAGTGTTCTAGATCATTTCAGGTGATTTATAAAATAAGTATTAGACATGTAGTAACATTGTTGTAATCATCGTTGCTGGAGTGATTGCTTTGGCTAATGACTACTTCTACTGAAGTTGCCTTATATTCAGGGGTATTTATGTTTTGCATGTTCTCTACCTCTTTGACAGCTAAAATTGACACTTTAGAAAATATCAGGGACCATGATTTTTCATTAGATTTTTTGCATTGTCTCATGTTATAAGTAATTAACACAAAAGCATGAGTAACGTAAGACTCTCGAATTTTGCCGCAACGGGAGTAAATTTAAAGAATAAAAGGAACATTGACCATTATCTTCTTATTGCATCAAATTTGTCCATTTAGTTTTAATGGAATCTCGATATTTCTCTCATGCCTTTATTAGTGCATGACAAACATATGACCAATGTCCACATTTACTACATCTATTATAAGTGTCATCTCTAGAAGGATTATCAGTATATTTCACAGGGGTTTTATCACTATACCAGGCAAGAGTTTTGAACCATGTAGTGAGTGTTGTAATTACCAATGCTTGGGTAATTGATGGAGTTTTTATTAACCTAAATTAATAAGCTAATAAACCCTACTTGTAATACCGCAAGTGCACGACTGTCTAACTGGTAGACAATGGCAAATACGGGTCGATCCCAGGAGGATTGACGAGACAGTCGAATTCTAGAACTTATTTGATCTAATTTATAGTTGGGGGTTACAACAGATGAAAATAACTAAATTAAGAAAATGAAATTGACAACTAAAATTAAACTGATAAGATGATAGAAAAGGGACTGAGACATCGAATCCACCACAGGTTATTCGAGATTTGTGTAATCCAAATTATTGTTTTCAATAATTAACATGATTAACCTAAAGATTAATCTAAGTTCGCAATTGATTTCAGCAAAGGTATAAACCCCTAGCATTGCGTGTCTTCTTACGGCACACACAATCACAGGTTTATTTTAACTAATTCTAAACCCTAGCATTGCATGTCTTCTTACGGCACACACAATCACAGATTCAGATTAATTGATTAAAGCAAGCTTTGAATATCAATAAAAGGTACTTCTAACTACCGACTAATCTAGATAATTAATCCGAATATAATCGGTGAAAGAAAATTATTGAAATTCAGAAATCAACTATGTTTAACGCTCAAGTATATAGAAAACAATAAATTCAAATACAACAAACTCTAGGAAACCTTGTGGTTTCATCTTCGCCTCAGCGCGGGGTCTAGAAGATCATGGTGGCGGTGGTCACAGCACTAGTGTAGGTGGAATCCATCTCAGCACAACCACGAATCCCGAGAAAAATGCTGCAAATGCACTGTGGTGGTACGGAGTAGAACCGCGGGGTGCAAATAACCAACTGATTTGAAAATCAGTTGGTTCCCGCCAGAATTCGCGCCTTGTCATCTCCAGCGAGATGCGCCGCTGCTTCTTCTTCATCCGTGCTCCTCGCGAGCGTATTCTTCCTCCGTTGAAGCTCCAAAACCTACAAAAGTGAGGGAGATACGAGAGAGAGGAAATAAAGGACAAACGGGAGAGGAGCAGGGGCGGTGAAACAGGGAGGTGCTCCTTGTTTCTGCTGCTTTTTCCGAGCTCTGTTCCTCCAGCAAGCTCTAGTCCTTGCAAGAGAGAGAGAGAGGATCGGGAGATGGATGAACAGAGAGAGTGACCGAATGAGGAAGAGGAAGATAATGGAGGAGGGAGACAGGGCGGTGGAGCTCTGTCGCGAGGTGGTGGTGTGCGTGGTTTGCTCTGTCGCTAGGTGATGGTGGCTTGGACGGTGATGTTGTGGATGGTTAGGTGAGGTACGCTGCTAGAGAGAGGTCAGGAAAGTGGAGGAGGTGGCGGTTGATGGTGGTGTTGGCGAGGTGATGGTAGTTGAGACAGCAACGTGGAGTGATGATGACGGCGATGGCGGTTGGTTAGTGGCGAGAGACGAAGGTCTCTATGTCTCTGCCAAGTAGGAGAGGGGAGGAGTGGTGGCTGGAAAAAGAGATGAGGAAGAAAAAGAACGTACCAGCCGAGAGGTTTTCTCCAAAAAGGGGAGAACCTAAATAGGGTTCTCCTATTTTCTTAGGCTTGGGTTTTTAAGTTAGTTTTTTGGGCTTGGGCTTAGGTTAAATTAGGTGGACTTAGGTTTGTTTGGGTTAGGTTTAAGTATATTACCATCTACTTTGTACCACCGCTAGAATCGACCAATTAATATATCATTTCCTCAAATTGTTGCCTTTATGCGATTTCATCGTTCACGCTCAAATTTCTAAAAAAACGTGAAAATGAAATAATTAGAATAAAATATACTAATTGAAACACAAACATATATAAATTAAGGGATACATTATGTAATAATTACGTGAATATCAGTAATCACCTCTACTAAATTGATTGTTATAATCACCTCTGCTGAAGTGATTATTCGACTACCTCTTCTAGGGTGATTACCTTGGTTACCACTTCAAAGGCTACCACTTCGGGAGTTGCTATCTTTTATATAATTTATTCACCCATAAAAGGTACAACACTTGATAAATATAATAACTCTCTATGAGGTGTGTGTAATGCACGTGACATGATACTTAATAAATAAAACTCACTTATAAATATATTTTTTGACATTTATATGTTAGGCACGTATGATAAACTTTATTTTGCATTTCAAATCTGTTTTGTTTCACAAAAGTTATTTTAAGTAAGCTAATTTTAGCCGGATGACATGGCAAAAAAAATAATGATCATTGTAACAAATGCAATAAATATTAAAGCAAACAATATTTGTGCTTGAGGAATTGAATGTCTACCTACTTCGAAATAGCAATATTTGTCAAAAAGATTAATGTCTAACAACAAAGTGGTTATAATAAACACTAATTTGGGTGAAAGTAATTATACTCACACCTCACTGTAACTTGAGGAATTGAATTTACCACAGGTAGACAGTAATTCAACTTAGAAAACCCAAACCACACTTAGAGCATACATCACAACGTTCAACATCTCGATCAATAATAACACATAAGCACGCCTACCCAACTCAGCCAAATGAACTTAACTGAGCACCACCTATCTTTCCACTCATATATTTATTTTTTATTTGTTTCATTTGTTAAACCATAAGGAAAACTCATCGTTTAGAGACATTGGTATCTAGCACATACTTTGACATTTGGTATGTTTATCACCCCATCTCTCTCTATCTGGTTTCTTTACCCAATTTTCAAGAAGGTTTTGGGTTCTAAGAAAAATTAGTGAAGAATATAAACAACACAAGTGATGAGGAGTTCCGACAGAGAAAACACGCTGGAGATATTTGAGGTTGAATCTTGTGAAGAGCCAATAAGTTTGGTTGTTATTTAATGTAAATATTTTAATAGTTTGATGACAAACGAATCAATATGAAACCATAAGCAAAGTCTTCAGTTGCAAGGTACTCAAGCATTGCGAAAAGGTATACGGGGGCGCCAGTGCTGACATGCTTGGCATAGTTTTTTACCTTAAGAAACATGGCGATTATGCTTACAGGAGCTGGAGTTCGACCCTAAAAGGCAATTTTGGGGACGATCAATGTCAAAAGAATAAGGAAAAGAAGCCGATGAGGTATTGATTGCTATCTTAGCATTCAATCTCTCTCTTATTGGTTATTCTGAGGATTGGATTTTCTCCTTATGTTTGTGGTGCATACATGACGAAAATTTACCAATAATTTGCCCAATTATCAGCACCACCATCAATGGCACTACTAAACACCACATGAATCGAAGCGGAGACTCCTTTGTTATTCTAACATGTGTGATACTTTTATGTGTGTGATGAGGGGTATGAGATTTATACAAAGTTTGAATTCCAAGCATGAAATGCCGTCATGGAAACTGTGTTTTCTTGTGGGGCAACATCCACTAGATGAAAACGATCACATTAAAATTCAAAAAAATATAAGCTCTTGCTTGAATTATTTACCTCTAAACTCTTTTGAACGAAGAGTATGGAAAATGAAAAAAACTTATCTTAGCTAAGCTTCATGCTCAAATGCCCTTAGATCGAAGTGAAATATAATAACCTCGTATCACTCAATTGCTCGGAGCTTCACGCACTCAACTGGTTGGAACTTCGTGCGTTCAGTTAGTCAGAGCTTCGTGCTGATAACATGTTGTAATATATACTTGTAATAATATAAAGTTTTCAAGCCATATCAAGTCTTACCGTTGCATGTACATGAGATCTCTATTTTCTTATTCATATTCATAAAGTAAATTACAACTTATTTACAGGCAAAAGTAAATTTACTAAAGCAAGACACCTAGTATCATACAAGTCAAACTCATGAGGCATGAGGTGGCTATAGGTGGAAATTGACCATGTTTTACCAAGTTCTACACTCTTCTACAATAAAAGTCAAATTTTAAGCCCGGTTTCTAATAGAAATCTAGCATGTTGCTATTAGGGGTGGGCATCCCATCCCGCGATTTTGAACCCGTCCAAATCTCGTCCCGATTTTTTTGGTCATTTTGGGATTGATTAAACTCA
Source organism: Berberis vulgaris (assembly GCA_963556465.1). Lineage (NCBI taxonomy): Eukaryota > Viridiplantae > Streptophyta > Magnoliopsida > Ranunculales > Berberidaceae > Berberis > Berberis vulgaris. The sequence continues at coordinate 4,961,720 of OY747125.1, forward strand.
TCCCGATCTAGAGTGTGATGGGATCGGGATGAAGATTTTCAATCCCGCCTATCACATCTCATCCCGAACTTTTTTATTTAATATTTATTATTATTATTTTTAATCAAAATGCTCTTATAAATTAAAGTTTAGGATGTGTTGAAATTAAATCAGTGTAAGATGAAATTCTATATGAAATCTAAATGAATTGAATCATTAATTCTAAATGAAATTTGACATTTATTTGTCTTCCAAAAAAAAGTTTAATATTTATTTATGTAATATCTATTATTATTTATGATGTAAGTTATATGTATATAAATTTGACATTATTGGTGTGTGAGTAATGTGAGATAAAACTTTTTTTGTTAATTTTTTTATTGGAGGGCTATTTAGTAAGTGCTCATTCCGTCCCGATCTCGTTTGAGATTCGGGATGAGGTCTAGCCCATTCCGTCCCGTCCCGATCCCGAATAAATGGAATGAGATAGGGAAGGGTCCATCTCGTCTCATCCCGTCCCGTGCCCACCCCTAGTTGCTATCATATTTTTAATTTTCAGCTAAGAAAGGCTAATAGGGTGAGCATGGTATGGTTAGGTTTAGTATTATGGTCGAACCAATACGGTTTTGTATAATTTTTCGGTGTGGTTCTTTTTTTTTGGGTTTTTTAGATTAATACTGTATCACCGGAACAATACTATTTTGGTTCGTTTCTAATTGTGACATCAATAACAAAGTTTTCATTGATTGAAGATAAAATTACATCTAGATTTTAGTATGGTCAACTTTTTTTTACGACTAATTTATATTTTCCCCAATCCACCCCTACTGTGCACAACAAAATAAAAATAACACCCACCACCCGTATTTAATAATTAAAAATAAACTAATTTACTATTTAGTTTGCTTTTTTTTTTTTCTTTTCCAAAACGTGGTTCAATGATCAATCTAATTTGGTTTCGGGACGGTATATGATATAGTTCCGATTCGTTTGATGTTTTGGAAAATTCTGCTCACCTGTAAAAGCTATCATTCTTTTCAATGTTAACTTGATAAGAAGATCGAATATATTTTCAAACCAAATGCAACCTTAAGTTAGCACTTACTTATTGTTTAAATATTGAAAAAAGTAAGTCTTAAATGTTTGTACTGAGGATCAAATGATCCGATATGCTTAAATTATTGATTAATATCAAATAAGTCAAAAGCATAGAATGATAATAATATATATTTCCTTGATATGGTGTGGTGATATTCAATAGGATGATAGTTGAGTTAGGGTAGGGTGGTGGGCATCTTAAGATCCATTCATGAACACATATGGATTGGACAAGACTAAAATTGATTGAGTTTGTCGGCCAACAAAGACATTTTAATGCTAACCCATAAAGATTTTTTCAATGGTCTTAGAGGGTCAGCTTGTGCAAACCACACACAAACACTTACATTATTATAAACTTCATTAACATCCTTTGTTAACTAATGGAAATTAAGGGGTGACCTAATATCTGTTTTTTCTTTCTAGTTTCATTTGTTATTTAGAATACTAATTTTATATATTTATTGAGATATAATTTAGACACCAACCCAACCCAACCCTATCATGGATTTAGTGTGTAAGGTTAGTGTCCCTTCTTTTGGAGTTGTGAATGTGATATTTCTACGTCAATTGGCTTGTCATACCTACTTTATACAGATTCTTGCCAATTGACTGTTGAGCAAAAGGAATAGAATACAGGGTGTCAAAAGTCATAGGAAGAATATATCGAATAAACTTTCTTGTTCCATGATAGTATTTAATAATTGTTATATAGGTATAACAATAATATTTTTATTCATAAATAAGAAAGAAGCGTATCTAAGTTATACCACGATAGCGAAAATTGAACTCTGCGGTACTTTCAAAACGTTTAGTTAAGAATTTTTTTTTTTTTTTTTTTGAAAGATAAGCGTGTCGTACGTGGATATAGAATTTAAGACGTGAGACTTAAACCATCACAATCTTAACCATCGAATCAAACTATCATTGGCTTAATTTGTTTTCTGAATTTCATATCATCTATTGATTGTGTTATCTGTTTATCTTTTTTTCTGGCCCTTTTTCTTCAAGTACTTTAGAAATACTTGAGAATGTGAGTTTCTTTCAACCATTTTTATGTTTTTTTTTGTCTTAATGCAGTTGAGAAGTCATCAACACACTCAAAGATATCACATTACCCTATCAAATAAACTCAATAAAATTAAATTAAAAATAAGTTTACATGTAAATGGCATGAAGCCATGAACCATTACATTCAACTCGACCTACAGAACATCTCTGTCTTCAATTGGGCACCTTTCTCTCCTTGTTTTGTGATTATTCTCTTCCTATGGTTTGGTTCTTTTAGAACCTCACTCTTCTCTTGGTACATCTTGTGGTCATGGACATGACATAAAGGTAAAAATAAAACTCAAAAGCCTGGCCTAGCTTCCCCCACCTCGATCTCCATGTTCTCCACTTTCACAGCTATAACTTCTCCAAACCTTGTCTGGCTGTGATGTAATGGATTCTCTTGAGCCAAATACCCACAAGGACCTCCCCTATACTCTTATCAATAGTTACCCTATCAAGTCTCTTCTATATATAGTAGTTATATTTAGCACCAAAAACCTTTTTGAAGGATCTATGGTTGAAAATTTTCAAGTTAGGCTTAGGACAATGAGGCAGTTAATTTTTTACTGAGTTCGTAAATGATATATACCTTTGAAGATCTCAGTTTTTCTTTAGAATATTGATTACCTAGTTGTTGATGTATAGTATGAATACCATGGCAGATGGTACATCCTTTTGTAAGTAAGAGCTTGTTCTTTACTACAAATTTGGGGTCATTACAAAATTCTTCTAAGAAAAAAAGGGTTTTATACATACATATGATTGGATCCATCTGAACTCGAAATGCTAGTATGTGAGTCATATACGAAGTCTAAAAAATGGCTTTGGATGTCCAAGCTACATTGAATATGATCATTTTGGCTTTGTTGGTCGAACTGATATTTGAAATTCAATGATGGTTGCTTCCATCTGCAAGTTGTAGGTATGCCTCTATTACAATTAGTTAATGTAAATTATTCCATAATATATGAGATTATTGCAAATTGACTGTCCAAAAACACAAATCATATGTTTGGTTTCAAATATAATGGCATACATGCAAGGGAAGGGTGTAGAAATTTCCTTAATAGCTATAAGTGACATTTTGACATTGCAAGACTTTCTTGCAAGTTGCGAGTTGATATATTACAAGTTACAATTTGCAATTGCAATTTCATGATGCAAGTTATTAAACAAGGTTGCTATGTTAAGTGGTAACGTACAGGTTGTAGGGTCTTTGTCTGATCCTTGATTGCCTTGCATAGGAGAACTTAGCATTTGTTTTCTAGCATTTGCATAGGAGAACTTCCATGGTTTAGGCATTATTATGCAGTAGCCTTGAGGCATTAGGCCTAGAATTTAATTTTTCTCGTATTTTGTATTAGGAATATGTTTTCTTTCGGGTAAAGTTGTAATGTACCCCCGACAAGTGTATAAGTTTCTTTTTTCGAATAATAAAGGCCTGACATCCCATAGTTGTTCCTCCCCACTGGAGGTTTATTTAATAAATAAATAAATAAAAACTCACTCGGCATTAGTTCCAATCAAAAACCGAACTTGACATTAACTCAGCCAACTTAAAATGTACCTAAAGGAAAAAGTTCGATCAATATTAGTTTCACGAAGGTCCAACTGTACATAACTACTTATGAATCGAAACGAATTGTATACACACTAGTGGAATACCCGTGCCGTTGGCACTATCGCAGATTACATCATACTTAAACGGCTATGTTGAATACTCAAATTTGTGGTTTTATTTAAACTTGTCATAAGCATTTGTACCTCACGTAATTTGGCATTCAAAAAAACTTGTTGTCTGAGCGCAATATATGTTCACCGTTTTCAGTATATTAAAAGTGTTTTTTTGGCGGTCGAAGAGACACGCACACAAAATCATTATATCTAAAATGTCAATTTTATGAATAAAGTAATTTATCTGAACATGTCATAAGAAGAAAAAACTCAAAATTTCGACAGTGTCCCTTGTATTTTTCAATAATTGAAACCTGTATGAACCCGTCATACAAATTTATAATGGCAATCAATGCCATGAACACCAAATAATATATCCACACGCCAAAATAATATAAAAACATTTAAGTACATCAAAGCCATACATTGTTTATACCTATACGCATTTAAAGAGCATGGTTTCCACCATTTATCTTTTCAAAAAATGAGAACAAAAGGAACCCACAATATACAAAAATGGGTTAAACTGCATATGTACATCAAAACTATGTATCAACAACTGCTCCAAACATCTTCTGCATCACATTATCAAATGACTCGGCGTCTATATGCACCAACTTTGAGCAAGGAGGGAATATGACTGAAATCTACAAATTTATCACACACAATTTTAGAAAAAAAATGTTAATAAAATAAGCTATTTTCAATCATCTTTAGAGATAAACTACCTTATTTGCCAATTTCCAATGACGCCCACCATTATACTTTTGTTTTTTAATGGTTCTTTTGAACTCCTCGACAATGATATCCCAATTCTATAAAAATGTATAATCAATATTAGATTCATATCGTATGAAATCAAAATATAAATATCAATAGAAAATTTATTAAAACATACCTTTAAAAAATCTATCTTACAACAAAACTTCTGGATAAACAATATTGGTCGTAGAATCCAGTCCATCTTGAGGTAAAATGACACTTATTCTATTAGAAGCTGTGCATCTAGATAATGCAACATAAAGTTGGCCATGGCTGAATACCGGTGTTCGTAAATCAACTCCAACGTATTTCACAGATTGACCCTGCGACTTGTTTATCGTCATTGCATATGCCAACCGCACTGAAAATTGACGCCTTTTCATTTTGAAGGGAAACTCGGAAGATGATGGCGTTAAAGAGATTCTAGGAATGAAAACTAAATTGTCAGCCTTATCCCCATTTAAGATATTTGCTTCAATTATACGCTTTGCACAACGCATAACCATAAGACGTGTTCAATTACAAAGTCCATCTTTAGGTGCGATGCTTCTCAGCAACATAATTGGACAACCTACTTTTAATTCTAACTTAAATTGCGGTAATCCAGAAGAATTAAGCGAGTTAAAATACTCAGTTGGATAACGGTTGGCAATGGAATGATCATTTTCAAAATGTTCCACCATTTTATCTGCGACAAAATAAATAATGATTTCTCCTGAAAAATCAAACAATGCAGCTTTGTTAATGTCGCAGACATCGTCATTTCGTGCTGAGAGAATTGTTCGCTCAGTCAAATAATTCGGAGACGCTGTGCCTATTACATTTAGTTGAGAATAAACCAAAGAAATTAGTTCACTTAAATCTTTACACTTATGCACCATTGTTGAAATACAAATAACATCTTATACGGTGTTTCCAATCTATATAAAAATAATCTATAAAAATAACTTACTTATGAATCGAAACGAATTGTATACACATGTGGTATGTCAGCCGATATTTATGCCTTCTTTAATAGCTCAAGCTTTCTTTAAAGTGAAATGTCATTTCAATTCCAATGATAATATTCAAACAACACTGAAACAATTCGATCATACCCAATATTTTTTTTATTTTTTTTTCACTTTTTTATTTTGTGTTATAACAATAAATTAAAAAAAAAATGTGAAAAAAGTTGCTTTAAAGGTAACTATTATTCCACATGCCACTGTCTACAAAATTGCCAAACAATTTTCTTCCCTATTGATTGATAAATCTTACCCTATTGGAGCTTATCACCTAGACCAGAAAGAATCTAAGTCCCAGCTGTCTCATAAAAACCAAACCCTACTACTGTGCGGAGTTGTTAATGGTAATAATCATAAAATTTTCAATCACAAAAAAAGAAGAGAGATTACGTACCCTCCACTACTCAAGTCATCTTTCACTCCTTCATAGTTTAGTAAACTGTACAGAAACACTGGACACTTGTAGATTCCCACCTCGTATTCACTCTTCTCTTTTCTCTCTGTCCACTATATATTTGACCCTGTAAAAACACCACTTTTGATGGAAAACTATTCTTCTTTCTTTTCTTGCTTTGTTTGGCCAACCCAATGAGAGGTTGTTGCTCTCTTCATTATCATCTTCTTCTTCATTAAGGGAGTTGAGAGAGAAGTGAGGAGAGAAATTCGGTGTGTCCCACTAACTTTACCAGCCTTTTCTTTTGAAGCTGATACACTTTTCAACAGGTGATTATTATAGATTAGATAGGCAGACATGACTAAAAGAAATATATATATATATATACAGAAAAGAAAAAGAAAAGGTTTTTTTTTCTATTTTTATTTAATAAACAAAACAATTTCAAATTAATAATGGCAAAATACTACTAAATGATGTTTTGCAACCATATTTATAAGAAAACTAATGCGGTAGCTGATGGTTTGGCAAGATTGCTCTGGAACAGGCTTCTTCGAAATCTGTTTATTGTACTTTGTTGCCTACGCACCTCCAAGGTCTTGCTCGACATTGATATAAGTAACAAGATTATTCTTCGTGGATAGACACTAGTTTTCACTTATTTAAAATATAGATATTTGTCTAGAAGTAGATAGTGCATAAGGTTTTGAAAAATGCTGAGAGTGATTAGGTTTCTCGAAATTCTTTTGGGAGTCTAGATAAGCCCTCACCAACGGTGAGGAAGAAGCAAAACAAAGGCTCGAAAAGAGAGGATTGAGAAAAATCGCATGGCAGTGATTTAACCCTAAGATAGAAATATATCTATTCTTCAATTTTCGTCATATGCACCCATTTAGGATCACCCTGAGTTTCATTTACTTAAAGGGAACCTAGCAATTGAAAATTGTTGTTTATTAATTCATTTCAACTTTGTTTGAGCGATTTGAGAAAATTAAAGTCCAACATCAAACACAATGTGTCAAAGGTTCAGCTTATTTCAACTTGTGTGCCTCGAGATCTGCACTAAGTGCAATAAAAATATTTTTTCTATTAATATCATGAATTGAGTGGGGCTTACCTTGGGTGCGACACAGGTCGATCAATGCGTCAGCCATAGCCTATTCTCCAAGACCACCCGCTTGTAGGTGTTACTTAAACATTCACAAATATTGTTTATCAACATATTTAATAGATACCTAATTATGTATCTCGAGAAATAGTGTCGAAATATGCTGGAATTTTAACAATGTGTTTCTAGTGAATATTTATGCTTAAACGACACTCAAACGAATTAATAAACAAAATTTTATTTTGGTGGGGTCCTTTTTGCTAAATAAAACTTAACTGCAAACCTACTTTTTTTATCCTTTAATCCCTCTCACTCCAGATGCCGCCGGCTGTATTTGACCCCATGACCTAGTGATATCATTCGCCACTGCTCAATCATTTAACCATTACAACTTTGGCTAACCGCACGTACCATGTACACATCTATTGCCCAATAAGTTACTGTAAACAAACATTTGATAAGTACGATTAAGCTAAGCACAAACACACGAATAATTATAAATCCATCAAATTCACAGAGACCGAGCAAGTTAAGATCCCCAAATTAATTGATTGCATTTCACAACACGTAACATATATATGATCCACCAATTCCAAGTTTGTTAATATTACAACTTTGCCATCACCAATAAGAAAATCATATCGATCAATACCTAGGAGCTAGGGCGCCTGTCATGTATCTTTCCTAGCTCTAATACCATAATTTTCATGAGAATTTAAAATGAAAGAAATATTCAATTGATAGAAAAAAAAAACAAATAATTGTTCTTGTTGATGAAATGTAACAAAAATACATGGTAATCAAATTTTTGTAATCAGGGTGATGTGGCACAATCTGAACTACTTGTGATATTTCACCATGGTTGCAGATTTTGATGCCCTAGCAAAGTTTAAAATGTAAGTCTCAATCAATGTGTTGCTAAATATCGGTTCCTTAATGTCACCCTGGTCGCAAAATACCATGAAGAGTCACGAGGGGGATGAGAACGACGTGTTGGAAAAATGTATAACTCGGTGAGTAAAAGTGATAGTTGCATGTGCAAATTATGTTTCACACACTTAGGAAGTTGTCTGAGTCGTGCATGACACTTCTAACTCAGTGACCTTTTCCCCTCAACCAGCAAATGCCATCGAAATAAATGGCATCACACGTCAATGTGCTTAAAAAAACTCCGAGAACACTATAGAAGTGATTAAGTGGACGCAGCGACTACTCCATACCACTATTTCCTCTTTCTCACACCATTCTACTCTCCCACACCATCTACTTTATTTATGACACTACCATTATTTCTCATACCACCTATATAAACCAAAACCCAATTTTTCCCCTCCTCATTCAAATCGACAAGAGTTTCCTCAATTTCCCACATTCAAATCTATTCCAAATTTTTACCCACACTCAAATATCTTATAAATCTCCTCCCTCTCCCTCTAAATTTCCTCAAAATCTCATCAAAATCAAAACCGTTGCATATCGAAACCCTTAAACTCTCCAAAATCCCTTCAAATCTCCCTTCCCCATTATCGACTCCAACTCTTCTATAAGTGAGCCATCCAATCTATTTCTTGCTTCTCCACTCTCTCCCCCATTTGATCGTTTCACCACCTATTGATAAAAATAAAAATATAAAAGAGGGTAACTTTCAACTAATTTAAACCTTCGATTGAGACTGATTCTCAACCTCATCAAAACATGAAAATTGTAGTACTTTGAGTCATCTAATAAACACAACTTGAATAACTTGAAAATGTTTTGAAATGAGGAAGTTATTGTCATTTTACTAAAGTCGCGCAAATTTGTCTTGCAATTAAAACAAGATAGTGTCATTGACTTTCGACCAACTTATATGGTTGATCGAGACCTATTCTAAACCTCATAAAAACATAAAAATTGTAGTACTTTGAGTTACTTAATAAACACAATTTGAATTACTTGAAAATGTTTTGAAATTAGCAATTTATGGTCATTTTATTAAAGTCGCGCAAAATGGTGTTTTGGAATAGTCACATAAAGGATTAGTTCGGAAGACTTGTATGATTCGAGTTTAGGTTTGATGTGACAGTGTGAAAATACACCAGAAAACTAAGTTTAAAAAAACAAATTCACAAACAGGAAAATTTTCTAGTTTCAGAAAAAATTGCAGCTTTTAGTTCTGTCCGTAGTGCACAATATGGGTTATCTCAAGATTTTTGCATTGTCCACGGCGAACATAATTTTTTTTTTTCCAAAACAATTCCTATTCGCAGCTTGCAATGCGGAGAATTCCAGATAACCCGCATTTTCCTATCTGTAGTGTGCAATGCGGATTATCTGGAATTCCCGCATTGCAAGCTGCGAACATGAATTTTTCGGACAGATTTGTGTGACTTTAATAAAATGATCATAATTTGCTCATTTCAAAACATGTTCACGTGATTTAAGTTGTGTTTATTATATAATTCAGAGTACTACAAATTTTATTTTTTGATCAAATTAAGAATCAGTCTAAATCGAGCACATAAGTTGGCCGAAATTCAGAAACACTATCTCGTTTTAATTGCAAGACAAATTTGTGCGACTTTAGTAAAATGATCATAATTTGCTTATTTCAAAACATTTTCAAGTGATTCAAGTTGTGTTTATTAAGTAACTCATAATACTAAAATTTTCATGTTTTGATGAGCTTGATAATCGATATCAATTGAGGGTTTAAATTGGTCGAAAATTACCCTATTTTACAATTTTTTTGTCTTGAGTTTGGGTTTCTCTGTTATGCATATTTATTGGTGGTGTGAGTAAGTAAAAAAAAAATAAAAAATTCAATGATGGTGTGAGAAATAGGAAATGGTAGTGTAAAATAGTCGTTGCCTTAAGTGGAGACAATATCAAGAATTCAGGATGCAAAAAACCCTAATTTTAAGACATTTTGTTTATTATAAAATAATTAATTTTTTTAATAAACAAAAGAAAACTTAGATAGCAATAAGAAATAATATTACAATTCAGAGTTGTGTTTTACTGTTCATTGTTGACTGTGACAAAGTCAAATCAAAAGAATTTGAGAAAATAGATAGTTAGGATTGAAAGTTGGGAAAAATATTGAATTTGAGGATTGAAATTCATTTCATATGATGACATATTTGTAAATATAAAACATGTAGAAGTGGTGTTTTACTATTCATTTGCCGGACAAAGTCAAATCAAAAGAATTTGAGATAAAAGATGTTTAAGATTGAAAGTTGGAATAAATATTGAATTTGAGGGTCGAGATTCATTTCATATGATGACATATTTGTAAATATAAAACATGTAGAATGATAAAAATAATGAAAAACTTTTGATAAAAGTTAGTGGAATGTACATGTGGCGGAGAGAGAAAATATTGTGTTTTTCTTTTAGCAAAATGAAAATTATCATAACTATCTACATCGTTGTTGGATTTTGGTAAACTTAGTATCGCTGAAATGCATTTTTGAAGATATTTCAAACAAAATCAATACAAGGGCCAAAATATTTTAAAAAAAGCGTATAACGCACTTCACGTCTTTAATATTTTTCAAAATAACGAAACGGGTCGATTATATCAGAAAAAATGAGTCGAACATCTGAATGCATATTTAAACAAAAATGTTAAACTTAAATTTTATGTTTTGACAAATTCAAGTATTGGGGGAGAACTTATTCTCGAAATTTAAAATTTTGCCTCAACTAATTCAATTTTAACTTAATGTAATCCTAAAATTTATAATACATATTTTTAATTAAAATATTGAGAGTGAAAACTAAATAATAACCGTGGTCAATACAAAATATTCAACAAAAATAAAATGACGCGAAATGCTAACTTGCCGAATGATATCTAATTTAATAAACAAACGAGAGAGAGAGAAACGTGACAACCAAAAAGCAAATAATAAATGAAAGATCGAATTTGCATCACTCATCACCATTGGGCATTGGCCCCATATCTAGCTATTATTTTCAATCAATTTTTCTCCACACCATCTCTCTATCTCTCTATCTGGTGGGTTTTGAACAGTAGCAGTACTAGACACTACTACTATTAGTCTTCTAGCAGTAGTTGTGCAAGAAACGAGAAAGGAGAGTTTCATCGGGAAGGGAAAGTTTTTCTTTATTTGTTTGATCAACCATCACCCCTTCTTCTTACACTCTGCCACAAATCGCGTGCACCCTCTGCTACACAGAGAGAGAGAAAGAGAAAGAGAGAAACAAAAACACCTATTTCCAATGAAAATCAGAGTTTTTATTATGTGTTTGTTGTTGATATCTCTCTCTATTAATACATCTGACTCATCTTCTCTATATTTAGGATTTCTGTAAAAAGGCTGAAATCTCTACCATAAAACCCGGGAGACCAAAATCTTACTGAGAGTGAAACTAAACTGGGAAAGCAAAGAAAGGGATGTTTACTTCAGTTCTTCTCTTTATTATTTAAGAGATAGAGAGAGAGTGTGTGTGTTGTGTGTGTTTGAAGAAAAAAGGGTTTTTGTTTGTTCAAGTGTAGGGTGAAAAAATGGAAGGTGGTGGGAATTCATCATGTTTGATGAGTTTTGGAGATCATCATGGTGGTGGCAATAGTGGAGGTGGTGGTGGTTTGGCTTCTATGATGATGATGCAACCTCCTCACCCTCCTCATCAAAACAATAATAACAACCTATTTCTTCCTCTACCTTCAACTACCAACCACCATAGCAACCAAAGCAATACAGCTCGTTACTTTAGTGATCAACAACAGCAACAACAAAATGATGGGAGCAACAACAACTCTATTAGGGCTAAGATCATGGCTCATCCTCACTACCCAAGACTCTTGGCTGCTTATGGCAATTGTCAAAAGGTGATCTATCTACAAGCTCTTCAGATTTCCTACAACAACTTTATTATCACAATACCCATTTCTTCAAAACACTAAAATCTTTGCACTTTTGAGTGTTAGTTTGTGTCAAAGATATGAAACCCATAGTTAGAAGTCTATTACAATTTTCTTTTAGTTATGAAGATCTGCATAATACCCCATTTGATTTCTCATCTCATCTCTCTCTTTGCTACTACCACTACTTCCACTTGTAGAAATGAATCTCACTAACTAAAATTGATGAATTTTTTACATATTTTCTTAAAGAAATAAGATCTACATAACAATTCATCTATACCTACTGTCTCTTATTCTCCATCCCTTTCTATTAATTTTATCTAGAGTAATGAGACCCCAATTACCTAAAATGGTTTAAGGAGTTTCTCAATGACGAGGTAAGAAGACATGCATACCAAGTAACCATCTCTAAGTGGAAGAAATGAAACCCTACACACTTCATCTATGTAAAGATCTGGATACCCATTTGCCTAAAATGGTAAGTAACAACGTTTTAGTTGAAAACCAGATACACACTTTTTTCCTCTTCACACATGATCTGTTTACCCTGGCTTTACCCATTAACCTAACAACATTAAAAACTATATTGATTTGGAAGTTGATCTCTACGTGTTCAGGTTGGAGCACCTCCAGAAGTGGTGGCAAGATTAGAGGAAGCTTGTGCATCTGAGGTGTCTATGGGTGGTAGGGGAGGTACAGGATCCCTTGGTGAAGACCCCGCACTTGATCAGTTCATGGAGGCATATTGTGAGATGCTCACTAAGTATGAGCAAGAACTCACCAAACCATTCAAGGAAGCCATGCTGTTTCTTTCAAGGATAGAGTGCCAATTCAAAGCCCTCACTGTTGGATCATCTGATTCTGGTGATGATTAATTGATGGCTTTCTCTTCATCTCACTCTCTTATTATTCTCTCATTATGATATTTTAATCAATCATGTTTGCATGTTGGGGTGAAATTAGATATCATTTTTAAATATAAAATTGTTTTAGAACATCATCACTAAAAAGTTTATTGTTGTGCTCTTTAGTTTAATGGAGCTACTTGAATCTCTTGGCCTAGTTGTGGAAGGTTTAGAGAAAGTGTTTGTCTTGTTTAGTTATATTATATTTCTTTTAATGTCCTCTCTTGGTAGATAATAACTAAGCCTTTACAAGAAGATCTGTTTAGGGCTTATAGGTGCAGAGAACCCTAAAAAAAATTAAATTAAGCTTCCTCATCTCTTCGTTTTTTAATTGTGGGTTTTCTAGCTTGATGTTTGGGAAGGGTAATATAATAGCCTAATAGGCAACACAATTTCTATAAATTGTGACAAAACTATCTCTGAGGATGGGACAATTAACTGTTAGTTATAAATGTTCATTAATTTAGTTTATTTAATTCTCCTTAAGTTGTTTTGGTTTTATTGATGTTTGTGTTCTTTTATTGGAAAATGTTTTAGTTATTCAATGCTAAGGATTTGTGGTTTTCATGTGTTATTTATTTTAGTTTTTTGGTTGGGAATATTAATTGGGAATGTTTGCTTATGTGTAAAAGTACTTAATTGTCATCTGTATTTCTATGACAGATGACGAGGAAGATATACTCTTTTGTTAACATATTCAACATGAGATATGGTTCCATTTCCATGATTTTTTTGTCGACAAAATAGGTAACTAAGTGATATATGTAGCTTAGCTTATCATGAACAAATTAATTAATTACAGAAAGTTCTTCTAAACTGCATTAAACATTCAACGCATTGGATTGCACGTATTTTGTATTGTTTTAAAATCGATAGGAAATAGTGAAATGAACGAGAAAAAAAGCAACCAAAGTAAAAATTATTATTAATTTTTTTTTATACTCAATCATACACAATTGAACATATATCATGTTGCAATTCATTTGCTACAAATGATTGTAGGTGCATATCAACATTTCAAACTAGCCTTGGTTCAAAATGTCTGTGGAGTTGCATATTTTACTATCTATGAGAAAGTTTTTTATTTTTTATAAAAAATAAAAAATTGTGTTGACCTTTTTAGTTATTTATAATCTATACTCGAAGGTTACATCATTGTTGCCACTTAGTATCCACCCTCCACCTCACGTGAAGACTTGCTTTCGCTCTGATTATCTAAGCAGCTATTTTCCAATTTCGGAAGGCTAATCAATGGAGGAGCATATGTGCTCCTAATAATCGGGTGAAAACTCATAAAATTCTAACTGGTGAACTCGCATCCTCTCACAAGGACAGTAGATGTTCGACCGAACTACATTTAGTGGACTTTCTTAAGGAAGATAGTTGTTGCTTTGGAATGTAAATGTGCTATGACCTTTGGTGATATAAATATTGAATTTTGACGTCGTTTATATTTTGTAAGTTTTAGAAGTAGCATATAGCCATCCTTGGATATGGTAATAATCACATTGAAACCATTGAATTTATTTGAGGATAACAAACTAGTCTTTGTGGTATTTCGTAGTTACGTTATAAAGTTTGTGGTGGTCAACGGGGGCATATCTATTATACATCAAATGGAAGTGGGGATGGCAGAGAAGGCAGAGTACAATTTTAAATGATCTTTGCAACAATGCCCTAGGACTTTGGGATAGTTAACTTTATCTTCCTTGCTACATATTCTCATTGTGGAGTAGCTAGATTTTTGCCTCAGACTTAGTCCTCAGTGTTGAGTAGTCTTTTATCTCAATAGTTTATTACCCTCAACATGATGGAACGTGAGTTATACCATGGTCTCGCCTACTCTAAAGGTTTATATCTTAAATTACTAGGTAGGGTACACTAATTCATATATCAAGCAAAAAGTTGTGGAGGCGTGGTACTATTTATGTTTCTAGATCGAGATTATTTCTCCCATTTATGTCGGGACCCAGTGGCAATGAACTTTAATTTCAAACTCGTTACTTGAGAGAATTATTTCAAGAGGCGTATATTGATGTATACACTATGGATCGCAAAATTCTGATCATTAATTGCCAAAATAAAAGCCTTTGGCAGGGTTTAGACTTGCAATACTATCCACCACTAGTCTTACCAGTAGAACTAGCACCAGTTGGCATCATTGCGTGATTGCTACAAACTTTGCGTTTTATCATCCAGAGATTTTCTATGAAAACAATTACAAAGTCTTCCAATGATGCATGATTCATACATTGACATTTTGCTTTGTAGTATTTAAATTATCCTCGGGATAGTTAATTTCTGTTTGGCACAATGTTTTGGTGATTAAGTTCCTTTTTGGTGTGTTTAATTGCAAGGTTTTGTGTCCTTGAGAGTCCACTCCGAGAGAAAGCATGGGGAAAATTATACACGAATCGAGGGAAATTCAAGAGGAGAATATAGTGAGTTAGGGTTATGGTTGTATTCAAATAAGTTATATTGGAGAGAAGGAAAGAGTTGCTAACGCTGAGTTACTGATCAGCAATGGCCAACGGATGATAGATTATGAGAAGTTGTGAGAAGGGATGCCAGAACTAGTGAGAATTTGTTAGAATCATGTCTACTGATTGTTGATTGATCAAGTGATAGGGGGTTTGGCATGGTTATGTTGGAAACCAGCTTCGTAAAAATGAATTATCTTACGGAAGTTTTGATCATGGATTTATGTGGTTTAGGATGATTGACCATTGCATCAATGGTCATCGTTTCGAAATTGTTAAGGAATGCATAAGAGTTTTCCTCGTTCTTGTACCAAGTGTCAGAGCACATGCAGTGCTAAATCTTGAGGTAATAATTCTTCATATTTCTTTTGTTACATGCCAGAGCATTTATGTTGCACATGAATCTGAACCCCAAAGGATGCCTGATCAAGTCCCCAACACATTGGACATATGATTAATCCAAGGTTTGTCTAGATTATTCTATTTTAAAGACATTATGTAAAGGAGCATTCACATCAGTTACAAAAGATAATTTTATACGAGAAGATCTACCATATTTGTTATTTTAATGTGTATTTTTACTGAGATAAGCCCTAATGAGATTTATATTAAGGTTTTATTATTGTATTTTACATAGAAGAGTTTGTTTCTGTGTTTTTGGACTTCTAAACTATGCGACGAACCATTTAGTTTGTTGTATATTGTGCCATATTTGTGTATGTTCCCACTTTTCTTATCGATTTGTTTGATATAATGCGTACGAGTATGGACAAACTATTTATTTCGAGTATCTGTTCTATATGATGCTTTTCGATAGTATCTTCAAATATGCATTCTTTTGATAGCGGATAACGACAAAAAAAAAAAAAAAAATTCTAGAATGGTTTTGTTGTTTTGTGTCATATATGTTGTTTCCTAACATTTGCTTTTCTTGATATTACTACCAGATCTTAAGTTCTCAAGTATAGGTCATGTTTTACCACTTGGAATTGTTAAAGATCTAGAATTACCAATGAGTCGCCTCCATATATAGCAAACCTCTAACTAGGGGCCACAGGGTCTTGTATCATTACTCTTACTGTTCATGTTCTCAAAGCTGGATCCATTATTCATATGCATGGTCTATCTGATTGTGTGGTCTGTGTGATTTTGTTCATCGAGTGTATATGTACTTTGGTTTGGATTTATGAAATTCTTCTGGGTAGTTATTTCAGTATGTGATTTCCTTGGAGTTTTTGGAGCTAATCAAGTTGTATAGTGCAGCTTGTGGTGACGCTGTTGATCATAATGGGTCATCTGACGAAGAGGTGGACGGCAATGACAACTTCATTGATCCTCAAGCAGAAGACAGAGAACTCAAAGGTCAGCTGTTACGTAAGTACAGTGGCTATTTGGGAAGTTTAAAACAGGAATTCATGAAGAAAAGAAAGAAAGGAAAATTGCCAAAGGAAGCTAGGCAACAGTTGTTGGACTGGTGGAGCAAACACTACAAATGGCCTTACCCATCGGTACTTCTATCTTACTCCATATTATTGTTATTATTATTATTTAAATCTCTGTTAAATTGAATTTTTGCATGCTAATTGATTCTTAATCTAAGAAAAGGTAATAATAAAACCAACTTGGAATCTTTCATGTTGAAATCTGATTTGCAATGCAAAATAATCCATGATATCTGAAATGCATATGGTGTTGATTGCTTACACAACCAGTAAAAACGGTACATGTTTATTTTTTTTTTTATTTTTTTTATGAATAGTTTCAAACATATCGCACACCTGTATAATCCAGTTTTTTGAGATTTTTGTGGTGAAAGATTTAAATAAACATATGGCTAGCTAGCTGTTCTATCAACCAAGTTTGTTTATTCTATTGATTGAATCATGTATGTGGTCACGAGTAAGTCTAGCCAGCCTTGTTTGTTGGCATATTTTGACCATTTTCTTGGCTTTTTTACACTTTTTACCCTTCCTCTTTAAAACACAACCACAAACACCATTTATAGAAGAATATAATTGTAAATAGTCAAGAAAATGCTCAAAAGAGGCCAGCAAACAAGGCTGACTAGAATTGTTGTGTGGTCATATACAACAATTCCTGTTGTGTGGTCATATACAACAATTCTAGGTAGGCTGCAAGCCATTTTTCAGCCGGTTTGTGGGTTTTTTACACTTCTACCATTTCTATAAATGATGTTTGTGATTGTGTTTTAAAGAGAAGAGGTAAAAGTGTAAAAAACCCAAACCTGGCAAAAAAATGGTCGGTTTCCCGGGCTGCCTTGTATTACCAATTCATAATTTATTTTTTTAATTTGATTCATCTGCTGTTTGGTACCAATATTTTTGTTTTATTAGTTAATTTTGTAATTGCTTTATTTTCACGAGTTCAGGAATCCCAAAAGCTAGCCCTTGCAGAGTCCACAGGTCTGGATCAGAAGCAGATAAACAATTGGTTTATCAATCAAAGGAAGCGACACTGGAAGCCGTCGGAAGACATGCAGTTTGTGGTGATGGATGCATCTCATCAACACTACTACATGGACAATGTTCTAGGCAATCCTTATCCAATGGATTGTACTCCCACATTGCTCTAATGGATTCTACCTATAATTATATATATATATTTTTTTTATCGAAGAACATGATAGTCAATAATATTGACTATCAGAACACTATTGGTAGTATTATATAGTATATATGCATGTAGACAATACTATTATTAATGAAGCAATGCTTTTACATTGCTGAAAATTCTATCCAGCATGTCGCCTTGGATCAGAAGTTCTTGTTTCGAGTTTCTTTTCTTTTAACCTTAATTTTTAGTCTTAACCTTTTGTTCGCTGATCCCTGTCAACACTGAAGGGCGCAAATTAGATGTTCATAATTTGTTCAGGGGCAGGGTTTTCAATGTGTTGGTGTGATAGCCAGTGCATGAGATAAAGCTTTAACAATACCAGCTTAGAAACTATTGCTCCGAGGGCCAATTGAAAACCCTTTAAACAAGGTGAAGTTGCGAGACAACAACAACGAAGCTGGACAAGATTTTTGTTTTGTTTTGTTGCTTTCTACATGTTCTGCAGGCTTTGGAAAAAAAGTCCTTAAGCCATTTTGTTCTATGTTAAACATGCATGGGGAGGGCTGTGGTGAAACTCCGATTCCAAATTTTAACAGACCTATTAATTTTAACTCCAAACTTTCAAGAGGTTGTATGGGTTTTGCGGAACTGGAAGTTCTGAATGTTGTGAAAATAAGCTTTAATTTCAAGGACCTCCATTAAAATTTTATCTCTAAAAAAGTTTTGGTGGCTCAAAACGTTAAATAATTAAAGACATGGTTAAGCAAATGTTGGAAAACATATAGTAATAGATAAAAAAAATGCAACCATCGAATCATTTGACTTGATAAACGTAATGATTCGTGATCTTGGGTTTCACTAATTAAAGGACCCAAGTGGTTTCCTTTTCTGCATAAAACAACAAAAGGTACTATACATTTGGATAATCATCTTGCAAATCAAACAAAATGGTACTATATTGCAAGTGGTAATCAAGCAGAAGACACTGATAGTTGTGATGGTTGTTGTAGCACGTATGTTGTTGTAGAAAGTAACTAGTCGCACATTCCAAATAAAACAATGAATAATAAATAACAAACACATACCAATATAACATGGTTTGGCAAGGTTGCCTATATCGGGGCAAAGAAATAATTTCATTATATAAGAAGAGTATATCCACTAAACAACATTTTATTTGCTCCCACACATGCCAAATCCTTATCACACAAATTCTCTCTCGAGAATTGTTACTCAATTCCTGAATGCTCTAAACCCTCAATAGGGATGTTATTTATAGGAGAGAGTGGTAGGCTTCAAAGAGATTAACTTGGCTTATACTCAAAGCATTAATAATTGTAAACAGACTCATAAAAGAATTATTCCTACATATTTCAGGATTATTTTCTAGAAGGTTTGGAGAAGCACAAACACAATTAGATTTAGGAAACAGAAATTTAGAAAATTTTACCATCTTCTAGAAGCTTCCAGAAAAATTTACACATGGGTGGAAACCCAAACCCATTATAATTCAACAATTCTATACTTCGGTGAAGATTTCATAAGTTCGAGCCGAGCAACACACAACCTCATTTTCTATCATCCGTTTTTGCCCTACACACCCCAAATGGTCACACTCGTAAAGGCCTCAATCCACATGAAAGATGTTGATCAAGTTCAAACAATATTGGAACTTGACTCAGAAACTATCTTTGTTAAGATATCAGCAGGATTCTCCTTGGTGTCAATCTTCTTCAGTTAGATGCCATATTTTTCAATGATTTCGCACAAAAAGTGAAAACGGACATGAATGTATTTAGTTCGTGCATGTTGAATGAGATTCTTCGCTAATTAAATGACGCTCATACTATCACAAAAGACATCTAGATAGTCTTGTATCACACCTAAGTCATCAAGCAACCCTTGAAGTCGAATTGTTTCTTAATGACGCCTATTGTATATTCTGCTTCAGTTGTGGACTAGGCAACTGCAGACTGCAAAGTAGATCTCTAATTGATTGTTCTCCAACAAGAGTGAAGACATAACCAATAGTAGAGTGTCGCTTATACAAATCGTCTGCATAATCTAAATCCACATAACCAACATAAAATTTACCAACACTCACATCCTTCACAAATAGTAAACCAATATCTATTGTACCTAAGATATACCGTATAATCTATTTCACCGCTTACCAATGTTCTTTTCCCGGATCATGCATGTACCGAAACCATACTGATTGTCAAATGTCAAGCTTTGTACACACCATCCCCTACATCAAACTTTCCTACCACACATTGTGCCATTTATTTTCGTTCCTCATCTATACTAGGAAACATTGAAGCTGAAAGCTTGAAGTGAGGACTAAGAGATGTATTGACCTGCTTTTTTGTTTCTATCCATCCCAAATTGTGGTAAAACCTCATTCAAATACGCTTGTTGAGACAAGCTCAGAGTGCCCTTCATTCTGTCTCTCTTGATCTCCATGCAAGATATCTTAGCTTCACCAATATTTTTCATCTCAAACTGAGTATATTTGACATTTCAACTTGTCAATCTCATACTTGCTTTTGGAGGCTATCAGCATATCATCAGCATATAAGAGCATATCTATAAATGAACCTTTAGGAAACATCTGAAAGTAGATACAATGATCATAATGGCTTTGAGTGTACTTTTGCTCTAGCATAAACCGATCAAACCTCTTGTACCAGTGTCTTGGAGACTGTTTCAACCCGTAGAATGACTTGGTTAGCTTACACACACAATCACACATAATTTTCTTTCTCTTCAACTTTATACCCACTCGGTTGAATCGTATGGATCTCTTATTCTAAGTCACCATGTAAAACTGCAGTTTTCACATCCAATAGAGAGCTAAGTCAAGATCAAAGTATGCAACCAATACCAACAAATTATGGTTAGAGCTTGGCGGATGGTACCACTAGGTCATAGGTTCAAACCCAGCTTACGACATCTTTAGTGGGTTCTGGGATCTTATAAAAACCCTGTTTGCCTTTCAAAAAAAAAAAAAAAACCAATACCAACATATTACGAGCGGAAAAATGCTTAACTTTCTTACCTTTTAGTAATTCATACAATTGGCATGTCTCATTATTGTGAAGAGATTGCATTTTTTTCATCTATAGCCTTTTGTTATTGTTCACGTTTGTACTTTGAATTGTTTCTTTGTAGGTAGAATATATTTCGCCTCCAACTATTGGAAGTGTGTAAGACACACAATCGTGAAGGCTTATATGACATTATATATTCCTCTTTAATCTACTTGTTGCAATAGACTCTTGAATTAGAGTTTCCTGAACTTCATCACTGATAGATGTTGTAGAAAGTAACGAGTTGCACAATCCAAATAAAACAATGAATGGTAAACAACAAACATATACAAAATGTAACGTGGTTCAACAAGGTTGTGTACATCCACAAGGCAAAAAGAATAAATTTCACTATATAAAAAGATCGCATTTACTGAGAAACCTTTCATTTGCTCCCACACACGCCAAATCCTTATCGCATTCTCTACAACAATAAGAAGACCTTCAACTGGATTCAACTCCCTCACAAATGACGCTCTCACAAATTCTCTTTGAATAATTGCTCTTCAATTTTTGGATGTTCTAAACCTTCAATAAAGATGTCCTATTTTTAAGTGAGGGAGATAAGCTTTGATGAGGTTTACTTGGCTTGTAATCCAAACAATAAAATTGGAAACAAACTTAAAAATGAATTATTTCTACATATTTCAGGATTATTTTCTTAATATTCCATCTCCGAGAAGGTTTGGAGAAGCACAAACACAATTAGATTTTAGGAAGCCAAATTCTACAAATTTCCACCATCTTCTAAAAACTTCCAAAAAATCTGCACATGGGTGGAAACCTACTTAAAATGAAATTCTTCACATGGGTGGAATCCCAAACCCACTTTTAATTTAATTACAGAAATTCTAAATGGCGAGGAAATCAGCGAGGGAGGGGGGGTGCAACCCTCCATCCCCCTCGGGATGTGTGTCTTCCACCCCCCTTCACGCATCCCGAGGGGGGTGGAGGGTTGCACCCCCCTTCCTCGTTGGTTTCCTCGCCATTTAGACGGGTTCATTTAATTTTCCTCGTGGGTGGAAACCCAAGCCCACTCTATTTTGTGTTGTTTTATCCCTTAACCCCTCGCACTTCAAATTCCATCGGTATGGTTCAAATATTGGACTTTTTGAACTTGTGATACCATCCACCACAAGCATACCAGTAGCGTTAGTACAACATTGACACTCATTTTAATTCAATATTAGAAGATATAACTTTACACCAAATCACTGATAGACAAAGGCTAAAACAAGAAGAAAATTTAGGGCAAGCATGCAAAATGGTTTCAAATAAACATGATAATAATTTGATGCTTATCTTTCAGCTGGGGAATTCTATTCGCACATCTCGAGGGGGATGGAGGATTCCACCCCCCTCCCTCGCTCGTTTCCTCGCCAATTAGACAAGCCCGTCTCAACTTCTATCCTCCCAATGAACGATCCCCCTTTGCTTCTTATATTATTAAATTTTGGGACAAGATAATACTATTGATATGCTTTCACTAAATTATGACTTGCATTTTGGCGTTATAAATATATATGAAACGCAATATTATTAAAAAATAAAAATAAAATGTGATAACTATGACATGTTTTATACAATAACCCGTCTAATTATCGAGGGAATGGGCGAGGAAAACAGCGAGGGAGGGAGAGAGAGGGAAGGGGGGACCATTCACCCCCATCGGGATGCGCGCAAGGAAAAAGACGACACACATCCCGAGGGGGATGAACGGTCCCCCCCCCCCCCCTTTTCCCTCTCTCCCTCCCTCACTGTTTTCCTTGCCCATTCCCTCGACAATTAGATTTTTTGTTTATACAATTGTAGTTATAGCACACTAGTGGTCTAGTCGTGTCGTACATTCGGGTCTCAACACTCATCAAATAGGTCATTAAATTACCGGATATGAATACAATTTATGGGTTACTAATAAAAAAAATAAACTCTCGTCATTTAGTTTATAAAACATACCTTGTAAATCAATAATTTTGTTAAATGGAAATTTGAAATTTGTAACTCCAATAGATTTTTGTCCTTCTATGTTGGGTTTAAAAAAATATGTGAAAATTTTTTATTGCTAAAGAAGGAGATTATTGTTTGGGTTAAATTAGGGTTTTAGCACTAGAAGTAGGGGCTTTTCAAAATTTCATAAATTGTGCGAGGGCTTTATTGGGATTTCGAAAAGTCCACACAGAACCAACTTTTCAATTGCTAAAGAGGGGGAAGACGAATGGTTGAGAATTTTATAACTTGGCGAAGGCAATTTGGAAATTCGAAAATAACACAATGAACAGTAACTCAATTGCAGTTCAACTGAAAATCTGTGTAAAGTGGCGTCCAATATTCCCCCAATTCATTTTGCCACAGACCCAACCCAAGTTCTTGTTGGGCTTATGGGCCAAATAAGGATCATTTGAGCCTCATGACTCTTCATCAGTACTCAGCCCCTGGGAGGTTTCTCTTGTCAAGTTTGGATATAAGCTTAGCTGGGAGGCTGATTTTGGTTTCAGTATGAGGGAATCCTCTTGATCGTGGAGGAAGAGATGTTATCTCTGTGTTCTTTGAAATTGTTTGAGTGAAGAATGATTCCTTGATGATGATCAACAACAACAATATTGCCAAAGGTGTACCAGCTACCTGAGTTCATATAAGTGTGACGAATGAAATCACACGTCACGGATTCAAACCAGGTCCAGCTGAGTTGATAGAGGTGTAACGGATAAAATCACATTCAAACCAGGTCACGGATTCAAACCAGGTGGGTGGCAAAGTGATTATCCAATGGTGCTACCGCGCTGGAACTTCAACAAAATTGATTCTTTTTACTAGTCCATGTTGAATATGGAAATGATAGGCAACCTCATCCATATAGCATATGCCATGAACCTACACTGTCAAGTCAACATGAAATATGCACACATGCAAATTTTGGAAGAGCAATATTATTGAAATTTTCCATTTATCTGGAAATGAACTCGAAACTTTTCCAAACTTACATGTAATCCATATCCACATCCAACTTATTACTATGAAAACAAGTCCATTACATACATTGTGGTTGTTGGCACAAGTTATTGTACAAGTGTACTCTTACTTACATCACCAGGAGTTTCTCAATCAATTTTCTTTTTTATTCTTAGGGTCAAATTTAGGCTGGACTCCAGTTTCTTCGTATTTATCTTTGGCATTTTCAGGGGTA
The DNA here is from genome assembly GCA_963556465.1 of Berberis vulgaris. Classification (NCBI taxonomy): domain Eukaryota; kingdom Viridiplantae; phylum Streptophyta; class Magnoliopsida; order Ranunculales; family Berberidaceae; genus Berberis; species Berberis vulgaris. Next base: position 4,985,906 of record OY747125.1, read on the forward strand.
CAGTCGCCTGCAATCCAGTCATTAAGAACCTTTCCAGTTTGTGTGACTGACTGAGTTCGCTTGTTCTGCTCTGCCTTCTCATGTGCAAACTTTCTAAACTCCTCAAATTCCTCTGCTGTTGACCTTCCTTTCTCCCTAATTACATGCTCTTCTTCGTCGTGGTCTTGTTCTTTGTTCTTGCTGTAATACTGAAACACATATCAAGATGTTAACAATGAACTCAGGCTGTTTCGACTTAGACAACCGTCATCCCTGTGGTAGTGCTGTGAGTATGATGTTGCTCATGACATTTTACTAAAGTTTCATTGGTTGTTGTCAAAAAATAGTTTGTCATTGAGTGAATGCATTAGAAATCAGTTTGCAAAGGATGACACAGTTTCATTTGCAATGGAATCTTTCATTGGGAGATCCTTGAATGTTCACTATGACTTTAGTTTCCAAGGAAAGCAAAGAAAAGCTAGAGTACAGTCCTATGATTTTGGACGGGTGAGGAAGAAAATAAGTCGAGATTGGCACAATTTGAGAACCACCAGACGGCTGACAATGCTTCCATAGCTGGGATAGCTACTATCAAATGCAAGTTTCCAGCCAGCGGAAGTGATCAGATGTGAAAACTTAAGGGAAAGATTGACTACTATTGTTTTGGTTCTAGGGAATTTAACTGCAAACCAAACGGGGAAATGGAAAAGTGATTGAAGAAGATAGACGAGACTAAAGATGGTCATTCATTCCAATTCCCATTTCCAGGAGAGGAATCAAATTATCTGGTTCCTCCCCAAATCATCTTGTGAGAAAAAAAAAAGAGTTCAACTCTATGTGGCATTACAATTACTTGTAATTGCACCGAAAACATTCTAACTTCAACGACTTGGATTCTCTGCAACTAATCATAACCAACCTTATGGCTTAAATTGTTCTTCGATTTCTTAAATTTTCTAATCATGCATCCAAACAATGTTGAGGTAACTAGGGGGAGTGTATATATATGTTGATCCTTTGCCCATTTGTTAACAGTACTAAAACCACAAATAAACTATAAAGATCTAGTGAGGCTAAAAATTTGCACTGAACAACACAACATGTGCGTTCAACCATCCCAACTTGTGGAAAAGAAAATAAACCCAAAACTATGGAGTTTTGTTATACCTTGATGGATTGGCAAAGAGATGGTGAAGTTGAAAGCAATGGTTTGAAGAGTGACTCTCTGCTTGTGAGTCTGGAGAGAAGAAGAAGAAGATTGTTGGACTTAACCATTGTAAATTGAGTCTTGAAGACTTTTTTGGTTTACAAGTTGGAACAAAAGGATGGACTCATTGTTATTTGCATGTGTGACATAAAGAGGAACAGAAACATAGATAGAGATGGTGAGTTACACGTGTTTGTTTTGTCAAGTGTGTTGATGACACTTGTCTACAGATTGAGATGCCATGTCATTGATGCATGCACAAATGTGGTGCTCTGTCTGTGTTATCCACACTGAAGTTGGTTGAGTTCATCTATACCCATTACATGTCATCCATGGGACAAAAAAAGATAAAATAGAACTTGACCTACATTACGCAAAAGTTTTTATTTTAAACGGATTGTGCTCATGAAATATAAACTACATTTTATTTTATTTATTTGATATATTTTCAGGCAATTAATAAATGGTGCTTTAAAAAAAGAAAAAAAAACTACTGCCAACGTAGTACGTTTTTCGTGTAATCCGTTGCCACCCTAAAAATCAACAAATCTAGGATTTTGCGGCTCAAGATAGTGGTGATGGTGGTGGTTGAAGGTGGTCTGCATCATAAGGAGTTGAGGGTGGTGGTGGTCGAGAGTGACGTGGATCTAGTGTCGAGGAGAAGAGGTGCGAGGGTGAGATAGTTGAATCAGGAAAAAGAAATGTTGAAAAATAAGATATATGACAAAGAAGTCACGTGCTAGAGTTTTAAAAGGAGATAATAAATGATAAATAATTATTTTAAGATTAAATAGGAAATACAAAATTTTAATATTCTTTTTATTGGTTCGTGTTATTAGCATTATTGTGCTAATTGACCACATTATTTTATACCCTTCAATAAAATTTATAGAGTAAGGTATCATCTTAATTATCGAAATTTCTCATATTTATTTAATATTTGTTTACAATAGTAAATTTAGGGATCAATTTATTAATTCATCATATCATGGGTGGGTTTGCAACTAATTTTCTTAAGGTGTAAAAATATAAATTGTACACTAAAGAGTAAGATTGTAAAGTTGTTTTTTCTTTCAAAAGAAGCATATTTTACAACCATTTTCATGATAAGCAAATATTTATACATGCAACACGTACATGCAGACACTAGTAAAATTTAATGTCCCATGACAGCTAATTCTTTAAAGATTTCATCATTTTGAAAGTTTGATACATCAATCTCTTGGTAATCCTCTTTTATAGGTTGTGGTACTTGTAATTGATGTTGATCCTCCTTTGCATCATCCTTGTCCTCGATCTCCTTTAAGTTGTCGTTGATAATTGATCGTGCAACTATTTTCTCGAACAAGATTGAAGAAATGAGGATTGACGAAAGGCACATTGCGAGTAATACAACCTTGGCCATTGTAAAATGTATACTATCAATGACAATGATATATAATGAAATGTTTTGGCCAATTACTGTATTTGAGTTATGAATTACATTGGGTTGTGGATTGATAAGATATTTATAAGAGGACATTTGAACGTATTGAAATGTTTGTTTTAACCTCTTCATCAAAACCTGGGATGTAATTAGTTTTCTGTTAGAGACATCTGAAGTCTTAAAACAAAAAAAAAACTCCTTAATTTACCTGAAGTAGTTGGTATTGAATTTATGAGAACTGGAAAAGGTTGGTAAGTTGACTAGGTAAGACCACGATGGAATGACCATAATTAATATAATTGTCGTTAAGTATGACTTCTATTTTATTCGCACAAACATATCAAGGTTGTTGGATGAATCAGATCCAACGAATAAGCAACTTGCAATCTGTTGTAGAATACCTAGTGATACCATCCGCTACTGCTCAACCACTGAGCCATCACACCTTTGGCGATATATTGTAATTCAACATGAACATTTACCATTGTTTCCAACATTATTCTTTACATAAATAGTTGCATCATATCCTTGTTTTAATTAATTTTTGTATATCTAACCGCCTTGCATAGATTATAATAAAAAATATATACAGTCAAGTAACCTCTTTCAATGTTCGCCCAACATGAGAATTAGATTGGATAACCTTGAAACTTCGTTGATAGAATATATATGAGTTTTTATTTCTTGAAAAACACCACCATGTAGTTGACTGGGGGTGCCAGTCCGGTTAATCGGTCTGAATAGCCTATACCAAAGACTGGATCAGGCTTTTAAAATTTTGATTTTCAGGGACCGAGATCGGATAGGGTGAGGCATGTTAATTGGAGTCCCGATTAACCGAAATTTTGGGCCTGACCGGTCTCGGTTCGATCCAATTTTTTTAAGCCCAATTTATATTCAGCCCATTTCGACCCGACAACTTCAGTCTAGTTCAACTTCCTCCTTTCCCGCATCTTCTTCCTTCTTCTCTTTTAGTCTCTGAAATCAGCATTGATGCAAAGTCACCCTTATTACGAAGTTGGAAGTCACCAACAAGAATCATACTTTGTTAACATGAATTTATGTTGATGTTGTCATTGTAATTGTGTTATGAAGTTCATAATATTTTTCAAAATGATCAAGAATCTCACCAAAATCAAATCCAATACGGGCAAATACCAAAAGTCTAAAGATTCCAAACAACATATTTATTCATTGAGTGAAGCAAAAAAACTTGGATGTTGTTATTATTATTATTATTATTATTATTATTATTATTATTATTATTATTATTATTATTTATTTTATTTTTATTTTTCCGGGTAATCTCTAAGCATGATTTAGTGAGGCTAAAAATAATTTAGGGATTCATTTATTAATTCATCATATCATGGGTGAGTTTGCAACTAATTTTATTAAGGTGTAAAAATATAAATTGTACACTGAGGAGTAAGATTGTAAAATAGTTTTTTCTTTAAAAAGAAACATATTTTACAACAATTTTCATGATAAGCAAATATTTACATGCAACACGTACATGCACACGCTAGTAAAATTTAATGTCCCATGACAACTAATTCTTTAAAGAGTTCATCATTTTGAAAGTTTGATACATCAATCTCTTGGTAATCCTCCTTTATAGGTTGTGGCACTTGTAATTGATGTTGACCCTCCTTTACATCATCATTGTCCTCGATCTCCTTTAAGTTGTCATTGATAATTGATCGTGCAACTATTTTCTCGAACGAGATTGAAGAAATGAGGATTGACGAAAGGCACATTGCGAGTAATACAACCTTGGCCATTGTAAAATGTATACTATCAATGACAATGATATATAATGAAATGTTTTGGCCAATTACTGTATTTGAGTTATGAATAACATTGGGTTGTAGAATGATAAGATATTTATAAGAGGACATTTAACGTCTTGAAATGTTTGTTTTAACCTCTTCATCAAACCTGGGGTGTAATTGGTTTTCTGTTAGATACATCTGAAGTCTTAAAACAAAAAAACTCCTAAACTTACTTGAAGTGGTTGGTATTGAATTTATGAGAACTGGAAAAGGTTGGTAAGTTGACTAGGTATGACCACGATGGAATGACCATAATTAATATAGTTGTCATTATTTATGACTTCTATTTTATTCGCACAAACATATCAAGGTTGTTGGATGAGTTAGATCCAACGAATAAGCAACTTGCAATCCGTTGTAGAGTAGGCTTCTAAAATAGAACAAGGATATACTGTAATTCAACATGAACATTTACCATTGTTTCCAACATTATTCTTTACATAAGTAGTTGCATCATATCCTTGTTTTAATTAATTTTTGTATCTAACTGCCTTGCATAGATTATAATCACAAGTATACAGTCACGTAACCTCTTTCAATGCTCGCCCAACTTGAGAATTAGATTGGATTACCTTAAAACTTCGTTGATAGAATATATATGAATTTTTATTTCTTGAAAAACACCATCATGTAGTTGTCTGGGGGTGGGTCGGTCGGGTTAATCGGTCAGAATAGCCTATACCAAATATCGCACCAGGCTCTTAAAATTTGGATTTTCAGGGACCGAGACCGGATAAGGTGAGGCATGTTAATTAGAGTCTTGATTAACCGAAATTTCGAGCCTGGCCGATCTTAGTTCGATTCAATTTTTTTAAGACCAGTTTATTCAGCCCAATTTATATTCAGCCCATTTTGACCCGACAATTTCAGCCCAGTTCCACTTCCTCCTTTCGCACATCCTCCTCCTTCTTCTTCTCTTTTAGTATCTGAAATCAACATTGATGCAAAGGCACCCTTATTACAAAGTTGGAAGACACCAACAAGAATCATACTTTGTTAACAAGAATTTATGTTGATGTTGTCATTGTAATTGTGTTATGAAGTTCATAGTATTTTTCAAAATGATCAAGAATCTCACCACAATCAAATCCAATACGGGCAAATACCAAAAGTCTAAAGATTCCAAACAACATATTTATTCATTAAGTGAAGCAAAAAAACATGGAAGTTATTATTATTATTATTATTATTATTATTATTATTATTATTATTATTATTATTATTATTATTATTATTATTATTATTATTATTATTATTATTATTATTATTATTATTATTATTATCATTATTGTAGTTGTTGTTGCTGTTGTTGTTGTTGTTATTATTATTATTATTTTTTTTTCCGGGTAATCTGTAAGCATGATTGTTAGTATCCATTATTTAGTTAAACAAAATTTCCAACCGTGGCAACCCCTTGCATAGTGACTACGATTTTTTTCACTTTGCTTTGTTATATCCTCGATCTCAATTTCTTCTTCTGTGAATGGCTTGAGAAGTTGGTTATAGCCTTTAATAATGTTGTCTCAAGTGAATAAAGCGTACAATTATATTAATCTCCTTTTGACAAACTATCGGTTGTCCAAGCGGAGCAAGAACATTTGCATCTTCGTAATATACAACACATTTTTCAGAGCATCCACATACTGAGGAAAAACTAATGGAATTGATTTAGAAATAACAAACTATGTTAGTTTGGTATATTATCTTTTGCAAGATTAAGACCTTTATGCTTACAGTGCTATGGAGATCTGTTAAGCCACCTCGAACGGTACTGTTGATGTAAAATTTCAAACACAAATCAAAATTTTATGTTCCTTCGAAAATATTTCTAAGCATATCATCTATAATTGCATGAAAAATGTTGAAAGAAGGATATCAACAACATTAGCAATAACAACATATGTAATGAATATCTTTGGATGGGAGACTGAGTCATTGTTGTCCTTTTGATGGATGCAACTAATATTGCTAAATATTTGAAATTGGTTGAATTTGCCTGAAATTTGGAATTAATATAAAAATTAATTAATTTTATAAAAAATATTCGGGTCGAGTAATCGGCCGGCTTTGGGAATTAAAATCGAGGCCCGGACTAAGAATTTTGGTCTGGTATGGTTTTTGGGACCGATTATTAAAATAGTATTAAAAAATTGGACTGGGACCGACCCGATCGGTTTGGTTTTCCCATATAAAATGCCTGCCCCGGGTTGATTATGCGAAGTTCATATGGAGATGGCAATGGGACAGATTTGCTCAAATCCGTCCCCACCCCCGCCCCGCTGATTATCACGAATCCCCGAATCCGCCCCAAATATTTGTTTATTATATTTAAAAAAACACTCCCGCACCAGACGGATTGGCGGATGTTCGCCCTGCCCGATTAGCCCCAAAAAAAAAGAAAAAGATAACCTCCAAATCGCAACACTTTTACATCACAATCCACCATCTTGAAACCATATTTAAAAAACTACCAAATTCCAAACCAAACCCATCATCCATAAGACTAAACTTTTCCTTTATCACCCTGCCCATACTAGAAAAATAGAGCATTTCTCTTTAGCATGTCGACCAACTTCTTGCCTCGTGAACAATTGTTCCATACCAGTCATTTACAGATGTAATTAGAGAGAGAAAAACTTTCCATTCAACATCATTTTCTTCCAAGCCTTGGGAGGATATTCCAAAGACAACTCACAATCAACCTCATCCTCAGCGCTATCTTCAATTGATTGAGCATAACAGGATGAAGATCAAGCACCAGAGAAGAAAAAAATAAGGAAGTTCGAGCAGAGAGATTGATGGGTTGACGAATGGAGGAAGCAGATCGATGGATTGACTGAAGAATACGAAGCAGATCGATTGACTAACTGAAGCAAACCGACGAATGGAGGAAGCATATCGTAGCCACCAGGATCACCGATGGGTGAGAGTTATGGAATCTGAAGAGTTTGAGGCGGGAGAAAGTGGCTGAGTGAGACCGTGAGAAAAAAATATTTTTCTTTTTTCTTTTTAAGCGTTAAGGGTATTTTAGTAAATTCAATAGATAGACGAATATTCGCAGGGCGGATATGAGTAAATCTATAACTACCCCGAATATTTAGTGGATAATGTTTGGATCCTCGAAAGCGCTTCAAAATTCGTTTAGGCACATCCAAAATCGCCCAATACGAAACGAAAAAGTCAAATATCCGTGAAAATCTGCCCTACTACCAGGCTTAAGTTTCAAGCCACTTATCATTCTATATGAATTTTGTAATGCCAAATTTTTGTGATCCATCTTATTTATATATATCTAATAATAAATGGGACCATGCATTACCACCAAGCTTTTCTTTATCATGTACAAAAAAAAAAAAAAAAACTAAACTAAACTAAACTGATCTACTGTTTTTATTCCCATCACCTCAACAAAAAATTAAAAAAACTTTAATTTTATGTTGGTGCCTTTACACTAAACAAACACTTACCTAGAAGAAGTAAATAATTAAATGGGACAGGAGAAATTTTGTCCCTTTTTATGGGTGATTTCACAATGGGTTTGTTAGATCCAAGACATGTTATTGTTAAATTTCAATCGGAAGAGGAAGTCAATAAGACTTTGTCGCGGGATTCCTTTATGATCCGTGGGGTTATATTCAAAGCTTTCCGTTGGCATTAAGGATTTAGCCGTAGATAAGATCCAGTGTTAGCCCCTTTGTGGGTAGATCTTCCTAATTTGCCTTTACAATTTTTTCATCCACTGTTTTTAAAAGAAGTTGGAGATTCCATTGGTTCCTTTCTTAGAATTGATGATAGCACTCTTGGTTTCACACGTCCGGGGGTGGCTAGGATGTGCGTAGAAATGGATCTGTTAGATGAGCTTCCTAGTAGAATATGGTTGGAGTTTTCCGGATCCACCGAATTTTGGCAAAAAATTGTATATCCGAGTTTTAAATATTGTGAGAATTGCGCTATGATTGGCCACACATTTGAAGCTTGTAGGAAGCGATTGGGGATTCGCAAGGATACAAAAGAGGGGGACAATGTTGCAATGAATAAAGTATTAGCGGAGAGCAAAAAAGTTGCGTTCTTAGGGACAAAAGAACCGGGAACCGGGGTTTCAGTAAAAAAAGTGGGGAAGCTAAACAGGTTTACAGACCTGTAGTGGAAGTCGCTGAGAAAATTGAGACTGCAGTGGGTCACGTTGTTTCTTTTGCGGATCAAGTTGGTCCTAGCGAGGTGCAAGATGACGCGGGTGTTGAGGTGGTCAGCCAAGAGGTGAAGCCTTTGTCTAAGCTAGGTGAAAATGGTGTTTTTTTGTCCAAAAATCGGTTTGAAGTTTTAGCAAGTTTAGACCTTATTAAGCAAGAAGATTTTGTTGTAGTGAATGCCAAACCTGTTCTTGTTAATACCAATCATGCTGAGCCATCAAAATCTGTTTTAGAGACTGCCTGTCTCGATTCAAATTTAGTGGAATTTTTAGGAACGAAATCTGGTGCTAAAGGTAATAAAAACAAGGATCTCGTGGCTGGTTTAGAAGGAAGAATAATTTCTAATACTAAATCAGAGACTAAAGATGGCAACGACACGGATTTGGAAGCTAATTTGGGTGACAATGGACTTTCTATTATGAGCTCGATGGAGAGGAAAGTGTCTGAGTTCTAATCTGATTGTTTAGCAGCTGGGTACACTTCCTGCTAGGTTGCGCAAGCTTTGCAAGCTGAGTCGGAGGAGTTTTCGACTAAGATTGGGACTCCGGATAATGCAGGTTTGGTGTCAATGGAATTGGCGGAGAAAGAGGTCGAAACAGGGGCTGGATTGGCTGTTGCTGATCACGTGAATACAGATAATGCTGCGGCTGTTGTTGATTGTGTGATTAAAGGGGATCATGAATGTGTGATTACAGGGGATGTGGAAGTTGTGGCCGTTGTTGTTGCTGGCAGTGTGAAGACAACACGCCCTGGATCAGTGCATGCATGCCTTGGTTCAGCACGTTCTTTGGCTACATGTCCTGGTTTAGTGGGTGTAATTTCTGGTCATGAGCCGAGTATGGCGGTTATATGTTTCGATCCAAGTCAGGGTCATGTGGGAGAGGTTTCAATACGGGATGATAATGTTCTAGCTATTATGAGTAAGCCAGAGATCAGGCAAGAGAATAGGCAACAAGAGAGGTAGAAAATCCGGAAACCAGTAAGTTGGGAGATACTTTGAACAAGGCCATTACTTTGCTTAAAGATTTGAGTCGGTTACGGATAAAGAAATTTAACATTAACACGTTAGAAAGCACCAGTGATGACATTGGTTCAGAGTCCAAGGTTGATCCCCAGGCAGCTTTGAGTAGTGATTTGGATCTAGGAACAGTGTTGGGGGGAGAGAAAAGTACGAAAAAGAGTAATAAAGTCAGGATGACGCATCCTCCAGGTACGCGTCGTATGGCAAGGCCGAATGATTTTAATAAAAAAATCCAATGATGTTTGACAACATTATGTTCTGGAATGCTCGTGGAGTAAGTAATAGATACGAAATGCAGACTTAAAACAATGGTTAAAGAGTTTAAATTGCGCCTCATTATAATAGCAGAACCTATGATTAATTGATGCTAGTCGTGTTTCTTGGAGATTGACAACAAAATTAAACTGACAGGTTTTACGTCTAATGAAGCAGAGGGTGGAAAGATATGGATTTTTTGGGATTCTGATTTAGCGATGTTGGTATTGGATGTGTCAGATCAGTGCATTTATTGCCATGTAACTGTTTCAAATAACCAATATTTCTTTATTACTTTCGTATATGCTAAGTGTATAGCAAAAGAGAGAAGGGCTTTATGGTCCCAGATGGAGTCTTTGGCGGGTCAATATAATGGTCCGTGGATGGTTGGAAGGGATTTCAATGCTATTGTCACTGAGCAAGAGAAACTTGGCGGAAGTCCTCCTTCTTTGGATTGCATGTCGAACTTTTCAGATTGTATTGAGCATCGTGGATTGATTGATTGTGGCTATAGTGGCCTTATATATACCTAGTGTACCAATAGGCGTGGTGGTGACCGTATTTGGGCTAGGCTGGATCAAGTGCTCGTCAATTTTTTATAATTCACCAATTTTCCCAATACGAAGGCGGAACATTTTCAACGCATGCACGTCTTCAGATCATGCACTTATTTTAGTTTCATTCCCTATACAGGCTAGGGCAGACTTCACACCTTTTCGATTTCTGGATATGTGGACGACTCATCCGACTTTTCACACCTTGGTAGAATCGGTTTGGGGTCAGGAATGTTCTAACAGGAAGGCGTTGTGGATTTTAAAATTAAATCCATTAGCAAAGCGCTTATCCAATGGAATAGGGATTTTTTTGTAATGTTTTCAGCAGACTTAGGGCTCTCGAGGATGAAATGAACCAACGGGAAAATCATCTGATTTTAGGTTGGGAAACGAATGGACGCAATGTGGATGTTAATTGGGATGTCAATACTTGCTGTAATTTGAGCAGATGTCAAGCGGAATACAGATTGGCCCTTAAGCAGGAGAAATTGTTTTGGATGCAAAAAGCAAGAAGAAAGAATTTAAGGATGGAGATGCCTGTACTAAATATTTTTTTACCTCAGTAAAATCTAGACAGAAAAAAAGATCGATATCTTCTATCACTTTGTAGTGTGGCAGGGCGATATCTGATTCGGGTGAAATTCTCATAGAAGTTAATGGTTTTTTCTTTCAGCTTCTCTCTTCCCAGGATGCTCAAGGAGTTGACAGTGACTTGTTGGATTGTATTCCTACGGTTGTTTCGGATTGGAGTGCAACCGTATACTTGCGAGTCCGTCTTTGGAGGAAGTTAAGAATGATACCTTTGATATTCCGAGAAATAGCGCGCCAGGTCCGGATGGGCTTACAGCGGGTTTCTTTCAGTCATGCTGGGACATTGTTGGTGTTGATATTTGGAAGGCGGCTATTCAGTTCTTTCAGGGAGAAGCTTTGCCTTTTGCTTTCTCGGCTAATTTTATAGCTATGTTGCCTAAGGTGGACTCGCCGGGTTCTTTCTCTGATTTCCATCCTATTAGTCTTTGCAATGTTATTTACAAAATTTTCAGTAAAATTCTTTGCAATAGACTAGCCTTACTGTTTTCAGGTATTATAGGTCAAGAACAGTGGGCATTTGTCAATGATATGTCAATTGTGGAAAATACTGGCTTGGCCCAAGAAATGGTGCGTGACATTCATAAAAAGGTAACAAATGGTAATGTTGTTCTTAAAATTGATGTGGAGAAAGCATATGACAGGCTGAAGTGGCCTTTCCTCTTATCTGTGCTTAAGAGATTTGGGTTTTCGAATAGAGTCTGCCATCTGGTCTCCAACTGTATTGCTCATTGTGGTTTCTCAGTGTTGTTGCAAGGAGTCTATAATGGTAATTTTAAGTCCTCCAGAGAATTGAGACAGGGGTACCCTCTTTTTTCGTTGTTATTTGTTATAGCCTCGAAGGTTCTTAGTCGAGGATTATTGGGCACTTTCGCAAGAGGTGATATTTGTTACTATTATACGCCTAGACACTGTCGGCCTTTAACGCATCTTTTGTACACAGATGACACCCTTATTTTTCTGAATGGGAAAAAGTCTTCCAATACAGGGTGGATTAGGTTTTTTGGAAAAATATGCGCATATTTCAGGACAAAAAATTAATGTAGTGAAAAATTCTTTCATGGTAGAGGAAAATGCATCAGTGGAACGTGTGGTGGATATTAAGACCTATACAGGCTTCCAATATACATGATCTCCTTTGAAATATTTGGGAGTGCCTATTTTTCAGGGAAGATGCAAGATTATTTATTTCGATGATCTGGTTAACAAAATACAAAAGAAGATCAGTGGGTGGAAGGCTAAGCTTAATTTATCCCCAGGTGGGAGATTGACTTTGATTAAGCATGTATTGAGCTCTATTCCAGTATATACGTTAAGCACCATGTGTGTTCCTAATCAAGTTATCGCTAGAATTCATAAATTATTGGCGGATTTCTTTTTGGGGTGACTATGAAGGCAAATCAAAGAAGAAGTGGATATCTTGAGAAAAAAAATGTTTTCCCAATAGTGAAGGAGGTTTGGGTGTTAGGAATCTTGTTACTGTCACTAAGGCCTCTTGCTTGAAAACTTTTTGGAGTGTAATAAATTATGATTCTTTGTGGGCAAATTACATGAGATGTAAATACTGAAATGACAGGGTCCACGTCTTCTATCAGTTAGAAAAGAATAATGTTTCGCCTTTTATGAAAGAGATCATGAAATATAAAGGAGTTTTTGTTGGCAACAGTCAGTGGCACATTGGTTGCTTGTCAGGAGGAGCATTCGTATGACGAATTCCATTTTTATTCCTAAGCGGGTGAGTGAGAACAAGACCCCTCTTTTAGCCATTGGTCTGCTTATTTCTTTTGTTATTACAAAGGGCAATAGAGTGGTGTATTGGAACACTCCTCTGAAGGGCGCGATGTCACTTAATGTTGATGGGTTTTCAAGGAAAACCAATGCGACAATTGGTATTATTATCAGGAATAGTTTGGGCGGGTATTTGGTGGCTAAACAAGTTGTTTTGGGTGAAGGTTCAAATAACTTTGCGGAGGTTCGAGCGGTTAGGGTAGGCCTCCAGTTGTGCAACAGTTTGGAATTCTCAAAGGTTTGCATTCAAATGGATTCTAAAATTGTGAAAAGTTGGTTCTATGAGGAATTTAAAATTCCGTGGCACTTGGAAAATGATTGGCGGGAGATTAAGAGATTGGCTTCTTGTATGGAAGTTAGTTGTGTTCACATTTTCAGGGAGACTAATGAAGTAGCAGACGCTTTGGCGAATAGAGCTCAGGAGGAGGGTGTTAGTCGTGTTTTTTGTGCCACGAATGTCCCCCGCAGGATTGCTGGTCTGGACCGTCTTAGGTTGCAGTTTTTTCAATGGTGTTGGATGGCTTGGTTGTCTAGTATGGATGGTGGTGTTATGGTGGTGCCTGACAGCATTGGAATTTGCCGTTGGCAACAGGTGGAGGGCGAGGACCTTTTTTGGGTGTTGTATATAAACAAAGTTGCCAACACTGTTTTCATATAGCACTCTGATTTTCAGGAGATGATGGCTTCAGTGGAGTTGCTACGAGGGGCGTGCTTTGGAAGATCCAATTGGGCGACGACAGGACACAATGCTGCAACGTGCTGCCTGGCTAGGTGCGGTGTGCAGCAAAGTGCTGCCTGGTTGTTGGCAGTGCTCGTGCTGGTTAGGGGCTGCAGAAGCGATGTTGCATGCTATGTTTTCACTGGGCAGAGGTAGTTTACCTAACAAACTGGCTTGTCTGCCAGTGCCCTTTGTGCTACACAAGGTTACCATTGGTCATTGGCCTTTCTACATTGGTTTTTGACCTTTTGGATTGGTTGTCATTGGTTTTTCAAAGTGCATACTAGCAATTTTAGTAGGTCACTGTTTGGACATTGGAGATTGTCACTTGGATAGGTAATTTTTCATGTGTTGTTTGCTTGGTTTTTTAATACGGGTAAAGTCATAACGTACCCCCGTTTAGTTTGTAAATCTTTTTTTGATAAGTAATAAATGTCTAGCATCCTATAGTTGCCCCTCCTCACCGGAGGTTTAATTTTTAAAAAAAAAACTACATGAAAGCTGAATGAATTTAGGTTTTTCATGTGCATGTTTTTCAGTAGTCCTTACTTTCACTGGAAATCATTTTTTTATTACCATAATCATGATAATAACGTTGGAACTCATCAATGTTGATGAATTTCATCCATTCTGTAGGTTTCTTTATCTTTTCTAAATTTTCTTCCATCAACATACATTCGTTATCTTCTATACTATTCATTCCAAAAATATGTGTTATAATATATAACAATTGTTATAACATAGAGGCACACATAACAACCTTAGTACTATTACATTGTATAGTTTATTTTGGAAAACAATGTTACAACTAATGATCCACTTGAGTTGTTATACAGGTAGTTCCGGCCAAATAGATTATACAATAGAAATAACAAAATAAGTAATAACTAATTATGAAATATATGAACTAACAAATATACAATAGAAATACTATGTACCGATTTTACCCATATTTATTGTATTACTGAAAACCAAACAAACCCCGTTTTACATACTATGTACTGATTTTATCAAACCAATAGGAACCATACTGGAATATACCAAGCCAAGGTAATTTTTATCAAAACGTCTTCATTTCAAAACTTGATTGAGTAGCATTTTTCAAAACACACAACTAAAATGAAACAGAGGAAATGATAGGGAACAATTATCCATTCTAGCATGTATACCACATTTACTCGTACCTAAAAAACGATATGGAAAAATGTGGATTCGAAGAAAAATTTAAATAAAACCAAAATGAAACAGAGGGAATCAAAACACACGGCTGAATATAAAAAAAATGTATACCTTCTACTTGTTGAAGCAGCACTCTTGACGTTATTTGTTCGCTGCTAGAGAGCCATCAAGGGAAATACAACAACTACAATGTAGATGAAAACCAACAACACTAGATAAGCAACCCTAGAGAATAAATACATTGAAACGTACATTGAAGCAGAACTCTTCGATTTGAGATGGTGAATCTTTTCTCGGTAAAGGAAAGTTTTTCGATCTGAGATGAAAACTGACCAAATATCTGAGTTGAAAATGGGAGTGTTGTCTTCGTCGATCTGAGGTGAAAAGGCTCAAAAGAGTGTCGTCTTCGTAGACTTGAGGTGAAAAGGGGAGTAAAAGGGAGTTTTTGTCTTCGATTTGAGGTGAAAAGGCTCGAAAGATTCCTGTATTCATCTTCGATCCAAGGTGAAAAGGTGAGCAAATAAGAGTTTTTGTCGGGACATCGTCTTCGATCCGAGATGAAAAGGGAAGCAAAAGAAAACTTCTATCTTCGATCTATGATGAGAGAGATGAGATGAAAGCTCTATTTGTTTTCGATTTGTGATGGAGAGGTGAAAAGGGGAACAAAAGCAAACTTTTTGTCTTCGATATGTGATGAGAGAGTTGGGCGAGACGAAAGCTGTATTTGTCTCTATTTGTCTTCAATATGTGATGGAGAGGCGAAAATAGGAGCAAAAGCAAACTTTTGTCTTCGATCTATGATGAGAGAGGTCTTCGATCTATGATGAGAGAGGCGAGATGAAAGCTCTTTCTGTTTTCGATATGTGATGGAGCAAAATGACATCTTTTGAGGTAAGCGCAAGTAATGGGGGTCACCGTTCCATTCCTTGAAGATTTAATACTCCCTCTTCAGATAGCCTCCCGTAGCGCTGTCTTGGTGCTAGGGGCCTGACTCCCTAGAGTTTTTACTAACATGATAGAGCCTCACTGTCACCTAATATGATGTTAACTTCATTGAATCACCACTTTCTATAACTAAACATGCAGCGAAAGGGAACATTAGATTCTTGACCATATCTCTTTGCCTAAGATCCATAAGTAGATCTCTTCGCCATGTGAATCTTCCATGGTGCAACACCTGAAATATAGGGTTAAATTCGCAATCTCCAATATCAAATCACATGATTGTGATGTCCCTTACATTAGTGGGCCCAACTAACTAAATAGTCAATCAAGCACCGAAGGCACAAACCACTTGGTGTACTAAACAACAACAAAATAACTTCATTTTATACGTTATAGAACTCCAAAACGCATAGGGCGACGGTTAGGTTTTTCACCTAAACCGTGAACCGAACCGACTTAGGTCGATTTTAAAATTTTCAAACCGAAATCGAACCGACCATTAACAAAATCAAACCGATTCTAATTTATGCAAACCGTAACCGAATCGAACCGACAAAATTGAATCAAAAGCGAAAAAAAACCGAACCGACCGACTATTTTAAACATATTGTATTATTTATATATAAAATATATATTATTTATTATATATATTTAAAAATCGAAAACCAAACCGACTACTTCGGTTTAAAATTTTTTAAAATCGAAATCGATCCGAATCGAATTTAAACCGAACCAATCGATTCGATTTAGATCGGTTCGGTCGGTTTAATTGGTTTTATCGATTTTTTGTTCGGCCCTTAAAAACGCATTCGGTGTATAAATATACGATGATGCATGCAAATGATGTGGTACACTGTTCATACTCGCATCCCCACATAAGTTCCTCTCTCGATTCTTCTCCCCCAAAATCTAGGTTTTTTCAACTCCATTTCCACCAAAATCGACCAAAGATTCCCAAATCCATAATGGGTTTTCTCTAGTTATTCTGTTCCTTCATTACAAGAGCTTCAGATTGAGCTCAAAATCTCCCTCTTTGACCTTCCAAAACCCTACTTTGAAGCATCTGAAACCCATGGCGAAGACGAAACCAGGCGTGAAGAAGGACTTGGAGTTCTACACCATCCATGGAACCAGCAAGACAGTGAAAGGTAACATTTTTGAGCTTCTTTTGAGTTTCTCCATTTGCGTGTTGTGTGTTTGATGAAATGTGTCAAATTTGGTGGTTTTGAAGTTGGGGATTGTGTTCTGATGAGGCCTTTGGAGGCTGGGAAGCCGCCGTATGTGGCTCGACTGGAGAAGATTGAGAGTGATGCTAAGAACCATGTGAAAGTACGTGTGCGGTGGTACTATAGGCCAGAGGAGTCTCTTGGAGGGAGGAGGCAGTTTCATGGGGCAAAGGAGCTGTTTTTGTCGGACCACTTCGATACCCAACATGCGCAATCGATTGAAGGGAAGTGTATTGTGCACTCTTTTAAGAACTATACTAAGCTTGTGAATGTTGGCCCTGAGGATTACTTTTGTCGATTTGAGTACAAGGCTGCTACTGGAGGATTTACCCCTGATAGGGTTGCAGTGTAAGTGTGGGCTTATAAATTTTGGATTCATAATGTGTTTCTGTTTATGGTATTGAAATGATGTTTTTGTTTTTTGTTTTTGGTATGTGTTTTGTGCAGTTATTGCAAGTGTGAGATGCCTTATAACCCTGATGATCTTATGGTTCAGTGCGATGGATGCAAAGACTGGTATATTTTTCTTATAAGTTCCTGTTTTTTGTGCTTATGACTTCATCGGCTACATATAACATGCGTAGCATGTCCTGAGAATTGTTTGGTTCTATGTTCTTGGTAATATTGTTATATTAGTCAGTATACTTAAAAGAGGCTGCACACTAATTATCATGTAAAACATATATGGAAGTTATCATGTAAAAATGGAAATTTCATAAATAAGGGGCAAAACCTAAGAAGTTAGGGCTCTGAGACATGTGCGCGCCTACGCAATGGTTTTGTGTCTGCATCGCATTGCACTATGCATTTGACAACATAGGGTTACAGATAATCTTAGTTATTTCTCAGGAAAGTAGAAAATAGGGGTCATATTATAGGGTGTTGCATAGTATAATGTAATTTCATATGGAGATGAACCTTCTGTTTATCTTTGCAAATGGAAATTGCATGATTTAGTGGGATCAGTCTGATATTCAGTAGAATGAAAGTTACATTCCTAGTTATGAAAGATGCTTTACAAGGAGCTAATTTGAGGTTCTAAAGCTGGTTCACATCAATAAACATCTTTACCTTGGGAATATATCCATTTACTCTACGTCAAAAGGCCTTTTTACTTGGTCGTTTGTTTCGAATTCTATAGAATTAGTATATTTATTAATATTATGAATAGGGGTATTTTAGTAATATTAGATAGTTCTATTATTTTTGTAATAATGATTCCAATTATGATTATCATATTTGTTTCCTATTAGGTTTAGGGTTTAAATTAGATGGTAGGTTAGTTATATATAAAACATATGTTGCCCATTGTTAATTGGTTGGTTGATTGAATAAAAGTTATTTCGTTATTAGTTTATTTGGTTTATCATTTATTTTGTTATTTTCGTTTATTTTCATTGCAATTTTGTTTATTTTATTAGTCTGAATTTATCAACTGGTATCAGAGCTGAACGATTCTAGTTCGTTTGATTTGAAAAAAAAATCAACAAAGAAAGAAAAATTTGAAGATTAAATCATGATATGCGAAGAATTTTTATAGGAGATGTATGCATTCTTCATAGGATGGAAGGAAGAATTGAAGGCAGGATTGAGGGAAGTGTTCATAGAATTTAGGCCAGCACTAGCAGCAACATCGACAACATCACGCCAAAGGCCAACAACCACTCCACGCACATATCGCCTCCTAGCCGCAGCCCAATCACTAGTCCAAGTGTCGTATCATAGTCGTCGCCAACCTTCACTGTCACCCTCTCGCAATCGGTTGCAAGCCACGTCACAAGCGTTGCCGCCTCTTCTCCACCAAGTCGATTGACGACCTCCTCCATTCGATCAACACAGCCAATTGACCTCCTGCCCATCCTAGGCGGCGTCAAATTCCCACCCTTCCTGTTTGATCCCTGCTCATTTGACCCAGTCGCTCGCACAACACACCGCTGTAAAGATTGCACCCTCCCAACCCCAACGTTCTCCATTGAAACCCCACACCATATATGCTTCTATACGTCCATTTGAAAATCCCAACCCTCTCATCCCTCTTTCCTTTGTTTCCTATGAATTGCAAACATTAAAAAAAATTGTTTAGTTTAATAAAAACTTATTTTTGGAGCGTATGATTTCTTTATGTTTATACAATTTTGTCATTGTGACATTCCCCTACTTTTTTTGTTTTCAACGCAATTTTATATGTAATTGCAAACATTAAAGCAATGAATTGCTTCTTCACAAATGGCGTAAAACCTACAACCAAAAAAATATTTGAAATTAATATCTAAAATAATAACTAAAGAATTCAATGAAAATATATGCCACTAGCCAACTCGTACAAAATTTGAGCCTCATATAAACATTTTTCGATGAAATTGTATTAGGATCTTATTATGTTTGTAAATTTTCGATTTTTTTTAGCTTTAATTAGATATTTCTAATTATTTGGTGTTTTTAGTTATATATTCTAGTTATTATGCTCGTTTGCCCATTGCTAAAGTTATTGATATTGTGACATTGTTTTGGCTTAAAATTGGATTACACTTAATTCAATTTGGTATATGCAATGTATTTTTATAGTTTTATTTTTCTTATTACTAACCCGGGTAGGATTTTTGTTTTGCTTGCCATTTTGCCCCCTTGACTAAAATTCTGGGTCCGCCACTGTTGACATTTACTAGGACACTCACACTTTGCTCTCTTTTTTGATGCTTGTGCTCGTATGACTTCCTTGGCTTTAAGCTCGAGGACAAGTTTCTTCAACCCGGGGAGGTTGATAGAATTAAGATATTTATTAATATTAGGAATAAGATTATTTTCGTAATATTAGACCATTATATTATTTTTGTAATATGGATTCCAATTAGGATTCTCATTTTTTCCATTAGGTTTAGGGTTTGGATTAGAAGGTAGGTTAGTTATAAATAAGGCATAGGCTACCCATTCTTGATTGGTTGATTGAATAAAAGTTATTTCTATTTCCGTTTATTGTACTTCGTTTATTTTCATTGCACTTTTGTTTATTTTATTAGTCTGCATCTATCAAATTCATACTGGGATAATGGAAGTTTTACTCTTCTCTTAATTATGGACACTTTGTTTGACAACAACGTTTCAACCAATAAATAACATAGTTAACTAAACTCGATGTTTAGAATGTGTTATGTTAGATCTAGGCTTCATTATTCTTCTGCTAATCGTACCATGACTAATAATGCTACGATGAGAAACAAAATCATGAACTTTAGTTCGCTTCATGAAAAGTTAAGTTGGTTAGTCAATCATGTCTTGTTTTGTTAATTTTGAGGCTCTTAAAGAGCATCTCTACCCAGTGTTTTAAAAGGCGATTTTGATTCGCAAGTTGCCTCGACTCGCTTGTAAAATGCCCCAAAACGTACGAGTTAAGGGCTTGTTTCAACTCGTTCGCCTTTCTGGTGCGACTCGGCCGAGTTGAGGCGTACGAGTTGACTCGGAAGAAGGCGTACGAGTCAAAAATCATGTCTCGTCAGATCTTGAAACAGATCCAATGGCTGAGACATTAGATCCTAAAACAAAACCTAATCTACCTCATTTCACCGTTTCTGAAATCATTTCACCGTTTCTGAAATCATTTCACCGTTTCATTTTCAGACAAAAGAGAATATGAACTGAAGAAGAGGAGAAGAGGAGAAGTAGAAAAGATTGAAGTCAACCGTTGATGATCTCGGTCCAACTGAAGAAAGCGATCGAACATTGACGATCTCTGTCAACTCAAGACGATGATATATGTTTCTGTTTGAGAGGACTGAAGCTCTGAAGAACTAAAGCTCTGAAAAACTGTTTTTGAAGAACTGATTAAATTTTCCCTCTGCTCTGTTTTTTTTGTTTGTTAAAGTGCTCTGAAACATGTGATTTGTGTTGATTTTGGGTGAAGAAGATCAATTAGTACCCTTTGATTTCCTTGAGATCTAAACCTATTTTGAAACATCAGTGTAGTTGTGATCAAAGAAGAAGTTCCAGTGCAGATCTGATCCTTTCCTTCTGATCGGTGTCCGATCAAAAGAAGAAGAAAGGGAAGAAGAAGCTCAGTTGACTTGCAGCTATGATCCTCTCCCTCTATTCTTCTTCTTCTGGTCCTCGTTGCTTTGATAGCACAAGATGATAACCGGATAAACCAAAACATTTTGACGCATGGACGATCTGACCAGAAGCCTCTCTCTAGAACTTTCTCCACCCCACAGTCACCTTCTCGAGAGATGATGTTTTCAAGGAAACCTGTTCATGAAGCATTGTATAGCAAACATAACCCATAGTCAAACTACCTCAAAAATATCAATTTTGTCACTTACAAGATGACATACTAACACTTCTCCCATTTACAATCTCAATAACATACACTTTCGAGAACTGAAGATCGATGCTCATGATTGCCTCCATGTGGCACAAGGAAAACGTAAATCAGAAGTAAACATAGAAAGATAGAAAGAAAGATTGTTTATTTAAATATGGGGCTTGAAGAACAAGTAAGCAACAAAAGTGCAAAAAAAAAGGATTAAAAGGAATTCAGAAATTTAGTCTTTATTTTCATTTCGGTGCTTGATTGCAATTTGCAAAAGAAATTCAAAATTTTTTAATTAGACAACAAGTCTTCAAGAATACATAAAATAAGGATTAAATGAGCAGGTCTTTCAGAATATACACTATAATTAGATAATTCTACCGCCTCAACTACTTTTATGATTGAATTCTTGTTATCTCTTACATTGACGAGTGCTTCTTTTTGTTTTTTTAGTTTTTAAAAATAAAATAAAATTTCATCAATTTTTTTATGAAAAATGCCTCGCTCTGCCTTGAAAAAAGCTTGATCGCTTCACTTCAGAAAAACGCCTTTTAAAACATTGTCTCTACCCATGGGGTGGAAAGCAATAATTGTGGGTTTCCACCCGAATTTGCATCTCCACCCCATGGGGTGGAAATATAGAAGTCCCCCACACGTTTACATGGGAAGAATATGTCCATGTGCTTGAGAGAATTTTCATTCATATTAGCCCTCCATTCAAAGTGGCCTCACCAACGACACTTTTCCAATTTTTTATTCTTACGAGGCTTCCTTCAGTATGCTACTCTAGGATTTGGCGGATTGTCCATTTTTAATTCCAGAGTTTCTCTGAATTTTAAAGTTCTCACTTAGTAGGTTTCCATACCAAGGCTCAATCTAATCAAGTCTGTCGTCTGCCAATTTCACCATGTCCCCCTTTTTTAGGATCTCATTGGGATGCCATCCCCTTCTTTTTTTCATTTCTTTCATTTATGCTAAAGCCATCAAATTCTTTAGATGGAAATTTCACTTTGAATCACATAATTTTACCCTCACAGAGAGCAAAAAAATTGATTGCTAAAAACACCCTTTTTAGCTTTTGCTTTCCACTCATGGGTGGAGATGCCTTTAGCATTATTTCCTTAGTCTAATGTGTCTTGCATAGAGATGGCAAAGCAGATGAACCTTTTCTACATGTGCAACTATGTTGTCTTCTAAGGAACAAAAACATTTTCGTGTTCCCGATCTTTCTAGGCCATCATGAACGGGATATGAGTAGATACATGCTTCTTTTGTTTTTGAAGGATCAACAAGGTGTTTTTAAGGGATCCTTGAACCATTTAGATGCGCCTTTAGCAAGGTTCGATTCTGAACTTGAACTTGTGATACTATCCGTCACAAGTCTTACCAACTAGTCTAGCATCATTGGGAATAGATAAACGATTGTGTTTTCTAAAAAAAACCATAATTGCACCATGCCAAACATTAGAGTCTAGTTTACTGGATCAGCAGTGGTGAAAATGTCATTTCTAATTTCTTTGACAAGTTAATTTTAGGAGAAAGCTCTCCTAAAGGTAGTAGATAAAAAAAGAAAATGTATTGAAGTAAAAAACTGATCAAGTTTTCAATTATTTTTTCATTTCCAAGTAGAAACCCTACCATGTTGTTATACAAAACCCATTCAACCTTTGTCTAAGGCTGGCCAAGAGTCGAGGCTTTACATGAACAATCAAAACTGATGCCCTTTAAAATTTGGAATTTCTTTTCTATAAATTATCATGGTTTTTAAATTATAATCATTTTAAGAAAGGGTAAAAGTTTTATACACATTAACATAATTTACGCAAGATACAAAGGATATACAAGATTCACTCATTTACTATCTCGATGAGGATACAAAGGATATACAAAATTTGAAACTAGGTTTTGGGGAGGCTCAATTCCATATGCAAGCACTAACAAGTAACAACCAACAAGATCCTTTTAAGAATGATTTATTTTCCTTTGAAGATCTTTTCATATCTTTGTATCTCCAATAACCCAATAACTTGCATAAGGGGAGCTGACACCACCTTGGATCTCCCTGTAGCGAGGCTTCACATTCCGTGACTTGAGCACATCCACACATGAACCATGCAACATGGCTACAACGTATAACAGAGATTGAGAATATGAATACACGCCTTAAGGCAAAAGGGACCCAATTATCGCATACTAGTCATCACATAAATTAAGATTCACTTCATACCCTCCTAGTAACCACATCCCATCTCGGGTAGGTAACGTATTTGCCAAGCTTCACAAAAAAGTTGTTTAGCGAATGTTCATGTACCACACCAGACTGGAAGGAAAATTATGAAACATTATAAATTAAGGAGATTTTGGATCTACACGTATTAAACAATGTATGCCACTTATTAAGTATTAAATATATGCTCATCTAGACCTCAATTTTTGTTATACATGTGATACACAATAACAGTTGGGAGCTAGATGCGGAAGCAATAATAAAAAAGAAGACAAGCAAAGTTTTTTAATCCTTCAACTATATTATTAGAACAATGATTCCGACCTTTCAAGAATAAACTCTCTTTAAGCTCCAATCTTGCCTTTCTTACAAAGATTAAAATATTCCAACCTCCCAAAAACAAATTCTCATGAGGCTCCATCCCTTTGCTTTCTTACAAAGATTACAATTCTTTCGAGAATATGCTCTTGAGGCTCCAACCTCTCAAGAATAAACTCTCTTGAAGCTCCAACATTTGCTATCTTACAAATTTTGTAATACTCTTGAGAACAAACTCTTTTGAGGTTCTAACATTTGCTAATTAATAAAGATTACAATACTCTCGAGAAGAAACTCTCTTGAGGTTCACATTCTGTAAAAAAAAAATAAAAAAAATAACTCTCTTGAGAGCTCTGTTGAACAAACTATGAATCTACATCTCTTTAGTCTGGATCCTGAATTCTTTTGAATTTCCTGAATGCCTTGAACCTACATATAAAATCACTATATATAGGCCAAATAAGTTCAAATCAAACAAGAAAAGCCTACCCCTAATAGGGAAGTATTTCATGTTATCCCATAAGGAGAACTTTATTGTTTTAACCAAATAAGGAAAACCTACTCCTAAAAGAAAAAAATATTCTATATTACTTTCCCTGTCCTATAAGGAGAACTTTCTTGTTTCAACCAAATAATGAAACATATTCCTAATAGAAAAGTGTTTCCATATCATTTCCTTATCCTATAAGAACTTTTTCCTAATTGATTTAAGAAACTTTTCTAGTCTTAATTGACAAGGAAATCTAATTCAAATAGGAAACTTTCGTTTTCCTAATTGATCAAGGAAACTTTTGTCCATCAAGAAAACTTTTCTTGTCCTAGTTAGTTAAAGAAACCTTATCCAAATAGGAAACTTTTCTTAATTAATCACTAAGCTTCTAAAGAAAGATATTGCTATATTACTATATCCTACCATGTGAAGTACTAGTTTTAATCTGAATAACAAAGTTCAAGGTCTAATTTTGACCTTAAGGGTGCATTTAATTTTAAGGAAAACTACAAACAATAGGAAGAGATTGGGGAGAGAATGGGAAATCATCTAGAGGTTGAAGATGACCATGTATTTGGAAAACATTTTCTTTGCTCCCTCCTAAGAAACATTAGCTAGAAGTTTATGAAAATCCAAGAGGCTAGTCATCGTCAGAAAAATTCATGTCTTCGTTCTCTCTCCTCTTTATGTCCTCTCCCTTTTAACTTTTGGCAAATTTTCATGAGAAATTTTGATTTCAACCAAACACGCTCCAACTCCAAGTTGACAATTTTAATTGAACTTTAACTCTCAATCCTCCCAAATTAAGTTCTTGTTGCTTCTAAGCTCAAATTTTGTGTGGATAAGGTTACGATATTGCCTAGTAACTTATATAATGTTATTAGGATATAATATTAATATATTATTATAACAACAATAACTATAATCATGATAATAATCCTCTCTACTTATAACCAGGCTGGTGGGGTAAATTCACGATTCAACCAAATGTAATTATTCCATACAAATCCACGAAACAAGCTGTATTCAATAACTAGAATATCATATGTGAGTAATTATGCTCTGGTAGTAGTTTCCTACTTTAAATTATTTTCCTATTTTCACGTACCAGCTTCCAGTACAGTACACAGTTGCTTTTAATAACAAGTAGACTTTGTAGAAGTAAATAAATAAACAAACACATCTAATATCAAAAAAATTGTGATATAGTTTGGAAGACATTTATGTGTTAAAAGATTTAGTAAATATGCAATATAGATGGAAAATTGCATTAGAATCAATTCAATAAAATGGGAAACTTCTGGAAATATTTTTGGTTTGGAGAATGAATAGGAGATCATTCACTCAATGAAAACGGAATTAACAAAGATCATGGGTTCATATGGAAGCTTGTTATTTCGAAGTTAAAAATCAAAAGTATCTTTTCTTTTTCTTTTTAGAAGATACTATGTGTAAGGAATATGTGCAACACACGTGCAAACGGATAGTAGTACTAGTATGCACACTTGCAAGCGACTACTACTCGTTCTTCGAGAAATTTCATTTCAAAATAACATAAAAGTTTGAAGCATGGGGGTTTGAATCCATATCTAGTACATGGGGAATTACTTTGAAAGTTTGTGCGCCACTAGAAGAGATTAAGATTGAGTCCATACCATTGAGGCCTTACTGCCCTAGGCAAATCTGCCTTATGGTTGGGCCAGTTCTGGCCTTGGTTCGATTACATTATAATCGTGTTTCAAACTTTATAGATTTGCAGGTGAAGGGTCATCTGGAATGCAATCATTAATGAACAGCAAAAAAATCATATGCACGATGCCATTTTTGCATAATTGTGTATGTAATGCACCTTTAGCAGCCTTCTTGTCTACTGTAATTTGATGTGCACCGTTTGTATCTGATTGTAGTTTCGTTAACCATCTACTCTTTATGGTCCATGATACTTTTGGTGTTCTTTTTCCATATATGGTGTTTGATGTGTCATGCTGTTGTTTATTTTTTATTAGGTTCCATCCATCATGTATGGGCATGACCATCGAACATGCGAAAAATCTAGAGAACTTTTCATGTGCTGATTGTTCTGCTGAGGATGATGTCAAGAGATTGCCGATCACTCTTCCTGTTTCTCCACCTGCTGAGCCTAAGGTGGGAATCTTATTATTATTCATATAAATATTTTTTCTGAATCTTCGATATACTTGGAACTAGAAACATAACCTGCTTAACTGAAATTTCATTGGTGCATCAAGTTTGATATTTCATATGATATATATTGATATATTCTTACTGTAAAAAAGGACAAAAAAGTGCAATTGGAAACTTGGTAGCGAGAAGGATGCCATATATAGTTCTAAGCATTGATGGTTAGCTCGTCTAACACGGGTCTTTTTATCAAATTGCAAGAGAAATACAGAGCAGATTAATGTTATGTTAGATTATTGTTATCTTTAATTTCTGTTAGAGCTACTCTATTTCTATGCATTTGAGGAAGACAAGTCAAAAGCATGTGCACAAATGAGCCATCATGGTAGCAACTCATTTAGTGAGTTGCTTCCTAGCTTGAACCTGTATGAATTATCGTTTGCGGAGAATTTTATGGTAATTCTTATTTCCTTTTGATGATGTAGTAAATGATGAATGGGCGAATGGTTGGCTTCCAACTCATCTTTTATTTTGGTTGTAAAGTCTGGGGATTCCTTCCCCCTCCCCAACCAACTACAACAGGGTTTGACACCGTGACACATCCATTATGATATTATTTGTTTATTTAACTATAAATTTTGTTAGTTATATAAACTTTATTAGTTACATGTTTCATTTGTACGTCAAGATTGCTGCATATGCACTACTAACTAACTAGCCGTAAAGTTTAAAGAATTGGAACTTTCGAAAGGTGTGAAAAACGTTGACGATCCAAATATGGAATATCCATAGTGTCAGTACGGTGCTATGTCCAATGCGTGGTCCAGGACTTTCTTTTTATTATTACTATTACATGAAGTGTCCTTGTTGCATTATTTATTTATTTATTTATTATTGAACTTTATTTTGAGCTGTAGTCATTTTTTCCTATTTTTCTTGAGATCGAGTAAACATGATAAATTGAACTTTTACTCTAAATTGAACGAGGTTAGAATACTGTTGATGGACTAAAGTTCACAATTATTGTAGCGGTCTAAAGTTCATAATAATGAGGTTGGAATACTGGTGACTATAGGCCCATGTAACTATGTAAGGCTCCATTACTGGATGGTAATGTCTCTATTTTCCAAACGAGGTTGCCACCTGTGAGAATCTCTTATTACTGAGTTTGCTCATGATTGTCATGTGCATCCTCATCTCACTCCTCACTCCTTTCTCTACTAGGCTCATTTTGTTACCTAAGGTTCCTTGCTTTGCCATAGTACTTCAGTAACGCCCTATTGGACTATGCAATGTCCTCTACATAGGTCTTTCCGATCTCTAGGTGACTCAGCTTCGTCCCTTCATTCCACCAACCATTACTCCTACCAAGGGAGCTTTCATTGAAGGGACATTCCTTGACATCCTCCTTTCCTTTCAACAACCATTGTTTGTTCCCACGAAGCTTTCGTAGATAGATATTTCATGGTGATCATTATATCCAGAAGCTTTTTTTACATATTCAAATCCATCAACTCTCATCACTCATGGGTGTTTGATGATACTCAAAATAAATTTGCAGAGAGCATGTGCATATTGTCATGGCTAAGGCCTGTGTCACTTCTACATCTTTTTTCTCTTCTTGTTAACTGACAATTAGCAACTCCTTTTCGTCCAACGTGTGGATTGTGTTGGGGTGGCTCACCCTCTCCCTACTTCTTGTTATACAATACCTAGTAGCGTTACTTTCTTGTTAGACCAACCCTCTTCCTCACCCATGGGTATCAATTTCTCCAAACAAGGTTCTCACCTCTCATTGGTTTTTCTTTTTCTTTTTTGATCTGCTGATCAGCTCATAGTTGCCTATTCTTTTTACTCAAGCTAATATTGATGTTGCCTTTTGTTAAATGAAAACCTTAATGTCTTTTGTGATGGCACAGGCCCAACAACTAAGTTTCAATAATCAAGCATCTGCTTTAATCTACACCTTTGTGTGCCACCATCATAAATCTTGGCCAACATTTTCAAAATTCCTCATCTCACTGCAAAAGAATATGGCTCGACCTTACAAGTATGCTCTCCATGAAATGCTTCTGAACTTTCCTCATTGGAAGGTGAACTTTTATCTCACGCAAGGAGGTTTGTTTGTTTGCTTCCACTAGATCCCCTAATAAATCCAACCGCTACTCCACATACACACATCCATGGTTACATGCATCAACTATCTCTCATACAATGAAACCAGAGGGTTCAAATAGAGATAATACAAGAAATCGAATAGGAAACAGATACTAATAGGAGAAGCCTGAGAATTTACCGAATTCACAATCATCAAGTGAATGTGGTTTATGATTGTCACCATAATGAGCTATGTTTGAAAACACATGATGACTATGTTCTTACCTCCCTGGTTCATGATTGTTGTAATCCTGTAGGCATACATGTGTTTTCTAGTTAGCTCGTATTATACTCACGTAGGTGATTCTCTCACCATATTACATTTATTTTGGTTATTAATATTTGTTATGTCAAGAAAATCATTTGCATGTAGTAATGAGATCAGCCAACACTGGTTTTGAGGAACTGACGTAGGTGATTTCTATATCATCTTTCACTTTCCCAAGATATCCTTGTTATTAAATGAAAATAAATGATTGTGTTTCTTTACAGTGTTTAGTTTAGAGTCTAACTGTCAAGTGCTAACAAGTATCTGATCATTATTATCTTCAGGTTGAGCCAAAGAGGCGAAGGAAATGAACATTTGAGGGGGAGATTGTGTAGTGTCAGTAGAGATGGTATTCTATTTTGTTGCATCTTCATTGTTAGTGTCTTGTGGAACTGTACAGTGCAGAGAAGATACTTTGCTTGCCGGAACGGAAGTTTCCATATGTGGTTAGTTGCGCTAAATGTAGGAAATGATTGTCATCTTTGTGTTGTGTACAAATTGTGCCAAAATACTTGTGTTTCTCATATGAAATAGGATTTCTGAAAAAAAAAAGTACTTATGATGGAAGTCTTTTGGTTTATGACACCACTGTTTCTAGGTGATGATCTTATGGTGCTTATTTCAGAACCATTGCATATTTTGGCCCCAGGTCTCAAGACCAACCTTGTGTTAGCAAAATGAGGTTTAAGTCATAATGAGCTTTTTGTGCATGAACCAGGAAGTTCCGGCAAAATCTTCTGGAACTTAAGTATTGATGTAAAATCACATCCCGTAGAGCCAACGGTCCTTTGCAAGAGTGATTTCAATTATCCACCCGTTATTGTCCGAAGGCCTTTGTGCGGGCGGAGCTGCTCAAATGTTAGTTAGCACACTTGTTGTCATATCTTGCAATTGCAAGTAAAGGAATGTTAACACTGCATTTAATGGGGCTTGAACTAGATAAAATATATGGTGCTATCTAATTTATATTTTTCCAATCAATATGGCTGATTAGTGGTATGCATTATATTCTCCCTTTTATAGCTAAGTTAATCGTGAAAAAACTATAAAGGATATTGAAAACTGTCCTCTGTTAAATTTGTGTGCTTCTCCTAGAAATGCTCTATACTAGATATTCTAATCAGCAAGAACTTATAACTTCTTTACCCGTTTTCTCTTCCATTTGCATGATCAGAGCCCCTGGTTGGCCCAAAAAGCATGCATGGATGGAAGCAATTAATCGGAGGTCTTCTTGTGTTCATGTTCACTCTTACTCATCATGTTGAAGCAGGTTTTGTTAGAGTTGTAGTTAGTCCAGATTGCGTCGCGAGCTGCATACCTGATTGTTTGATGATCGTGAACCACACCACCTATGAAAGATGTCGAAAAGCATGCGAGGATCCTTGTGCAGATCGCATTAAGTGGACTTGGCCTTGGACCAGGAAGTAGTTTTGAATCTGTGATTGCTTCTCAATCAACTTCTTATCTATCTAGATTTTTTTTTATTTTATAATTTATCTTCTTCGGCCCTCGTGATCAAAAAGTTCGTTCCAACAATGTTATTTCAATCCCAAAATCTTGCACAAAAATTCATGATTTATATTGCAAAAAAGGGGACCATATGCCATGGCTCCTCACATTGTGCAGGGTGAATAATCAAGTGCTTGCAGATACTTTGTTCTTTCTTGACAGTTATTAATCTCCCGACTGAGCAACAATTCTACTCTGTTTGGTGTTACATGCTTGGTGCATGCCTGGATGGTACCAAGCACGTGCCAGTTCAAAACAGAGAGACTATCTTCGACTCTTCCTCAAAAACTTCAACTATAGAGACATCGAAAGGTCAAAATCACTAATGGCGGAAGATCTGGTCTTGGACATAGCAATCGGAGGTTGGGTTCTAATCCCTCTCTCTGTAGTCATGGTTCTCATCGGCGTTCTTCGTTACTTTGTCTCCAAGCTCATGAAATCCACTCAAGTGCCCGATGCCATAGTCATCAAAGAAGGGTTCGTTTTCGGATCAAACCCATTGTTCTTATTGTCAATTACTTTGGGTTTTTTTGTGAAAGTTTGGATTTTGATTCTGGGTTTGGTTGAATTGCTGCAGACAGATCGTTATTAGGGCTAGAAATTTGAGAGCTTCGGTGAATTTCATAGATGTCTAAACATCGTTATTAGTATATCATAAGAAAGTTAACTTGATGGAAGGATACTGATAAAGTAGTGTTTTAGTAATTAATTTGAGAAGAGTTTGATTTAGACAAATGGGTATCAAATTCGATGAATGAATTGAGAAGGATGTAGTTGCATTGTGTATAGAGGAAAGGGTTGAGAAGAGGAAATAATGATTGAAGAAGAGAAGATGAAAGGAATGGAGTGTTGGAATGATTGGTCAGATAATTCAAGAATCAAAGCTGATTCGAAGTTGCGAGAAATTTTGTTGTTGTTGTTTTTTTTTTTTTTTTTTTGCTTTTGATGCCACCTCATGAAGTGGCACGTGTTTGGTACCCTCCAGGCACAACACCAGCTAGCGTAGCAAGACTCCCTGAGTGAGTTAGGAGCCTAACATTCGCAACAATAAATAAATTCTTGTTTTATATTAAGGTGAAGAAAATATTAACATTTAAAGTATTCAGGAAAACTATAAGTTTATTGATATGATTTTTGGACAAAGCCCATTGATTGTTGTCTTCATTGGACTTCAGCCCATCAAGCATATCTTCACGCCCTAGGTCATTTCATCACCATTCTTTAGCGGAATTGAGAAATGTGATTTTCATGTTCATGAGATTTTTCATCTCCATTGGTGATCACAAAATCTAATGGTGGATTGGTGAGTGAACATCAAATTAGCTTAAATTTGGTGGTCATCTCATGAATTTCCATAACATATGATTTCATGCAACCAAACACACCCTTGTATTTGCTACCCCTGTAAATCGCCATGTACAAGAAAATATCGTAAAAATTTATTATAATACTCATTTGAAGAGTTAATCACTTTGTAAAGCAAAATCGATTCATATTTTTTATTTAAATTTTTTTGCTGAAAGAAAATTTTGGCCCATCCATCTAAATTATATAACTTCGCTTCCCCAAAATGAATAGAAAAAAGTGTATGTTTTCAACTAAATTATTTTTTTCTATTTTGCCCTCCCTTATTACTAATAATTACATGTGAAGCCAACAAATCAATGAGTAGTATCAGAGGTATTTTTGTCCTTTACTTGAAAAATATTATTACACTTTTTATAATTTTGTCCTTCCAAATTCATATTATTTATAATCAAATTTAAACCCTCTCAATATTCATTAATTACACTTAAGCTACTAACATAATTTATTTAAATAGGGCATTATGAATAAAAATACTATTACATATATATTTTTTATCGTTTTACCCTCCCAAAATTAAACTATTTACAAATCAAAACTAGCCTCCCGTAAACATTCACTAATTATACCTAAATTTCTAATATAATTTATTTCGAGCACTTCAATTATCGATAAATTATAAAAATGTCTTTATATCTAACTTTTGGATTTCTCATTTTGTTTTTCACATTTCATAATTTTACAATTAAAACCAATCTCTCTCAAACATTGATTATTTATACCTACGTCCTTAACATAAATTATTTGAAGTCCCTTATTTATTTATAAACTATACATTTACTCTTAAAATTATATATAATTATTTTGTTTAGAAATTTAATAATTTTTTTTTTCTTCTTGTTATTGAATTGTTGTAATAAAATAAAAAAATACTAAATATTCGCATGAACATAAATTGTTGTCATTTTTTTCCTGATAATAAAATGATCAGTTTTTCTTAAGTGCACTGGTAGTCTGGTGGCACCGTTCACTTATCTCGATGCAATTCTATGGTGTTTGGTAGCACCAGGCAAGAATACCTCAGTGCACTTAACCTACCTCGTACAATTGGGTGTAAATAGTAGGTTTAAACCAAAATTCTCAATAGCACTTATTGGTGTAGCTGAGTATTTCACTCGGCTGTCCCTATTAACTCGCCTATGTTCTCACTCTTCCATCTTCTTCTCTTCTCTTCACTGGTTCAAAAATCCTAACTTTGGTTCAAAAACCCTAACTTTACTTCCATTCTTCCTCACTATCAGCTCACACTGCAAGTTAAACGATACAGTAACCCAAACAACAATATGGGCAAAAAGAGGGATTTCGAAGAAGGCAGTGAAGGAGAAGAAGAGAGGGTGGAAGTGAGGTCGAAACCAAGGCACAAAGGGAAACATGATAAGCCGAAGCCATGGGATGATGAGAGCATCGACCATTGGAAGGTTGAGAAGTTTGATCCTGCTTGGAATGAAGGAGGGATGCTCGAAGTCAGCTCTTTCTCCACTTTATTCCCTCAATACAGAGGTGAGTTGAGTTTTTTTTTGGAAGAATGGGGTTGTGTTTTTGGTAATCTTAAAGTGTTTTTGGGATCCGTTCAGAGAAATACTTGCAGGATGTTTGGCCTAGTGTGAGAGGTGCATTGAAACAGCATGGGATATCATGTGAGCTCAATCTGGTAAGTTGTTTGCAAATTGCTTGTTGAAATGTCCCTGAGAATATAAATTTCCATTTTTCCATATTAAAAAGGAGGTTTTTTTTCTCAGCCAGAGCTTGTTATTAAGAATTGAAATGACCCCATTATTTATTTGGTATGGCATAGAGGCACTCTAATATCATGTGATTTTGAAAACAAAATTGGTAGAATTTTTCAACGTTACTCTGCAAATAGTGTTCTCCATAGTTTTTCTTTGATTGTTGTGACTTATTGCTCTTCGTAGGTTGAGGGTTCCATGACAGTTTCTACAACTCTTAAGACTAAGGACCCATACATTATTGTGAAAGCAAGGGATCTCATCAAACTTTTGTCAAGAAGCGTTCCTGC
This sequence comes from Berberis vulgaris, assembly GCA_963556465.1. Lineage (NCBI taxonomy): Eukaryota > Viridiplantae > Streptophyta > Magnoliopsida > Ranunculales > Berberidaceae > Berberis > Berberis vulgaris. Next base: position 5,019,613 of record OY747125.1, read on the forward strand.
ACCTCAGGTATTCACGTTATTTGTATATGGATCGTCTTCACTTTGTACTAGGCGAAATACAGGGATATAAAACAGATCTATTACTCTTAAGGATAAGCCCCCATTGAATTATTTCTGTAATTTAGCTGTTCTGACAAAAATGTGTGCCTTCAATTAATTGTTCTAATTAGAAAACATGATTGTTTTTACTCAACAAGGGAAACTCTGTTGTTTTTTTTGTTTTTTTTTTTCTTGTTCCTTTTGTTGATTTGACATGATATTAATACTTTATAATTTATATAATTCATTCCATTATAGGCAATCAAGATTTTGGATGATGAGATGCAATGTGACATTATCAAAATTGGCAGCCTCATCCGCAACAAGGTATGCATCATTTATCTTTCTTCCTATTTCCTGTGGACGTGGTCTATTGTGGAACTATAACAAACAACACAAGTAACACATTTTTTGGAAGATAAATTGGTCTTCATATAACCAACAAAATAATTGTTGTGGCCTTGTCAGTAGAAAAGGAAACTACTACATCGGCCTAAAAGATGTGAGTTTAGCATTACCACTTTTAACTCGAGTGACACAGGTATGGTGTCGAACACGGCAACACGACAAATTTAAAAAAAATTAGGATAGGGGAAGGGTGAGGACACAACATGAAAAATAATGTCATCATGCATTTATTAGAATAACAGTACTTTAAATACTAAAGGTTTAACATATTCATGATGAAAATGCCTAGGATGCATTTAGGGATAATTCCCATATGGTCTTCATGTGCATACCTTTGCATATCTTCATCTTGTTTGCTTTTCTGCAGGACCGATTTGTTAAAAGGAGGCAGCAACTTCTGGGGTCCAATTCATCCACTCTGAAGGTCTGTAGTTAAACATCTAGGTGTATTGACCAGTTTTAAGGATTTTGAACAGCATAACAATGTTGAGAGTTGAGAATAAATTGAAGCTTTCATATTTGTATGTCCTGCTAGGCTCTTTGATGTTGGAAACTTTGTTTTCCATTGAGAGGACCCAGTGAGAAACTTGGAATAGTTTATTGTTTTATATGTGTATGTGTTTTTTCCTTATTTATCAGTGCGAGGGAGGCTCTCTTCCATTAGGCTTCTTGTTCCATTCTCATGGTGCCGATCCATCTTGCTATTCCACGTTCGTCCTTTGTAATTGACTCAATTACGTGCGTAGTTGGCTTACAGAATGCTGTGGTTTTGTGCAGGCTATTGAGATTTTGACAAACTGTTACGTGCTAGTTCAGGTGTTATACTGTCTCCTTCCTTGTGTTCTAGGTTTCATACGATTATGTCCCTACTGTCCTAAGTAAATAGTTCTTCAACCTACTCAGTGGCAGTAAAGTACTAAAATGCTCCAACATTCCTTGCAGGGGAACACAGTAGCTGCTATGGGTTCATTTAAAGGTCTAAAACAAGTCCGAAGGATTGTGGAAGATTGCATCCAGAACAAAATGCATCCTATATTTCATATCAAGGTGAAAGGAAGTCTTTATCCATTTTAGCTGTTGAAATTTTTTACTTGACTGGACTATGATGATGATTCCCATGTCTTCTATGATCTAGACCCTGATGATCAAGAGAGAGCTTGAAAAAAAACCAGAACTGGCAACTGAGAACTGGGATAGGTTCCTTCCCAAATATAAAAAGTAAGGCTCTTACTCTAGCTCATCTGACCTGTTTTAAGAGCTATTGTACTCATTTTCAGCATATTTGATGTTTTCCAGGAAGAATGTTAAAACCAAGAAAGTTAAAAGTAAAGAGAAGAAACCATATACACCCTTCCCTCCTCCTCAACAACCAAGCAAGGTAAAATAGTTTTATCAAGAGATGCAATGTTTCTATACAATCGTATGTGTTATCACATTGTTGCTGCTATTTTGGTTCAGCTGCGAATATTCTACTTTATCCATGCAACTTATTTTTGCATGGGGTTGGTCTCTTCATTCCTTGATTGATTAATCAAATGTTGGAATTTTTCTAAAAATACAGAAATTTAAATAAATTTGCATCAGATATTTTAGCTCCGCGTTTGAGACTAGAAAACTTTGTATAAATCGGTCCTAGTATATTCAGAGCTGGGGTGTTAATCTAGATACTACAAGCCAAGCATCTAGTTTTAACAACATACTATTTTCAGTCCAACATTGTGAAATTGTCATCTTTCCGTCTCCCTGGCATTACTGATCCATGATTTACTACTGTCTTATTAGTGGAACTTACTTTAAAATGTATATGTTTACATACTTCGACATGGACACTCTTTTAAAATTAAGTGCGCTATATATATTTCTTTCTTTCAGATTGATCTTCAACTGGAGACTGGTGAGTACTTCTTAAGTGACAAGGGTAAATCGGCAAAGAAATGGCAAGAGAGGCAGGAGAAGCAGACAGAAAAGGTTGCTGAAAACAAAAGAAAAAGAGAGGCTGCATTTGTTCCTCCAGAGGTTCAATTTCGAAACTTGTTTTCCTGGCGATTTCTTTAAATGTGCTTTACACATCTGAATAATACCATTTCCAGTTTATTCACTTCTTACTCTATTTATAATGGTGGTCACAGGAGCCGATGAACCCGGCTTCCAGTAAATCTGAAGATGTCAATGATGATGTCACTGCTATGGCCAAATCTTTAAAGGTAAATGAGTTTTTACTGATATTCTACACCATGGTTTCATATGCAGGGTGTGCCACTGAATACTTGAAATAAAATAACTTTTTTTGTCTTTACAATTGGAAGTGGAGAAACATATTCTGTCATAGAATATTCGGAACATGTACCTTAGAAAACTAGGCAGAGAGCTATAGGAATGAAAGACAAGTCAGGTGGTACTAATTAGAATGTGGGTGTGGTTTTAGTCTAGAAAGCAAAAATAAGAAACATTTTGGCAAAAAGAATAAAAAAAAGTAGAATTCCTTTGCCTGAGAGATTCAAACTCTCGCGGGATAATCCCATATACTTAGCAGGCACACCCACTCGGCCAAAGCGACATTATGCTGCAAGCATCCTAAATTTTATGTCCATAATTACAGTTCATGCAAAATGGAGAGCGGTTGCTGTGATCCTAGTGGTTTGCATTGCAAATGTGCATTTTAGCCTTTTAAGGTTGCTTAATGTGATCTTGTAATTACAAAGCAATTTGTTTTATGTTATAGAAGTTATATCTTTCTGCATGCTGACTGTTAATATCATTGCTTACAGAAAAAGGCAAAGGCATTTGGGACTAAGAGGGCAGCTGAGAATATTAATGCAGAAAACTACATTGCGAAACCCGACGAGCAGTCAATGAAAAAGTCCAAGAAATCCAAGTCTTAGCTGACTACTTCAGAGATAATTGCAAGATGATAAAGCTTTTATGTGGATTCTGAGGTTGCCGATTTGAAGTCATTCAAGGCTGATCCTCAGCTTTCTGCAGCAATGGTGACCGTAATTTTCTTCTCGTGCAATCTTACTTGGTTAGGTGGTGTGGAGGATTGTGGCTCCTCTGATGTAATATTGAATGATAGTTTTTTTTGTGTTTAGATCAGTGCAGCGATGTATTAGAGATCATGTGTATCGTATTGTTGCACCAAAACTGTTTTTTTTATATAATATTTTCAATACAACTAGGGCTGCACTTAATCACCTCCATATTTATTTTTGTTTTTTTTTTTTTTTTCCTTTTTCTGTTCGAATTAGGGTTGAGCAAAAAACAACTCAACCGATTAAACCTACCGAACCAATCGGTTTAGTTTTGGTTTCGGTTCGGTTTTAGAAAATTTGAAAACTACATGGTCATTTTGGTTTTTGAGTATTTTAACCGACAAAGTTGTACTTACTGAACATATATAATATATGTAAAAATAATATAAAATGTTTAATTTAATTAAACGTCCGGTTTTTGTTAAAAAAATTAAAAACCGATAATAGTCGGTTCTATTTTCAACCCTAGTTTGAATATGGAACATTGAACACAAAAAACAAAATGTGAGGTATTTAATTGATGATTGACTGACCCTAGAGGCTTGAGTGCCTGGACAATTTTTTTGCACCAACATCTTGGCACATTGTTTAAACTTTCAAGAACTGTGAAAACCAACATCAAAAGAAATGTAAATCCAACCATGAAGGAGAAGCCATGACTCAAGAGGTTCTTGCATTTTAATGGCCTCTCTGCACCTGATGGTAAGAGCTGTAGGCTCTTTTTCTTCAAAGCTTTTTCTTCGTGTGTTGCCCTTTCAATATCTTGTTTCAGCACAAAAATGCCTTATTTTTCAACCTTGTGAAAGGAACGAGTCTTCAATTGGCAAAGGTCCAGTCACCTCCTAATACTAGTAATATGCAACCACTCTTTGATGATTGTCAACCTCTCCCTAGTCGAAGTAGCAAAGTTATTTCTAGAATTGACAATTTTCACATCTTGTACCATTTTCGGACCATTGATGGTAGGAAATGGCGCCCCACAGTGGATTGGCCTCTATATGCACGAGTAAATGGTTTGGGTTGATTGCACCAAGGAGAGATTCAACTAGGCCTTAGCGAATGGGTACTCGAACTTACAAATCTATAACTTTTAATACTACTAAAAGCTTATTGTTTAGTAGGGCTGAACAAAAAATCGATCAAACTGACTGAATCGATCGATTCGATTTAGGTTTGGTTTGATTTTCGATTTTTATGTGATTTTAATCGACAAAACCGAACTAATGGAATATATATAATAAATAATATGTATTTTATATAAAAATATGTTTAAAATATTCAGTCGGTTCGATTTTATTTTGATTTAAGTCGATTCAGTTCGATTATGGTTTGCATAAATTAGAATCACTTCGATTTTGTTAATAGTCGGTTTGATTTCGATTAAAAATTTTGAAACCAATCCAAGTGGATTCGATTCACAGTTTAGATGAAAAATCGAACCATCATCAGTTTAAAAATTTTCAACCCTAATGTTGAGTGGTTGTTTAGGCTTTGTTTAGTTTGAGCCCTATATTAAAAAAACAATATTTTGAAACAACATTATGACATGCGTCTCTTCATTAATTTACACTTATTACTTTTTTAAAAAGACGTGAAAAACTAACGAGGAGCAACGCATGAATGCCACGTCAGAATGTAGTTTTTGAGTGACATATTCTTATCCAACTTTTGCCTTGTTGTCAACCACCACACAACTAGTACATAGAAACACTTCACAAAAATTTACAAACAAGGACATATTCTTATCTAAAATTCATCAAACCTCCCTGTACTGTATATATTTCACAAGTCCCACTCACAGAGATTTTCTCTTTGAAGGACACTTGAGAGAAAGAGAAGATTTTTATTTTCCCTCTTTGTTTCTCTCTCCCTTTTTGTTCTGTTTTATTTTTCACACAAAATTAGGGTTTTCAGAACCAATAACAACAACAAAGGGTCGATTTTTAGGGTTTATTTGCATCAAGATCTCTCATTTCTTCTACTAATGTAAGTTCCCCTATCTTGATCTTCACACCCATTTCGAAAATTTCGTAAAAATTCAATATTTAGATCGATTTCTAGGGGTTTTTTTTTTTTTCTTAAGTGTAATTGGTTCATGCAAAGGAAATCTCCCATTGTTTGGATGCTATTGGTTTGGTCGAGAGGATGAGGGTTTGATTAGAGTTTTGGATGTTGTGTTTGATGGTGGAATTGTGAGAGGAATGTGTTAAATTGGGGATTTGTGGATTTTGAGGTGGGAATTGGGAGCTGGGATTAGGGTTTGTAGATATGTTTAAACAGATAGTGGGGAAGATATCTCGAAAGAATTCGAAATCGGGTTCGAATGATACACATCATGGTAAAGATGGGACACCATCGTCTCCGATTATTGGGTCGGATCATGGACTGAATTCTAACTCGAAGAGTGGGAAAGGTCCTAATTTTGGTTCAGGTGTTTCGAAGAATAACAATGTGGGTTCGAACCAACAATCTTTGGGTGGGAATAAGTCGAATTTGGCGAAGAAGTTTGCGTCTGTAGCTGCCAAAGCTATGTCAGTGCCGCTTTCGAATGCTTATGACCCATTGCCGAGCTTTCGGGATGTTCCCAGCTCGGAGAAGCAGAATCTTTTTGTGAGGAAATTGAATATGTGTTGTGTTGTGTTTGACTTTACGGATAACTCGAAGAACCTTAGAGAGAAGGATATTAAGCGGCAAACGTTGCTTGAGCTGGTGGATTATATTTCGGGGGTCAACTCGAAGCTCAGTGAGGTTGTAATGCAGGAGGTTACGAGGATGGTGAGTTCCAATTTGTTTCGGGCACTTCCGTGTACGAGCCATGATAATAAGCTCATCGAAGCTTATGATGCAGAAGAGGAGGAACCCACAATGGAACCAGCTTGGCCTCATTTGCAGATTGTGTATGAATTCTTGCTTAGGTTTGTTGCTTCGTCAGAGACTGATGCTAAGCTGGCAAAGAGATATGTTGATCACTCGTTTGTGTTGAGGTTGCTTGATCTCTTTGACTCCGAGGATCAACGTGAGAGGGAGTACTTGAAGACTATTCTCCACCGCATCTATGGGAAGTTCATGGTGCACCGACCGTTCATTAGGAAATCTATCAACAACATATTCTACCGCTTTGTCTTTGAGACAGAGAAACACAATGGAATTGCTGAACTGCTTGAGATTCTAGGTAGTATAATTAATGGTTTTGCTTTGCCATTGAAGGAAGAGCACAAGCTTTTCCTTGTCAGAGCTTTGATACCTCTTCACAAGCCCAAGTGTGTATCCATGTACCATCAGCAGCTTTCTTATTGCATTACTCAGTTTGTGGAGAAAGATTTCAAGCTGGCAGACACAGTAATAAGAGGTCTTTTGAAGTATTGGCCTGTCACTAACAGCTCAAAGGAGGTTATGTTCCTAGGTGAGCTGGAGGAAATTCTAGAAGCCACGCAAGAAGCTGAGTTCCAGCGTTGCATGGTTCCTTTGTTTTGTCAGATTGCTCGCTGCCTAAGCAGTTCACATTTCCAGGTATTTTATTCATATTGGTTTATCTTCATTCTGATCATTTCTTTGATGTTTCATTTATGTGGTGATCCATTTACCTTTTTATTTGATGTTTTAAGCTACCATGTTCATGGTATTTCTTATTATTTTTAGAAGCTTATTTGGATCAATTAATATTATCTTGCAAAAGCTTGAGCTGGGAATCCCTCCAAGGTGAAAACTGCATTGATTCTTTCGAAGTAGTGCTTGGAATACTGATTATAAATCACAATTCTGCTTGAAAATCCTAATGTAAATATGGAAGATATCTAACACTAATCCGAACAGATCACAGTTGACAAAATGTAGCCATATATCATCATGATATTTTTTTTCGGAAAGACGATGTATAGTGCGATCAAGATTTTTTAAACGCTCTTCCAAAGTACCCCTTATAAATATTTCTTTCACTTCATTTCATTTTATCAGTCTGCACCATTCTACTGTGGCACACTCCAAGACTCCCCTTGAGGCGAGGCTTGCTTACAACTCTCTTTAGACTTATATTGGGGCTTAAATACATCAAATGCCGGCCGAGACTTAGGTATATCACACCTCAGGACTGGTGCATATATTAGATGTATTCTGTTACGCCTTTTGTACATTTCAAAGTTGATGCATGCACACTTGTTGCAGTTGCATACCCTATAGCATTCTTAATTCAGTTACAGGATCACACGTCCTAACTTACCTGTAATCTTCTATAACAGAGAGGAATGCTAATTACCTCTGCCTTCTCTTTAAAGGATGACACGTGTATTCCACTAACGTAATTTATTGATTGTTATTTTCTTTCCTATTTCTCTTCCCTCTTTTCATTTTCTTCCCTAAAATGCGCCTCACGTATGTCGAACACTGAAAAGAGCAAAAAAATAAAAATATCACACGTCATGGGGAATCAATTTAATATTCTTTCGCACTGGCAACTGCATCTCCTTCTTGATCTCTTCTCTTTCACTCTTTCTCCTTTTGCTCTTCACACTTCACTTATCTATAAATTAGTTAATATTCTCCCCCCCCCCCCAAAATTTTTTTTTTTCCTGTAACAATCATGGGTGTAATCCGACTAAGATTTACAAGTGATTAACTTATCAAGATTGGGCCTTCATGGAGCGACTTGAGGTGATGAATGGATGCCCTTTTACTTTACTCCTTGGCCACCACCTCTGGTCCGATTTGATCAGATAGGGATTTGATTTTGATGCATCAAGAAAAAAGATGGATTGAAGCACATTAGGTTTCTTAACAATGAACATCTAAAAAACTCGTTCAGAAACTTTTGATCTGATAGAAAGTGAATAGAAGAGAGAGAAGGGGCGAAGGGAGAGATGTCTCAGGGAAGAAGACGAACTGAACATGTTTGTTTGATTTTTTTTATTAATTCTATTTTTCAAGCTTTTGGTGTTGTGAGGGGTATATTTGGGAGAAGATCTAAGATAGAGAGGAGAGGAGCAAAGAGAAACGGAAGATGTTTTAATAAATATTCTAGTTGAATCCACGTGTCATCGGCTAAAGGGAGAAGGTACAAAAGAGAAAGTAGAACAAAAAGATAATTAGGATTTCTCCAATAGGTAATATGATAGACATAAGTTAGGCTTAGTTTATTGCAGAGCCTGCAAAGAAAATAACGATGTCTTTTGATACGCCTGATGGGTATCATGGAGTTAATAGCTAGAAAGAATGAGGCTGCAATGGCTGAAAATGAGTCTAGAAAGGCGATTTGCTGGAAGAAGAGAAACTCATATGAATTTGGAGAAAATGATCTATTTGATTTTCTTCATGATTTAGCAAAAGAGAGTCCTGCGAAAGATGAGTTGTTGGTGTCCGCCCTTGATTTGGGGGATAATATTCTTGAATGGGAGGGAGGAGACCAAAAGGAAGACATGGGAGAGTATCGAAGTGGGATCGAGGGAGGTTGATGAAGTTTTGAGCACGATAGATGTAATTAAAGCATGTTCTGCAGGCAGTTTCTCAATGTCACTTTGAGGAACATGCATATGGGTTTGTTTGAGTTCCAAATAGGTTGTTTTCATTGTTTTAAACAAAGGTTAGGCCTAGTTTTTAATTAAAATGTATGAGTTAAAAGACAATCCAACAACATAATTTCCCTCTTCTTATCTTTTTATCCCAATAAAGATGGCTAAGTAGTAGTTACTAGCCTTGCAACAAAGGCTAAGACTATCTATTTTCACGTAATAGTTCTCTGTGCTATCTAAATTTCTATTAATTAAATGCTAGCACAAATTGTTTATTTATTATAGTTTTTACAAGTATTAAATGCATATATCAATTGTGTGGTTAATAGTGTAGAATAATATTTGGTCAACTAAAAAATTTCGGATCTGATTATGAGATATCTTACCCGATAATGCAACAAATCGGATATGGATTGATTGTTTTCTTTAACGGTCAGATCTAATCAACTTGAATCCGATCCGTATCTGATCAGTTTACAGCTCTAATTTGAATCATGAGGTGAAAGGCCCAAGGAGCTGCAATATCTGTTTGGACTCAGCATCTATGGAAGATATTAAATAAACTAACTTTGATGATTGGAGAGAGTTGTTGGTTGCTAAGAAGGAAAGCAACAATGGCGTCGTACGATAGAGGGGAATCTTCATCTATCAGTTTAGCCGATCTGGCAGGGAAGAAAGCTATGAGGATTGTGAAGGAGGTGATGATCGAGAGATTATTATTTATTTATAGAAAGGGTAACAATTTAGTGAGGGAAAATTAAGTATGGTCACCAAAGAGAAATTAGAAACCCAATACATTTGTGATCTGCCCAATCTGCAAGAAGATCCTCACAGGACAGGATCAAGAGTTTTTGTAGAGGACGCCATGACTAATTGTTTGATCAGCTCAATGATGAAGATTACTAGGGCCTTAGGGCCAATTAATATGGGTAATGAAGGTTCATGGTTGGAATCAAAGTTGTACTCTTTTTCAATTGGAAGACAGTATCGAAGCTCCTATAGAAAGTTTGGAGATTTTGGATGATGTAACTGGGATCCATGCCACGGGTATCGGCAACATATCTAGGGAGCCTTTTGTGATGTAGACTAATCACTATTAGTTAACAATTGGCATCCTCAAGTTCTGTTTGACGCACACTTTTTTTTTTCTTTTTTTTTGTGTGGGTGTGTGCGTGATTGTTTCTCATCTTGGTTTGCAATGCAATTGAACTTTCAGTAAAAATATATTATCCAATGTGTCAAATGTTTCCAACTTCCTGGATCCACCACCCCACTTTTGAGAATAAGATTGTCCCACATGATACATAATGTAGCTAATAATTCCTTATTTCCTTTTTAGATTTAAATTTTGTTGTAACCTTCAATCTACAACTCTCACTTCCAAAAAAAAGGTAAGTTTGTAAGCATCCTCTAAATATTTATATGATGATTGGAATTGAATATTTAAGTAGAACAATGAATAGTAGAATAAGTTCCGTAAAAAAAAAATTTCCTATCATTATATAATACTATACCAATTTATTTTTTGCACTTCTATTGTGGTCTTTCCAGAATTAATGTGCTTATATGATTCTTCTACATTGGATATGATAATAATGATGCTTGACTATGTGTCTTGCTTTCCAGTTATTTCCATAGTATTTCTTTCTCCTTTTCCGGTTGATATATAATATTGAATCTTATTAATAAATAAATACAGAAAGTTATTATACTCAGACTGATTAAAGAATGTTGTACCTCAATGGATTCCTGTGAAGTTTTTAAGAACATCTCTGACTTCTCCTTTGCCTCCCCCTTACCAAAAAAAAAAAAAAAGCAAGCAGAGAAGCAACATGTAGGACACATGTTCTACTTTAGCACTTCTTAGAAGTTAATGGTAAAAATTTGGCGTACCTTAAAAGTTATAACATTTCCAAACTACATGTATTCAGAAATCTGAATTTGAAGTGGGACTGTGGAAGTATTGGCTTGTCTATAGACCACAAATAATAATAGTTCTATTATATGCTAGTATATTGTTTCTTACACAGCAAATACTAGAAGCTCAGAAGGATTTTCAACCAACTTGCATCATGGATTGAGTCCTAGCACAGAAAAGGTCTGTGAGTATAATCGTGCTCAAATCCGAAGGTCAAACTAAATATCAGGTTGACTTTGAGATGCATATTTTGGTTCAGTAACACATGGTCTTAAGTTTATTGGATATAATAGAACATCTAGCATGCAAGGACGTGTGCTAGTAATTTTATATATCATTGTTAGCTTTATTTTAGAGGCTTCAAATATTTGTTCATATAATATGGAGAACCGATAGCCAGAAGTCCCGTGATTATAATGACAGGAAAGACTATTCCAATTAACCACAAAGTCTTCCAATTGAACCCCTTTGAAGCTTAGGTGATTGGAAAACAAACGCCACGGAGAAGCCAAAACAACAATGACAGAGTGGCCCTTTCGGGTGGAGAAATCTAGTTTTTAAGTATGTTAATTGTGTTGGGTAGCATACAGTTAGGAAATGATGGTGAAATGGGGCATGGAAAGAATGATAAGAAAATGGTTTGTCATTTTGCTAGTAACTAACTATAGTTTAATAATTTTCTGTCTAAATTGGTAAGATAGGGGCTTCATGCATGTGCCGTTCTTTATGTGGACGATGGCATGGAATAAGCTAAAATTCAAGGAAGAATTAGCTGACAAAGGAATGGAGGTGACATAGGATGTATCTTTGTAAATGCTATATCATTTTCATTATAATTGGGTATATGGCTTGGATGTTTTTTTAGCCTGTTGGTGTGTGTTGTGTAATATCGGCATCTATGGAGGACTTTTAAGGCGTTGGAAGACACCGTATTTTCATAACACAATAGGGAAAGCAGTGTGGAGGTGCATTTGCATTGTGTTGAATTTCACGGAAACAACACACCAGTAGAATTGAGGATATCGATCTGGTGATCATGGAGGATTGCATTACACTGTTCAAGAGTCATTTTGTCATAGCATTGCATCAGTTAGCACACGTTCAAATTAGCATTAGAGACTAGCATGAAGGAATGGCAATGGGAATGCAAAGATGACTCCGACATATCACTTGGTGAACCGGGTCCTTGTAATATCCAAGGACTGAGGGATTGTCTGTGACAAAAACTAATGTTTCAGTGAACAATAAAAAAAAAGTCTGAATTAGTGACTGTATTTGTAATTAGTAATCTAATTGATATTGAATTACCCATTAAGCATGGCATTGTTGCTTCTTCTGCAGGTAGCAGAACGTGCATTATTCCTCTGGAACAACGATCACATACATAACCTGATCACCCTTAACAGAAAGGTGATACTGCCCATAATTTTCCCAGCCTTGGAGAGGAGCACTAGGGGCCACTGGAATCAAGCTGTGCAGAGCCTGTCAATGAATGTGAGAAAGGTTTTTTCAGATGCTGACCAAGAGCTCTTTGAGGAGTGCTTGATGAAATTTCAAGAAGATGAAGTGAAGGAGAAAGAGATACGGGAGAAACGGGAATTAACATGGAAGCGTCTGGAAGATGTTGCAGCCTCCAATGCTATTAGTAACGAGGCTGTATTAGTTTCCCGGCTAACATCATCCCTTTCCATGACAGCCACCACAAGTCCGCGAGCCACAGTTGGTAGTTGATTGACGTAGCCCATGCTGATTATGCTAGTTATTGCCATTCATAAAGATCTAGATCGAAGAACGAAGTTTAGTGATCATGAATCAGCTCCCCTTCCATTACTACCCTTTGGTTCCTTCATATGTTATATAAATGCACCTGCAGAATGTGAAAACAGAAAGTTAGGCGTTCTTTGGGTATGCGACCTTTCAACATGGAAATGTAAGTTTGTGTATCATAAAAGATTTGGTTATAGTGGTACTGATTCTGCAGATTGGCAATCTAATGTATCTTTTATTTTGCTGAAGGAGCCAAATGGGTTCTTGTTTATGTTGACCAAATATTCTTTCAATCATTTCAGACTTATTCTTTCTAATTTTATCTTGCTCTTTAATGTTTTGGCCAATATTGTAAGACAAATTTCTTCAGCCCAAGTCTGAAGACGATGAAATCAAATGTCTGGAAACTATGGAGATTTGATTCCTCATTATGCAGTTGCAATAGTTCTTGTTTATGCTCTTCAGCGCCCTGCAGCAGATTGGCATCAGGAATTATATTTGACATTTCCAGAAAATGCCAATAGCTACAGTGACATGTTTATGCCATTTTTAAGTTGAAAGAAGAAGAAAAATGTCATTGTATGATGGAGTGACTATGAGCTTATGCAATCTGTATCAGCGCAAGACTTGGTTGTGAGAAAAGGTACATGACCTAAGCTAAAATTTGACGAAAATCTCATTGGCTCTCAAGTAAAAGAGAGAGGGATTAATAGTAAATACTGATCTTCTACACCAATTAGTAATTGCTTTTATTTTTAATGGTTATTTGCACTTTCTCCTTATAATATATATTATATGTCTTATTCAGCTTTGCACCCCATTATAATTCATATTGCACTTTTCCACTAAGACTAGCAGTAAACGTGCCTTCACTGTCTATTTTCAAAGCAAATTACCAAAATACCCTTGAAAAATCAAAGGCTAAGATTGAATCTTTCATATCTCGAACATCTCATATCGAGAAAAATCTCAAGGCTCAACTGAAATCGTAATCATATCTCGAGAAAAATTCAACAGTAGATTTTTAAAAAAATTGCATCTTAAACAACTCATCTCGAGGAAAATCTAACGATCCAATTTAATCGTACACACATCTCTAGGTAAATCTATCGATCCAAATTTAAACATGTGCGCACCTCGAGAAAATCTAACGATCCAACACACTCTTGAGAAAAACTTGATGATCCAGTGCACATCTCGAAGAAAATCTGACAATCTAGCACGCATCTTGAGAAAAGCAGCCGATTCAGATTTATTCATGCATGCATCTCGAGAAAAATTTGTCTAATAAATTGCCCTCATATAATAAATTACTGGCAATAACTTAACCCCATAAAATAAATTTTGCCCCTGAAACAGAACAGACCTGAGAGATGATTAAGAAAATTTTGATTATCTTCCTCCTCTATCTCACAGCCTCGCCACTACCTACCCCTTCATCCTCCCTCATCTTCCTCCCCTCCACTTCCTTCTTCCTCCTCCTCCATCCTTTCCTCATCTGTTTCCCAACCTCCTCCTCCTTCATTCCTCATTCATCCACTTCCTCCTTCATTTTCCTCTCTCCTCCTTCATCTCTCGGGTCTGTTTTGTTTCAGGAGGTAAAATTAAATTAAAATTTATTTAGAATGATGGATTTCCTCGAGATGCACGAATAAGTATGAAAGGCCAAATTTTTTTTGAAATGTGTGTTGAATCGTTAGATTTTCCTCAAGATGCACATACATTTAAATTTTGACCGTTAGATTTGCCTAGAGATGTATGTACGATTAAATTTGGACCGTTGAATTTTTCTCGAGATGAGTCGTTTAAGATGCAAGATTTTTTAAAATCAACTGTTAAATTTTTCTCGAGATACGATTACGATTTCAGTTGGGCCTTAAAATTTTCCTTTAGATGAGATGTTTGAGATACGAAAGATTCGATCTCAGTCTTTGATTTCTCAAGGATATTTTGGTAATCTGCTTTGAAAACAGACGATCAAGGCATTGAGTGTGCCTGATAGTCTTAGAGGATAAATGCAATATCAATGATAATTGGATGCAAAGCTGAATAAGTCATATATATTATAGGGGGGAAATTGCAAATAACCCTATTTTTAATCCTAAATCTTAGCCCATTAAGGAATCAAACACCATTCCTATCACCTAAAAACCACTCATTTGGTTACCATGCCAATCATGTTTCGAAATTAACAATGGAAATGTCTGAGATAATGTGAAGGTAGTGAAGTGAACATAAAGGATACTGTTAACCTAAATTGTAGTTCCACCACGAATCTGAAACTATGTGAGAGATGGTTTGTCCACCTAAAAGATACATATCAATTGGAAAAGTATGTTAGTGAACAAGAGAATGGATCTCCTAAAGCATAAATAACAATCAAATATTTAGCTTTCCAAAAAAAAAAAAAACAATCAAATATTTACAAACAATAGAGGTAAAAGAGATAAAAGATCTCTCAACAGGCTTCCTTTTCTAAACCCAGTTTAAGCACTCCAAACTGACTTATTCAATTGTATTGTACACCAATGGTGAATGGAGATCATGTTATATGATACAATCAAAACCTGATTTGCCGTACAATTTACAAACAACAACTGAAAACAATCTACCCGACATTCCTAACTTTGCAAATCTTTGGGTCAACGACGATCATGGTAGAAAGGACAAAGCTACGTATGACTGGGTATTATTCTACGGTCCATATCACAGAAAATCTTACAGGTTACTCTCAGTGCCAACAGATTCCTTCCTGCATGTATATACACTAATAACAAGTAATTCAGGTAATCAGTTGGATGTTTTTGCACCCAACTGTTTCGAGAGCTCCTTAAGGAGAGGAGACTCTTTGACCTCTGCATTCTTTTCAAAATGCCATTTCTTCGATGTGCTCTCCGCCTGAAATGAGAAACTCGAGTTAGGTTGGTAAAAGCAGTAAAGGGAAAATAAAGGTAAGCCTAGAGAAATTACCCAGACTCGCAGAGGGCCAAATTGCTCCCTGAACATCTCAAGCTTAGGCTGAACCAAGTCTTTTCCTTTGGTTTTAATGTCATCAATCTGCAAAAATAGTTCAAATAGGATTCTCAAAGGGTTTATGTGAAGAGAGATCAGTACACTCCAACATAAGTTAGAGGAACAAGCTTGGTGTAACCTAACAACTCAACAAAAGAACTCATTAACAGAAAATTTCTGATTGTTGAATCTTTAGTGTGATTAATCAATTCTTGCTTCCATCATGATAAAGAAATAAATCTAGATGACAATTACAATAGGACACTTGCTTCCATAATGATAAAGAAATAAAAATCCGTTGCCATGATTTGTGCAGTTGAGCCCAAACATTTGAGATCATGCCTTGTTGTTAATGGATCTGAACTTCCAATGAAAGATTACCATTGTTATGTTAATGTATCTTCTTATGTTAAGATTCTTTCTCTGTTACAAGTGGAGTAACTTAAAGTAAAGAGACACCAATATCCAGTTAGCTGTAACTTACATTGTGTAGCTCTAGCTTTGAGGCTGCCAGTCCACATGTCAAAGCAGCACCACCAAAGACAATAGTTGTAGCAACCATAAATGCCATTCCAACTACAAGAACCAAGGCCTCGAGTGCTCAGTTGTTGAAATATAAAACTACAACAAAATCCATTTTTCTTCACAAATGTTGATTATTTTAAACATCAGTTTGAAGAAGAACACGGGAAAGTTTATAATGAATTCATTAAAAGGATCTAGAAAATCTCATCTACAAAAGCCAGCTCTGCCTTTTTGTTGGGTAATAAAGCATTTTACTGAAGAGCAGAAAGCTACATGCATGAGAATGCCCATATAAGACTAATTTACTAATTATTAACATATACTTAGATGGTTTGAATTTATGAATGGTGTACATTTAGATGTGGCTAGGTTTTATGGCTTATATAAAGGTTCACGTGATGATCTAAAAGGAAACACATGTTTCACTGCAAGGTTGAACCATTGACACTTCATGATGTGGTAAAGGGAAGTGCTTCTAAAACTTAAACTCAAAACCAAAAGGTTTTAAACTAAATGTTGGGTCATCATTTGAATTCTTAAATCAAACTTGAAAACATCCATAGGATGTAGAAGACCTACCTCGTGAAAGCCCTTCTGCAGCAGCTTTTAACTTCTCAGGATTGACATGTGTGTACTTGTCACGGCGCAATTCATTAGCTGTTGATGCTGAAAATGAATGCTCTCCTTCAGGCAACTGCCATCTGCATCATAACATACAACATTCTCATATTAACTTATAGAGGCCAAAAGCATATCCTACCTACTGAGCTCCAATAGATGTGATTACTGATTTTTACGGATAAACAACTAAAATTCACTAAAGAGAAACTAATCAATTTTTTTCCCAGTTAACTAGATAGGTGCATTCGAGTCATCAACTTATGCACTTCGACACAATGAAAGTTAGATTATTCAATAAAGGAAAAGAAAGCCAACCTTTTTAGTCAAATGTTTGAAAACATCTCAATCTAGCCAATGGGTACATAGAAATCCCATTTCAAAGGGGAAAACAAGTTAAAACAATCAAATGAGAAAAACAACAAAAAGTTTGGAGATAAAAAGTAGAAAATTGAAAAATAGGCACAGAGAAATCACCCATTCAAAACCTACAAATTAGATGGGTGTTGCATTATTACCATTTTATCCAACACAAAAGCCCTAAAATCTAACAAAAAAAGGGGAATAAAAACAAGTTTTTCAATCAAAAGATGCGAAATTTTTTAATTTTGAGCCAATGGGTATGAAGAAATCACCAATTCAAATGCAAAAAATCAATTTTTTAAACAAAATCAAGCTAAAACCAGAAAACTTACAGAACAACATAATTCATAATTAATGAAGAAATTTAAAAAACATACCTTTTGGGGCCAAAAGAGACCTGGGGAAGAGAGACATAAGCGCGGAGAGGGTTCTGAGCATCGGAAGAGATCGAAGAGACCTTGCTGGGATCATGAGGAAGAACCCATTTGGAGCCTGTAGCAAGAGATGAGTCTGATAGAGGTTCAAATGTCTTGGTGGGCAGAGAGTGCCGAAGAACCTCGTGAAGCACATCTGGTTGGGGTTCATTCAATGATGAAGGAGAAGGAGAAGGAGAAGAAGAGAGATTGTTGGGTTTCTTCTTAGCTAGACGAGTTACAGCTTGTTTGGATTCCTGGAGGAAGTAAGACCCCTCTGCTGCAGCTAGTCTTCCTGCCAAGAAACTCATTTGGCTTCGGTGTTGTGTCTTGGGTGTGAGCATGGGCGGACCTACTAAGGGGCGAGGGGGGGCAGCTGCCCCCCCTCAACTTTTAAAATATTTTTAGTATATATATTTTAATTTTAAAAAAATCGATTATATAATGCAGAATACAATATGTTAATTGGTTATGAAAATATTCCAACATGTCTTTGTTGGTGTAGTGGTTGAAGGTTTATCACTTTTAGTAAAAGACCTGAGTTCGATACTTTTCGAGTGCATTTTTTATTTTATTTTCAATACAATTTTATTAGTAATTGCAAACATTAAAAAATGTTTCGTTTAATAAAAATTTATTAACATTACAGAAATGAATTGTTTTTCACAAGTGATATTAAACCCCTAACAAAAAAATATTTAAAATTAATATCTACAATAATAACGATAGAATTCAATGAAAATATTTATCATTAGCCAACTCGTATAAAATTTGAGGCTCATATAAACAATTTTTTCTTGAAATTGTATTATGATCATATTAGATTCGCAAATTTCAAAAAAAATTTAGCTTCACCTAGAACTTATCCTAATTATTTTGTAATTCTCAATTCTAGACAACCAGGCTTTATAGCCACTTTTTGGTCAAGTTTTAAGTTTTTTACATTTCTATCCCTTCTATAGATAATGTTTGTGGTTGTATTGTAAAGAGAATGGGTAAAGGTGTAAAAATGTTCTGGCCTGACCAAAAAATGGCTTTAAAGTTTGGTTACCTAGACAAACTCTTTTGTGATATTAGTTATATATTCTAGTTATTATGCTTGTTTGCTCTTTGCTAAGGTTATCAATAGTGACCTTATTTTGGCTTAAAATGGACTACACTTGGATCCAATTTGATATATGCATTGTATTTTTTATAGTTGAATTTTTTTTTATTAGTTACTAGTTTTGGTAAAAAAAAAATTTGCTTTTACCATTGATAACTATTATTATCAACTAATAAGTATTTTCCATTTCGCCCCCCCTCGACTAAAATCCTGGGTCCGCCCCTGGGTGTGAGGATTGGTTAGTACAAGGGGAGATTTTGTATTATAAAATCAACGACGTTTTCAACTTTTCAAAATCTTAACACATTTAAGAGGAGACCGACATTTCAACTGCCGTGATAGTTGTAAATTTGGGGGTTTTGAATTTGGGTTGGGGATGTGTTTATATAGAATGGGGTTGTGATTTGATCCCTCAAGGTGTTTTGTTTAGGTGATAAGAAGTTTGGATTTGGGAGATTGAGAATCTCGAGGGGATGAGAATGAGAACAAGAGTAGAAATGGAAGGGACAAGAATGCGAATTGTAATTTATTATATTATGGATTTTTTTATATTTTTTTTGGAGGGGGAATATACATATGAGGGACGTGATATTAGATTTGGGAGAGTTCTATGTCCTCATGCAATAGACCTTCACTTAGGGGTGGGAACGGGACGGGATGGGACGAGATAGATCCACCTCTATTCCATCTCGTTTATACATCTCATCTTCAATAGATTCCGAGGTTCGAGGGCTCATCCTCAATAGGGTCTTCATCATCGGTTGAAGGCTCTTTTCACTGCCGCACCCGATTTGAATTTCAGCTACCTACCTTCGACTTCTTCGACCAACGGGCTGCTCATCCTCAACAGGTTCCAAAGTCGAGTGAGACTAATGTTCGTCATCGCCATTAAGGGGTCATGAAGATGATGGAAGATTGATCAAATACTAAAACAATTTGTATAAATTATATTATGGTTCCATTCTTCATCTGATCCTCATATCTCACATCTGTTTTTTTTTTTTTTTTCTTCGTGTTAAATAGGGATCAGATCAGAGCTGTTTTTTTCTCAGATCTGCTTTTTTTTTTTCGTGTTAAATGGGGCGGAGCGGATATCCGTTTAATCGTTCGGGGTGGAAATGGTTTTAAAAAAATGATAAACAAATATGCGGGGCGATTTCAGGGATCCGAAATCTCTACGGGGCGGGAATGAATTTGCTCAAATCCGCCCCGTTGCCATCCCTAGGCCCTCAAGAGTCAAGATCCACCTTCCTCCATCTCTGAGACGAAAATTCTAGTTGAATTGTTCTTCATCTTCTCTTATAGTCTCCATTTCCTTCAATCAGAAATGTTTTTTTAAGCTTCATCTTCCCTCGTAGCAAAAGGAAGTTGTTGTTTGTAACCTGACCATTGATTTTTGAGTTTTTGTTGTGAGATCAAGGCCTGTAGCTACTGCTTATGTTTGTCAAATGGAGAAGATAAATGTTGAAAGAAGAAGAGGGTTTAGATCCCAACACTAACAGACGATTTGCTAATCTCCAATATTAGCAAATCACACGGCTTAGTTGAGACTTGAAAAGAGAGATCAGAAGCAACAACAACAGTCAGTCCCCCCCTTCAACACTCAAATCACTCTTATCGATTTCCCTTCCAAGAAAATGACGAAGCAGATCACACAAATTTCATTAGAAGCTAAGCTTGATCTCGAGCTCTAATAGAGGAGAACACACAGTCACCACTACCAATGACCAAAAAGGAGGTGGGGCTTGAACCTGTAGAAGGCGTGGCACTAGGCGATGGATGGGGAGGGTGGGTTTTTTTTTATTACTTCTCAAATCTTTCCAAAGCTACTACTCTTGTTGCTGAAGAGATTCTAGTAATGTAATTTAATAAAAGTTGCTTCATTTATACTTCTTTGTCTCAAATTTATGAAATTAGGTCATTGTCTACATCTCTCCATTCTTCACCGCCACGAGAAGAAATGCTTGTCGTCTCTCCAAATCTTGTACACTCTCAGACCCATAAAGAAGAACAAAACCACCATTTATTCGATCCACACTTTATCGGGCACCTTCAACACTACTTTGAAGAACCCAATCTCGCAAGGAAGAACAATACCTCCATTGCTCTTGATGTACGTACGTAGTAGTTTTTTTTTTTTTTTTTATTCAAATTGGGATGGTGACCTGTTTTATTCATTTAAAAATCAACACCCGAAGGCTACATGACTGACCCTATATGGTTACTAAAAGGCCGAAACAAAATACCACAAAAGATAGGATTCACCAAAACAAACCTAGACAAAAAACTCATTATTTGTACCTTTTGTTTTCTTTCCTAGTTCTATTGGATTTTCGGGATTGATGTACGTAGTTGATTTTTGCTCTCTTTCCTGACATTGATCTAGATATGCACAAGGAATACACGTGAGCCAAAGGCTATCAGAATACACGTGAGTCAAAGACCACCGTGTGGTGGCCGATGACACTCCGATGTTTAAGTTAGATAAAGCTGTCGATGACACTCTGATGTTTAAGTTAGATAAAGCTTAGGAGATGTTTAAGGCTGTAAATTGGGTTTCTGTAGCATACATTTGTTTATCGACCTTATCTCTTATTTATAGTGCGAGAGTCCTTATTTAACTAGGCATTTGATGGCGTAGTTTAGGAAAAAAGATCTTAATGAAGATCCTTTCCGAGTTGTCCATGTAGAGAAGTTTTCCTACACGACTTGTGCTTCTAAATCTGTGGGAGAGATTTTCCTTTCGGAGTGTTTTGTCTATGCAAGGAAGTTTTCATACTCGACTTATACTCCAGTATTTGCTTCCTAGTCGGAACCAATGTATTGTTGGTCTGCCTATTTTATGTCGATCTCTCATATACTTGCCTTATAGGGCTTACAAGTATTGAGCTTAACCGCGTGACGTGTGGGTTTAGTAGCGCGTTGCAATTTGGGTCCGACCTTCTGGATCCTGTCAATAGTGGGTTTAGTGTTGTCTAGGCCTTGCTGGATTGGGCGTGCAATCAGACTTGCTTTGTTTCGTTGACGAGATTATCATGACACACATACAGTTTAATGTATCATCAACTCTGGTACCCGAACTCGTCTGATTTCTTCAACAGAGACATGAAGATCGGCAAGTTAAGGAATCTTGTAGGGATCACAAATTTCCATCGCTGTGAACCCACTTATACTGCAAGAAACCTGGGCGAAATCTACCGAGCTGAGCCCAATTGGGATCCTGAATCACTGTCAGAGTGTGAGTCGGATTGGGAGGGGACTGAGCCCCATCAACTTCCATCGTTTTATCACTTGCTTATGAGTTTGTCCACCTTTTTGATGGCTGGGCCATTGGAGAGGAAATGTGAGTGATTTTTTTGGTTTTGGTTTTGCAGAGAAACAAAGAGAGAAGGGCAATAGGCCTAATTCGAGTTGGTTTAGCTTGAAGCATGTTCACTACAGTAAATGGGACGATTCGAAACTAAAATTGTGGAAACCGATTTCGTTCCAGTTCCAACTGGTCCAGAACCAGGATGAAAATGGGAGAAACTGGTTAGTCCCGATTTGAAACAGGTGGGGACCTTACCGGGATTCTTGCCCACCTTGCATGACTCATTCTTTAAAGGTTGTAGATATTTGATGAGGTTTTTTTTTCGTAAATGGTACAGACGATCTGGACTCAATTTTAATCCACTAATGCAAAACAAAACCACTAATTCAAAACGCTATGCGTCCCTTATTCTTCCACCTTCATGGTTTTATTGAACAAATGGTGATTCTCTCGAAATTAAACAATGTGTTCCCTGGGTTTTCTTCATATACAATTTATCAATTAAAAGAGAAACGATAAATACTAAACAGGTGAATTTGAATCTCTTTGGGTACACATGCATTCTGGAACAGGGAAAGCAATGACATCCCTGCCGGACTTTTTCATCCTGAGCGTCGGAGACCCTAAGGATCTTTCATGCATGTTCTTGATCATCTCGTTCATCTCCATCTCCTCTAAACTCGTGTTCATGAACAATCTCACTAATTGCTTTTTATTTGGTATAATGTGCTTCCTATGTCCCATATAGGCTCGATGTCCCTGTTCAATCAACAATTAATTAAAAACTAGACGTGGTTCCACGATGTAACAATTGATAAATAAACAAAATAGACTGTTGGCAATGGTTTATGTACCTGTAATGTTCTAGCCATGTTCCCACCATGATTAGCCATGAAGACTTGGCTCTTGAGGCAGACAATGTAGTCTACAGCTGCTAAGATTGATGATCTGTGCTTGATGTGATCAAGTTCGCCTTCATTCGCTAAGGCCCATTTGTTGTATAGATACGGGAAGTGCGACTGGAGAGGATCGAGTGCCTTATCACCACCAAATGGCATGCCTCCTGCCCAATAGATCCTTGTATGTTTTGTTGCACCAAGGCCCTTGAGTAGTCTGCATAAATTAAAAACATAAACCATGATATCTAACACTTACTGAGATATCAGATTTTATCTGTACAATTTTATGCCGTAAGATGAGATGAGAGCGTATATTACCTAGTGATCTCAGTGGCATTGAGAGGACAAAGACCGGCAAGATATCTATCTCTGGAGGTGATTTTGGTTCGACTACTAAGTAGCTCAGGATGTGATGTACGTGCGGACTCAATCTCACGGTCTGCCATCAAACCCAAACCAGGAAGGCAACCAGTCCTGACCCAAACATCCCTCTCGAGCCTCAGGTGCAGAGCCATGTATGGACCTCCTTGAGCCATTCTTTTAGATAACCTCTCACCAATTTCCTCTATCCAGCTCCTGAACTTCAAAGCTTCAAATGCAACCTATACAATATGTTCAGTATCCATATCAAAATTGGAAAATTTGGGGTGTAACAATTGAAGCATAAAATGGTTCAGGTTCAAGTTTAAGTTACATTTGATTAGGACGGGTTCAATCTTATTTTAGCAAAAGTCAATCATACGAAACCCAATTTATGCTTTTACAATATGAAGCATGTATCACAATGCATTGTAGACAGCATGTTTTTTGTTGTTGTTGTTGTTTTTTTTTTTTTTTTTTTTTGTATAAACCAATCATAATTTTAGTCTAGTTGTAAAACATTTTAAAGATGAGCTGAATTTGTATGAAAGACCACACTAAAACGAAAGTTAAAAACTAGATCAGGTTAATCCTTTCACGAATATAAATTTTACCTTGCAACGGAGTTTCTGCAGGTCTGGGCTGAGATCCTTGGAGAGACTAGAATCGAACCCACGAATAATGAGAATACCATATTTGTTGATCTATTATACAACAAGAGAAAAAAAAATGTCAAATATAAATATCAAACATCTCAACTACTAAGCAATAACACATAATGTACCAATATATGGAATAGATGGACATACAGGTCCCAGTAAATGTGTATGAACCCAATTTTCGTCCATGTGAACAGGTAGGGTTGGAGCAGAGACTGGTCTTTTCCTGAGGTAACTAACGGGGAGAGTCGAGACCACTTTGACATCATCCTTAAGTGATTCTTTGAACAGTTCATCATCAAATATATCTGAGAATTCACTGCAGCAAAACACATCTATATCAAGAAATAATGTAGTATAAAGCTTGATTAAGACAACCACTATTCTTATCCATGTTTGGTAAGGGTGCAACTTCTACGGCCCCATTCGGAACGAACCCTGAAAATATATAACTCTTTAGACTGGACGTGGACTCCTAGCCCGATCAGAAAAGAAGTAAATGGAAGTTTTACGAAAATATACCTTTGGTCACCCCACACTTGATCAACATGAAGTATAGGAGGAAGTAAACTAGCTCCCAGGATCCTAGCAATGACCACTGCATCAACAATTTGATTCTTCTGTTGATTCAATCCACCTGATACCACAGCCATCAAGAATTTTCTTCTCCTTCCATCCCCTCTTGGCGAACTCATATAACTATGGCTAAAATTCAAACAAGGATGATAACCCAACCCTTCTGGTTGCTTCCAAATTTCCTCATCATATGACACATCCATCTGCGACTCAACATGCTCCACATTTTCGAAATGTTGAACCATTTGATGAATTAGCCCATGATCTTGACTAGAGTACTTGCAAGAAATATAGGGAGGGAAACTGAACCAAAACACACTTCCACTAGTACAAATTGCAAGTAGTAAAAATAGACTTCTTGCTTTATGAAACCTTCTAGATTTACTTTGTTGCTTTAATAGAATGGGGTGTTGAGACACACTAATATAACAGTATCTACTATTCTTCATTTGAAGATCAAATTGGAGAAGAAACTGAAAGAAGAAGAGAAGAGAAACTCATGGAAAACAAAGAAGACAAGAAAAAAGAGAAACTTTAGTAGATGAAAGAGGTTGGTTTTTCCCACCAAACATTATAATTTATAATCTTTGATGTTAACTCACCAACAGATTTCTTATTTCTTTAATCTTTTTTTGGTAATCAAACTGGATTTTTAAATTCAATTATATATTTGGAGAAGACTTTGTATGTGTTAATGTGATGCACCAACTGAAAATGAAATTACTTGATGAACAATGAGGACACATGTAATGATTTGAACCACCTTGGCCAATGATTAGGTGATGAAAGAGATGCAGAAAAAAAATAAATGTAATTGAGAAACCTATTATCAATATGTTCATCAAACTTATAGGGTGTTTTTGGTTTCATGGTATCCTTTGTCATGGAAATTTTTTAGAGGACTCTTATAATTTAGGTTAATTTGAGGTATCACTTCACATTCACCATTTAATTTTGTTATTAATGGTGGGAATGAAAGTCGGATGTGATTCTCATGTTCATGAAACTTTCATTCCCACCATTGATAGCAAAATCAAATGGTGGATGTGGGATGATACTTCAATTTAGACTAAAATATAAAAATCCCTCGTAAATTTTCATAGCATAAGATTTCATGCAACCAAACACACCCTTAGTAATCTTGCAAGAATGTCAATGGATTAATTGCAATTTCATGGTCACATTTGTTGAGAAAACCGTGTCTGCTCCCATGAAGTATGAATGAACTTGGAAATGGGTACTTTCACAAATCTTACAGTTGATTATGATAAGCTTTGCCATGAGGTTAGATCCAAACAAATAAAATTACATTTAAACAAACACACCCTCTATGGGTTGAAAAATAATTGGATTTTATCAATATATGATACATCATTCAAAGAAGTATGTAACTTTTATGTGACTTTGGGTGTTTAGGTGTGAAATTAGGTATGACATTGTCAAATCCAAAAAACCTAGCATTCCTCCATTAAAATAAAATAAAATAAAAAAATAAAAAAATACCCTAATATTAGGCCAACCTCTTTTTTTTATTTTTTTTTATTTAAAAAAGAATAAGATTAAATTCAATCCATTTCTATAACATGACATTTCTATGTTTCCTTTCTCCTATTATATTAGTCTTCTTCAATCGAAATTTTATTTTGGTCGACTTCTTCTTTCGATAGTGCAACCCCATATTATCATAATGCAACGTTTTCCAAATTCAATTTCCTTAACCTTTTTTTTTTTTTGGAAAGAGAGCTGGGTTTTAAGGACCC
The DNA here is from genome assembly GCA_963556465.1 of Berberis vulgaris. Classification (NCBI taxonomy): domain Eukaryota; kingdom Viridiplantae; phylum Streptophyta; class Magnoliopsida; order Ranunculales; family Berberidaceae; genus Berberis; species Berberis vulgaris. The sequence continues at coordinate 5,045,875 of OY747125.1, forward strand.
CTAAACCTTTATATAAATGAAACAAAAACAAACTCTCACAAGAAAGAGAACTCTAGTGAAAGTGAACACGATTACTAGGCCTATAATATTCTTCAACTAGCATCGGCCAAAGAAGAAACTTTTTTTTTTTTTTTTTTCCCTTTCTCCTTTGTTAAGGATGAAAGGATTCAACCTTTGTACTTTTTATTTGCTTTCTTAGCCCTAGAGGATCTTCGAAGGCAGAGACTAAAATCTTTAGTGCAAGAGTTTGGAAACTTTTTTGTAGCCAAATCTCTTGCAGCATTTTCACTAGAAGGATCTTGCTCATGTTCCTCGTTACTACTATGCTCATCTGTTGTAGTGTTCTCTTTGTCTTGAGTTGGTGCGTGTTCACTAGCCTCCACACTAGAACTACGCTCGAGCATTGGGTTGTCAAGAAGCAATGGTTGTGTACTCTGCGTTATGGCATCACTCTGGTTATCATTTATTTTTTGCTCTACTTCAATGGCGGCCTCTGTACTGGTGACATTCCCTGCTTTTTTCTGTGATAGGACCTGTACTCCCCTTTAAACTGGGGTGAGTCTTCGACTTGAATGTATGCCTACCCTTGGCGATCGTCCAACCATCAGAGTTTTGTCTTTCTAGTGGCTGGGTCCTACCTGTAGCTTGCCAAACCATATGGTCTGGAGTATTAATTTCTTTGCTGTTTGAACACTGCTGTTTTGTATGGCCAAATACTGCGCAAGAATTTCATTTTACAGGAATCCATGCATACTCAACTTCAACTATTTTTTTCTTATATCCGTTGATAACCACAGGGATGTCTTTGGGTAATCGGTTGTGTACATCCACCTCCACACACACCCTCGCATACGCTAATCTTGTCTTTTCTTCAATAGCTTTGTCAAGCATGATAGGCACTCCAATAAAACTAGTAATCCTTTGAATACCCTCTGGATTTCATAGGAATAAAGGAATTTTCTTCAGTGTAACCCAAATAGGTATCGAGGTAAGCACCTCGGCATCCTTCTCCATAGAAGATGACCAGGTCCTCAGGATGAACAATCTGCTTGCAATATGCAGAGGTCCCATTTTCAATACCTTACTTCTATCTTCTTCCTTCTTGAATTTGAATATAAAATTCTTATCTTCGTGTATGCTCATCTCAAACTCTCGAATTCCCCACATCCTTATCAGACACTCTTTAACATAACCATATGCCAAACGCTTGCCCACAAATCTGCCAATAACCAACCTTTCACATTCTTCTATCCTACTCGCAAAGTCAGCAGTCTGCACTTGTACTATTTTCTTGCCTAGCTTCAACAATAGCTAGAGGTTCATACTTCAGTTTTGTAGAGCCCGTATGCTTGCTTTGCTTAAACTTTGATGCCCAACTCATCCTCGCTGGTGCAACGGCAGAGTTTTCCATTGCCATTTCTTCTTGAATTTTGCTAGGACCAGATCGAGGATGCAACACTGGTTGGCATTGTATATTCATCTACTTTATGCAGAGCCTCTTCATTCCTTTGCGCCGCAGTGGTCGTTCCTGTGCTATGTGGCACATTAGCAGCCACTATACCATGACAACCTTGAATGCTAGCAGCCTGCACTTGACTGGCTGGCACCCTTGCAGTCAGCATCCCCCAGTTATTGGGGTTTATCATGATTTTCAGTCCTTTAGCACCTAGCGTATCTCCGTTTTTTACATAAATAAATAAACAACTCACAATTCCTTGACTGCATTCACATTCACACATTGCATTTCTCAAATATCACAATTCCTCAAGTATCTTGACCAATTGGTTCTCGGACATGATATGCACACAACATCAATTTCATGTGCTCCTTTGGCACACAACTCACAACTCCGTGCTCCCTTGGCAATTTCACATACACCGTGCTCTCTGGCACAACGTGCTCCATGGAACAACGAGGCTTCGCCCGTCACTTTGATTACGCCGTAGAACCATTTTTCTATGGTATGGTGACATAACTCAAACGACGTCTCCTCTCATAACGCTATCCTATGATCCCTTATCGTAGCCTATGTCGCTTTCATCACCCTGCCTACCAGTCCTTTCACGGGGACCCATTACGACTTGGTGTGACACCTTAAATCCGGCTTTACTTGTCCATGACCAATTGGCTTCACAATCTACACGAACAACTTCTCGAAATTTGATTTTTGATCGTACATATGAACAGTACCCGTACATATGAATAGTTAGCAGTGAGCAGTACCCGCCCAACTCTGATACCAAATTGCTGTAAATTTTGGCACCCAGGATCAAATACATAACACCAATTACATAAATAACATAACTATTACAAAATTACAACACTTACATCACCTAAACTCGCACAAATTTCTTACACACAAACACTCAACATCACAACTCAAATTTGAGCTCCATAGAGCTATCAATCACAATGGCCAAGACTCGCAAGGTTTGGATGCTTCGGCCACAATGATCTTTGACCTATTTATAACCTCTCAAGGGTGGTGGAGGAATTCTCTAGAAATCCACCATTTTTTACCTCTTCATTTTCTTCTCCAACCTTCTTCATTTTTCTTATTCTAGAGAATTCTAATTTCTCCTCTTTTTCTTCATCTTTACAATTTCTCTAGAGAATTACAACACCAAGTTGGTGTTTTTTTTTTTTTTTGGTAAAAAGCTTAGGCAAAATATTAATAACTAAGAGCTATTACAACCAAGTCTGCCAGCAACCGATGCCACGTGATGAACCTTATTATTAAGGTCTCTAGATATATACTTACATTGCTAAAAAGGAAGCATAAGAAGTAGGTGTTTAATATTACAAATAAGAAGGCACCAGACCCAATGCATAGTAGAGAGCTGTTGAGATTCGCCATCCTAGATGAGGTCAATAAGGGTCGCAAAGTCTCCAAAAAGAAGTCCGATCCTCCATCGTTGAGCCTAGATGAGCAACAAGGTTGCTTCAACCGCGTATCCTTCCGCTATCATGTTGTTAGAAACTTTGTTGCCTATCTGTCATGACCCAATTTTCGAGGAAAACGAAAATCCCAAAATTCACGTAGGATTATCCGTTTCCCCAAAACTCGGGACGTGAAATTCAATAACAATAGAAACATTTAGCAACAACAACATAAACATGATTTAATTACTGAAACAAGTAAAAACTCTAATCAGGAAAGACTGACGTTGCTAGCCCCACCAGCGAAACTCCAGTAACGCTGCTCAAAAGTCTCTAAACCTGAAAGGCTCATCGGCTACATTCCCAAAGGAATGTACCCAAGAAGTAGAAGCTCACTTGGGTCAGCAATATAGCTGGTGTGAGTGATCTTCATCCCAAAATCAATAAATTCGTATACGATAACATCAAGCTAAGCACAAACAATAAATAACCACACCAATAGGTAGTTCTTCAATGAGGCAAATGTGTAATGCAAGAAAAACACAATTCAAAGAATTTAGTTCATCAACGAGGCAATCATGTCATCATCCTAACAAGTAAATATGCATTTACTCATACTTACACTGTAGAAGTTGGCTATGGCAAGTCTGACCTGCAGAAATATTAGTGGACTTGTCATCCTGCATGAAAAGAGTTAGAAACAATATAAACGTAATTTATTCATTTTTATTTGAATTTGATTCATTTTTTAACGGATTGATCACTTAGGCGATACCACATTCGCACCACCTTTGTGCCAAACATACATGCTCGTATGCCTCTCTCATATAAAAGAGGACTACTCCGTCAAGTGAGGACACATCACATACAGGCATGCATCACCGGATACTCCTAACTATATGAGTAGCAAAAGCCACTTTTAGGCTATCAATGTGCATAAAGTCACGTCACATTTTTTACGGATAAATATCAAAGCCTATCTTAGGCATAAAAATTCACCTCATTTCCGCAAGACTAACCCGAACATTATTTTAGTTTCTCTATAAGAAATGGGCGCCCCACCTCCGCAAGAAGACCCGCAAGTTATTTAGTTTCTCTAGTAAGAGAGGAAATAATAAACAAAAAAATGTGTGGTAGTTTTAAGTGATATAATTCCAGGTGATTAAATTTTCAGAAATCAAGGTTTATCAATATCATTTATTTTTTATATTTCGAATTTCCTTTACAATGACATTTTGTCATTCATAAGTAAATTCACCCATTCTTTTGGGGAAGCATAGCATTTGACACTTTGCCAAATCATAAACAATCTCGTCAGGATACCCTCCCATGGTTTTGGGCAAACTACATTTTTCATATATAACATTTCTGTAACAAAAACGGGGGATCAAAACCCATTCAATATAACGAATTATTAGATTCGCTAACAAGTCAACTGGCATATAATACAATCATCCAAATTTATCTCATCAAAATATAAATCCTGACAAATTAATTTCTCAAACAGAATCAACTCAGAGTTTCATTCGCAAACAATTACTTAGGACAAAATAATATATAGAATATGAGACTCATAAGTTTAGGTGTAGTAAATCAAGTTTCTAAGTAAAAGCAAAATCATCCCAAAAACATACCCGACCGAACACATCCAAACCTGAATTCACAAATTTGCAAACACGTGCAAATCAGTTTGCGCTACGAACACACGCACATAACCTATCTGTGACAAAACTTAGTTTACTCCTTTGACTAGCTATTCATCGAAACAATTAAGATCCCAAAATTAATAACACCACATGAAATCCCAAAGCACAAGTCGCATTATACACGGTAACTCGAACCCAATCAACACATGAATTCCATGAGGACGACCTAGAACCCCATTTCAAGCTTCAAGCAAAGATTACCACAAGAAGGAGAGATAACCAAAGTCTTGCTCACCTGCTTAGTCGAATTCCAGCTCCTTAACCATTAAGACATATCAAATTTGACCATGATGAGAAAATTAGTTTCTCCAAGTAAAAATTCTTCCTTTCATCGCATCACCACCAACTCCTTATTGCTAAATCATGAGACATATGCATGACATATTAATATCCTTCATAAATGATATTTACGAAACTCGAATCTCATTAATTAACCTACACAACTTTGCAGTTCTCATAATCCAATACACAACTCCCTAGCTTCATGTTCTCAACTAAGAATTCTCAATACAACTATGAATTCTAAACAAGGGAAAATGTATGTATCAACCACATGCACAGTGATAGCCTATCCCAACCCCAATCCCAATTGAACTTGCAGTCATAAACTATTGCCCCCTGGTAATGGATACATTCAAGCAAGTACTAGTCACTTAAACACAAACCACCTGAATATAAACTCACCTAAACTATCCTATGTAAATAGGTCCAAAGAAATACTCCACAAATAATATCTTCCAGGTCATGATCAAAAGAGCATATGACAATGAGGTGCATTAGGAACTAAGCGAGAAATTGACTCATTTTATTCTTGTAAAACCTCCCCAAATCTATCTTCTATTTCATTAAGGAATTTCATCAAACATGTCTGCTACAATAAGTCAACAGGTGGCACAAAATTCTAATAGGACCGTTGCATCGACACCACTTTCGATTTCAAAAAACATGCAAAAAAAGAAAATCATCTTTAACAGTTCCAATATCTACTAATTGGATTTCCAACCAAGGGAACACAAATCTAACAAGAAAATATAATCACAACCAGATATTAGCACCAGTAATTTCAATCCGAGAAATTAGAACACGAAAGCATCATCATCGAATGACTAAAACAACAAATCATGAACAGTATAAGGATATAAAATGCTTGAAAACAAGATCAAGAAGACGAAGAAGCAGAAGCAGACACTTGCAAAGAAACCTGAGCGACAAGAGAGAGAGATGAAAATGAACTCACAGTAAAAATGAAGGAGATGAAGAAACTCACCTTTGATTTTCTCTACCAAAAACCACTCCGGATCGTTTAATGAGCACCTCGGACCACCACACAGCCCCGTCGCCGATCCCCTCAGCTACCATTGCCTCTCTCTGGACACAAGAACAAAGAAAGCAGTTGGTTCTGCTATCCCAAAACCCCCTGGAACCACCTCGAAACAGCCCTGGAACACCCTCTGGTTCAGCCTCAAAACAGCCCTGTAAGCAGCCTCTAAAACCCACTGCAAACAGCCCTCAACAACAACCCTCAAAACCACTGCAATAGCCCCTAAGGCGCCCTGTAAACAACCCTCAATAGGAGCCTTAAATGCCATGTAAACAACCCTCAATAGCAGCTCCTAACAACCCCTCTTTCACTCCTTTCTGCTCTTTTGCTCCTTTTCTTTTTCTTCTTCCTCCCCTTTTTTTATGCAGCTGAAAAGAACCCAAACCTCTATTTAACCAAACTAAAGATAGAAACCCTACAAGGTTAGGGTTTGCACAAGGGAATAAGGAAATGAGGGTTTTTCTCTTTATAAGGTGGGTGGCTATCCGTCCCCACTGAAATTTCGAAGGTACCCACCCTCTAAATACACTAAATAAAACCCTAAATTTTAAATTTTAAATTCAATTAAATGTAACCCTATTTTATTTAATTCAAAATATAATAAATTAGTTTTATGAAATTTAGGGGTGTTACACTATCTGACAGGCAACAGAAGCCAAAACATTCTCAGCTAAGTCGGTTGTTGAAACTCCCACGCCCCTTGCTTGGTAGACTAAAAAAAACTAGCATAAAAAGTGACAATAACCGTATCTTTATCAAGGCAGAGTGGAAGTGGCTGAGCGTGATTTGCTTTGAGATTAAGCCTGTGGATGCGGGTTGAGTGGATTTGGTCCTCGACAAGCTATGAAGGTGAAGACACAGTAACAGGAATAGGGACCGCTGAGGCTAGGGCCAGATCTATAGAGAAGTGAGAAGCAAGTTGTTTGTCTGTGATGGTTGTGTCAAGCATTTGGGGGATCGATGGAAAATGGGGTGTGGTTGAGTTTGATCTGGTAAGGAACCGTTGCTTGTACCAACTACCAAGACTCCCTAAGATTATTACAATGGGATACAAAGGTCATTGGGGAGACTTTGGTATTGTTGAAAATAGTTTGATTACACAAATACCATATAGTCACAAGAATGACAGTAAACTGGGAAAACATTTCATCAGAATTTATTACATGAGTTTTAGCAAAATTCCACATGAATTCGAAGACTCTCAGAACAAAGTGAAGGTTGAGATTTGGGGCAGCACAATTAATAGGGAGAGGAGAAAGAAGTCAGAATCGAAAAATTATAGGACAAAAGAAGAAAAGATGGAGCACATCTTCCTTCTGGGCCTGACAAAAGGTGTAGCTATTCTCAATGGTGATATGGATCCTAACTAGATTGGCTCTCGTGAGAAATAAATTCTGACTAATTTTTTAGAGGAAAAAAACAGAGCACTGTGAGGGACTTTGATTTTTCAGATGGATCTCAAAAGTTTAGAGTCAAAAGTGAGAGGTGAGATAAGGAAAGTAGAGCTTTCCAAATGACTTAAGGTGAGAACTCGCATTGCACTTTTGACCAAAAAAAAACCCCTCTATTGTCAAATGTCCATATGATTGTACCAGGGGGGTATTCAATCATGGATTTTAATAGACTCTGAAAGATTTTAAAGTCCATTAAAATATAGGGGTATTCAATCGAGGATTTAAAACAATACAATGAAATCTAAGGGTATTCAAATATAGATTTTAAATGATTGTTTTATAATCCATTAAAATCATGGGGTATTCAATCATGGATTTTAAACAATACAATGAAATCTAGGGGTATTCAAACAGTAGTGGATTTTAATGAATTTGTTGACTTGATGGACTTTGAAGGACTTTGAAGGATTTATGTGTGAAAGATATAAATATCAAAGTCCTTTTCAAATCCGGCCTATTACCCTCGGATTTCAATTTCTCTGCTCCCTCTCTCCCACCAACACTGTGTCAAGAAACATCTTCTTCGATTCGGAAACATTCTGGAACTGTGACAGCTCCAGCAGTGCTCCTCCCCACCTTGTAAGGTTTTGGTCACATAAAAAACAATAACTCAAATCATAAACAACGAAGAATTCAATTCATCTATAGCAGCATTTCATACAAACCCTAAAAGAACGAACTGTGTAGATATAAAATTCTTAGCGTTGCTTTGGGGTTTTGGTGTTGAATTTGGAGGAGTTTGTGTTTGAATTGAGAAATTTGTGGTTTTTCTTGTAGATGTCTTGGTATGACCATGAGATTTTCGGCTCGAATCGTTGCTTGGGATCAAGAATTGTAACATTTTGGAGGACTTGAGCTGGAGCTGAAGATTTGGGCTTAGTTGAAATGGCGTCTGGAGAAGGGAGGCGTCGTCATCATCATGATCTTGTACCTCTAGCTGCTTTGATTAGTAGGGAGTTGAAGATTGAAAAGATGGAGAAACCCAGTGTTAGATATGGGTGTGCTGCACAACCGAGGAAAGGTGAGGACTATTTTCTTCTGGAGACTGATTGCCAGAGAGTTCCTGGGAATCCTTCAACATCGTTTTCTGTATTTGCTGTATGTACCGTCCATTCACACTCTTTGCTTGTACTTTGATGATTGCTTTAGTTACCTGCGCCCTTTTGAAATTTGATCACTGTTCTATAAATTCTTTTAGTAAAGTTAAATTTAGAAGCGTGCATATTTAGCCAGTGAAAACTGAGTCAGATTCGACCAATTGTGTAGATTATATTTAAATGGTAACTTTTGTTGTATGCTTCTAGCATGCTGAAGCTTCTCACATAGTGTAGCTGCTATTTTACATAATCACAAACCTTTTCATTTTCGTATATTGTATCACTTTTCCACTCCAAGTGCTTTTACAACCAAAAAGAACATACCTCAGTTATTCTTCTAGTGCATACTGTCACTTTCCACAGTATACCAAAGTTGAATCATTAATTTTGATGTGTGAGTAAGGACCAAGGTTATGGAATTTACAGTAAAAGTTACAGATTTACATGTTTGAGAACATTTAGCATATGTACATTCTTCAAAGTGTTTGGCCGAGTCGTTGGTTTCAGTTCAAATGTATTTTTTGGTTTGATACTCAATGGAATACTTTATATTAACCAAATTTCAGGTATTTGATGGCCACAATGGAAATGCTGCAGCAATTTTTACCAAGGAAAATCTGTTAAATCATGTATTGGGTGCGATGCCCCATTGTCTTGGCAGGGAGGAGTGGCTTCAGGCTTTACCTCGGGCATTAGTTGCAGGGTTTGTTAAGACGGACAAAGAGTTTCAAAGCAGAGGCACGGGCTCCCTCATTTTATATTTTGTATTGAAGTTTTGTAGTCTTAGTTATAAGAATGCTAAGCTGGCTTTCATTATCCCTCCTTGCAGGAGAGACTTCTGGAACCACTGTTACTTTTGTCATAGTTGATGGATGGACTGTCACAGTCGCATCTGTTGGAGACTCGCGTTGCATTTTGGATGCTCAGGGTGGTGCCGTTTCAGTCTTAACTGTAGATCATAGACTAGAAGAAAATGTGGAGGAGTGCGTATCTGTGTGACCCTCTTGATTATCTACCTGCAATTTAGATGCGTACTTGATTGCCTGTTCTATTACTGCAGGAGGGAACGCGTAACTGCAAGTGGAGGCGAAGTTGGCCGGCTTAGTATTGTTGGCGGGGCTGAGGTAAGCCGATTATCTATTCGTGTTCTTTCAAATTCATTAGATTAAGGCGGGTTTGCAAGGCCGAGGTCTTGGTCGAGCCCATCCCAACTCTAAATTACTTGATTCCCAAGCTGAACCTGACTGTACCTCACTTTCATTAGGTACAGCCGATTATCATTATATTATGATTTATGTCCTATACTATTATACATTTAATTTGAAAAATTGTAAATTAATGATTATAATGGACCTTAATTCTTAAACTACAATCATTGCACGAATATACACATAACACGCATACGCAGAAAGTTAGTACAAATATAATGCAAGGAGAATAAACAAATTTGTTGAGATGACGAGTACAGGGTTATGTACGCAAGGTTTAAAGATCTCAGCTCAAAACCATCTCGAGTTGTGAATGTGCAAGTCCAAGTGTACTTAAATCAGATTGAGCCCTCAGGACTTGGATCTGACCTGCCCAAGTTTTACCTTTGATAGAATACCTACAGTGTGTTGCATTGTTAATTTCTTTCATGCATATGGTTTTAACTAGCTTTACAATCTTTGAAACAGATTGGTCCTTTGCGTTGTTGGCCAGGGGGGTTATGCCTTTCGAGGTCGATTGGAGACATGGATGTTGGCGAATTTATAGTTCCTATACCCTATGTTAAACAAGTTAAGGTGCGTGTCTTTTTCTTGACTATACATTGATTTTCTTGGTTGATGATTTTCGATTTGTCAAGACCACAATTCTATTCTTGAATTCTAGTTATTTTATTTTATTTTTATATTTTAATCTTAAACAAGATTTAATTAATGAAAACAGTAACTCAGTGAAAGGGGAATCACTGAGAATCTGAGCAAATTCCTTTTATTTGTAAGTGACCGAATTGTGATATGGAATTGCTGGTGTTTATTGAGTTTCAAATCCTAACAGCTTCGTTGGTAAATCAGCTGTCAAATGCAGGAGGAAGACTTATAATCGCTTCTGATGGTATCTGGGATGCCCTACTCTCTGAAAAGGCTGCAATATCTTGTCGTGGATTGCCTGCAGAGCTTGCTGCTAAGCAAGTTGTTAAGGTGATTTAAACCAGTGACTACTTTTTCTGGTTATTAATGCGTTCACATGAAGCCTTTCTATCCTGCATTGAATCACATGAAAATCTCCAACTTCTTATGGGTTTTCATCAATGAGGGGCTAGTAGTTTGATACGCTTGTTGAATAATGGCTTGGAACTTATTTTGATCAAGTTTGGTGGCTTACTAACAGGAGGCATTGAGGACTAGGGGGTTGAAAGATGACACAACCTGCATTGTAGTTGATATAATTCCTCCAGATAATTCACTACCACCTTCACCGCCTCCCAAAAAGCAAAATAAGCTTAGAGCATTTATATTCAGGAAGAGATCTCGTGATTCTGCAAATAAACTAGCAAAGAAGCTATCAACTGTAGGTATAGTGGAAGAACTATTTGAAGAGGGATCTGCGATGCTTGCAGAAAGGTTAGTATTGGTTATAATTCTGTGCATATTCTTTTCTCTTGCAGTATCATAAAATTTTCTACCAATGGCTATGACTATGAAAGTACCATAATATCCCTCTATGTGGCTATTATATTAAAGGGAACAAACTCAGAAATGTATAAAGCTCACCTTGTGCTTGTTATCTCTAAAGGCGAGGTGCATAGTTTTGCCCAAAGCTTGAAATTCAGTTTGTATGCATTAGATGTAATATTCACCTTGGCGAAAGATGTAATCGGCTATGTTTGGAGTCATTGGAGGCTATGTTTTAATGTAAAAGTTGAGTAGTAGTGTTTGATTGACAGTAGTAAAAAAAAAGGATAAAAACTTTTACTTCTTTTATGGTGTTTTAAGGAAAAACGAAAGCACGTGTCAGTGGGAAGTGTATTTGGTTTCCAAACCAATTCTCTAGTAATAAATAATAATAATGTGTTAAACTAAAATAATGCAAATTTGTTATATTGGAAATATAAAACATAAAATGTAAAAAAATGCGTCTAAACAATCCCATCCTTGGTCTCACTTATTCATGTTACTAGTGTCAGTGAACACATTGTTGTCATGCCTGTACATTTTTGCCCGACCCTTTTGGGTGGTTATTTTCCAATCCTCTTCCCGTCCTTGCTATCCTTGCTAATGACATAAGTGAATTAGCAGCAGATGAGAAGGAGCTTTTTAGTCCAATACTGAAAATCCAATAATAACAATCCATTAAAATCCATAACAATCCTTTATAAAATTCAGAAAATCCAATAATAAAAATCCATTAAAATCCAGTGGATTCTGTAAATTCCACAAAATCCAATCACTTAAAATACATCAAAGTTCAGTGGATTCTGTAAACTCCTTTGAAATATTTTAAAATCCATGAGATTTTAAAGTCTTTCACACTCTATTAAAATCCATGATTGAATACCCCCCTGGTAGTCTCCCCACCTGATACAAATATGTTCAGCAGCAGGCCATCAAATCGGAGAATCCAGTGCGCTATGCAATTCGATAATAGTATGATCTGTGGCAGGCCAACCGATCCTATTCTTACCATGATGGACCATCCAATACTACCATCTACGGCTGTGGGCCATCAGATTCAACCATCAATCGCTGTGGACCACCCGATGCAACCAACATTTCCAGTGGGCTACTTGACCCAATTGGGGACCACCCGATGCAACCATCAATCGCTATGTGATGATGACCCATCAGTGGCTTCGATTATGCCCATAAGCAGTTGCAGCAACAATTGGGAAGGACTGTATCCTTCAGGGCAGACTTCATATCAGACACCATATTCTTATGATACTGGCTTAAGGCCATTGGACGATATTAATTTCAGCTCATCCTCGATCAATGTTGCCCAGCCTTCCATGTTTTATGCAGGGAAATTCAAGTCAGATGAACTTCCATACCAACATTCAGTAGAGGGTGCAGTTTATTTTCTCGAATAATTTATGATGTATGTAGATGGTTTGCAGTTTTGGATAGTTCATATTATCTGAGTTATGAATGGTCGACTGGTTCAATTTTGTATTAGCTTAGTTGTCCACAATTAAAGATCTTTGCACTATTCAGTAATCAAGCATCTGCGGAAGCTTTGTTAAGTTAAAAAACGAAAATCTTCGATTCATATATAAATACAGCTAATTGTTATTATCTATTAGATGTATACCTTGTGTTCCATTTCAAAATACAAATTCGGTACCATTCAATGCAACTATTTTCTCATTTCATTTCTTTTAATATAAGTATGAGAACCATTATACACATATAAGTGGTATAAATAACCCCGCCTCTTTCAAAGTCTCTCAGTTCCTTTGCTCTTATTGAACCATGCATTTGCACTCCAACTCCAAAATGCAAAACTGCAAATGCACTACTCAAAGATGATTCCAAATCATGTCTGGATTATATTACTTAAAATGACATCTCCAGTGCTTCGTAATCTGGTGTCCTGTATGGGAATCCTGACTCTTCACTCGAACGCCTTTTGACTACACTTGCTCTTTGGACCAACCGAACTAGTGCTTGTACAACTTCAGACATGGGAGGCCGAAACTCAGGCTCAGGCTGAAGATCACACATAATAATTGTAGTCAGCATTCTATTCTGATTACAACTTAGTTTTAAAGACGCATTTTAGATTCTACAAACTAATCAGTCAGATTTGCAGAGCTGATCTTCAAAGTATAACTCCTAACTGAGTGCAAAGGATTAACAATGGATCTCTAAAATAATAATTCAAACTTTTAACAATGGATCTCTAAAAGCATAATTCAAACTTCTAAAAGTCGGGGAGACAAATAAATATCTAGTATCGAAAAGGAAAAAAAAAAGATTTTAAGACAAATATTAGGAAATTCAATATTTAAATTTCCTCATTGGCATCAGTGAAGAAGCACACCTGAACACACAACGCAATGATATCAGCAAAGCGTGAAAGAGATTTGGCAGGGTAGATGCCATTTAGTGAAGGATCGACCATTTTTGCCAAGGCATCAATATCATGTAATTGGGGAGTAGCCCATCTGACAAGAGACTGCTCTGACCTCACTCTTGAGCTGTGTTCTCAGAGAAGAGAACAGAAGAAACCAAGATCAGGACAGAAGAAGTAATGGAATCAGTTCTACAGAGAAGAAGATACGAAGGCTGTACCTATCAAGGGGTTTTCGACCTGTTAGTATCTCCAACATAACTACTCCAAAGCTGTACACATCACTTTTCACAGTATATATTCCGGACATAGCAAATTCAGGTGCACTATAACCAAAGGAACCAACCATCTGAGTTGAAACCTGTCAAATAAGTTGGAGCATTAGCCCGATACAACTATCTATGTCCTGCTCAAAAACACAATGAATGTTCAAGGAGATTTAATTAGCACTCCACCAGTTAAAACACTATTAGTTCACAACTCAGTTGAGGTGACCACCAGTTGGATAAGTGACAACAACCATTCCCCAAACGTTATCCCAATAAGATGGGGGGAAATTCTAAACCTCTTGGTGCTTTTAAGTTTTATCAAGCTATCATAACGTCCTGGAAATTCTGCATATTTTCTCATACAATATAATCAAAGCTACGAGAGCAAAATTTATTTGACATCTAACCTCATTATTTACCTGTCGCTCAGTGTTTGGTGCAAGTGCAGCTAAACCACAATCTGATAAGTGGGGGTTAAGATCTTCATCAAGCAAAATGTTTGCCGTCTTTAAGTTTCTATGTACAACTGAAGGCAAGCACACTTCATGCAAGTACCTGAAAACAAAATCAGAAAGGGTAATCATTAGTATGAACTACCGGAATTTAGCAAACAAAAATTGATTGATCAAAAAGATCACAGGAGACTTACTCTAAAGCTCTAGCTGTGCCCAGTGCTACCTTCACACGGGCATTCCAGGTAAGTGTCTTGCTGCTATCATCAGCAAAGTGCAACATGTCATGCAGAGTTCCTATTCCAATATACTCATACACCAGAAGACGCTGGCCATGCTCAGCACAATATCCTACCAGTGCAATGATGTTTGGGTGTCTTAACCTCGACATGTTTGAAACAGCTTCCAGAAAATTGTCTTCCTCCTGTAATGACAGGGCTGAACTGTCGATCTTCTTAACGGCCAGAATCTGGACCAAGCAACAAATACTGATTGGTAAAGTATGATACATAAGCAGAGAACTGAAGAAGGGGGGGAGGCAATAGTAAGTAACTGAAAACAAACAATTCACATGAAGGAACATCGGAAGCAGAGCAAATACATCCTAAAGTATCTCAGACATCGTGGGCCCAAAACAAGAAAGCAAAAACTGAAACCTAAAGAAATGTACCAGCAGAAGCAAACTCTTTTCTTTCTGCGGGGATAACGTGTGGAAAATAAACATAAAAGTATAATATTCTTTATATTATTCATTGTTTCATTTTCTCTTGTTCCCCTCCTTATTCATTCTCTCTCTCCATTTTTTTCATTTTGTATCACACACTATTTACAAATACTTATAACCATTATAGAGGTAAGGAAATTATGCTATGAGGTGGACATTAACATCACCCCCTCATGACACCTAGCTCTTATGAGCTCCTAAGATGCTACCTCAAAATCATGAGGTGGACATCCAAAAGATTCCACAACATTCTACAATACTCCTCCTTGGATGTTCACCGCATGTTGTCTCAAATGCTCCAAATTGTCACCATTGTTGCCTCATACCTAGTGGAAAAAAAATTTGGACAAGGTGAAAAATAGTACAACACTCTTCAGAAAGATGGAGGATGCACATAGGTCAGTGTGCATAATACTGCCTCGTTAAAACCTTGACAAGAAAACCCAGTGGGATAAAACCATGTCGAAAGATAGAGCACAACAACCAATTTTGCATACTTCAGGATGCTAAGACCAGACAAATTAAAATAAAATAAAATGAACCTTCTTTTTTGACACCATACATTATGAAAAAGTTTTCTCATAATTACATCAATCATATGAAGATAAAAAAAAAGTCTCTCCATAGTCCATAATATACGAAAATATGATTTTAGTGCACAATAGGACAACATTTGTTAAAGGAAAATATATTAATTTTAGTTTTCATAAAAAAGTATAAATTTGTTTAGTTGCAAAAACCTAAAAATATGCAAGACTGGGTGAATGAATATCTGGACTACCTTCCCACTAGGAAACTCTGCTCTGTAAACACGACCAAGTGAACCTTCACCAACAAGAAATTCCTGGCTAAAACTGTTTGTTGCCGTCTGAAGAGATGCAACAGTGTAAGAAGTTGCAGTGATAGGGGACTTCAATCTCCTGGTGGACCCATTGTTCCCATGTGTTCTCTCACCTATCACACTTTCTGCAGGTAGAGGCTTCAAATCCATTACTGAAGCTGTACTTTTGACCCTTTGCTCTTGCATATCCGTGTTGACTACAAAAGAAAGGCATGCTTTTCATTGGTTCTAATCTTCCATAAAATCATAAAGCACTCTAGGGGCAGATTGACATGAGTTACAGATGTGCAATGTTAGCAACTAAGCTTATAACATGCTCTTTTTGCATGCTTTCACATAGTGACATAAAAACATGAAGTGCTCTCACATAGTGACATAAAGCAGATTACACCACAATCTACATCATAATATTGGTAGGGAAATATGTTTATTTTTCTTTCCAAGATTATGACAAATACCCCTCACTTCGTTAGCATATAGCATCAAATTCCACAAGAAACAGTTGAGTTAGAATATCACTTACTAAAATAACAATAATACAGGAAAAATAACATATTGCTAAATTGAGTAAAAACGCTACCTTTGTCGGCACCAACTGAAAGAGCTGTCATAGGAGGTTGAGTAATGCTTTCTTTTTGGTCTTTGTCCTTCGAAACTTTGCGAAAGCAAAAGATAAGAGCAACCATTACAAGTAAAGCCCCTAAAACAGAACCAATAACTATGCCTATTATAGGACCTGCTTTCAAACCCTTGTCGCCGTTGTCGGAATCTGATTTATGTCCATTAGATCCCTGCGGTGTATGCCCAGTGCGGTTATGATTATTCTGTGGTTTACCAGGAGGAGGTGGGGTATAAGGTGGAGGAGGGGGAGCAGGGCCATTGGCGAAAGAATTTCCATCATATCTGTTATACTTGAACTGTTAACTTAATGAAAATGATGATCGCGATATATACTGATACTTGCAAGGATATAATCGCTTACTTAAAATTTGATATAGACTTAAACTCCTTCGGGATCCAGCCACTAAAATGGTTGTTGGCGATATTTCTGTTGAAAACCAAGGGTGTCAAAATAACAGCAATATAGATATGGCAAGAACTAGAGGTGGCACACTTATAAAAGACCAGTACTTACAAGTTATCTAGAGGCAGATCCACAAGAGCATTAACAGAGCCTGTTAGTTGGTTGTTTTGCAGATAGCTTCAACAATTTCGAAAAAAAAGAAGAAAAATTGCATCACAAAATTTTCAACAATGCTATGAAAACATATAGCAACTAGACCACTAAAAGTTGGAATTCCAACTATACTGACAGAGTAGAAAGGTTGGACAAGGAGCTATAAGAATTAGGAAGATCTCCTGAGAGGTTGTTGAAAGACAGATCCCTGCACTCCATTAAAATATCAAGAGTTAATAATAATTAGATTCAAGCAAATGCGGCATACATACCATAACGGTAACTTGTCAGATATATATTGGTAATAAAGAATGTCATGCACAAATCATTTAGTAACTCTGAAACACTTATAAACATCATTTTTAATATTCACATGAGATACAATATAGGCAGGGGCTATGTTATAGGTGAGGCACGGGAAAAGAGTCTATGTTGTAATACGAGATGGCAAGGAAACACACGACAATGGTCTATAGGCGCACCTAAGTCACTTGAGTGGACACTCCCAAGGGAAAAAAATATGGTGTGGATTGGTATCTAAATGCAATTTATACAATTAGACAATTACCCATCCATTTAGTCAATCATTCAAGCATACATAATCCATTAAAACAAGTCGATACCAACAACCATAAAATTTAAACATCAAAACCGACCCAAAAATCTAAAACTGAAAACCAACCAAATTAAGTTGTTCAATTTCCATTCTAGCTGTCTAGAAGTCTAGTCTAGAAACTAGTCATCCCTGGAATTGATCCCATCTTCCGACTATTGTGATGCATGTGTGAAATCCCCAACTTCATGATATGTGTGTTTCAAAACATGTACCAAACATAAGATGAAAAAAAAAATGATTAAAACAAAAAAAAAAATTGAAGTGGAAACCATAGGCTGTCCCCTAGATAATATGGATGACGCATAGCCGAATGCCTGACTACAGCTTATAGTACTTCGCCTAGGCAAAGAAAGGTATTCCATTTTTATCTGAGCTGACTAGGCTCGCCAAGCGGATACCTTTGACAATGTAGAACAAGGCTATTGCAATATGTATCTGAGTTTGGGGTCTATCATGGGGAGTTTTGAGGGATACGCACTTCCACTCCATGCTTGTATGTTTAATTCTCTTCTTGACTTGTAACCTTGTAAGTTGTCCCTTCTTGCATTTTTGGGAGCTTGTCATTCCCAAAAGGCTGCCTAATACATTTGTTTACTGTCTCTGATTCAATACAAATCTTATCGAGCCTTGTGATTTCTGTTCACTTATCACAAGCAAATTTCTGCCCCAACTTCTAAGCTAGCACATGCAATCTTCTCCATCTTCTCCCCTTCTGTGGATTGACTCGACACTCTTTCCACTTTTACAGATTTCTACATTTTTTATCCTCTACATCTACTTTCCTATTACTCAATTTCTGCTTGTACCACCTTCCTTTTCCATCCTGTCAATGAAAAAGGCCTGGGAACGATTGGTCCTAAGCTCATAGAAACAGACTAAGCTCTTCAGGGCTTCACCCTGGGCCTTATGAAGCCTGCTTTCAATCCATAGAGCTGGATCCCAAGGAAGCCTCCCTAATAATCTCACTCTGGATCTCACCTTTACAAGCAAGATTTTGACTGTCTTAGAGTTGACTTCCAGGATCATGACTATCTTGTTTGCATGTACATGAAGCCATCTATTCCCTCCCAACTCCTCTTCCTTGACTATATTTGGAATAATTTAGAGAAAAAAAAGTGATTATCTTGCCATATAGAACATTCCGTGTAATCATCTCAAAAAACATATATTATCTCAACATAATAGGCAAAATTTCAGTGATTTTTGTATAACTATTTACACTGAGGTTTTCAGTTATAATGGACAGAATCTTACAAGCTTGAGAGTCCCTGGAGATTTGCAAAAGCATCACCAATTGTCTGTGAGAGCAAGTTGTGGCTGATGTTCCTACATACCAGAACTTGCTTCTCAAAATCAATAAGGTACTAAACCATGCAATATAAGAAGCACAAAACGAGCCTAAACTAACCACTTACAAATAATTAAGAGACGTCATCAAAGAAATAGAATATGGAAGATTCCCACTTAAATTGTTGCTTGCAAGATTTCTGCATTGCAGTACAATGGATTATTAACACAATTGAAAGATAGAAAGCAAAGTGTATTGAAAGAGGCAACAACTAACAAAGCAAGAAATATTACAGATTTGTAAGGTTTGGTGGCAACTGATATGGAATCGTATCATGAATGTTGTTGTTGCTTACATCCCTATCAAAGAAGATAGAATCATATCAGTTAAATGAAATTAACATCTATGCCAAGCCCAATGTTGACAGTCTACAGCACTACAATCATGAGACTCGTGAATATGCGTGAACCTCATAAAAAATTAGCAATTTTTAAAATTTCAAACTCTAACAAATGTGGATTAAAAAAAAAAAATAGAATGTTATATCTAGCTTTCAACTTAGATAAATACTTTACTCTGCTGCAAATACCATAATCGTTTAACGATAATATAAGAAAAAAGTTCACATATTTGGAAATATAAAGTGTTGTAATGATTAAGTCATTTTTTTAAGAATAGCCACATACATAATAGAACAAGTACATAAATAAAGCAGAATAATCCTTACAGTGTTCTCAACGATAATAGGTTTGAAAGCAAGTAGCCCAAAGTACCATTGAGCCCTAAACCACAAACCTGACTGATCTACCACCAAAACCACACAATCAACACCACATGTAACCAAGACAACAAAACCAAAATGCTGTTGAGAAATACATACGTACATCGCCACAACTGAGGAGCCCTCACAAGTGATCCCTTTCCATGACTCTCCACATGGATCGCCTCCACTTGATTTCCAACCAGTTAACTGAGGAGGACTATTCAACGAACTGTAAACAACCTGTAGAGCCCCAGCTACAAATCAAAACCACAATGTTAGTTCCCTAAAGCACATTTTCATCCCTACAAATCAAAGTACTGATCTTAAGGCGAAAGTTCGAATGTTCACTTAACAATGAATACCCTAATACCCCAACCCCAAATCACAAAACAAAATTCAGGTCCTAAATTACATTTTCAGCACCCAAAAGTCCAAATCCCTCACAAAAAAAAAAAAGTAGAGGGCTCACTTATGAGTTATGACTGAAGAACTATAAACAACCTATATATAGAAAGCTCAAACTACAAAAATCACAAAACACAACCTCAGTACCTAAATCACATATTGACCTCTCAAATAAATTTTTAAAGACAAACTGTACAAAACAACCTTTAGAGCTCCAACTACAAATCAAAAACACATTTTTTGTCCATAGAGCATATTTCACCGCTCCAAATCGACCTTATCAAACGAAGAAACCTTCGGAGCTCTCAAATCGATTTCAACGACGAACTATAATAACCTTTAGAACCTCAACTACCAATCCAAAAGCACATTTCGCCTCTCCAAATTGATATTGACAAACAATCCATCAATAAGAGTAGATTAGTAAGTAAAGTATGCTCACCATCAGATTGATCCGTATTGGCGAGAGTGAGAGACGAAGCACATAGAAGAGCCGCGATTACAAATGTAGCTAACGTAACTGCTGCTCTGCTAGTCGACATTGTAGTAGTAAACGCTCGTAGTGAAGTCAGTCGCCAAAGCTGAACGAGAAGCTCAGATCTTCTTCTTCGTTTTCTTCGCTAGTTTTCGACATTAAAGAAAGAAAGCAACGCGAAGACGACGCGGCGCTAGAGAGCAAGAGAGATTCGAAGCTTTTCAAGAGAGACGAGAGAGAGTGTCGGCAAAAGAGGAAAAGAGAAAACGACACAAGAGAGAGAGAGATAGAGAGAGGTGAAAGTGAAACCAAAGAATTTATTAAGTAAACAGAGAGAGATGACAGTGAGTTAAAGCAAAGCAGAGGAAGCAGGCACTAAATCTCTCTAACCTAAAGATGACGGAATTGCCCCCAAGATTCTAGACGGTTGTTGAGGTAATCCAGGGAGGTTTGAGTAAATGTAGGGAGAGAACGCGTCATAAGTGGGCAGTGTGAGTCAACAACTCAAATTTAGGGGAAGTCAAAGAGAAATTTGAGTTTTGGGAGATACACTACACTACTTTAACCCCCATCAATAATTTTGAGAAGGTCTAGATGGCGAGGAAATGAGCGAGGAAACCAGCGAGGGGAGTGAGGTGGAGGGAGGGGAACCATTCCCTCTCCTCGGGATGCGCGCATTGAATTTTCTTATACGCATCCCTAGGGGGAAATGGTTCCCCTCCCTCCACCTCACTCCCCTCGCTGGTTTCCTCGCCCATTTCCTCGACATTTAGAATTCCCCATTTTGTTTTGCTTTTCTTTCTGAATCAATCATTAACCTAAGTGCGTTATTAATGAGTAATTCTTGCTGTCGAGGTTTTGGGCGAGGAAATGAGTGAGGGGAGGGAGGTGGCGGGGTGGGAGCCGTTCACCTCCCTCGGGATGCGGGCGCAAAAAGTCAACGCATGCATTTTGAGGAAATTGAACGGCTTTCACCCCTCCACCTCATTTCCCTCGCTGATTTCCTCACCCAAAACCTCGACATTTAGAATTTCTGGTTATTAAAATAACATGTGAATTTTTAGTTTAGTCATTGTTATAATTAAAAGAGGCTGCTATTGAAGAGATGAGATTATTTATTTGTAGCAGTCAATCGTGCATAAAGAGGTGAGCAAGATAATTAATTAGAATATAACTGAAATCTGATGCAAGTCGTGTGAAGTTATTTCTGACAAACTTATGTAACAAGTGGATGGATAATCAAATGAGTTTCATGAGATCCACGTCAGGTTTTGGGCACATAGAAGTGTGTTTGGCAAGTATCTTGATCAAAATTTAAGAAGCTAGGGAGTTTAGCAACTCTTATGTGCTAAATTAGTCACCGAGTCCATATATAGCTCTCTGCCCAAAGATGGAGATGTAAATGGTGGCAGTGGGTAGTGTTGTTAATGGTTGGATAATGCCATGGCTGTAGTTTAACTGGTGGTTGCACTAATGATGGTGGGGTAAAAGTAATTAGTATACCTATTATGGTGGACGCGGTGGTGGCAGTGGTTGCACGACACTCACTCATAGAAGTTGCAGTCTTCGTATTCAAACTGGTGTTTGTACTGCACTGATGGGGTTTATTTTTACATTTTTTTTTTTTTCATTATCTAAAAACTTCATTTATGGTACATATTTATCATATATTCTTAGAGAACAAAATTGCTAGACTTTTGAAAAATATTAATGCATTGGTTAGGGACCATTCACCAATTCAATTATTTTGGGTGGGTGGAGATTAATAAGAGCAAATGGAGTTGGGGTTTGACTTGTTTTGTGTTTAATGCTCTTTGTTTTTTTTGGTTCAGGAGGCAAACATGGAGTACTTGGGATGGGACCAAAGCTGCAGAACATCATGTTCATCTTTCTTCTTTGTTTATAGAGGAATAATGATGGTCCTTTTAAGCAAAAATACAGAGGGAGTGGTTGCTTTTACAAAGATAACATGAGCACATAATACACATACTACACACCAAAGATTTCATGAAAATGACTGAAATGTTATCTTGTGCATTTGAAAATGACTTGCTCTTTTTGTAGCCTTTAGATCTGTTTGGACCTTTCGTTTGCGACATATATCATCGAGATGTGTGTTGTATACGTTTGTAATACGAAAATTGTTTTATCTCATGTCGAAGCAAAATGTTCAAATTGATCTCCATCTCCCATTCATAGTTCTGAGACCATAATTAGAAAATAAGTCATCTAATCTAATGAGGTCTCAAACTTATACACCGGTTGAAAGTTGTCATGATCTTAGTAACGAACCTTTCTCTCATGAACAGCTCGAGTTTTTTTAAGAATTGATTGATTCATGACAAAAATCCATCAAAGGGAATATGTAGACTACAAACTTATTGATTGATTCATGGCGTTAAATTGAATTGCAGGAGGGACTAAGATCTTTATGGTGCAAGTTGCATGCTCCAAAAAATTCACTTCATGCTGAATCAAATCATCTATTTGGCGCATTTTATTATTTAGTCAATAACCTAATCTAATCAAGAAATATACATTAAACTACATGAAGTAAAATTATATAAAGTACAAAATCACAATATGTGATTCCACTATAAAGAATTGTATTGTAATATTATTGTATTATTGTATTTGTGTATTGTGTGAAAACATTGAATAGAATACAAACTTATATAGAGCTAACTTTGACATAACTTAATAGAAATAGTAAACCTAAGACTTCTATTCTATTCTGACTTTTCTAATATATTCTGTAACACTTTTCTATTTTATAATATAGGTAGACTTCTATTCTGTAATGCTTTCTTATTTTGTAACATAGGTAGACTTCTCTTGCCAAAGGGGCTGTGGTCGATTGGTTAAGGCGTTGTGGACTTGATCCACAGATCCTTGCTTCGAGACCCACTGGAGGCATCTTTATTTCGGGGTGGTGTTCGACCCGTAGGTCGCATCTCGGGACTAGGTTACGGATCCTAGGCTAAAAAACCGGCTTGCCTTTCAAAAAAAAAAAAAAAAAAAAAAAAAAAGACTTTTATTCTCTAACACTCCCTCGCAAGCTGGACATGTAAACGCAGACGAAATGTGCAGCTTTGAAGAAACTTTGAAGTCTTATTTGGTGATGAAATCATTACTGTCGAGTCTGGATGATTCATGTTCCTATATGAAGAAATTATGACTCAATTCCAGTCAACACAAATTTTGGATGATTCCTGTATGAAGAAATTGTGACTTAATTCGAGTATTGGTATTGCTCAATTCGAGTCAACACAAATTTTTATAGTGATTCCTGTATGAAGAAATCGTGACTCAATTCGAGTCTTGGTATTGCTGATTCATGTATGAAGAAATCATGACAACACAGATTTTGGTAGTGATCAAAGATGGTGGGTGCAAATAGCGAAGTGAAAGAGTTTCAAATTTATTTCTTTTCCCTCTGTTTCTTCTTCTTCTTATCTGTTGTGCGATCGAACTTGTGATAGAAATAGTGGATGACTACATATGTTTGGGTGTTGCTATCGTGTGCGCCAGATAGAGATGTTGTTGATGCTATTTGTTGAGTTGAGTAAAACTCAGGGTGCTAATAGCCTAGAGCTTTATATCCGTTTGAAAAAATTCTTTCATTTTCTTCTTCTGGGACTTGGGTTTTGAGAGTCATGGTCAGATCTCAACTCCATATGTTGTAATTGGTAGGAGTAAGCGACTGTGAAACAAGAGTCACCTTAGGTATATGGTGAAATGGTGGTGTTTGAACCACTACTTGTATTGTCGCTCATGGTGGCAGATTATATATATATATATAGTTTGTATTTATGGTGGTACTAAGTAAAGTCAGGGTGCAAATAGCCACTGTGTGTTTATGACAATTTGAAGAAATTTTCTTTTTTCCTTCTTATGACTTGAAGAAAACAAACGAATAAGGTCGTCATGGCTCGTTGAGCTCGATTGCAACTCAGATCCGGTGGCTTTCGTTCAGATCTGAGAGTAGGAGCTTGGCTGCGTGAACTAGAACAGAATGATAGAGCGATTGAAAGAAGAGAAGATTCTTCTCTTGTTCCCTTACCGTTGCTTCGTTTGAAGAGGAGATGAACTGCTTTGTTGGCTGCTGAAGAAGATAAGTTGTTGTTGTGTGAAGACAGAGAACAGACTGATTGAATCCCTATTGCGACTGCCTCCCTTCTTGGCTACAAATTAACTCTCGGTGGATGCTGTTGTGATCTCTTTGTGTGCTGATTCGTGAAGGAGGATCTCTCTGGTTGACAACAGTTACTGGTGGATGGCGGATGGCGAGATGGTAAAGACGAGGTACGTCCCTGTTTCAGTAATTGGCGCGTCCCTGTTTCTAGACGGTGTTGGCGAGGTGGTGAGGATGTGTGGCTGGACGAGCTATGGCGTCCCTGTTTCTGTGTTTGTATGCGGTAGCGTGTCCTGTGCGGAAGCTAAGCAAGGCGATGATTTGTGATTTCCCTTCCTCGCCTCTTGTGTCTACAAGTGCATAGTCATCGGAGGCGGGGAAGAACTTGAGTCCCCGTAGTTGTTTTAGTTTAATAAAAAACTTTGTGCTCTGATACCATATAAAGAATTGTATTATTTAAAAACATTGAATATAATACAAACTTATATAGAGCTAACTTTGACATAATCTAATAGAAATAACAAAACCTAAGACTTCTATTATATTCTGTAACACTTCCCTATTTTGTAATATAGGTAGACTTCTATTCTCTAATAGCCACAAATTTCCTTGATGAAAAACTTTATCAAGAAAAAAGCACTAAAATAAAAATGATTAAACATTCCATACCCAATTGGGTTCAATTTTCCAAAGAGGGAGTCCATGGACCATGCTTCTCACTTTTGGAAGATTGAAGTTGTCAAAAAGTTAATGGAATCTAGATGAGAAGCCAGGCAGGCAGACCTTGAGCCCATTGCATCCCCCCATCTCTTTATTCTTCCCTTTCTAGACAAAAATAAAGGAAGAAGAAGAAATGGTCCGTGATTAGATTCCCTTTGAATCGAAGAGAACAAGAATCCCACAAGGTGATCTATGAATGAGATATAAAATTATATCCCTTTTTACCTTTTAAACATGTCGCATTCGATTATCTTTTTCTTAGCTCAAAATTACCTCTAATTCTAGATTACGTCTAAATGTAAAAAATGAACTAAATCTAGCTAGGGACCCCAAATTTAGTTCATTTGAAGCTCTATTGTTTATTTTTTGAAAAATTGATAATTAATGCCAAGTAATTAGAGGTCCTTGAGGCCAGTTCATCATTTCATCTTGAATTTGTAAACCAACAAGTATAGAAAACAGATTATATTCAATGCCATTGCCAACCCAAGTTGGTGATGTTGAAGTTTCATTTATGAGGGATATGACTAACACCATCTGACAATATCATTGATTTTGATGTCAGCCTAAAGGCCACCCCCAGGCAATAATTGATCGAGGAAAAAAAAAATAAAGGAAAACAAATGAGTTTGTTTCAATTAGGTCATCTGACTTATATAAAATAGATAAATAGATTTGGCAAATATTTTTTTGGCAGCCCAGCCCAATTCTGTTTTCCATGGCCCAACAAAAGATCGATTTTTTTTTCCTGATTCATGTGCATGTTATCTGATGATTATTATGCCAATTTTCAATTGTGAGAAAGAGAGAGTGCTATGATTCAAGCCAATTCGAGTTCCTGCAAGGAAAATTATACACAAACTCTTCTTTACTAGCAACTTTCAAGTGAATGTTATATGACAAATCATCAGGAAAAAAAAAAGTATGTCAAACTTTTTGTGAATCCATGAAACACAATGTTCATTTATAACTCTAATTTATACACTTTTTTTTTTTTTTTTGTTAAAAGCATAGAGCAATAATATTAAACTTAATTATAGTTACAATATCTCTGTCCAGTAGTAGTAGCCAACTCGTGTGCCTTGCGATTAAGGTCACGAGGAATATAGTTACAAAACCAAGTAGTATGATAAGAAAGAATATGTTTAATACTACATATGATAGGACGCCACATCCAACACAAATCTGTCAGTCTATTCAATGGGTTCTCATGTAAAATAGTGTGTAATGTACCAAAGTTTCCTAGTAGAAAACATGTCTTCCACTGCCGTGCTTGGATGAGCAAAAGTGCACCCTCAGCCATAGTGCTGTCAAAAAGTCATCCCGAGATGGCACTAGTAATCCGAACAAGAATCCTGCAAAAAACATCCACCACCAAAATACTAAAAACTCCCAGTTATGAAGAGGCAAATAAGCTAGCATCATAAGTCACATTTTGAATGACACTAGCATCACTAAATTCTACACTCTAAAGTCTAACAGATTGGTTGTCCTCCAAACATCTCTCCATGAAGCAAACCCGTCTCACTTTCAATAACCTAGGTTGGCAAAGTCATTCAATGCCTAGCTAGCAAAGCAAAGTAGGTAGAGATCAAACAGTAATGCTTTGAGTAAGTCTAGGGAGCGAGGGGAGGGCCAACACCGTCCACTGTGCATCTCGAGGAGGGTGGATGGTGTTGGGCCCTCCCTCGCTCCCTAGAATGGGCGATTATGCTTCTCTTCATTGTTTTCTGAGTAAGTCTAGGGAGCGAGGGAGGACCCAACACCGCCCAACCTCCTCGAGATGCGCATCAACTCGCATATCGAGGAAGGTGGGCAGTGTTGGGCCCTCCCTAGCTCCCGAATTGAGGGGGGGCTCATGCGCACAAAGCACATGACCCCCTCATGTGCATTAATCTGGACCGTTAGATCTATTGGACGGTCCAAATTCATGGATTTGAAAAAAAAAATTTATTTCAACAAACACAAACCCATCATTTCCATCTTCATCTGCTTGTTCAACCATTTCATTCAACTCATCTCCTTCTCCCTATGCCTACTTTGTATCTTCTTTTGCACCCACTGAATCATATCTTCACAATCAAGACTTTGCAACCTCTTTTAATTTAATGGGTCTAGACCAATCTGGTTCAATAGGGCTTAACTCACTTACCCCATATCAGATTCAACAGATCCAAGATCAAATCCAACAACAACAACAACAGATGAAACAACAAGAAATCCGCCTTAAGTTTTTTTAGCCCAAAACCAGTTTCAATGAAGCAAGTTGGCAATGGATCTGCCTCAAAATCCACAAAGCTTTACGGGGGGGATCGAGGGTTTTTCTTCTTAGCGAGGCAAGGCTGCAAACACCGACCTACCCTGTTGTCCTTGATATTCTCTTCATGAGTTTGTGGGGAACAAACATCGCCTTCTCTACCCTGTTGTCCTTGATCTTCTCTTCCAACATGTGAGCTCTCTCTTGAGAAGAAGGTCTGGGTTTGCTTTTAAGAAACAAACATTTGCTCCACTCTTCTATCTTCTTCGATTGTGTCAAGGTGCTGATGATGAGTCTGGGATGACATGAAAAGGATCCAAATCCTTGCAAAGATGAAAGTCAACCATGCAACTATGTACAATGCAACCATGAAACTAGCAAATTCCAAAGCGGGTCATACAATTATGTACAGGTTCTGATTAGATCAAACAAAATCTCAAATACACAAGTGAAATTGAACCAAGAAATCACTGAATTCATATCAAAACAAGCTAAGAAAAACCCTGTTTTGAACCCAAATGAACAATTTTTATGTCAAAACATGATTTGAAATAAAAATATTCAAATCCATGAATCTGGACCGTTTAATAGATCTAACAGTCCAGATTTGTGCATAGGACCCCCTCATGCGCTTTGTGCACATGAGCCCTCACCCCCCACCCCCCCCCATTCTACTCGGAGGCTCATGCGCACAAAGGGCAGGAGGGGCTCCTGCACACAATTTGGGCCATCGAATCTGATGGACGGCTCAGATTAGATGAATGTGAAAAGGGTTTTGTTTGTCCACTGAGTGAGAGAGAGAGAACAGAGGAAGAGAAGAATCAAATTTCTTCCATCCAATTCATGTTCTCTCATCAACCCATTAACAATGAATTGAAAACAAAATTAAACCATAGTTTAATTTCATAATTGTTGATTTATTTATTTGTTTGTTTCAATTACAATTAGATCTGAAGAAGAAGAAGAAATGGAGATTGGGAGAAGAAGAAGAGATAAATGGCATGAAAATGATACATCGATGGCAAAGAATAATTTTTTTCACAAATTGCTTCACATCGCATCCATCATGCACTTCTCTCCACCATTATTTTATTCTTTTTTCCATAACAGAGATGATAATGGGATTGAAATGAGTTTATTAGCCTCAAAACTCTAGCTAACTAGCACTGATTGCTCTCCATTCTTCACACTCAACCTATTTCAACAAATAAAGCTCCGAAAATCATGCTTGCTTGGTTTGGTGGCTTAATTGACTTGGCTTGGTGCATCTTCTTTTAATCCAAATGGGATCTTTTTCTTTCCATCTCCATGTCCCTGTCTCCCTTTTCCCTCCTTTATCTCTGCTCCTGCTCCCAATCCAGCTTCACCCACCGCTGGCAATGGTGCTGAGGATTCGGTCCTTGCATCAAATCCGGCTAGAATTTCAGAAGAAATCACCCAAATTATGGCAGAATCATCCAACATGCCTGCATCCTGCATCGACGCCGAAAATTCCCCTCCTGTGTTTCCAAACAAACAGATCTCGCAAATTCTAAGGAGGGGAATTGCAGGTGATTCGATTGCCAAATCTCACATCTATATAATTTGAGCCGTCCATCAGATCCGACGGCCCAGATATGTGCGCAGGAGGGCTCCCCCCCCCCCCCCCCCCGGGTCACTCGGATCCCTCCCGAGAATGAGCGTTGTTTTCTTGATTGATAACACATGCAACAACAATCAAAGCATCTCCAGGTGTGCAAACACCACAATGAATAGTCTCCCACTTGGCCCCCACATACACATTCTATGCAACCATGTGCTGCTGTGCATCCAAAACCTTCAAACACTCAAAACACCTTCACATGTCTTCCTAACTCCGAAACCATGGGCCTCTTCAGTCTTTCATCAACTCCTGATGACCTTTGTACACATTTGGCACCACAAAAAAGGGACCCATTTTATGGATTTCTTACTGGGGAGTCAATGGTTAACTAGTGATTTTTTTTTTTTTTTTTAAATATATAGGTTGGTCAATGCAGTCATTTTCATAAACTATTGAACATATGTTATCTTCTTATTACTGCACAAATTATAATATCTTAGTCAATGGGAGGTATAAAGAACTCAATGATCTAATGTGTCATGAACTATCTTTGCTTGTATTTGAAGTATGTGCTCTTTGTATTTGAAATTATTATACTGTTTCTAGATCATACATCGCGACATCATATGCATCGACTATTTGACAAAATATCAAGTTTTGGTGAACAATCAAGTTAGTTTGTAAAGAACACATGCATACAAATGCTTGGCCAATCAAGCCCAAGTGGTGTAAGAAAAATTTTATGGACTCAGCAGGCAAAAAGACTTGTCCCGAGAAAAAAAACTCAAACCCCATTGTGTAGAGGATTAATGGTTTAGGTGAGCCAGCAGCCTAACACTACAACTGGAGAAACCAAACTCCATAATTGTCCCCATTTCAAAGACTTGATCTCACATACAAGTAACAAATCAGGCTTCATTATCTTTTGATTCTGCTAAAAATTTTGAAATTACCGGATGGTACCCAAAAAAATTGAAATACTAATTGTTTGGTCAAAGTAGCAAACCAAGTGTTTTGCGTAGCTGAAGGATGGTTTTAAAGCCAAGATTAAGAGCATTCTTTCATCTTCTTCCTCAATTCCCTTGCAAACAACTCAACAAGGGCTTCAATAAACAAAAAGAAATTGTTATTTTTATCAAAAAATATTAAGAAATCAGGTTTTGGGCATTCAAGGTGACGTGAAATGATACAAGGAGGCTCACACGTATCTTGGTTACTCTATTATACAATGTCACATCACCATAGTTGCAAACTTAACTTCCTTCATTTTTTTCCTACTCACATAGCCGTTGATCTCTTCTAATCTTCTGTTTTTTTTTTTTTTTAATAAAAACTACAACAATTATTTGATCCTTCATTTCAACTTATTTGACAAATTCACAATTTACCTTTGTTTTAAACCTTAAAAACAAAACCCCCATTAGGGGTGGGCACAATTTGGATGGGTTTCAAATTTTGAGGAACCTAACTCGAACCATTTAAATTTTATCGGTTTCGATTCTGATCGTTTCCTCCATTTTGAACGTTGGAACCGAACCTAACTCGAATCATTTACAACGGTTCGATTCCTACTGTTCTTGTATTGAAAAAATGAAATCAAACATTTGAGAATCTGTCCATGTTGGAAATGGGTGCTTAGATGTACAATTCAACCTAGCCTTTTCTAGCACAAACCCCATTCATTTTTTTAAATAAAAGTAAGCATTAGATGTTGTATAGACAGATGAAAATGATTTATATACTGATCGGGGGTACATGACGACTTTACCCAAAACTTAAGAATTAACAAATAAGGACATTGACCAAAACCTTGAGGAACAAAGCTCCCTAGACTGAACCAACATACGAAAACAAACTGAAGAACCAAACCAGCCTGCATAGTGCTCATGCTCATGATATCTGAGACTTTGAAACCAAGCGCCCAGACTATTTGCATGTCCAAAAGATCCTTGTGTCTCATTGACATCTTCAAGCATATCCTCAGACCAAACCAAGTAAAACTGTTGTTGAAACAAAGCTTAGTACAAAACTGAGCCTAATTGCCAGACACTTCTACACTAAACAAGCCAGATCATACTGTTGGAAACTAAACAAGATAACACATTCAGACGAATAAAGGAAGAAATCACCCAAATTCATATCACCAAAATCCAACACAGATTCATCAAAATAATAACAAAATCAACAAGTTATAACCAAACAAATTCACAATTATACGGTTGTAATCGGAGTCTCACCAAGAAAGATTTCTGCACCTCTGCGCCTCTGCTGTGGGAAAAAGATCTGAAATGAGAGTGAGAGAGAATGAGATTTGGGGGTGTTACCGTGTTAGGGTTAGAAATCAGATCGTGGTGGTGCGTCGTGTAGTCTGCATCTCTGCATCTCTGCGCCTCTGCTTGTGTTGTGTTGTGCGTGGTGGAGACTAGAGATGAATAGAAGATGATGGGATTTGGCGGTGTCAGGGTTAGAACTTAGAACTTAGAAACCAATTTTTTCTACTCAATCACATTAATTTAGGAATCGAAATCGAATTATTATATAACGGCTCCAAAACCGAATCGAATCGTTTCATAATTTATAAAATAAAAATCGAACCGTTTGAAATAAAACAGTTCAATTCGATTTAAATTCGCGGTTCCTCAACCCGTTTGCCCACCCCTAACCCCCACGACACTCAACTTTCTACTCAACCAGGTTGAACTTGTCTCCCACTCCCAGTTCCCAAGTCTAACAAAATTTCCCGGTAAAATTCCAACACAAAAAACAGTTGTCTTGACCAACAATTTCCAGTCTACCTTTTTAAAATTGGCGCTTAGTAGTCAAACAAACCTAACCAAAAACATACAGCACCAAGTTCAAACTCTCCATCGCCCCTTGACATCTCCAAATCTCCTTCTCCTTCTCCATCTCCAATTCTCCAATTTTTTTTCCAGAATTTCAACCCCAAACCATGTTTTCCGCTTCAAATCCAAAACCCCATCATGTTCTAACCTTTGGTTATTTGTTAATTGCACTACTAACCATCAAACCAGCAGAACCCAAGTGTAGCAAAGGCTGTGATGTAGCTCTAGCTTCATATTACCTCTGGTCAGAAGTTAACCCAGGAGTCAATCTCACATTCATTTCAGAAATTTTAGACGCCCAAATCCCAACTATCCTCAGTTACAACCCACAAATCCCCAATCAAGATTCTATCAAAGCTAGGACCAGGGCCATGATACCCTTCCGTTGTGATTGCATCAATGGGGAGTTCTTGGGTCATGTGTTTAAGTACAATGTTCGGCCGAGGAATACTTATGACACGGTTGCGCAGTTGTACTATTCCAATCTTACTACGGTGAGTTGGTTGCAGAGGTTCAATAGTTATCGTCCAGAGAGGATTCCTGATACAAATGCGGTTTTGAATGTGACGGTCAATTGTTCGTGTGGGGATGCTAAGGTTTCGAAGAAATACGGGTTGTTTATTACTTACCCGCTTCGTCCTGGGGAGACTTTGGCTTCAGTGGCGGACTCGTCTGGGTTGGATCCTCAAACTGTTCAGGATTATAATCCGAATGCGAATTTCAGCAGTGGAAGGGGGCTGGTTTATATACCTGGCAAAGGTGAATAATTTTATTGGTTTATTGTTTTCTAATTAGTGAATTCTATTTTTAAAATGCTTGCATCAATTAATGACTAGCATTATTATTTTTGTTGTTACTAATGTCAATATTTTTAGTATTATTATCACTTTAGCCATTGTTCTCATTAACTAGCATTATTAGTTAAGTTGTATAGGTAGAATTGTTGTGCTAAAAGAAAATGTGGAATACAAGCTCGTAATGATAAAATGGAGTTGGTTTCTACTGATATGAAGAAGGAAATGGAATTCTTTTGTTTTTCATACCTATCAGTGAAATGCCAGATGAACATTGCCCATACAGGTTTCTTAAGATGTCTCTGTAGCATAGAAGTAATCGGTGTTCTATTTCAGTACTTCACCTTTGTAAGAACTGCTTCTACTAGATTTTTGTATGCTGAAAGAGATATTTATCAATTGTAACTTGAAGATAAATATGTTCAATGTGATTTTTCGCATAGCACAAATGTTTGATGATTTTATTGTAGTGTATGCAGATGTGAATTATAAGCTTAAGCATTAGTCATGTAAGACTAGTTAGTACATTGTACCTTTGCTAATTCTTTGTCTTGTTTTTATGCAGATCAATCAGGAGATTTTCCTCCTCTGAAGTTAAGGTAAGTTTAAATGGGTCCATGTATTCTCAATGTAGCAGATAAATACTCTCTGTTGTGTCTGGCTTCTTCAATAATCTAACTCAAGCTTTGAATTGCCTTTTCTTTTTGCAGCAAAGGTATTGAATCCTTTCTTTCCTTCCAGATAACATTGTTTGCCGACATATGCCCTGTGAATATAACAGTGTTGACACCAAGTTAGGGCCTTATACACGTGCTGTTTTCAAATTTAAGCAGGAAGTTCAGGTGGAGTCATTGCTGGCATATCAGTTGCAGTTGTAGTGGTTGTTGTACTTTTAGTGGCTATTTTCATGTGTGTTCTATCTAGAAGAAAGAAGATGAGAAAGGGAGCAATGCTTAAGGTGCCAACAGAGGCAAATTCTAGCCAAGACGATCGTGGTAATGATCACTCTCGCGATGTTAAAAAAACTATCGTGTTTCCATTTAAAATTTCATCTCTTATCCAGTCCATTTGTAGAGGTAGCAAATGCGAGAGAACTAATGTATGTTGCTGACTTTTGTCTCTTTGGTTTGGCCTAGGTACTGGAAGTTCTCGTGGTTCCCCGAGGCTTGCCGGAATCACTGTGGATAAATCAGTTGAATTTTCATATGAAGAGCTTGCTCAGGCTACAGATGATTTCAGTCTAGCTAATAAAATTGGTGAAGGCGGATTCGGAGCTGTTTACTACGCAGAGCTTAGAGGCGAGGTCTGTATTGAATTATGGATACAAAGGCACATTTATGAACCCACATTGTTGAACATATTTTTCTCCTCTCATTTCTGACTTGTCCATTGGACCCTGCTAATTTCTTTGACCATATTTTTCTCTTGTGAACCTGACCTGCATATAGATTATATTTAACTATTGTAATTAGATGGGTTTGACTCATGTTCATGAATCAGTATGCTTTTCACTGCAAAGAACAATTGTGATATGATGAAATCAGACATCATTATGATATCTCAGTGCCCTTACTGAGATAGAGTACTGTTTGACAAAGGAATTCCTGTTGTGGAGGACTGAAATCATATCTTGCTTTCCTTTCATGTGAAATTGTTAGTACCATTCTTACTCTGTTTCTTCATCTCCTATTGAAATTGTCCGCAAGTAGGACAGGAGTTTCCATGAATTAATGCAGTTTGAGAAACATTCATTTATTTCTGTTTTATCCTTTTTATGAATATTGCAAAACCTTCTTTCTTAAATCTACTAAATTTAATCATGTTATGACGGAGCCCTTATTATTTAGAAAGTGCTTTAATATATCTGAATTTGGTTTCTTGAAATACTTTACCTAACTTATAGTTTTCTTGTTTCCATGCTACCTTTTATGCAGAAAGCTGCAGTCAAGAAGATGGATATGCAAGCAACAAAAGAATTTCTTGCTGAATTGAAGGTTCTAACACATGTTCATCACTTAAATCTGGTATTGCACTCAACTGACCCCATGATAGTTAACTGTTAACTAATAATTTTTTTTTTTAAAATTGATCATTTGAGAAAAAAAATCTCCTTTAGTGATTTAACCTTTAGATTGAAGAAGGCCATCACATACTATTGGATGTCTTTCTGGATGCATTAAGAATATGATTTTAAGATGGGTGTCGCTAAAACATTGTTGTATTTCGAATTTACATTTGTCAGATAAATCCATCTTCGTAATTATCTTTTTATTTTTATTTTTATAGATATTGGTACATTAGGACAAAAATTGATTTTTACTGACCCATGAGGACTCCCTTATTTTTCATTTTAAATTAATGACACTACATACCAAGGATGCATAGACACGGAGACAACACACCGACTCTACAATTTTCGAAATACTAGGACTCGGTGACACAACGACACGTCTTACCTTTTTTTTTCAATCAAATCATATGAAGATAAACAACAATTCAATAAAGAAAGAATTTAAATAGAAAAGAATAAGAATTATGAAGATGAAGATGAAGATGAAAATGAAACACAAACAATACATTCATCTCTATATTGCAAGTAGGAAAAAAAAGAACAAAAAATAAAGAGAAGTACAGAAAATTACGATATATAAAAGTGGAGAAAAAGATAACACTCTATCACAAGAAAAAAAAAACAAAGTAAAGTAAAGAAGCTGAAGAGAAAAGCAAATGAGAGAAGAATAAACAAAGATTAAGAAGAAGAATATACTACCTCTATGCTTTAGTAGCTTTTCATCGCCATTTATATTTTGACTATTAAATCATAATTGAAAGTTTCTCACTTTAGATGGATTAACAACCTTCATATTAGGTGGTTATTTGAGCCCACTTAAAAATATAAAATAAAATAAAGTTGGTTATCAAGTCTTGACTGTGTCCTGACCGAGTTTTGAGTGTTTCGGAGCGTGTCTGACACGTTGACCATATTTGACATGCTGACATAGTCCAGGTGTCTAACACGTGTCGGATACGTATTGGACTCAGGTATGACAAATACCAACATTAGAAACGTGTCAAATTTTCAGCGCATTTCGACATGTGTGCCTCAAGATACACTTTAAGATGTGAAAAAATGGATTTCTCTATCATAATCACGAAGCAAGAGAGGGTCCACCTTGGGCGTGACAAAGGCTGGCTGGAGGAGCACTCATTGTCCGATACCCCTCGAAAGAGTAGTCATTAAGCACTCACAATGACCTTTATCAAGATATTTAACGGCGTGGACCTAAATACATCTCGAGGAACGGTGTAAAAATAAGCTGAAACTTTGGCACGTTGTTTCTAGTGCTAATCTGTAATTTTCAAATTTCACCTCAAATGAATTAAATATATAGTAGTGTCTTTAATTTACAATTAAAACTAAGGGGTCCTCCTGGATCGATAAAAATAATTCTTTCCCTAAACATCCAATGTCCCATCTTTTTATCATTATTTTGTAAGATTGCATTGGAGATCTTATTTGTCTATTTCTTTTAAGTGGTCTGGGCCTTTGTCTAGTTTCAGTCTAATCATTCATGTAAATTTTGGTGCAGGTCCGCTTGATAGGTTACTGTGTTAAGGGTTCTCTATTCCTAGTTTATGAATTTATTGAAAATGGAAACTTAAGCCAACATTTGCGTGGCTCAGGTTTGTACTCTTCTGCACTGTGTGTGTAAAGTATAAATCTTTCTCATTTCACTTGATTTTTGTTCATTACTCACAGTAAGTTTCAGTGGAATGATAAAATGTTATGCTCTTTGCTTTAGGGAGTGAGCCATTACCATGGTCAACTCGGGTGCAAATTGCCCTTGATTCAGCCAGAGGTCTGGAATATATACATGAGCACACAGTTCCTGTTTATATTCATCGTGATATTAAACCAGCAAACATTTTGATAGATCATAACTTCCGTGGAAAGGTTTTGAATCCTGACTATCCTTTAACCTGATTAGCAGATAGTATGAAGATCCATGTTCCTTCTCATTGTTTTGAATTATCATGCTGTAGGTTGCGGATTTTGGACTTGCGAAACTGACTGAAGTTGGAAATTCGTTACGAACAGGTCCTGTGGGTACAATTGGATACATGTCTCCAGAGTAAGATAACACAGTGGTTCATATTTATCCATTACTTAAAGAAATAACCTTTAAAGAATGATCATTCACCACTCAGATATTTAGTTTAGAGATGTCAATCTGAATCAGAACGTTGTGAGTACACTAGGATTCTAATTGGTGTTTGATACTTCTATGCTTGCTTGTAGGTATGCTCAGTATGGTGAAGTTTCCTGGAAGATCGATGTCTTTGCTTTTGGGGTTGTCCTTTACGAACTTATTTCTGCAAAGGCAGCTATAGTGAAGCCAGATGGATCTTCTACCGAATCAAAAGGACTAGTCTCGATGGTATTTATCTTATTTCTGCCTTGTAGTACTCACCAATAAGGAAATGGTAAACCACTCAAAATGAGCTTCACTTGTGTTTTTCACTTTTTCTCTTTTCCAGTTTGAGGAGGTTCTTAATCAACCTGACCCAAGAGACGATCTCCACAAACTAGTTGACCCCAGGCTTGGGGATAACTACCCATTCGACGCAGTTTGGAAGGTGAGGATCTCTCTCTCTCTCTAGATTCGTTCTCAGTTTTGATTAGTAACGTTAATTCTGAATGACTGAGCCTTGTTCTTTTCTGCCTGCAGTTGGCTCAACTTGCCAAGGCTTGCACACATGTCAATCCTCAGCTAAGACCGAGCATGAGGTCCATTGTTGTTGCACTGATGACACTTTCATCTGCAACTGAGGATTGGGACGCCGGATTCTTCTATGAAAACGAAGGTCTAATGAATTTAATGTCAGGGAGGTAAAAAGTGCTCTGCATTCAACTTCAAGCCCTTCTGCAGAGTAAATCCTTGAATATGCCTGAATCTAATTCTTATAGCTAATTAGACCCCGTCTTATGTAAATTTTTTAGAAGACCAGAATGAGAGGGCTACAAGTCATTGTGTGTGTAATGTTGCTTATTTTTTCACCTAAAGAAAGGAGAAATTATTTCTTGTATCATTGATCATACTTCACATTTTTAATAAAGCTGTGTCTTTGTTTATCAATTATGTGTTTACATTGACCACGTAAAGAGATCTGGACATTGCAGACTAACCCTCATGGTTTGCTTCCTATTTTTTTTGCAACATTATCATGTATTTCCTTCATTTAGTGGCATGTGTTTAACTTATACTTTTATGTTAATACCTGCCAGATCCATTCGAAGGTATTACAAATTTTTTGAAGCTGTGGATCTAGCATCTAGGATGCATGAGCATGAGTGTCATGCCCAACCCGACATGGACATGGCGACGCAAAAAACTTTCCAAAACCTAGGACACATTGAACCTTATATTATATACATATATTTATAGTTAACCATACAAATATACATAATAATTCATAAGCCTTCAAACGTTGAATTATATGGCTTACACATCATAAATCATAACAAATAATACATTATGAGTTAGTAAATAATATACGTTAAGATAACTCAAAAGTCTTTAAATCAAACCACAATCAACATCAACAAAACTTAAAAAATCTTGATTCCTTCATTATCTCACCAACGTCATGAACATTGGGGAGTTTATTGGCAACCCCAATGTGTTTATTGTACCACTAAGGGCTTTGATTTGGTATGCGCCAATCACTTTGTTTATAAGTTATTCTTTCCTCAAGAAAAAGTTAGGGTTGACATTCCTACATAAGTTGAGATTATCAAATTCAACTCCACCTTCGACTATTACAGGTTTTTGAAATCATTTTTGACATTTTAAAGACAAATTCTATAATATTTATAAGAATATCATCGTGTTGGGAAATAGACAAATCAACTTGAGCAACCCTCAGACTAACTTGGTGGGGGTTGGGCTTTCTCAACCCTGATGTAGGGCTTGAACTTGGATGATCGTTTGACAAGTTAGGTTTAGCTTCCGAAAATTGTTCATCCAAAGCTAGTTGCAACCTTATTCTATAATAATGTTGAATGGTCTTTTCCCAAATCTTTTATTCTTTATCGAAAATATTTGGGAACCAAGATTTTTTCAACCAAGGTGATGTGGTATGATCGATTTCTTGAGATATGTATAGCATTCATAGATTGTATCGTAACGTCCTAGTTGCAAAATCCTGGTTCCTTAGCAAAGTTCATCTTTTATAGGATGAAATCTCTGTCTATTTTAGGAAGATTTGCAATATGAACGAGGACTGTTGATGTAGTTTTATTATGGACATATATTTTTCTTAATAAAGCAAATTTCGATGAAGTTGTTTTGACAAATTTGAGGAGAGAAAATATAGGAAATGTAAACTAATGTAGAAAAATCAAGTGCTTAAAAAATTTCTTAGATCAAATTGCATCATATAATTCCATTTTCACCATTATTTTACTTCTAATTAAAAATTCAATATGTGTGGATGCAAGTTAAAACTTCCTATGCAGCAATCTTAGTACACGCTTTATCAACTAAAGTTTTCCCAGTTTTCATGCAATTTTCACATTTTAGAAAACAATTACTTTTATTGAGAATGTTGCAAATACAACTACACTTTATCAATGACGAATATTTGTCAATAAAGGACACTTAACCACAAAAAAAAAATCCAAATATTGTATAATACTAAGATAATCAAGTTTAAAAATGAGATTTTATAACTTTAGAGAGTTTTTGAAGTAAATGAGATTCAAACTAAACAAATTGGTAATCCCCTTCACATAGATGGTGCCTTGGTGGTTGCCTGAAATGTGTAAAGTTTCCTAAGTAAAGAGTCTTAATAGACTACACTCGGATGCAAAACATTTCTTCTTTCTAAATAATAATCTAAAAAATGACTTTTAAGGCACGCTCCTTCACAAAATAGATCATTTAAATATCATAGTTATATAATGGCTAATTTGTGTCTATTTTTATATTTTTATGACCAACAAAGACTTTTTTTATTAACCCAGGTTAATTCATACAGTTATTGGACATTTTGATCATTTATAAACAAATATAAAACATAATTTTATACCTTTACGACCAACAAAGACTATTTTATTAATGATTCTATTTTTTTTAATTAATTTTACTTTTTTTTTTTTTTTACCATCCGCTGGTAGATATCGATATTAATGATTCTAATTATGACCAACCAATTATACTTTTTTTTTATAAGTTTTCATTGACCGACAAGTTAATCAAATTATTATGCTAATGTTTGGTAAACTTTTCATAATGTAGTTAATGATGATTATAATTTTGGTTTTAATTAGTTAATAAAATCAATTTGATTAACTTGTCATATATTTTATTAGAAAAGTTTACAGGTACTCGTGCATTGTCTTTCTTGATGATTAATAGAAATTTGGTTTTAGTTATCATTGCATCTTATATCATAATGTAGTTAATAAATCAATTTTTCGACTATCGAAATTTGATTTCCTATTCTTCAATGCATGAATACCTGTAAAGTAATATATTTTATTCTCTGCTGCTATTCAGTTACAAGTTATCTATCACATAGCATGATCATAGCCTTATAGGTAAAATGAGAACTAATATTGAATAAGATAATTTAATGTAAACTAAATAGTGACAGATAATTGAAGCAACCATTAATTGAAACAAAAAAGTTGTTCTTCAAACTTAAATATGCATTCACAACCGATCAAATACAAACACATTTAGAGTTACAAAACATTCATGAATAAAAAAAACGCTAACATGAAAATATTAATACAGTCATTTGTTGGCTACAAATGACATAAAATAATTGCTCAAATTGCAGTTAAAGAAATTATTTGTAGACATCTGTTGTGTACAAATAATGAGAGGGGTTCAGGGTAAAAAAAAGTAAAAATAAATAAATAAAAATAAAATCATTAATAAAAGAGTCTTTATTTGTCATAAAAGTATAAAATTAAGTTTTTTATTTATTTAGGAAGGATAAATATGTCTTATAATTTTATGAGTTAACCTGGGTTAATAAAATAGTCATTGTTGGTCATGAAAGTATAAAATTAGGCACAAATTAGCCATTACGGTATCTAAATTGTCTATTTTATAAAAAAGTAGACCTTAAAAGTCATTTTTCGATAATAATCTAAATATTTATGAAATAAAATGGAGTTTGTTTCCCAAAAAAAAAGCATTAAACTTAGTCATCAATTTAAATAAAAAATATTTAAAAAGGCTATGAGAAAAGGATAATAGGTTTGAAAACATGTAGCCCAAAGTACCATTGAGCCCTAAACCAGAAACCTGATTGATCTACCACCAAAACAATCAAAACACCGTATCTTAATCCCTTAACCACACTCGTATACCTTTTCAAATCGATTTCACTTACA
The DNA here is from genome assembly GCA_963556465.1 of Berberis vulgaris. Classification (NCBI taxonomy): domain Eukaryota; kingdom Viridiplantae; phylum Streptophyta; class Magnoliopsida; order Ranunculales; family Berberidaceae; genus Berberis; species Berberis vulgaris. The sequence goes on from OY747125.1 coordinate 5,087,139, forward strand.
AAAACAATCGATCAATAAGAGTAGATTAGCAAGTAAAGTTTGCTCACCATTAGATTGATTCGTATTGGCGAGAGTGAGAGACGAAGCATAGAGAAGAGCCGCGATTACAAATGCAGCGAATGTAATTGCTGCTCTGCTAGTCGACATTGTAGTAGTAACGCTCGTAGTGAAGTCAGTCGCCAAAGCTGAAAGAAAAGCTCAGATCTTCTTATTCGTTTTCTTCGCTAGTTTTCGACATTAAAGAAAGAAAGCAACGCGAAGACGACGCAGCTACAGAGAGCGAGAGAGATTCGAAGCTTTTCAAGAGAGACAAAATTGCCCCCAAAATTCTAGACGGTTGTTGAGGTAATCCAAGGAGGTTTGAGTAAATGAAGGGAGGGGACGCGAGAAAAGTTGATGGACTCAGCAGGCAAAAAGACTTGTCCCGAGAGGAAAACTCAAACCCCATTGTGTAGAGGATTAAAGGTTTAGGTGAGCCAACAGCCTAACACTACAACTGGAGAAACCAAACTCCATAATTGTCCCCATTTCAAAGACTTGATCTCACATACAAGTAATAAACCAGGCTTCATTATCTTTTGATTCTGCAAAAAATTTTGAAATTACCGGATGGTACCCAAAAAAATTGAAATACTAATTGTTTGGTCACAAGATCGTCGTCCAAAATTATCCATCCTACTCAAAGTAGCAAACCAAGTGTTTTGCGTAGCTGAAGGATGATTTTAAAGCCAAGATTAAGAGCATTCTTTCATCTTCTTCCTCAATTTCCAAGCAAACAACTCAACAAGAGCTTCAGTAAACAATAAGAAATTGTTATTTTGCCTTTAAAAAAAAAAATTTTGTTATTTTTACCAAAAAATGTTAGGAAACCCGGTTTTGGGCAATCAAGGTGACATGAAATGATACAGGTAGGCACACACGTATCTTGATTACTCTATTATACAATGCTACATCACCATGGTTGCCGGTTGCAAACCTAACTTCTTTCATTTTTTCTACTCAGCCTCACATAGCCGTTGATCTCTTCTAATCTTTAAAAAAAAAAAAAAAAATACAAACTACAACAATTATTTGATCCTTCATTTCAACTTATTTGACAAATTCACAATTTACCTTTGTTTTAAACCTTAAAAACAAACCACTGATAGAAACTAGTTTAAACCAGTTTGTTAGTACGTGTTCCAGTCTGTTAGTATGAGCTGTAATTTGTAATGCATTGACATGATGAGCTGTAGTTTGTCAGTAGTTTGTTAGTGTGAACTGTAATTTGTAACATGTCACTAGAACTCAAGATGTAATGTGATGCTTCATTATAAATAGAGATAAGAACACTCTGTATTGCTCTGTTAAGCAAAGCAGAGTTCATTTAGTTCATACATTTAGTTTTGACATTTCTTTCATGGTATCAGAGCTCTAGAGTTTTTCTTATCAATGGCAACACTTTCCTCATCTTCCTCTGGTTCTCTCAATATAGATCAGACATCCACTGTGTCTTCCACTTCTTCTTATCAAGTGTTAAATCATTCTCTACCAGTCAAACTAGATAGATCCAATTACATACTTTGGAAATCTCAAATTGAGAATGTAATCTTTGCAAATGGTTTTGAAGATTTCATTGAAGAAATTTCAGTTTGTCCAACAAAAGAATTGAGTCCAGGAGTTATCAATCCTGCTTTTGTTGCTTGGAGAAGACAAGATCGCACAATCCTAAGTTGGATTTATGCATCTCTTACACCGGCCATAATGGCTCAAATCATTGGTCACACTACTTCTTATTCAGTCTGGAAGGCTTTAGAACAAATCTTTTCTTCTTCATCAAGAGCTAGAATCATGCAACTGAGATTAGACTTACAATCTACCAAGAAAGGATCACTGTCCATGATTGATTACATCATGAAGATCAAGAGTGCAACAGACAATTTAGCAGCTATTGGTGAGTTAGTCTCCGATCAAGATCATATCATGAATATTTTACATGGTTTAGGCACTGAATATAACTCAGTAGTCACAGCAATCACTGTCCGAGATGATCGGATCTCGCTTGAATCAGTACATAGCATGTTATTGTCATTTGAAAATAGGCTTGAGCAACAAGGCTCTGTGGATAGTATTCCACCCGTTTCAGCAAACTTAGCTAGTTCTGGTCATAAACAACAATTTAGTCAGCAGTTTAGTCCATCATTTGGTCGAGGCAGAGGAAGGAATTATGGTGGCCAATCCAACCGAGGACGAGGTCGTGCAAGACACTTCAATGGTCAGCAATATGGCCTCAATCATAGTCAACAAGGTGTTCATTCTCATAATCCCAGTAATAAACAGCCAAGTGATCGGCCACAATGTCAATTGTGTGGTAAATATGGCCATCTAGCTCTTGCTTGTTATCATCGGTTTGATGTAAATTTTCAGCATTCAGTAGGTTCTTTGAATACTGGATCTTCATCTACCTTCAAACCAGCCTTAGCAGCAGTTTCTATTCCATTTCGCAATGAGGGTTGGTACTTGGATTCAGGAGCAAGTCACCACTTGACAAATGATCATGTTGGTCTTGATAATTCATTTCCATACATGGGTTCAGACAAGGTTACAGTTGGTAATGGCACTTCCCTTCCCATTTCTAATATTGGTTCATTGTCTTTCTCTTTTTCTCCTAATTGTTCATCCTCTTATTTTCTTCTCAACGAAGTCTTTCATGTACCATCTTTATCCACTAATTTGGTCAGTGTTGCTAAGTTTTGTTCTGACAACAATGTACTCATTGAATTTTGGTCTGATCATTTCTTTGTGAAGGAACCACTTTCGAGGAGGGTTCTAGCTCGCGGCAGTCTTGAAAATGATCTATACAGGTTGCCAGTTCTTCCTGCTTCTCTGCCTGCTTCTCAGACTGTTTCTAAGACTGCATTTGCTACCAATTCCAGCATGTCTGACATGCCTAATTCCAGTATATCTGATGTACTTAGTATGTCTAATATGTCTAGTTCCAACATATCGGATAGTTCCAATATGCCTGCTACTTTTAGTTCCAGCACATCTGATATATCTACAATTTCTAGTTCTTCTTGTATTGCCAACATTGAGCAATTATGGCATTATAGACTAGGTCATCCTTCAATGGATATTGTTCATCATGTATTGAAGCATTGTAATGTTCCTTTCAATAAATCTCAACCCTCTGTTTGTTCATCTTGCCAACTTGCTAAGAGTCATCGTTTACCTACTACTGTATCCTCTTTTCATGCCTCTAGTCCTTTAGAACTCGTTCATACTGATATCTGGGGTCCTGCTTTTCTTAAATCTACTTTAGGTGCTAGATTTTTTATACTGTTTGTTGATGATTTTTCAAGATTTACTTGGTTCTTTCCACTTCAGTCCAAAGATCAGGCTCTGTCTGTATTCAAGCTGTTTAAACTTCGGGTTGAAAACCAATTCCACACTTCCATTAAATGTTTGCAATCTGATAATGGTGGAGAATTCAAAGCTTTTAACTCTTTCCTGCTGGCTTCTGGCATTGCTCATCGTTTCTCATATCCATACTCATCTTCACAAAATGGTAGAGTGGAACGTAAACATCGACATGTTGTTGAAACTGGTCTTGCTATGTTAGCTCATGCTCATATGCCATTTTCAGTTTTGGCAATATGCATTTCAAGCTGTTGTCTTTCTTATCAATCGCATGCCAACTAAAGTGCTAAGTAATCAATCCCCTTATCAGGTTCTTCTTAATCGTCTTCCTGACTATAGGGCTCTCCATGTCTTTGGATGCTTATGTTTTCCGTTCATCCGCCCATATAATAGACATAAACTTCAGTTTAGATCCATTGCTTGTATATTTCTGGGTTATAGCTTAGAACACAAAGGTTATTTGTGCTTAGATCATGTCTCTGGTCGAGTGTATGTTTATCCTAATGTCGTATTTGATGAGTTCCACTTTCCTATGCAACGCTCTTCTTCCTTACTTCCATCTGTTTCTTCTTCCAATTCTCCTGTGATCTCCTCTTTTATTCCTTCTCCTATGTCTCCATCTACTAATCCTACCACTACTTATCACTCTCCTACCACTACTGGTCACTCTCCTACAGCTACTGATCACTTTCCTTTATCTGCTGATCCCTCTCCTGCTTTTATGCCTACAACTACTACACCTACAACTGCTACGCCTACCACTGCTACTACTTCTTCTTCCCATCCTCCTAGGATGGTTACTAGATCTATGACTGGCATTTCTAAGAAGAAACAGGTGATTGACTTGTCAGCTGTTAAACTATCTGAACCCTCCACTTTGTGCCAAGCTCTTAAGGACCCTAACTGGGTTCATGCTATGGAGCAAGAGATCTCTGCCAGCTTACATAGGAATGATACCTGGATTTTAGTTGATCCTCCTAGTGATGGGAATGTGATTGGTTGCAAGTGGGTTTATCGACTCAAATTCAAGCCTGATGGGAACATTGACAGGTATAAGGCTCGCCTTGTTGCGAAGGGATTCAATCAGACTTATGGCTTGGACTACTTTGAGACATTTAGTCCTGTAGTTAAATCTGCTACTATTCGCGTTGTTCTCACCATTGCAGTCAGTTTTCATTGGGACATTCGCCAACTTGATGTTCATAATGCCTTCTTGAATGGCGATCTTGAGGAACAAGTGTTCATGTCTCAACCTCCTGTTTTTTTAGACAAACAATATCCAGCCAAAGTTTGTCAATTACGGAAATCTTTGTATGGTCTGAAACAATCTCCTCGTGCTTGGTTTTCTATACTGAGTTGTGCTCTTCTAAGATGGGGTTTCACTGCTTCTCGGACTGATAGTTCCATGTTTGTCCGGTTTGATAAGCATTCCGTTCTTATCATGTTAGTCTATGTGGATGATATCATTGTTACTGGCAGTTCTTCGAGGGACATTTCTTTACTTATTGATCAATTGAATTCAGTCTTTGCTCTTCGTGACTTGGGGCCTTTGACATACTTCTTGGGTATTGAAGTTCATCGCTGTCAAGGTGCTTTACATCTCAGTCAAGCTAAGTATATTGTTGATTTGCTTACCCGTACTGCTGCATTGCAAGTCTTCTCCAACTCCAGGAGTTGTTGGCAAACTCTTGTCACAATCTGATGGCTCTCCCCTTATGGATGCTACTGCCTATCGCAACATAGTTGGTGCTCTCCAATATGTGACCATGACTAGGCCAGACATTGCATTTGCCGTCAATAAGGCTTGTCAGTTTATGCAAGCACCCACGACATCTCACTGGTTGGCGCTTCTGAGGTCATCTGGATCCAGGCTTTGTTAAAGGAGCTTTGTGTCCTTCTTCCTCGTCCTCCTATTCTTTGGTATGACAATGTCAGTGCTTACTATCTTGCCAAGAATCCAGTTTTTCATGCACGGACCAAACCTATTGAGATTGATTTGCATTTAATCCGTGATCATGTTCTCCGGGGTGATTTGCTTCTCGAGTTTGTTCCCACTGCTGAGCAACCTGCGGATCTTCTCACCAAGCATCTTCCAAGTGCAAGGTTTACCTATCTTAAGTCGTAACTTGGTCTTGTTCCCTGCCCCTTGCACTTGCGGGCTGATGATAGAAAGAATGATAGAAACTAGTTTAAACCAGTTTGTTAGTATGTGTTCCAGTCTCTTAGTATGAGCAGTAGTTTGTAATGCATTGACATGATGAGCTGTAGTTTGTTAGTGTGAACTAAGTAGAGTTCATTTAGTTCTGACAGTTCTTTCACCCACAATACAACACTCAGACTCTTTATAAAGGTCCTTTTTCCAATTTCCAACACAAAAAACAGTTGACCTGATCAACAATTTCCAGTTTACCTTTTTAAAATTGGCGCATAGTAGTAAAAAAAAATACAGCACCAAAGTCAAACTCTCCATCGGCCCTTGACACCCTAGGGTTTCCTCCCTCTCCATCTCCATCTTCATCTCCAAATCTCCAATTTTTTTTCCAGAATTTCAACCCCAAACCATGTTTTCCGCTTCAAATCCAAAACCCCATCATGTTCTAACCTTTGGTTATTTGTTAATTGCACTACTAACCATCAAACCAGCAGAACCCAAGTGTAGCAAAGGCTGTGATGTAGCTCTAGCTTCATATTACCTCTGGTCAGAAGTTAACCCAGGAGTCAATCTCACATTCATTTCAGAAATTTTAGACGCCCAAATCTCAACTATCCTCAATTACAACCCACAAATCCCCAATCAAGATTCTATCCAAGCTGGGACCAGGGCCATGATACCCTTCCGTTGTGATTGCATCAATGGGGAGTTCTTGGGTCATGTGTTTAAGTACAATGTTCGGCCGGGGAATACTTATGACACGGTTGCGCAGTTGTACTACTCCAATCTTACTACGGTGAGTTGGTTGCAGAGGTTCAATAGTTATCGTCCAGAGAGGATTCCTGATACAAATGCGGTTTTGAATGTGACGGTCAATTGTTCGTGTGGGGATGCTAAGGTTTCGAAGAAATACGGGTTGTTTATTACTTACCCGCTTCGTCCTGGGGAGACTTTGGCTTCAGTGGCGAACTCATCTGGGTTGGATCCTCAAACTGTTCAGGATTATAATCCGAATGCGAATTTCAGCAGTGGAAGTGGGCTGGTTTATATACCTGGCAAAGGTGAATAATTTTATTGGTTTATTGTTTTCTAATTAGTGAATTCTATTTTTAAAATGCTTGCATCAATTAATGACTAGCATTATTATTTTTGTTGTTACTAATGTCAATAATTTTAGTATTATTATCACTTTAGCCATTGTTCTCATTCACATAATAGTTAAGTTGTATAGGTAGAGTTGTTGTGCTAAAAGAAAATGTGGAATACAAGCTCGTAATGATAAAATGGAGTTGGTTTCTACTGATATGAAGAAGGAAATGGAATTCTTTTGTTTTTCATACCTATCATGTAGAAGACTGATCATTTCACATACAAAATTTTGCTTCAATCTCGTTGTGCTTATGAATATAACAATTGTTTACTTTAGAGAAACTGATTTTTTTTAATACATCTATGGTTTTAACTATAATGATAGGGGTATCGACAAATTACACAGGCGTTAAATTTTGAGTACTTTGTTTGAAAATACCCCTTTTTTGTCATCTCTATGAAAACCTATGCCCAGTGTTTCTGAAATGATGTGATAAAGAACAAACAATGTCCTTCCTAACCCAAACCTGCAAACGTAATAATATACCTCATAGCAATTTTTTTTTTTTTTTTTTTGAAATTTCAATGGTTACTTCTTCTATCCTTTCATGAAAGAACAACCATATGCTGCATTAATTAGTATGACTGTCATGGTAATCACTCTGAAAGGAGTATACTTGGATAAATTTGAGAACCAAATATCTAGAAACACTTAGAATAGATGTATTTAGTTAATATCCTTGGCCCTTTATGCCAGCCAGACTCACTGTTTCCTACATATCTCGAAAGTTTGGTCCGGTGTAATGCCAGATGGACATTGCCCATACAAGTCTCTTAAGATGTCTGTGTAGCATAGAAGTAATCGATGTTCTATTTCACTACTTCGCCTTTGTAAGTAAGAACTGCTTCTACTAGATTTTTGTATGCTGCAACGTGTAAGAGATATTTATCAATTGTAACTCGAAGACAAATATGTTCATTGTGAATTTTCGCATAGCACAAAAGTTTGATGATTTTGTCGTAGTGTATGCAGATGTGAATTATAAGCTTAAGCGTTAATCACGTAAAACTAGTACATTGAACCTTTGCTAATTCTTTGTCTTGTTTTTATGCAGATCAATCAGGAGCTTTTCCTCCACTGAAGTTGAGGTAAGTTTAACGTGGTCCATATATTCCAATGTAGCAGATAAATACTTTCTTTGTTTTGTTTGGCTTCTTCAATAATCTAACACAAGCTTTGAATTGCCTTTTCCTTTTGCAGCAAAGGTATTGAATCCTTTCTTTCATTCCAGATAACATTGTTTGCCGACATATGCCCTGTGAATATAACAGCGTTAACGCCAAGTTAGGGCCTTATACACCTGATGTTTTCAAATTTAAGCAGGAAGTTCAGGTGGAGCCATTGCTGGGATATCAGTTGCAGTTGTAGTGGTTGTTGTACTCTTAGTGGCTATTTTCATGCGTGTTCTCTCTAGAAGAAAGAAGATGAGAAAGGGATCAATGCTTAGGGTGCCGACAGAGGCATATTCTGGCGAACATGATCGTGGTAATAATCCATCTCGCGATGCTAAAAAACTATCATGTGTCCATTTAAACAATGTTTTCCTAAGAGTTCCAACTTTTTGAAGTCCATCCATACGGTGGTTCTATCATGTTGTAGATTTGATAGTCACATGAGATGGACCGGAACAACCCACTCTCATACCATCTATACCGTCCCCACTTAACCACCCCCATAAGGTGTCACGTATTTAACTCACACCAATCAAACAGATTGGTCTGGCGTGATTGAACCCTAGAGTTCTGATACCACCTCTCACAGTCTCTATTGGTTAAATTGAAAATGCATTAGTGTTAAAGGAGTGTAGGTACGCACTTATGAATCTTCACTTGGATGTCTTACTAATCGTGTGGGACAACCTAGCGCAACCATCACCTTTCCCTGGGCTAGGCACATTTCAATTCTAGCACAACTCCCTCCCCCCAATTGTGAGTGTTCGGGTTTGTGAAAAGGTGTATGAGGAGTGTTGTGTCGTATTGGGGTGTCAGAGGCAGGCATGACACTCCTAATGGAGTATCAGTGCTTCCTAGACGGACATTAAACCTTTGAGGTTCATGATTCACGAGCTTAATCAGTTTTTCAAGTTGGTTTTCTTTAACTACTTTCAGCTGGTATATGATCATAATTAGACATCACCGCGATGATTTTGTAGAGATAATATTCAACCCTATGTTTAGGGAAAGAATGATTGGTGATTTTCATGATTTTTCTGCAGTGAAATTTGACTTGTGTGGCTAGTAAGTTGTTTGACATGCTGATTCTGTTGCATTGTATAAAGTTTATCCTTTGAATGTTAAAAAGACTGCAATCAGGCTGCTCCTTATTCTTATCAGATGCGCTAATTTTGGGGTCTTGGTAATATCCTATGTGGGTCCAGTTGTTTAGGAGCTCTCAATAGGCTACCTATAAACCATATGTTCCAATGTACTAGGGGTAACCAATGTATACTTGTCACTGTTGTGATTAGTATCCCCACAAATTCTTTGTGATGTGTTTCCCATGGAGCGACATTTTCAAATTTGGAACTTTTTTCTTTGTATTCCATCTATGTTTTCCTCCATTTTAAAATTTCATTTCTTATCCAGTCCAGTTGTAGAGATAGTAAATGCGAGAGAACTAATGTTAGTTGCTGACTTTTGTTTCTTTCGTCTGGCCTAGGTGCTGGAAGTTCTTGGAATAGAAGTTTAGAATCAGCTGCTGTGGTTGATGGTGGTTCCCCGAGGCTTGCCGGAATCACTGTGGATAAATCGGTTGAATTTTCATATGAAGAGCTTGCTCAGGCTACAAATGATTTCAGTCTAGCTAATAAAATTGGTGAAGGTGGATTCGGAGCTGTTTACTATGCAGAGCTTAGAGGCGAGGTCTGTATTGAATTATGGATGCAAAGGCACATTTATGCAACCATGCGTACATACACATCGTTGAACATATTTTTCTCCTCTCATTTCTGACTTGTGCATTGGACCCCGCTAATTTCTTTGATCATATTTTTCTCTTGTGAACCTGATTTGCATAATGATTGTATTTAACTATTGTAACTAGATTGGTTTGACTCATGTTCTTGAGTCAGTATGTTTTTCACTGCAAAGAACAGCATATGATGAAATCAGATATCATTATGATATCTCAGTGCCCTTACTGAGAAAGAGTACCGTCAGACAAAGGAATTCCTGTTGAGGGGGACTGAAATCACATCTTGCTTTCCTTTCATGTGAAATTGTTTGTACTGTTCTTACTCTGTTTCTATCATCTCCTATTGAAATTGTCCGCAAGTAGGACAGGGGTTCCCATGATTGCAGTTTGGGTAACATTCATTTATTTTCTGTTTTATCCTTTTTATGAATATTGCAAAACCTTCTTTCTTAAATCTACTAAATTTAATATTGTTCCATATGTGCATGAGGATTATGACGGAGCCCTTATTATTTAGAAAGTGCTTTAATATATCTGAATTTGGATTCTTGAAACGCTACCTTTTATGCAGAAAGCTGCAATCAAGAAGATGGATATGCAAGCAACAAAAGAATTTCTTGCTGAACTGAAGGTTCTAACACATGTTCATCACTTAAATCTGGTATTGCACTCAACTGACCCATGATAGTCAACTGTTTAACTAATAAATTTAAAAAAAAAAAAATGATCCTTTGAGAAAAAAATCTCCCTTAGTGATTTAACCTTTATATTGAAGAAGGCCATCACCTACTATTGGATGTCTCTCTGGATGCATTAAGAATATGATTGTAAGAGTGGTGTGGCTAAAACATTATTGCATTTGGAATTTACATTTGTCAGATAAATCCATCTTCGTCAGAACTGATTGCTTGTTATCTTTTTTTTTTTTTTTTTAGAGATATTGGCACATTACGACAAAATTTGGTTTTTTATTGACTTAGGAGGACCCCCTTATTTTTCATTGTAAATTAAGGACACTACATACCAAGGATGCACGGACATGGTCATATCACACCGAGTGGTCGACTCTACAATTTTCGAAAAACTAGAACTCGGTAACATGTCATACTTTTTTTTTCAATCAAATCTTATGAAGATAAACAACAATCCAATAAATAAAGAGTTTAAATAGAAAAAAAATAATAATTATGAAGATGAAAATGAAACTCAAACAATATATTCATTTCTCTATTGCAAGTAGGAAAAGAAAAGAAAAGAAAAAAAAAAGTAGAGAAAAAGATGTATAACAGTGGAGAAAAAGATAATACTCTGTCACGAGAGAAAAAAAAAGTAAAGTAAAGAAGCAGAGGAAAGAAGAAGCAAATGAAAGAAGAATAAACAAAGATTAAGAAGATGAATAGACTATCGCTATGCTTTAGTGACTTTTCATCGCCCTTTCTATTTTGACTCGTAAATCGAAATTTGAACGTTTCTCACTTCAGATGGACTAACAACTTCATATTAGGTGGTTATTTGAGCTCACCTAAAAATAAAAAATAAAAAACATAAAGTTGGTTGTTGTGTCTTGTCTGTGTCCTGACCAAGCTTTGGGTGTCTCAGAGCGCGTCCGACTTGTTGACCATATTGACCATGTGTCTGACCTGTCGACACACTGTCCAGGTGTCTGACATGTGTCTTAAGGCATGTTGATCGAGTGTCGGATGCGTGTCAAACTCGGGTATGACAAGTTTTCCAAAGAGTCTGTGCATCCTTGTGTCGGATACGTGACACCTTGCTACATACACATGATTAAATCAAAACTACATCATTTGATCTCCATTTGAGCTGACATTTTGAGGAAAATTAAAGACTAGCATCAGAAACATGTCAAATTTTCAGTGCACTTCGACATGCGTGCCTCGAGATATACGTTAAGATGTGAAAAAGTGGATTTCTCTATCATAATCACAAAGCAAGTGAGGGTCCACCTTGGGCATGAAAAGGCCGGCAGGAGGAGCAGTCAGTCCGATACCACCTGAAGGAGTGATCCTTAAGCCCCCATGATGACCTTTATCAAGATATTTAACGGCGTGGACCTAAACACATCTCGATGAATGGTGTCAAAATAAGCTGAAATTTTGGCATTTGTTTCTAGTGCTAATATGTAATTTTCAAATTTCAGCTCAAACGAATTTAAAACAAATAATTATTTAGTAGTGTCCTTAATTTACAATGAAAACTAAGGGGTTCTCTTGGGTCGGTAAAAATAATTATTTCCCTAAACAGCCAGTGTCCCATCTTTTTTCCCATCTTTTTATCATTATTTTGTAAGATCGCATTGGAGATTTTATTTGTCCAAGTCTTTTAAGTGGTCTGGGCCTTTGTCTAGTTTCAGTCTAATCATTCATGAAAATTTTGGTGCAGGTCCGCTTGATAGGTTACTGTGTTGAGAGTTCTCTATTCCTAGTTTATGAATTTATTGAAAATGGAAACTTAAGCCAACATTTGCGTGGATCAGGTTTGTACTCTTCTGCACTGTGTAAAGTATAAATCTTTCTCATTTCACTTGATTTTTGTTAATTACTCTAACAGTATGTTTGAGTGGAATGATCAAATGTTATGCACTTTGCTTTAGGGAGCGAGCCATTACCATGGTCAACTCGGGTGCAAATTGCCCTTGATTCAGCCAGAGGTCTGGAATACATACATGAGCACACAGTTCCTGTTTATATTCATCGTGATATTAAACCAGCAAACATTTTGATAGATCATAAATTCCATGGAAAGGTTTTGAATCCTGGCTATCCTTTAACCTGATTAGCAGATAGTATGCAGATCCATGTTTCTTCTCATTGTTTTAAATTATCATGCTGTAGGTTGCGGATTTTGGACTTGCGAAACTGACTGAAGTTGGAAGTTCGTTACAAACACGTCTTGTGGGTACATTTGGATACATGCCTCCAGAGTAAGATAACTCATTGGTTCATATCAATTCATTATTTAAAGAAGTAAACTTTAAAGAATGATCATCCACCACTCAGATATTTAGTTTAGAGATGTCAAGCTGAATCAGAACGTTGTGAGTACACTAGGTTTCTAATTGGTGTGTGATACTTCTATGCTTGTTTGTAGGTATGCTCAGTATGGTGATGTTTCCCCGAAGATCGATGTCTTTGCTTTTGGGGTTGTCCTTTACGAACTTATTTCTGCAAAGGAAGCTATAGTGAAGCCAGATAGATCTTCTACCGAATCAAAAGGACTAGTCTCGATGGTATTTATCTTATTTCTGCCTTGTAGTACTCACCAATAAGGAAATGGTAAATCACTCAAAATGAGCTTCACTTGTGTTTTTCTCTTTTCCAGTTTGAGGCGGTTCTTAATCAACCTGACCCAATAGACGATCTCCGCAAACTAGTTGACCCTAGGCTTGGGGATAACTACCCATTTGACGCAGTTTGGAAGGTGAGGATCTCTCTCTCTCTCTCTCTCTAGATTCGTTCTCAGTTTTGATTAGTAACGTTAATTCTGAATGACGGAGCCTTGTCCTTTTCTGCCTGCAGTTGGCTCAACTTGCCAAGGCTTGCACACATGAGAATCCTCAGCTAAGACCGAGCATGAGGTCCATTGTTGTTGCACTGATGACACTTTCATCTGCAACTGAGAATTGGGATGTCGGATCCTTCTACGAAAACCAAGGTCTAATGAATTTAATGTCAGGGAGGTAAAAAGTGCTCTGCATTCAACTTCAAGCCCTTCTGCAGATTGGTTGTCCTTCAAACATCTCTCCATGAAGCAAAACCCTCTCACTTTCAATAACCTAGGTTGGCAAAGTCATTCAATGCCTAGCTAGCAAAGCAGGTAGAGATCAAACAGTGATGCTTCTCTTCATTGTTTACTTGATTGATCACACATGCAGCAACAATCAAAGCATCTCCAGCTGTGCAAACACCACAATGAATTGTCTCCTACTTGGCCCCCACATACATATTCTATGCAACCATGTGCACCCAAAACCTCCAAACACTCAAAACACCTTCACATGTCTTCCTAACTCTGAAACCATGGGCCTCTTCAGTCTTTCATCAACTCCGGATGACCTTTGTACACATTTGGCACCACAAAAAAGGGACACATTTTATGGATTTCTTACTGGGGAGTCAATTGTTAACTAGGTTGTTCAATGCAGTCATTTTCATAAACTAGTGAGCATATGTTATCTTCTTATTGCTGCACAAATTATAATATCTTAGTCAATGGGAGGTATAAAGAACTCAATGATCTAGTGTGTCATGGACTATCTTTGCTTGTATTTGAAGTGTGTGCTCTTGTATTTGAAATTATTATACTGTTTCTAGATCATACATCACGACATCATGTAAAGAACACATGCATACAAATGCTTGGCCAATGTAAGAAAAGTTTATGGACTCAGCAGGCAAAAAGACTTGTCCGGAGAGGAAAACTAAAACCCCATTGTGTAGAGAATTAATGGTTTATGTGAGCCAGCAGTCTAGCACTACAACTGGAGAAACCAAACTCCATAATTGTCCCCATTTCAAAGACTTTTGATGCTCCATTATCTTTTGATGCTGCAGAAAAATTTGAAATTCCCGGATGGTACCCAAAAAGATTGAAATACTAATTGTTTGGTCAAGATGGTCGACCAAAATGATCCATCCTCCTCAAAGTAGCAAACCAAGTGCTTTGCGTAGCTGAAGGATGGTTTTAAAGCCAAGATTAAGAGCATTCTTTCATCTTCTTTCTCAAGTCCCTCGCAAACAACTCAACAAGGCTTCAGTAAACAATAAGAAATTGTTATTTTTACCAAAAAATGTTAGAAAACCAGGTTTTGGGTAATCAAGGTGACGTTAAATGATACAAAGAGGCTCACACGTATCTTGATTACTCTATTATACAATGCCACATCATCATGGTTGCAACCTAACTTCCTTCATTTTTTTCTACTCACATAGCCGTTGATCTCTTCTAATCGTCTATTTTTTTTTTAATACAAACTCCAACAATTATTTGATCCTTCATTTCAACTTATTTGACAAATTCATTTGACTCTTTCTACTCAACAAGGTTGAACTTGTCTCCTTGTACCAAGTCCAACAAAATTTCACTGCCAACCTTTCTATGGATCTACCTGGCACATGACAGCCGTTACCCCTTCCGTTATCCCCTTCCCCAAAAAAATACCCAAAGAGATTGTGTTTATTTCCCCTCCCCCCAAAGCTCAGGATGAGGGGGGCTCCTGCGCACAGTGGGCAGGAGCAGCTCCTGCGCGGACCTCCCAGCCATTGGATCAGAATCCAACGGTTCAGATCATATGAATTTGAAATTCAAATTTTATTTTAAAAAATTTCCCGCCAAAAATCTCTCTCCTCCCATATGATCTGAACCGTTGGATCAGGATCCAACGGCTGGGAGGCCCGCGCAGGAGCTGCTCCTGCCCACTGTGCTCAGGAGCCCCCCTCAATCCCCAAAGCTCTTCTTAAAAAAGCGATAAGTTCTTCCCTTGACGATTTCTCTGGTTCTTCGTCTTCTATTCTTCTCTGGTTCTCAAAAGTTCGTTGCTCGTTGCTTCAATCGAAGTTCTTCTCTAGACGCGCTGCTCTTCGATTTCGGCTTCGAAACCAGATCTAGGGTGATTGTAAGAGTTCGTTGCTCTTCACTTCGATTTCGCTTTCAAAACAAGATCTAGGGTTTTCAGACCAAGGTTTTCTGTATCCAGGGTTTTCAGATCTGTCCCAACTTTCTCAGGTAAACACCCTTCTTCGCCATATGTGTATTATTTCAATTGTTCTATGCTTCATGTTCTCTGTTTTTTTCCGCTTCTTCTCTACAATTTTCTTCACTTTGTTGGATTGTGTGGTTGTGGTGGTGGTGACGTTGATTTGGGTTCACTTCGGTCACTGACTGTGATGTGTCTTTCCCATTGTTTATTTGTGTGCAGATTATGGAACATCATTCTCTGATGTTGTTCAAGGTCTGGAACATGTACTTGAAACTCTAGGTTTAGACCAAATTTCACATGGTGTTTCTCAGGACCAAAGGCTACTAGTTAATAAGATCAAGAAGAAAACGGAACATGGGAGAGATACAGATAAACAAGACATACATAATAAAACACCACATGCATAAAACAATAATAAAAGGAGACATAGATTCAAAGATCTATTCTTTGTATTGTCCAAGAGAACAGCCTTACCCACTTCGCCGGACGAACCGATAGCTAATTGGTGTAATTAGTTCAACCTAGTTCAATACTATCTTTTAAGAATAGGTTTTGTAAAGGAAAGAAATCAAATATCTATTTATACAAAAACAGATGCATATATTTATAAATCTGAAAATAGATTATTACAGGGGAGACTTACTAGTAGGGAGGCTTTTAGAAGAATGTACAAGAGCTGGAGAAGGGAAGACGAAAGATTACAAACCAGATACTAAAGGATACAAACAGGAGTTGGGGTTCTAAGAGCGTCTAGCTCTGTCGCCGAAGATCCTTGTTTTATTTATATCACATAAGAGATAAGAAGGGGGAAGAGATAAGGCTCTTCATTGAGTGGAGGATGAGCTGTTGAGTCATGCTTCAACTGTTGCTGCACTAATTGATGGTACTGTAGCTGCTTCAACTGTTGCTGCACTAATTGATGGTACTGTAGCTTCACATGGATGCTTTTGACAAAGGAAAGGATAATGCTGTCGGGCTGTCTAGAAGACTGTGGCCGAAAGCAAACTTGACTTACTTGGAGCTGGCAGATGCTGCCTTTGGACAAAATGAACACGGGTCCATCTACAGATCTCGAGGATCGAAGATGTTGTAGCAATCATCTTCATTGAGATCCACTGTTGGATCTTCTTCTTCAGTTTCATCTGAACATATTTGAGACAGGGTCTCCATAAGTTGAGCGCGGGTTGGTTTTGCCATAATTTGCTTCATGATTTGCTGTTTCAGAAGCTTGGCACTTGAGGGAGATTCTGGCATAGGGCCTGATTGCAATGGTACTTGTGGTGTAGAAGACAATTCTTTCTTGGAGAAGAAGGCAGTTACGCCTTCTTTGGAAGCCTTGGAATGATCAAATCGTTGCCACCACTTAACTTTGAAACGGCGACAGATCCATTGAGGCTTTGACTTTGAAAGATTGAGGACTGAATCAATGGGTGAACAAACATAGTCCCAACACATGATCCAGGCTAAATTGAAACGGATAAAGAACCAGACGGATAAAACCTGCTCATTTACAGGTGATGGTGGCTGGTACTTTTCTTTGAAAACATTCCAACCTTCTTTGACAGGGAGAGGAAGGATGTCGAGGACAGGACCCATAAGACTCCACCAAAGGTGTTGAAACCAGAAAGGGAGGAGCTTCTGATTGAACTTTTTGCAAAAAAGGAAGAACCAAGAATGGCCACTATTTTGAGATTCAACAAGAAAGGCTCTTGACCACGCATTCTTGTAGTCAAGGTAACTGTAGGATTGAGGAGTGAAGTTCTGGGAGAACTTCTTATGATAACGGGGTATTTGGCCCCAATCTGCTTCAGTCATGACCTTGAAGATCTGACATTTGGAGAAGGTAATCTTTGAGTTTGAGTCACGGTGGTGTGTGATTGCAACAGAGTCTGAATCGACTAGGATGAATTCATAGAATTCCCTAGTTTTGGAAAGGTCTGCTTCTACATATTGTTGATCTGCAGAAAATAGATTTCTGGAAATGCTTGGTGGATCAGAAATAAGAGCATAGAGACCTGGCTCAATTATACAAAGATAATCAAGATAAGTCTTATTGACATAAACAAGGGATGCCTGGTCAGGCTTTGGAAAGCTTGTCATGGACGAGCTTGACTCAGTTTGTTTTCCTAAAGGGGTAAACCTTTGGGATAATTGGAGGGCCTAAGAAAGAGGGGCTGGAGGCTGAGAAGCAGAAGGCTTCTTAGCATAGCTTGCTTTGGTTTGTGGCTTTGCAGGAGTATCCTGCTTTGGAGATGAGTTTTGAGAAGAACTCATTTCTGGAGGAACTCACGAGAGAGGAAGTCTGCAAGTGAGTTATCAGTTCCCTTTATATACTTGATTTCGAAATCGAAAGCGGAAATCAAACCTTGCCACCTGGCGAAAATCTGTTTGGAAACCAAATTGAGTACATCTTTAGTTAAAATATACTTGGCTGATTGGCAATCAACATTCAATAAAAATCTTTGATTAACTAAATCATCTTGAAATTTCATGATGCACAATACAATTGCTAAAACTTCTTTTTTGACCGTAGAATAATTCATCTGTGGAGAATTCCAAATACCGGAATGGTATCAGAGCCATCCATTTTTCTTTTGCCCCGGGAATGGGTTGTGAGTCCTAGGTGTCGTTGGAATAATAGCCGTTGATAGCGTTGGTAAACCATGGATGTGTTGGTCAGCCGTTAAGAGCCTTAGATCCAGTGTAAGTCGCCATGGTGAGCGCAGAGGGTGATCTAGGTTAGGTGGTCCCACAGAGGTGTTCCAGCTGTAGGTGGTCCAGGCACAGTGTTCTTACCCAGACCTTAAAGCAAAATCAAACGATGTCTTTTATGTCAAGGCTTTCCAGAACTAATAGTTCTAGGTCAATGAGTTCTTCAACCAGAATGGAAGGAAGAATTTCAGAAGTTGAACAAGATTTGCAAAACTGGTCAATACCGGTAATTCCCCAAAAAGATATTTACAAAATTACCCAGTCAATCTTTTCTCCAAAAACTGAAGATTTAATCAGTATGGTTGAACAAACTGTACCGATCAATAAGTCTTTAGATTCAAAACAGCTTTTGTCATCTCAAACAATCAGTTCCTTAATTAAGGAAAAATACAAATATATTCACTTAGGTTTAATCCAAGTAGCCCTAAAACCTTTAACCAGGTTAGGACTAGACACTTGTGCTCTAGTTGCTCTTCGCGACTGTAGGCACAACAAGTTCAGTGACTCTCTGCTAGGAATCGCAGAGTCTTCATTATCAATGGGTCCAGTTTATTTTAACTGTTACCCCAATTTCTCAGTATCTCTGAATGACCCAAACATTCTAGAGAGTCTGACTCTCAATATTCAAACCAGTGATTTTGATATGGCTGAAGGTTCTGAACCCTTCGCACTTATCTATAAAATCACTTTCAGAGCTATGAAGACACAGCTCAGCCCTCGAGCCCTTCACTCTGATGAAAGAGGGCACACCATCCTCTTTGAAATCAATGACCAGAAAACCAATGTTATTGTACCCAGAACGATACAATGGGATCAGGTCACACTCCCAGAAACTTGGGTTATTGAAGGTGCTTCTATCCCTAGAAGCCCTCCTCCAAGTCAAATTGATAGGATCTTTGCTCTCCCAGATGGGTCTGTTCAATTAAGATTCAGTGACCTACGGATCACTAATCTTGATCCTTCAAGGTTCCAACCAAGTCGCAGATTTGAATCTCCACCGTTTAGGGCTGCCCCTGATCATTTACAATCAAGAGTTCAGACCCCTGAAACTCAAACTCTCCCTCATTTGAATCTAAGGAATATTAGAACAAATCCTAATTATCCCCAGATTCCCCAACCAATTTATAATCCTCCAGTTGAGGTTACATCTGAACCTCCAGAGGAGAATCAATCTCCAACTCAGTCAGAAATGGAATTTCTGCCCAGAGTTCAATGTCTGTCTACACCCTTCGTGTTAGACAAAGAACAAATCAAAAAAGACTTCTTGTCTCCAGAAAACATCGGAAGAAAAGTTAAGTTCCAATCTCAAACAACTGAAATTGAAAGAAAAGAACTTAGTAAGAAATTTTATGAATGTTGTGAAACATTAAAAACTAATCTGCCTTTTTTAGATTGGTACTTTAATGTTCATGTTCCAAAAGTCCATGTTTTAAATGTCACTCCCAAAATCTGGAGGACTCCAGAAAACAAAACCTGTAGGGCGGTTTTACCTCCCTTAACAAATTTAGAATTTTCAGTATCGGATACGCAGCATCTAGCCGTTCCATTCCAACCTATGAATGAAACTCCTAGTATTAGCAAAATTGTACAGCAGAACAATTTTACTAATCTCTTGTTATCTGAAATAGGTGACAAATTAGTCCAAGATCAACTTGTGACTAATGAACTGAAAAAGAAACAAATTGAAGAAAAACAGAGTAAAAATCAGGAACTGCAGAAAGCTAATGTCTTCTTCCAGATTCCTGAACCCCTTACTCAAAATGCTTTTTCTTCTTCAAGCAATAAAACTTTACTAAAAGAAATTGATGCTAAATTAGAGGCATTGCAATTGAATTCAAGGTTGTCAATTAACACCTTATCTAATCCATTCCCATCAGATATGGATTCAGATATAAGTGCTGATTTTGATCCAATGTCTGAACTGGATAGACTCAATTACATCCCGTATCAGATCAACCCTGTTAGACATGCTAAAACAGCATCAAAAATTCCTAAATGGAAAAACCCAATGCCTGTCTCAAGGAATTTTTACCCAAAACCCTCATTTCCAGATATGCAATATGAAGAAAGATCTCTTCAAACTTTTGGTTCTTTCTCACCCAAAGAACTATATATTTGGAACATTGATGGTATCTCTGAAGACGCCATTCTTGAACTCACCCAAGAAATGGTCATGATGGCTAGCACCCATCGATCAGAAGGTAAAAATGATCATGACATTGCCAATTCTATTATTACTGGATTTTCAGGCCTCATCAAAGGATGGTGGGATAATTATCTATCCACTGCTGAAAAAACAGAAATAATGTATGCAAAGAAAATTGGTCCTGATGGATTTCCAATGAAAACAGATCAAGGACAATTCATTCCTGACTGTGTGCCTACCTTAATACAAACCATTCTTAGGCACTTCTTAGGAAACCCTAATGAATATCAAGGTAAAGCAAAGGATTTGCTTATGACTCATAAGTGTCCAACCCTTAGCCATTTCAGATGGTATAAGGACATCTTCATGAAGAGAGTAATGCTTCAGACTGATGCATCCAATCCCTTTTGGAAACGCAAGTTCATTTCAGGATTGCCTGAGATATTTGCAGAAACCATCAGAGGAAAACTCCAAGATAAATTCTCTGGAGATATTCAATATGACCAATTAACATTTGGTGATTTAACTTCATTTATCAATGGTTGTGCATTACAAATCTGTAATGATCTTCGGTTAAAAAGACAACTGAAGAAACAACACATAAATGGACCTAAAGAACTAGGTGATTTTTGTCAACAGTATGGATTTGAAGAATTTAGGGCCCCCGGCCACCTTTCTTCAAAACAAAAATACAGATCCCATCCTGCTAGACAATTTAAATCAAAAAGGCCTTATGGCCCAAAGCCTGCTAAACACATTGAAAAATATTATAGCAAGCCCAAAAGGCATGGCACACACAAGCCCAAGCCCTTTAATAAACATTCCACTTCAAAGCCCATATGCTTTAAGTGTGGAGCCCCAGGCCATTATGCAAAGAACTGCATAACGACCCAAAAGATCCAAGCCTTGGACATTCCCAAACCAATGAAACAAATGTTTCTTAACGCTCTCAATGAAAGTGGAACAGAATCATCTGATGAAGATCTCCAAGTTGGAAATCTAAATTATTCATCAGACTCTTCATCCTCCGATGATCAATGTGACGAGTGCGCACCTGGTGCTTGCCTCTGTCATTTAACCAGTTCCAAACCCAAAATCAATATGTTATCCAACTCTAAGCAATCTCAAATATTGCTAGATTTTGTGGATAAAATTGATGATCCCAATTTGAAGACTGAATATCTTCAACACATAAAGAGTTCTATAACTCAACCAAAACCATTATTTAATAACATCACTCCGTTTTATGATCATAAAGAAATCATTAATAGGTTTCATCAATCAAGATTGACTTCTTCCCCTGTTAGTTTATCTGACTTACAGTACGAAGTTAACAACATCAAAAATGAGATCAATCTCCTTAAACAAAACCAAAATCTGGTTAATCTCCAGATTCAAACCCTTCAAGATAACCATTATCAGCATTTTTCAGAACATGAAAATGAAGAGGAACCTTCATCTTCCATACAGAAAGAGGCTGAATTTTTAAACAATCTAAATCAAAAACAAGTCATCCCAAACACAGTCACCATTCAAAAATGGTTTGTAGCCATTGACTTGTTCATCAGAGGACAAACTCTCATATCAGTCATTGCCTTAATTGACTCTGGTGCTGATATGAATTGTATCAAAGAAGGAGTTGTTCCTTCACAATATTTCCAGAAAACAACACAGAAGTTGTATACCACTGACAACTCACGTTTGGAAATATTCTTCAAACTTTCAAATGCCCATATCTGTAAGGACAAAATTTGCATTAAGCAACATTTTCTTCTTGTCAGAAATATGGAACAAACTATGATATTGGGAACCCCCTTTATCAATTCAATTTCCCCTTTTTCTGTGTCTAAACAAGGAATTAAGACTTCCTATCTAGGAACAGATCTTGAATTCCCATTTTTGTTTAAACCAGAAATTTATGAACTCAACCAAGTTACAAAGAAATCATTCTTAAACCGATTGATTTGCAAACAACAACAATTAAACTTTTTAAAACAAGAAGTTGAATACAGGAGAGTTGCGGATCAAATTCTTGAACCAAAACTTCAATCTCAAATCATCCAATATCAAAAGCATTTACAAACAGAACTTTGTTCTGATCTTCCAAATGCATTCTGGTACAGATCCCAACATGTGATTCACCTCCCTTATGAACCAGGTTTTGATGAACGCAAGATTCCTACAAAAGCTCGCCCGATTCAAATGAATCTTGAGCTTATGGAATATTGCAAAGAAGAAATCAAAGGTTTAATAGACAAACGTCTTATTAGACCATCCAAGTCACCCTGGAGTTGTGCAGCTTTCTATGTCCGAAAAGCAGCAGAACTTGAACGAGGTAGCCCTCGTCTTGTCATCAATTACAAGCCTTTAAATCAAGTTCTTCAATGGATAAGATATCCAATTCCTCATCAAAGAGACCTACTAAAAAGATTACACAATGCTTGTGTATTTTCTAAGTTTGATCTCAAATCTGGATTTTGGCAAATCCAGGTTCATCCCAAGGATAGGTATAAAACTGCCTTCAATGTCCCTTTTGGCCATTACGAATGGAACGTAATGCCATTCGGTCTCAAAAATGCTCCCAGTGAATTTCAGAATATCATGAATGATATCCTTTCCCAATTTTCTCAATTCACAATTGTGTATATCGATGATATACTGGTCTTTTCTGAATCAATTCCAGCACACTGGAAACACTTATATTTATTTGAATCTTGCATCAAGAAAAATGGATTGGTTTTATCTCCTACCAAAATCAATTTATTTCAAACAAGTGTTAGATTTTTAGGTCACAAGATTTTCAATGGAATGGTAACCCCCATTTCCAGAACAATTGAATTTGCAGATAAATTTCCTGATGAAATTCGGGATAAAACCCAATTGCAAAGGTTCCTTGGATCATTAAATTATGTTGCTGATTTTTACAAAGGCCTCCGAGTTTTACTAAAGCCCTTATACAGTCGTCTTAAGAAAAACCCAAGCCCATGGACTGAAGCCCATTCACAAATAGTACGCCAAGTCAAAAGTCAAGTCAAGAGTCTTCCTTGTTTAGGAATTGCAGATCCCCAAGCCTTCAAGATTGTAGAGACAGATGCGTCTAACCTTGGGTATGGTGGTATCCTTAAACAACGTCTTCCTGACTCTCCTACTGTCCAATTAGTCAAGTTTCAAATATAGAGATGCACTTGAGAAGTAGGTAGGATCAACATCTCCTTATTTTGTATCAAGCTTTACATTTTGTTTTCTTTGATTCTTGCTTATTAATCTTATTTTGTTTTGATATTTACAGTTGACCTCATCAAACTTGCATGTGCTTGGCCTTGCTTCATGTAGTGATGATGAACCCGTCTACGAGTTCCTTTTCAAGGTAAGTAAGTGCAGACTGTTGACTTTGCGAGTAGGATAGAAGAATGTGAAAGGTTGGTTATTGGCAGATTTGTGGGCAAGCGTTTGGCATATGGTTATGTCAAAGAGTGTCTGATAAGGATGTGGGGAATTCGAGAGTTTGAGATGAGCATACACGGAGATAAGAATTTTGTATTCAAATTCAAGAAGGAAGAAGATAGAAGTAAGGTATTGGAAATGGGACCTTTGCATATTGCAAGCAAATTGTTCATCCTCAGGACCTGGTCACCTTCTATGGACGAGGATGCCGAGGTGCTTACCTCGATACCTATTTGGGTTACACTGAACAAAAATCCTTTATTCCTATGGAATCCAGAGAGTATTTGTAATACCCGCCTAATTAAATATATATAAAAATTTCTTTTATAAACCCTAATGTTGATGGGTTGCTAATTGTATTTGGGCTTTCATAAACTAAGGATTAGGGTTTTATTTTGTGAAGATTAAGGGCGGACTGTTTTTAGAATTTTAGTGGGGGGGGGGGGGGGGGGGGGGGGGATAGCCACCCACCATTTGAAAAGAAAAGCCTTTTTTCTTTCTGCTTCCTTCCTTCTCTCTCGCTCTCTGGTCTTCTGCCTATCTCCACAGCTCTTCTCTCTTTTAGGATTTCTTAACCATGGAGTTCGATAGATCTTCTCTCGATCTATCGTATATCACCAATTTCGTCAGGGTTCGCGTTCTTCATCTCTCATCTTCCGAATCGTTCTCACTTTGCTTGTTGAGAATTTTTGTTCGCGGTCTCAGATGATCGAACATGGAAAAAAAAATCTCGTTCGCTCGGAGCAGATCTGCTGTGTAACGTTTGTCAACAGCCTTGCTCGAATCGCTCGAAAGTGAAAGCTGGACGTTCGGATGAGGACTAGTTGCCATGTACACCTTCACTGTTCATACAAGCTCGATAATTACTTCATCAACGATTCCTTTGAAAGATCCTTAAGATGTAGTTGTATGTTGTGTGTTGAAGAATTAAAGAGAAGGATCTGAGATGTGTTGAGTGAATGATCTTCAGCCTGAGGAAGACGGGCGAGCTTCGGATGATGAGGATGCCGCAGCAGGGAGCATGCGATGGTGTCTTTGATCAAGTCTGGTAGTGGTGTCGAGATGAAGCCTCTATTTCTGAGTCAGAATCCGAGAGTGATTTTCAGAGACGATAGTGAGTCTTCTTTCATTCTCTTTATGAGTTCCTGTTTTTTGAAATACCCATATCTTTGTTTGTTGAATTTGGTGTGTTTGATGGCTTACTGGCGATTTAGTGTGTTTAGGGGTTTGATGTTGTGATTGGTATTGTCATCTTAGGGAGGTTTGGATGGATTAAAAATTGGGGTTATTGGGTTCATTTGAAAATGCTGCTTTGTTTCTTCTCTGGGTTCATTTGAAAATGCTATTTGAAATTTGAGATTCTCCATCCCTTTCATCTTTACCGTGAGTTTCATCTTTCCTCCTTTTTCTGTTATTGCAACATAAATGTTTGATCATCCCTATTGTTTTTTTTTTTTTTTTTTTTAACTTTATGCATACCATTAAATTGACCTCATAGCAGAGTATTGAATGAGATTGACCTAAGATGATTCTATGCAAAATTGATGATTCTATGCAAACAGTATTGAATGCAGAATTGAATGCAGAGTATTCTATATTATAGTTATTGGACTGCCATGAAAGAGGAAGATTGAACAATTTTCTCTATCACCCCTATTGATTAACATTTGTAAGGCTGCTCCTATAGAGTACTGAGTTGTTATAACAGGGCTACATAAACTAGGGTTGAACATCATCATTATTTTTCTCCATTATTCCCACTGAAAATCTCATTTTTCTTTTTTTTATCAACCCTAAATTAGGTTATCTTTTTGGGGATTTTTCATGTTATGCTTCCTGTTGTTCTTTGAAGTTCTTTCTATATGGTGGGCTTTTAGTTCTTTTATTTTGTTGTTGTTTTCTTTTGGTTATGGAGAATTAGAGTTGAATGGATAATGCAAAATGTGAGACTAATCTCGCATATTTAGCGATGATTTGGATTGATGAGTTTGATGATTGTGGAAGCCATATTTTGGCTGGGTGTTGTTTTATTGTAGAAGATTGGACTTGAGTATTACAGGCAAATGGATATGGACTTCTTGGTTTCCTATACGAATGGAGTATAAATCTATTATGAATGAAGTATAAATCTATAGGTTAATAGTTTTTTTACAACAGTGAGCCTGGGGTGTTGTTTAACTCTTGAGGGTAATATCAAAGTGTCACTTATTTGTTTGGTTATCTTTTGGTTTCTTTGAATGTGGTATATTTGTTTATTTGATGTCAAGGGTATAGGATTGAACCAGTGCTATTGTATTAAACATGTGGAAGTTAGGACCTCCCTTTGTGTTTATGCACATTTCTTTTCCATGATTCAACTTCAAAATTTGGTAATATTGGGTATTAGTTAATATTACATCTATGACAGCATAAATTAACACAACAAAGTCAATGAGATATGATTAGCAGACAATAGCTATGAGATTATTTTTGAAAGTTAGGACCTTTGTTGCATATTTTTTATTGGCAGCGTTTAAAAATGGATTCCAATTTGTTGCAAGTGTTTTAAATAAATAATTAAGCTTTTGGGTTTGTGTCTGTGTGCTAAGGATTTGAAATGAGATAGTCATCACAATGTTTACTGGAGTTTTCGCATTAATAGAAGTAACTTAATCAATTTTGCATGTTGAAAGTTATTTAAACCCTTATTTAGTTTAGGTATAGGAGAAAATTTTCTAGTATTAGATATTGGCTGGAATATAACTGAGCACTTGTTTTAGTTTGAGTATTTGTATGGTTATGTGAATTGGCGTGCATATTGTTTTTCATATGATGCAAAGAGATGAGATGTGTGAATTGGCAATGTGTCAAATATTATTTGTTCCCCAAGAGAATGGTGGATACTGTGGTTGATTTATTTATGGTTGACAAAGTGTCACCATAAAAGAGTTTTGAGTTTTAGTTTTTTTTTTTTTTATGCTCTTTTCCACAACTCCGAGAAAAAAAAAATGTGAAAAGAAAATAAATTGTTTGTATACAGACTTGCTTGTATACGCGTGATATTGTTATGGGTATGCAGACTTGCTTGCATATCGGTGCACCGTTCCATGTGAGTTCGGTTGTACGTGTAGATTTAGGAAGAATACTTGCCATGGATCGGACTTCGGGTGTGATGACATGTTCCTCGAGGTGGCACCCCACTTGGAACATGTACGCTCCGAGTGGTTTCGAAGGCAAGGGAGGCACACTTGGGTGAGGTGTGTTCGGCACAGGAGGAGAGTGCGATTGTGGAAAAGTAGCGAGATTTCTTTTTGTGTATGTGCGTGATTACCTTAAAGGAAGAAACTAAATGCTCATTCAACCATTGAATGAGAACTACACGTCTTCCTAAAGGTAGAAAAATGTGTTTGTTTAATATTTCAATAATAGTCTAATATGATTATGAATTGTATTGTTGTTGCATTTATGAGGATTGATAAGTCATAAATTTTATTTATTAGTAATAAAGAATGCATATTTATTTATTAGGATGATAACACCATTGCCTCATTGAGGAACTACCTGATGGTGTGGTTATTTATTGTTTGGTTTATTTTAATGTTATCATGTGCGGATTTATTGATTTTTGGGATGAAGATTTCTCACACCAGCTTTATTGCTGACCCGAGTGAGCTTTTGCTTCTTGGGTACATTCCTTTTGGAATGTAGCCGATTAGCCTTTCAGGTTTAGAGATTTTGAGCTGCGTTCCTGGAGTTCTGCTAGTGAGCTAGCAATGCCAGTCTTCTCCGGGTTAGATTTTTATTTGTTTCAGATGTTTAGTTTCATGCTGCTATTTGTTTATGTTATTATTGAATTCTCACGTCCCGAATTTTGGGGGAAACGGATAATCCTATGTGGCTTTTTGGGATTTTCGTTTCCTTCGAAAATCGGGGCGTGACAGTATTCAAAGGATTGCTAGTTTTATTGGAGTGGCTATCATGCTTGACAAAGCCATTGAAGAAAAGACAAGATTAGCGTATGCGAGGGTGTGTGTGGAGGTGGATGTAAACAACCAATTACCCAAAGACATCCTTGTGGTTATCAATGGAGATAAGATAAAAATAGTTGAAGTTGAGTATGCATGGATTCCTGTAAAATGCAATTATTGTGCAGTATTTGGTCATACAAAACAACAGTGTTCAAAGAGCAAAAAAATTAATACTCCAGGCCATATGGTATGGCAAGCTACAGGTAGGACCCAACCACTAGAAAGACAAAATTCTGATGGTTGGACGATCGCCAAGGGTAGGCACACATTCAAGTCGAAGACTCCCCCAGTTTAGAGGGGAGTACAGGTCCTATCACAGAAAAAGCAGGGAATGTCACCAGTACAGAAGCCGCCATTGAGGCAGAGCAGAAAATAAATGATGACCAGAGTGATGCCATAACGCAGAATACACAACCATTTCTTCTTGACAACCCAATGCTCGAGCGTAGTGCTAGTGTGGAGGCTAGTGAACACACACCGACTCAGGACAAAGAGAACACTACAACAGATGAGCAGAGTAGTAACGAGGAACATGAGCAAGATCCTTCTAGTGAAGAGGATGCAAGAGATTTGGCTACAAAAAAGTTTCCAAACTCTTGCACTAAAGATTTTAGTCTCTGCCCTCGAAGATCCTCTAGGGCTAAGAAAGAAAATAAAAAGTACAAAGGTTGAATCCTTTCCTCCTTAACGAAAAAAAAAAAAAGTTTCTTTTTTGGCCGGTGCTAGTTGATGATTATTATAGGCCTAGTAACCGTGTTCACTTTCACTAGAATTCTCTTTCTTGTGAGAGTTTGTTTATGTTTTTGTTTATGTTTTTGTTTTTGTTTTTGTTTCATTTATATAAAGGTTTAGGGGTCCTTAAAACCCAGTTCTCTTTCCCCCCAAAAAAAAAATTTGGTATTACTTGGGAACTTTCAGTAAACATTTTGAGGTTTTGGTGTCAATTTCTGAGGTTTATATGAAGTTGTAACTTCAAATTTAGGCTTTGTAAGAAAGTCTACAAAGTTTTTTCTCAAGCTCGCTCTGTCTAATTGCTAGTCCAATATGTTAAAAGAAAGAGAGGATAAGTTTTGGATTTAGGTTATTTCACATAAGCTCTCGAACTTTATCGAAAACTCTAGGGGTCGAGGGAGGGAACGAGGGAAAGGGGAGAAGGATGGGTGGAAGCCACCCATCCGCCTCGAGATAAGTGACATCGGACATCTCGAGGCCGATGCACCCATCCCTCAGGCCTTTCCTCGCTCCCTAGAAGGGCTCAAACTTTATTGATTCAGTTCAAAGTTCAAGTTCTTTTTGCCAACGAAATTCAAGATCGCCTTCCTTATAAGATTATATATATCAAGTAATGCAAAATTTTATGTTGTTTATGTTCATGTGAAATAACCTTTACATTTGCACCACTTAGCGTAAATGCACCACAGGATATCAAGTCAGTGGATATCTATATGTGAAGATTTTTCTCCTTGTAGGTTTACTTGGAGTGTGTTGTGCTTAGTTCTGACATTTTGTCTTCCGAAAGCATCTTTCTTGGAGGATTCTTCAGTGAAGAAACTTCTTCAGTTGAAACTGTAAATGACGAGTCCCCAACAATCACGCAAAGGAAAGAGATCCTACACAAGACTATTGGGTCACTAGTCGAAATCTACAGGCGTAGTAATCATCAGAGAATGGTGTTTGCATATTCTCGGAGGATTCATATTCTTTGTAAACAAACTGAAATCTCATGTTATTCTTGTGCTTCATTTTTGCTCGAGTGGTAGCTTCATTCTTGCTTGAATAGTAGCTTTGGGACCTATATATGTAACTTCTTTTTCTCCTATCTTTGCACATAAAAATATACCTCAAAATTCATAGAGTAACCTAAACATAAAAATGCAGTTAAATGTTGGAAGTTTTTATGAGCTGCTCAACTTCACCTCTTCTCTTATCCAATTCCTAAACTGGTATTACAATCGACTCGTTCGTCACTTTTTATGGAAGAATCTTAACAATTGATAACCTTCCTAAAAGGGGTCTGATCGTTACCAACTGCTGCCATATGGTGACATTAATTATCTTCAATTGTAGGGGTCTGATCTATTATGTCTATAACCTGAACTCGACTTCAGCATTCATTTACAGCATTTCACTGCTTCATTTCTCACCTCTTTCCAATTTCCCGGTAAAAATCCAACACAAAAAACAGTTGACTTTACCAACAATTTCCAGTTTACCTTGTCAAAAAAACCCCACCAAAAACATACAGCACCAAATTCGTACTCTCCATCGCCCCTTGACACCCTAGGGTTTCCTCCCTCTCCATCGCCAAATCTCCAATTTTTTACCAGAATTTCAACCCCAAACCATGTTTTCCACTTCAAATCCAAAACCCCATCATGTTATAACCTTTGGTTTTTTGTTAATTGCACTACTAACCATCGAACCAGCAGAACCCCAGTGTAGCAAAGGCTGTGATGTAGCTCTAGCTTCATATTACCTCTGGACAGGAGTCAATCTCACATTCATTTCAGACGTTTTAGACACCCCAATCTCAACTATCCTCAGTTACAACCCACAAATCCCCAGTCAAGATCTTATCCTAGCTGGGACCAGGGCCAGGATACCCTTCCGTTGTGATTGCATCAATGGGGATTTCTTGGGTCATGTGTTTAAGTACAATGTTCGGCCGAGGAATACTTATCACACGATTGCGCAGTTATACTATTCCAATCTTACTACGATGAGTTGGTTGCAGAGGTTCAATAGTTATCGTCCAGAGATGATTCCTGATACAAATGCGGTTTTGAATGTGACGATCAATTGTTCGTGTGGGGATGCTAAGGTTTCGAAGGAATACGGGTTGTTTATTACTTACCCGCTTCGTCCTGGGGAGACTTTGGCTTCAGTGGCGAACTCATCTGGGTTGGATCCTCAAACTGTTCGGAATTATAATCCGAATGCGAATTTCAGCAGTGGAAGGGGGCTGGTTTATATACCTGGCAAAGGTGAATAATTTTATTGGTTTATTGTTTTCTAATTAGTGAATTCTATTTTTAAAAGGCTTGCATCAATTAATAACTAGCATTATTATTTTTGTTGTTACTAATGTCAATATTTTTAGTATTATTATCGCTTTAGCCATTGTTCTCATTCACATAATAGTTAAGTTGTATAGGTAGAGTTGTTGTGCTAAAAGAAAATGTGGAATACAAGCTCGTAATGATAAAATGGAGTTGGTTTCTACTGATATGAAGAAGGAAATGAAATTCTTTTGTTTTTCATACCTATCATGTAGAAGACTGATCATTTCACATACAAAATTTTGCTTCAATCTTGTTGTTGCTTATGAATATAACAATTGTTTACTTTAGAGAAACTGATTTTTTTTAATACATCTATGGTTTTAACTATAATGATAGGGGTATCGACAAACTACACAGGCGTTAAATTTTGAGTACTTTGTTTGAAAATACCCCTTTTTTGTCATCTCTATGGAAACCTATGCCCAATATTTCTGAAATGACGTGATAAAGAACAAACAATGTCCTTCCTAACCCAAACCTGCAAACGTAATAATATACCTCATAGCATTTTTATTTTTTTTTGAAATTTCAATGGTTACTTCTTCTATCCTTTCATGAAAGAACAACCATATGCTGCATTAATTAGTATGACTGTCATGGTAATCACTCTGAAAGGAGTATACTTGGATAAATTTGAGAACCAAATATCTAGAAACACTTAGAATAGATGCATTTAGTTAATATCCTTGGCCCTTTATGCCAGATCACTAATTCCTACATATCTCGAAAGTTTGGTCTGGTGAAATGCCAGATGGACATTACCCATACAAGTTTCTTAAGATGTCTGTGTAGCATAGAAGTAATCGATGTTCTATTTCACTACTTCGCCTTTGTAAGTAAGAACTGCTTCTACTAGATTTTTGTATGCTGCAACCTGTAAGAGATATTTATCGATTGTAGCTTGAAGACAAATATGTTCATTGTGATTTTTCGCATAGCACAAATGTTTGATGATTTTGTTGTAGTGTATGCAGATGTGAATTATAAGCTTAAGCGTTAATCACGTAAAACTAGTACATTGAACCTTTGCTAATTCTTTGTCTTGTTTTTATGCAGATCAATCAGGAGCTTTTCCTCCACTGAAGTTGAGGTAAGTTTAACTGGGTCCATATATTCCAATGTAGCAGATAAATACTTTCTTTGTTTTGTCTGGTTTCTTCAATAATCTAACACAAGCTTTGAATTGCCTTTTCCTTTTGCAGCAAAGGTATTGAATCCTTTCTTTTATTCCAGATAACATTGTTTGCCGACATATGCCCTGTGAATATAACAGTGTTAACGCCAAGTTAGGGCCTTATACACCTGCTGTTTTCAAATTTAAGCAGGAAGTTCAGGTGGAGCCATTGCTGGGATATCAGTTGCAGTTGTAGTGGTTGTTGTACTCTTAGTGGCTATTTTCATGCGTGTTCTCTCTAGAAGAAAGAAGATGAGAAAGGGATCAATGCTTAGGGTGCCGACAGAGGCATATTCTGGCGAACATGATCGTGGTAATAATCCATCTCGTGATGCTAAAAAATTATCATGTGTCCATTTAAACAATGTTTTCCTAAGAGTTCCAAATTTTTGAAGTCCATCCATATGGTGGTTCTATCATGTAGTAGATTTGATAGTCACATGAGATGGACTGGAACAACCCACTCTAGCGCAACCATCACCTTTCCATGGGCTAGGCACATTTCAATTCTAGCACAACTCCCTCCCCCCAATTGTGAGTGTTCGGGTTTGTGAAAAGGTGTATGAGGAGTGTTGTGTTGTATTGGGGTGTCAGAGGCGGGCATGACACTCCTGATGGAGTATCAGTGCTTCCTAGACGGACATTAAACCATTGAGGTTCATGATTCACGAGCTTAATCAGTTTTTCAAGTTGGTTTTCTTTAACTACTTTCAGGTGGTATATGATCATAATTAGGCATCACTGCGACGATTTTGTAGAGATAATATTCAACCCTATGTTTAGGGAAAGAATGATTGGTGATTTTCATGATTTTCTGCAATGAAATTTGACTTGGGTGGCTAGTAAGTTGTTTGACATGCTGATTCTGTTGCATTGTATAAAGTTTATCCTTTGAATGTTAAAAAGACGGCAATCACGCTGCTCCCTATTCTCATCAGATGCGCTAATTTTGGGGTCTTGGTAATAGCCTATGTGGGTCCAGTTGTTTAGGAGCTCTCAATAGACTACCTATAATCATATGTTCCAATGTACTAGGGGTAACCAATGTATACTTGTCACTGTTTTGATTAGTATCCCCACAAATTCTTTGTGATGTGTTTCCCATGGAGCGACATTTTCAAATTTGGAACTTTTTTCTTTGTATTCCATCTATGTTTTCCTCCCTTTTAAAATTTCATTTCTTATCCAGTCCAGGTGTAGAGATAGTAAATGCGAGAGAACTAATGTCAGTTGCTGACTTTTGTTTCTTTCGTCTGGCCTAGGTGCTGGAAGTTCTTGGAATAGAAGTTTAGAATCAGCTGCTGTGGTTGATGGTGGTTCCCCGAGGCTTGCCGGAATCACTGTGGATAAATCGGTTGAATTTTCATATGAAGAGCTTGCTCAGGCTACAAATGATTTCAGTCTAGCTAATAAAATTGGTGAAGGTGGATTCGGAGCTGTTTACTATGCAGAGCTTAGAGGCGAGGTCTGTATTGAATTATGGATGCAAAGGCACATTTATGCAACCATGCGTACATACACATCGTTGAACATATTTTTCTCCTCTCATTTCTGACTTGTGCATTGGACCCCGCTAATTTCTTTGATCATATTTTTCTTTTGTGAACCTGGCTTGCATATAGATTGTATTTAACTATTGTAACTAGATTGGTTTGACTCATGTTCATGAGTCAGTATGTTTTTCACTGTAAAGAACAGACATATGATGAAATCAGACATCATTATGATATCTCAGTGCCCTTACTGAGATAGAGTACCGTCAGACAAAGGAATTCCTGTTGAGGAGGACTGAAATCATATCTTGCTTTCCTTTCATGTGAAATTATTTGTACTGTTCTTACTCTGTTTCTATCATCTCCTATTGAAATTGTCCGCAAGTAGGACAGGGGTTCCCATGATTGCAGTTTGAGAAACATTCATTTATTTTCTGTTTTATCCTTTTTATGAATATTGCAAAACCTTCTTTCTTAAATCTACTAAATTTAATATTGTTCCATATGTGCACGAGGATTATGACGGAGCCCTTATTATTTAGAAAGTGCTTTAATATATCTGAATTTGGATTCTTGAAATACTTTACCTAACTTATAGTTTTCTTGTTTCCACGCTACCTTTTATGCAGAAAGCTGCAATTAAGAAGATGGATATGCAAGCAACAAAAGAATTTCTTGCTGAACTGAAGGTTCTAACACATGTTCATCACTTAAATCTGGTATTGCACTCAACTGACCCCATGATAGTCAACTGTTTAACTAATAATTTTTTTTTAAAAAAATTGATCCTTTGAGAAAAAAATCTCCCCTAGTGATTTAACCTTTATATTGAAGAAGGCCATCACATACTATTGGATGTCTCTCTGGATGCATTAAGAATATGATTGTAAGAGTGGTGTGGCTAGAACATTATTGCATTTGGAATTTTACATTTGTCAGATAAATCCATCTTCGATAGAACTTATTGCTTCTGTTATCTTTTTTTTTTTTAGAGATATTGGCACATTACGACAAAATTTGGTTTTTTATTGACCCAGGAGGACCCCTTTATTTTTCATTGTAAATTAAGGACACTACATACCAAGGATGCACGGACATGGGCATGTCACGCCGAGTGGCTGACTCTACAATTTTCAAAAAACTAAAACTCGGTGACATGTCATACTTTTTTTTTTTCAATCAAATCTTATGAAGATAAACAACAATTCAATAAATAAAGAGTTCAAATAGAAAAGAATAATAATTATAAAGATGAGAATGAAACACAAACAATATATTCATTTCTCTATTGCAAGTAGGAAAAGAAAAGAAAAAAAGTAGAGAAAAAGATGTATAAAAGTGGAGAAAAATATAATACTAGCCACGAGAGAAAAAAAAAAGTAAAGTAAAGAAGCAGAGGAAAGAAGAAGCAAATGAAAGAAAAATAAACAAAGATTAAAAAGATGAATAGACTATCGCTATGCTTTAGTGGTTTTTCATCGCCCTTTCTATTTTGACTCTTTAATCGAAATTTGAACATTTCTCACTTCAGATTGACTAACAACCTTCATATTAGGTGGTTATTTGAATTCACCTAAAAATAAAAAATAAAAAAAATAAAGTTGGTTGTTGAGTCTTGTCTGTGTCCTGACCGAGCTTTGGGTGTGTCAGAGCGTCTCCGACATGTTGACCATATTGACCATGTGTCTTACCCTGTCGACACATTGTCCAGGTGTCTGACACGTGTCTTAAGGCATGTTGATCGAGTGTCGGATACGTGTCAAACTCGGGTATGACAAGTTTTCCAAAGAGTCTGTGCATCCTTGTGTCATGAACCAACCAACTCTCCCAAAAGCCCGAGCTGTCCAGGAGGGGAAGGTTCATGACTAGGATCTGCTAAATTATTTTAATCCAGCCTATAGGTCGTTTCTGCCGGGAATCAAACCTTGGATGTGGGGTTTGGCTCTGACAATTGTCATGAACCAACCAAATCTCCCAAAAGCCCGAGCTGTCCTGGAGGGGAAGGTTCATGACTAGGATCGTAACATTGCCTCACGTTTTCAAAGTCGACGTCCTCGTCGGCCTACTCTATTGACACTGGCCCGTTGGTAGCCTTTTTTTTGTTTTTTTGATAGCTCCACTCACCTATCAGTATTCAACAACTTAGCTTATGCTAAATTATTTTAATCTAGTCTTACAGGTCGTCTCTGTCGAGAATCGAATCTTGGATGTGGGGTTTGGCTTTGATACCAATTGTCGTGAACCAACCAACTCTCCCAAAAACCCGAGCTGTTCAGGAGGGGAAGGTTCATGACACCTTGCTACATACACATGATTAAATCAAAACTACATCATTTGATCTCCATTTGAGCTGACATTTTGAGGAAAATTAAAGACTAGCATAAAAAACGTGTCAAATTTTCAGCGCATTTCGACATGTATGCCTCGAGATACACGTTAAGATGTGAAAAAGTGAATTTCTCTATCATAATCACAAAACAAGTGAGGGTCCACCTTGGGCGTGACAAAGGCCGGCCGGAGGAGCACTCATTGTCCGATACCACCTGAAGGAGTGGTCCTTAAGCACCCACGATGACCTTTATCAAGATATTTAACGGCGTGGACCTAAACACATTTCGAGGAATGGTGTCAAAATAAGCTGAAATTGGCATGTTGTTTCTAGTGCTAATCTGTAATTTTCAAATTTCAGCTCAAACGAATTTTAAAAAAAAGTTTCTTTAGTAGTTTCCTTAATTTACAATGAAAACTAAGGGGTTCTCTTGGGTCGGTAAAAATATTTTTTTTCCTAAACAGCCAGTGTCCCATCTTTTTATCATTATTTTGTAAGATTGCATTGGAGATTTTATTTGTCTAAGTCTTTTAAGTGGTCTGGGCCTTCGTCTAGTTTCAGTCTAATCATTCATGAAAATTTTGGTGCAGGTCCGCTTGATAGGTTACTGTGTTGAGAATTCTCTATTCCTAGTTTATGAATTTATTGAAAATGGAAACTTAAGCCAACATTTGCGTGGATCAGGTTTGTACTCTTCTGCACTGTGTAAAGTATAAATCTTTCTCATTTCACTTGATTTTTGTTAATTACTCTAACAGTATGTTTGAGTGGAATGATCAAATGTTATGCTCTTTGCTTTAGGGAGCGAGCCATTACCATGGTCAACTCGGGTGCAAATTGCCCTTGATTCAGCCAGAGGTCTGGAATACATACATGAGCACACAGTTCCTGTTTATATTCATCGTGATATTAAACCAGCCAACATTTTGATAGATCATAACTTCCATGGAAAGGTTTTGAATCCTGGCTATCCTTTAACCTGATTAGCAGTTAGTATGAAGATCCATGTTCCTTCTCATTGTTTTGAATTATGATGCTGTAGGTTGCGGATTTTGGACTTGCGAAACTGACTGAAGTTGGAAGTTCGTTACAAACACGTCTTGTGGGTACATTTGGATACATGCCTCCAGAGTAAGATAACACATTGGTTCATATCTATTCATTATTTAAAGAAGTAAACTTTAAAGAATGATCATCCACCACTCAGATATTTAGTTTAGAGATGTCAATCTGAATCAGAACGTTGCGAGTACACTAGGTTTCTAATTGGTGTGTGATACTTGTATGCTTGCTTGTAGGTATGCTCGGTATGGTGATGTTTCCCCGAAGATCGATGTCTTTGCTTTTGGAGTTGTCCTTTACGAACTTATTTCTGCAAAGGAAGCTATAGTGAAGCCAGATAGATCTTCTACCGAATCAAAAGGACTAGTCTCGATGGTATTTATCTTATTTCTGCCTTGTAGTACTCACCAATAAGGAAATGGTAAATCACTCAAAATGAGCTTCACTTATGTTTTTCTCTTTTCCAGTTTGAGGAGGTTCTTAATCAACCTGACCCAAGAGACGATCTCCGCAAACTAGTTGACCCCAGGCTTGGGGATAACTACCCATTCGATGCAGTTTGGAAGGTGAGTATCTCTCTCTCTCTCTAGATTCGTTCTCAGTTTTGATTAGTAACGTTAATTCTGAATGACCGAGCCTTGTTCTTTTCTGCCTGCAGTTGGCTCAACTTGCCAAGGCTTGCACACATGAGAATGCTCAGCTAAGACCGAGCATGAGGTCCATTGTTGTTGCACTGATGACACTTTCATCTGCAACTGAGGATTGGGATGTCGGATCCTTCTACGAAAACCAAGGTCTAATGAATTTAATGTCAGGGAGGTAAAAAGTGCTCTGCATTCAACTTCAAGCCCTTCTGCAGATTGGTTGTCCTTCAAACATCTCTCCAAGAAGCAAACCCTTCTCACTTTCAATAACCTAGATCATACATCGCGCATCATATGCATTGACTCTTTGACAAAATATCAAGTTTTGGTGAACAATCAAGTTAGTTTGTAAAGAACACATGCATACAAATGCTTGACCAATCAAGCCCAAGTTTATGGACTCAGCAGGCAAAAAGACTTGTCCGGAGAGGAAAACTAAAACCCCATTGTGTAGAGAATTAATGGTTTAGGTGAGCCAGCGGCCTAGCACTACAACTGGAGAAACCAAACTCCATAATTGTCCCCATTTCAAAGACTTGATATCACATAGAAGTAACAAACTAGGCTTCATTACCCAAAAAGATTGAAATACTAATTATTTGGTCAAGATGGTCGACCAAAATTATCCATCCTCCTCAAAGTAGCAAACCAAGTGTTTTGCGTAGCTGAAGGTTGATTTTAAAGCCAAGATTAAGAGCATTCTTTCATCTTCTTCCTCAATTTCCTCGCAAACAACTCAACAAGAGCTTCAGTAAACAATAAGAAATTCATTTTTCAAAAAAAAAAACAATAAGAAATTGTTATTTTGCCTTCAAAAAAAAAGAAATTGTTATTTTTAGTTTACCAAGGTGATGTGAAATGATACAGGTAGGCTCACACGTATCTTGATTACTCTATTATACAATGCTATATCACCGTGGTTGCAAACCTAACTTCTTTCATTTTTTCTACTCAGCCTCACATAGCTGTTGATCTCTTCTAATCTTTTTTTTTAAAAAATACAAACTACCACTACAACAATTATTTGATCCTTCGTTTCAACTTATTTGACAAATTCACAATTTACCTTTGTTTTAAACCTTAAAAACAAACCCCGACAACACTCGACTCTTTCTACTCGACAAGATTGAACCTGTCTCCATGTACCAAGTCCAACAAAATTTCACTGCTTCATTTCTCACCTCTTTCCAATTTCCCGGTAAAAATCCAACACAAAAAACAGTTGAAGTTACCTTTTTAAAATTGGCGCATAGTAGTCAACAAACCCAACCAAAAACATACAGCATCAGTCAAAATCTCCATCTCCATCTCCATCTCCATCTCCATCTTCATCTCCAAATCTCCAATTTTTTTCCAGAATTTCAACACCAAACCATGTTTTCCACTTCAAATCCAAAACCCCATCATGTTATAACCTTTGGTTTTTTGTTAATTGCACTACTAACCATCAAACCAGCAGAACCCCAGTGTAGCAAAGGCTGTGATGTAGCTCTAGCTTCATATTACCTCTGGACAGGAGTCACTCTCACATTCATTTCAAAAAAATTAGACACCCCAATCCCAACTATCCTCAGTTACAACCCACAAATCTCCAATCAAGATCTTATCATAGCTGGGACCAGGACCAGGATACCCTTCCGTTGTGATTGCATCAATGGGGAGTTCTTGGGTCATGTGTTTAAGTACAATGTTCGGCCGAGGAATACTTATGACAGGGTTGCGCAGTTGTACTATTCCAATCTTACTACGGTGAGTTGGTTGCAGAGATTCAATAGTTATCCTCCAGAGAGGATTCCTGATACAAATGCGGTCTTGAATGTGACGGTCAATTGTTCGTGTGGGGATGCTAAGGTTTCGAATAAATACGGGTTGTTTATTACTTACCCGCTTCGTCCTGGGGAGACTTTGGCTTCAGTGGCGAACTCATCTGGGTTGGATCCTCAAACTGTTCGGGATTATAATCCGAATGCGAATTTCAGCAGTGGAAGTGGGCTGGTTTATATACCTGGCAAAGGTGAATAATTTTATTGGTTTATTGTTTTCTAATTAGTGAATTCTATTTTTAAAATGCTTGCATCAATTAATGACTAGCATTATTATTTTTGTTCTCATTCACATAATATTTTTAGTATTATTATCACTTTAGCCATTGTTCTCATTCACATAGAAAGAACAACCATGTGCTGCATTAATTAGTATGACTGTCATGGTAATTACTCTGAATGGAGTATACTTGTATAAATTTGCGAACCAAATATCTAGAAACACTTGATAAGATGTATTTAATTAATATTCTTGGCACTTTATGCCAGATTCACTATTCCCGACATATCTCAAAAAGTTGGTTCAGTGAAATGCATGATGGACATTGCCCATTCAGGTTTCTTAAGATGTCTCTGTAGCATATAAGTAATCAGTGTTCTATTTCAGTACGTCGCCTTTGTAAGAACTGCTTCTACTAGATTTTATTGTAGTGTATGCAGATGTGAATTATAAGCTTAAGCATTAGTCATGTAAGACTAGTTAGTACATTGTACCTTTGCTAATTCTTTGTCTTGTTTTTATGCAGATCAATCAGGAGCTTTTCCTCCACTGAAGTTGAGGTAAGTTTAACTGGGTCCATATATTCCAATGTAGTTTTGTCTGGCTTCTTCAATAATCTAACACAAGCTTTGAATTGCCTTTTCCTTTTGCAGCAAAGCCAGCAAAGGTATTGAATCCTTTCTTTCATTCCAGATAACATTGTTTGCTGACATATGCCCTGTGAATATAACAGCGTTAACGCCAAGTTAGGGCCTTATACACCTGATGTTTTCAAATTTAAGCAGGAAGTTCAGGTGGAGCCATTGCTGGGATATCAGTTGCAGTTGCAGTGGTTGTTGTACTCTTAGTGGCTATTTTCATGCGTGTTCTCTCTAGAAGAAAGAATATGAGAAAGCGAGCAATGCTTAAGGTGCCAACAGAGGCATATTATCGCCAAGACGATCGTGGTAATGATCACTCTCGCGATGTTAAAAAACTATCGTGTTTCCATTTAAACAATGTTTTCCTAAGAGTTCCAACTTTTTGAAGTCCATCCATACGGTGGTTCTGTCATGTGGTAGATTTGATAGTCATATAGATGAGATGGAATGTAATAACGTAACCATCTATACCATCCCCACTTAAATACCCCCTTAACGTGTCACGTATTTAACTCAAACCAATCCAACAGATTGGTCTGGCGCTTGAACCTTAGAGTTCTGATACCACCTCTCACAGTCTCTATTGGTTAAATTGAAAAGGCAATAGTGTAAAGGAGTGCAGGTCCGCACTTATGAATCTTCACTTGGAAGTCTTACTAAGCGTGTGGGACAACCTAACGCAACCATCACCTTTCCATGGGCTAGGCACATTTCTAGCTTAACTCCCTCCCCAATTGTGAGTATTTGGGTTTTTGAAAAGGTGTACGAGAAGTGGTGTCCTATTGGGGTGTCAGAAGCAGGCACGACACTCCTAATGAAGTATCAGTGCTTCCTAGACGGACATTAAACCATTGAGGTTCATGATTCGCGAGCTTAATCAGTTTTTCATGTTGGTTTTCTGTAACTATTTTCAGGTGGTCTATGATCATAATTAGACATTACTGCAATGATTTTGTAGAGACTAATATTCAACCCTATGTTTAGGAAATGAATGATTGGTGCTTTTTATGATTTTTTTGCAATGAAATTTGACTTGTGTGGCTAGTAAGTTGTTTGACATGCTGATTCTGTTGCATTGTATAAATTCTATCCTTTGAATGTTAAAAAGACTGCAATCATGCTGCTCGTTATTCTCATCAGATGCATTAATTTTGGGGTCTTGGTGATATTCTATGTGGGTCAGTTGTTTGTGAGCTCTCAATAGACTTACCTATAACCATATGTTCCAATGTACTAGGGTAACCAATGTATACTTGTCACTGTTGTGATTAGTATCCCCACAAATCCTTTATGATGTGTTTCCCAATGGACTTGGAACTTTTTTCTTAGTACTCCATCTATGTTTTTCTCCTTTTAAAATTTCATCTCTTATCCAGTCCATTTGTAGAGGTAGTAAATGCGAGAGAACTAATG
The DNA here is from genome assembly GCA_963556465.1 of Berberis vulgaris. Taxonomy (NCBI): domain Eukaryota; kingdom Viridiplantae; phylum Streptophyta; class Magnoliopsida; order Ranunculales; family Berberidaceae; genus Berberis; species Berberis vulgaris. Next base: position 5,128,642 of record OY747125.1, read on the forward strand.
TTTGTGGCTGACTTTTGTCCCTTTGGTTTGGCCTAGGTACTGGAAGTTCTCGGAATAAAAGTTTAGAAGTGGTTGATGGTGGTTCCTCGAGGCTTGCCGGAATCACTGTGGATAAATCAGTTGAATTTTCATATGAAGAGCTTGCTCAAGCTACAGATGATTTCAGTCTAGCTAATAAAATTGGTGAAGGCGGATTCGGAGCTGTTTACTATGCAGAGCTTAGAGGCGAGGTCTGTATTGAATTATGGATACAAAGGCACATTTATGAACCCACATTGTTGAACATATTTTTCTCCTCTCATTTTTGACTTGTCCATTGGACCCCGCTAATTTCTTTGATCATATTTTTCTCTTGTGAACCTGACCTGCATATAGATTGTATTTAACTATTGTAATTAGATGGGTTTGACTCGTGTTCATGAGTCAGTATGCTTTTCACTGCAAAGAACAATTGTGATATGATGAAATCAGACATCATTATGATATCTCAGTGCCCTTACTGAGATAGAGTACTGTCAGACAAAGGAATTCCTGTTGTGGAGGACTGAAATCATATCTTGCTTTCCTTTCATGTGAAATTGTCAGTACCATTCTTACTCTGTTTCTTCATCTACTATTGAATTTGTCCGCAAGTAGGACAGGAGTTCCCATGAATGCAGTTTGAGAAACATTAATTTATTTCCGTTTTATCCTTTTTATGAATATTGCAAAACCTTCTTTCTTAAATCTACTAAATTTAATCTTGTTATGATGGAGCCCTTATTATTTAGAAAGTGCTTTAATATATCTGAATTTGGTTTCTTGAAATACTTTACCTAACTTATAGTTTTCTTGTTTCCACGCTACCTTTTATGCAGAAAGCTGCAATCAAGAAGATGGATATGCAAGCAACAAAAGAATTTCTTGCTGAATTGAAGGTTCTAACACATGTTCATCACTTAAATCTGGTATTGCACTCAACTGACCCCATAATAGTTAACTGTTTAACTAATAATTATATTTTTTTTAAAATTGATCCTTTGAGAAAAAAATCTCTTTTAGTGATTTAACCTTTATATTGAAGAAGGCCATCACTTACTATTGGATGTCTCTCTGGATGCATTAAGAATATGATTGTAAGAGGGGTGTCGCTAAAACATTGTTGTATTTCGAATTTACATTTGTCAGATAAATCCATCTTCGTAATTATCTTTTTATTTTTATTTTTATTTTTATTTTTATTTTTATTTTTATTTTTATTTTTATTTTTATTTTTATTTTTATTTTTATTTTTATTTTTATAGATATTGGTACATTAGGACAAAAATTGGTTTTTACTGACCCAGGAGTTTTCATTGTAAATTAAGGACACTACATACCAAGGATCATAGACACGAGCACGACACGCCGATTCTACAATTTTCAAAATACTAGAACTCGGTGACACAGCGACAAGTCTTACCTTTTTTTTTTTTTTCAATCAAATCGTATGAAGATAAAAAATTCAATAAAGAAAGAGTTTAAATAGAAAAGAATAAGAATTATGAAGATGAAAATTAAAATGAAACACAAACAATACATTCATCTCTATATTGCAAGTAGGAAAAAAAGGAACAAAATAAAAAGAGAAGTAGAGAAAAATAAGATATATAAAAGTGGAGAAAAAGATAACACTTGGTCACAAGAAAAAAAAAACAAAGTAAAGTAAAGAAGCTGAAGAAAGAAGCAAATGAGAGAAGAATAAATAAGGATTAAGAAGAATAATAGACTACCTCTATGCTTTAGTGGTTTTTCATCGCCATTTATATTTTCAACGCATTTCGACATGTGTGCCTCAAGATACACTTTAAGATGTGAAAAAATGGATTTCTCTATCATAATCACGAAGCAAGAGAGGGTCCACCTTGGGCGTGACAAAGGCCGGCTGGAGGAGCACTCATTGTCCGATACCACCCGAAATATGGGTGGGCACGGGATGGGATAGGACGAGATGGACCCATCCCTATCTCATCCCATTCATTCGGGATCGGGACGGGATAGACTTCATCCCGACCTCGTCCCATCTCAAACGGGATCAGAACGGGATGAGCACGTACTAAATAGTCCTCCAATAAAAAATAACAAAAAGAGTTTTATCTCACACTACTAACACACCAATAATGTCAAATTTATATGTATATTATTTACATCATAAATAATAATTGATATTAAATAACTAAATATTAAACTTTTTTTTTGAAGGCAAATAAATATTAAATTTCATTTAGAATTAACGATTCAATTCATTTAGATTTCATATAGAATTTCATCTTACATTGATTTAATTTCAACACATCCTAAACTTTAATTTAGAAAGTATTTTGATTAAAATTAATAATAATAATTATTAAATAAATAAATTCGGGACCGGACGGGATAGGCAGGATTGAAAATCTTCATCCTGATCCCATCTCACTCTAGATCGGGACCGGACGGGACATGATTGGGATCGCGGGATGGGATGCCCACCCCTAACCCGAAAGAGTAGTCATTAAGTACCCACAATGACATTTATTAAGATATTTAACGGCGTGGATCTAAACACATCTCGAGGAACGATGTCAAAATAAGCTTGAAACTTTGGTACGTTGTTTCTAGTGCTAATCTGTAATTTTCAAATTTCACCTTAAATGAATTAAAAAAAATAAAAATATTTAGTAGTGTCTTTAATTTACAATAAAAACAAAGGGGTCTTCCTAGATCGATAAAAAAAAGGGAAATTCTAAATGGCGAGGAAACGAGCGAGGAGAGGGAGGTGGCGGGGTGGGAGCCGTCCACCCCGCTCGGGATGCGCGCACAAAAAATTGCAGCACGCATCCCGAGCGGGGTGGACGGCTCCCACCCCGCTCGGGATGCGCGCACAAAAAATTGCAGCACGCATCCCGAGCGGGGTGGACGGCTCCCACCCCGCCACCTCCCTCCCCTCGCTCGTTTCCTCGCTATCTAGCCTCACTCTAAAAAAAATTCTTTCCCTAAACAGCCAGTGTCCCATCTTTTTATGATTATTTTGTAAGATTGCATTGGAGATCTTTTTTGTCTATTTCTTATAAGTGGTCTGGGCCTTTGTCTAGTTTCAATCTAATCATTCATGTAAATTTTGGTGCAGGTCCGCTTGATAGGTTACTGTGTTGAGGGTTCTCTATTCCTAGTTTATGAATTTATTGAAAATGGAACCTTAAGCCAACATTTGCGTGGCTCAGGTTTGTACTCTTCTGCACTGTGTAAAGTATAGATCTTTCTCATTTCACTTGATTTTTGTTCATTACTCACAGTAAGTTTCAGTGGAATGCTAAAATGTTATGCTTTTTGCTTTAGGGAGTGAGCCATTACCATGGTCAACTCGGGTGCAAATTGCCCTTGATTCAGCCAGAGGTCTGGAATATATACATGAGCACACAGTTCCTGTTTATATTCATCGTGATATTAAACCAGCAAACATTTTGATAGATCATAACTTCCGTGGAAAGGTTTTGAATCCTGACTATCCTTTAACCTGATTAGCAGATAGTATGAAGATCCATGTTTCTTCTCATTGTTTTGAATTATCAAGCTGTAGGTTGCGGATTTTGGACTTGCAAAACTGACTGAAGTTGGAAGTTCGTTACAAACACGTCTTGTGGGTACATTTGGATACATGCCTCCAGAGTAAGATAACACATTGGTTCATATTTATTCATTACTTAAAGAAATAAACTTTAAAGAATGATCATCCACCACTCAGATATTTAGTTCAGAGATGTCAATCTGAATCAGAACATTGTGAGTACACTAGGTTTCTAATTGGTGTGTGATACTTCTATGCTTGCTTGTAGGTATGCTCGGTATGGTGATGTTACCCCTAAGATTGATGTCTATGCTTTTGGGGTTGTCCTTTACGAACTTATTTCTGCAAAGGAAGCTATAATGAAGCCAGATGGATCTTCTACCGAATCAAAAGGACTAGTCTCAATGGTATTTATCTTATTTCTGCCTTGTAGTACTCACCAATAAGGAAATGGTAAATCACTCGAAATGAGCTTCACTTATCTTTTTCTCTTTTCTAGTTTGAGGACGTTCTTAATCAACCTGACCCAAGAGATGATCTCCGCAAACTAGTTGACCCTAGGCTTGGGGATAACTACCCATTCGATGCAGTTTGGAAGGTGAGTATCTCTCTCTCTCTCTCTAGATTCGTTTTCAGTTTTGATTAGTACCGTTAATTCTGAATGACGGAGCCTTGTCCTTTTCTGCCTGCAGTTGGCTCAACTTGCCAAGGCTTGCACACACGAGGAGCCTCAGCTAAGACCGAGCATGAGGTCCATTGTTGTTGCACTGATGACACTTTCATCTGCAACTGAGGATTGGGATGTCGTATCCTTCTACGAAAACCAAGGTCAAATGAATTTAATGTCAGGGAGGTAAAAAGTGCTCTGTATTCAACTTCAAGCCCTTCTGCAGAGTAAATCCTTGTGAATATGCCTGAATCCACTTCTTATAGCTAATTAGACCCCGTCTTATGTAAATTTTTTAGAAGACCAGAATGAGAGGGCTACAAGTCATTGTGTGTGTAATGTTGCTTATTTTTTCACATAAAGAAAGGAGAAATTATATCTTGTATCATTGATCATATTTCACATTTTTTATAAAGCTGTCTTTGTTTATCAATTATGTGTTTACATTGACCACGTAAAGAGATCTGGACATTGCAGACTAACCCTTATGGTTTACTTCTTGTTTTTTTGGCAAGATTATCATGTATTTCCTTCATTTAGTGGCATATGTTTAACTTGTACTTTTATGTTAATCATGTATAATACCCGCCAGGTCCATTCCAAGGTATTACAAATTTTTTGAAGCTGTGGATCTAGGATGCATGAGCATGAGTGTCATGCCCAATCTGACATGGACATGGCAACACAAAAAAGTTAACCATACAATATACATCATAATTCATAAGCCTTCAAACGTTGACTTATACAGCTTACACATCATAAATCATAATAAATAATCAAAAATTCTACAATGTCTATGTTTGGATGGTGTTATGCACCTGTTTTTTTTTTTTTTTTTTTTGCTGACGTGGCATTTAAAATTTGTTTGGAGAGGGAACCTCCTAAACATGCCTCAAACAAGGATGAGATTTAAAATTTGCTTTGATGAATGGAATGATGGGTTTGGCAATCGATGAGAAGTAGTTTTGATAGATTGGATGATGGGTTTGGCAAAATAGATATTAAGTGCCACATCAGCAAAACATGTGCACGACACTATTCAAGCATAAGCCAATCACAAAAGACCAAGCACTGTAGAAGGACTCATAAATAATACATTATGAGTTAGTAAATAATGTACATTAAGATAACTCAAAAAATCTTTAAATCAAACCACAATCAACATCAACAAAACTTAAAAAATCTTGATTCCTTCATTATCTCACCAACGTCATGAACATTGGGGAGTTTACTGGCAACCCCAATGTGTTTATTGTACCACTAAGGGCTTCGTTTTGGTATGCGCCAATCACTTTGTTTATAAGTTATTCTTTCCTCAGGAAAAAGTTAGGGTTGGCATTCCTACATAAGTTGAGATTATTCAATTCAACTCTACCTTCGACTATTACAAGTTTTTGAAATCATTTTTGACATTTTTAAGACAAGTTCTATAATATTTATAAGAATGTCATTGTGTTGGGAGATAAGCAAATCAACTTGAGCAACCCTCGGACTAACTTGGTGGGGGTTGGGCTTTCTCGAACCTGATGTAGGGCTTGAACTTGGATGATCGTTTGACAAGTTATCATTGCTTCTTATTTCATAATGTAGTTAATAAATCAATTTTTCAACTATTGAAATTTGATTTCCTAGTCTTCAATGCATGGGTACTTGTAAAGTAATATATTTTATTCTCTATTGCTATTTAATCACAAGTTATCTACCACATAGCATGATCGTAGCCTTATAGGTAAAATGGGAACCAATATTGAATAAGATAATTTCATATAAACTAAATAGTGACAGAGAATTAAAGCAACCATTAATTGAAATAAAAAAAGTTGTTCTTCAAACTAAAATATACCTTCATAACCGATCAAATACAAACACATTCAGAATAACAAAACATTCATGAATAAAAAAAATGCTAACATGAAAATATTAATGCAATCATTTGTTAGCTACAAATGAAATAAAATAATTGCTCAAACTGCAACTAAAGAAATTATTTGTAGTCATCTGTTGTCTACAAATAATGGGAAGGATTAAGGGTAAAAAAAGTAAAAATAACTAAATAAATAAATACAAATATAAACATTAATAAAAGAGTCATTATTGGTCATAAAAGTATAAAATTAGGTTTTTTTTATTTGTTTATGAAGGATAAATATGTCTTATAATTTTATGAGTTAACTTGGGTTAATGAAATAGTCTTTGTGGGTCATAAAAATATAAAATTAGACACAAATTAGTCATTACATCTCATCACCTATAATATCTAAATTGTCTATTTTATGAAAAAGTAGCCCTTAAAAGTCATTTTTCGATAATAATCTAAATATTTATGAAATAAAATGGAGTTTGTTTCCAAAAAAAAAAAAAAAAAAAGCACCAAACTTATTCTTCAATTTAAATAAAAATATTAAAAAAAGGCAAAAGTAAGACATCTACAACATCATGTTCCACAATATCATTCCTTCCCAGGAATTCATAAATAGTAGCCGTTGCAAAGCGCATGTGCCCATCACCAAAAACACTTTGCCACCTCAATAAGAGAGATAGAGTCTGATAGACACACTGACGAGTGAAGGCCATTTACTCTTATTTGGGTTTAGCTTCCGAAAATTGTTTGTCCAAGCTACTTGCAACCCTATTCTATAATAATCTTGAATGGTCTTTTTCCAAATCTTTTATTCTTTATAAAAAATCAGTTTTCTAATTGTCGAGGAAACGTGCGAGGGAATGAGAGTGACACCCATCCCCCTCGAGATGGGCCCTCGTGCATTCCCTCGACAATTAGAAAAACCCATAAAAAATACTTGGAACTAGGATTTTTGCAATCAGATTGATGTGACATGATCTAGAGGATGATGAATTTTTCGAGATATGTGTAAACATTTCTAGAATGTGTCACATCACCAAAACTGCAAAATCCTAGTTCCCTAGCAAAGTTCATCTTTTATAGGATGAAATTTTGTATATTTTAAAAAGATTTGCAATATGAATGGGACCGTTGAGACAAAGACAATTTTACTATAGACAAACACTTATCCGATAAAACAAATCTCAATGAAAATGTTTTAATAAATTTGAGGAGAAAATATAAACCAATGTGGAAAAATCAAGTGCTTAGAAAGTTCCTGAATTAGATTGCATCATATAATTCCATTTTCACCATTATTTACTTCTAATTAAAACTTCATATGTGTGGATATAAGTTAAAACTTCCTACGCACAAATATAAGTTTTTGCTTTGCATTGTCAACACATGCCTTTTCAACTCAAGTTTGCCTAGTTTTCATGCAATTTTCACATTTTAGAAAACAATTCCTTTTATTACAAATGTTGCAAATACAAACTACACTTTACCAATGACGAATATTAGGAAAATATACATTTTATTTGGTTAATAATGCCAATATAGGGCACTCAAACACATGGGCGGATCTACCCTTTGGCTAAGGGGGTCAGTTGCCCCCCTTATCTTTCTGAAAAATCCCACTAAATTACTCATATTTTTTTATATTGCCCCCCTTTAAAAATTTAGATTGTCCCATTTTGTAAACAATTTTGGCTATTGACTCTATTAAAAATTAAATTATGGATTATTTTAAAAGTTTAGGTTCTCTCCCCCCCCCCCTTTCTATACAAATCTTTGCTACTAATATGTTCGCGTTTCAAGGTTCGATATAGCCAACTGCTACGAAGTTGAGCGAATTGAGAGTGAAAATATAAAAGGAATGAGATGAGAAGCGGGATAGAGAGATTATAGAGTGAGAGAGGGTTTGTGAGAGAGAGAAAATATAAGAGAAGGAGAAGAGGCGAGAGTGAGAGGGTTGGTGTGGGTGGGTTTGTTGGGAGTTAAAAAAGAAAAAAAATATTCGTTTGGTTCGAAAAACCACGTTCAGGGGTAAGTTGGTCTTTTCAAACTTTTTTTGCCCCCCTTTGTTAACAATCCTAACTCCGCCCCTGCTCAAACACACACACACAAAATATATATATATATAAAGAAAAAAAAAAAAAAAAAAAAGGCAAATGAGAGATATCTCTACTACATGTTGCTCCACAATATCATTCCTTCACAAAAAATTTCATAAATAGTAGCCGTTGCAAAGCGCATGTGCCCATCACCAGATACACCTCGCCACCTCAACAAGAGAGAGAGACATAGTGAGAAGTAAAGACCATTTACTTGCATTTATCGGATTGAAACCGAAACTCACCCGACACACCGAAACGTTTCTCATTCAAACAAACACTCTCTCAGAAGTCAGAACTTCAAACAATTTCTCTTTTCACTTCCGTTTCTCTTCTTCTCTGTCGTTCGCTATACCCACCGCGCATTTTAGCAAAACCACTCCCTCTCTCACTACCTTATACACACAAAAAGATTTCGTCCCGATACTTTCCTTATTTGAATTCCGAAACCTAAATCTGAACTTTCATTTGAGTCTCTTCAGATCTATTTATTTGCTATTCTCGATCATCATTTACTGATTTCGATTGAAATCGGAACTAAAGTTGACTCTTTTGATGCGTTTCGAATCGCTTATCGGAGTATAGAAGAAGGTCAGTTCAGTCTTCTTCTTCTTCACTGTTTGAACTTCACTGCAAATTGATGAGGTTTTGTTCTTTGATTCGTTTACTTGAATTTGATTCATGAATCGATCAATGTGAGTGTGTTGTTAGTGATAGTGTTAAAGATTTCTTTGTTGCATGTAATCTTTGACTTTTTGGCCAATTGATCTAATTGTTTTCGTGTTGATGAAGAAATGTTTTTGATGAAATTAGTTTGGTTAAATTGTTTAAATTTCTAAACAAATTTGTTCGCGAACGAGGGATTTTTTTTACACATTTGTGTTTTTGTATGTACTGAGTATTATTATCTATCAATTCAGGTTCATTTGATGTTTTTTTTAGAGTACAAATTCTTGAAAGTTCTATGCGAAAGAACCCTCCATTAAAAAAAATGTTGGACATTTTAGTTGGCTTGAATGTATCAAGGAAGTTTATACATTTGGATGGACATTTTATCCAAAATGTCTACTGTTGGACACAGTTTTTTTGGGGGAATGAGTATAGTCTAAGATCGAAATTTGGACTATACATTTGAGAGTTAGAAATGCTCTTAGTAGTTCTATTAGTTGTTATAGGTAATTGCAAAGATTATTGAACACTGTGTATGCATATGGATGTCGCTTTTGTTGAGTTTGTAACTGCAAAGATTATTAGAAGGTTCAAAAGAATTTGGTCCTATTGCTTATGTTAATACAGTACAAGATGTCTACACTTGACAAACTAAGGCACTATTGCTAGAGAACTGATGTTTAAATTACAATTAGAAATATTATGCGTGTCACGAATTTAACATTATATGTAAACTTGCAGTTTTCATTTACATGTAGAATGAGCTAAAAACCCCATGGGAGCGGTTAAGTGGGAACAATTTGTGCTGAAGAATTGGCTCAAAGTCAAAGAGGTGGCCTAATTTGTATTGTGAGTTGGCTCGGTCCAAATTGGGTTATGGGTTTTTGCGAGCTTGTGTAAAATGTATTGTTTGGGTTATTTGAAAGAGAGAAAGAGAGTGAGTCTGTGTAAAAGAGCTTGTACAAATATCTTGTTTAGGTTACTCTAGGGGCATATTTTTGGCCTTCATCATGTTTTTTATCTTTCTCAGTCATCACTTGTACTGTTTTTATGTACTAAGAATGCCTTTAGAATATGAGCTTTGAGTGAGGAAATTCATGTGTATAACTCTGTTTTCAAGCAAATCGTCTTCTTTGTTAACTTGAGATTGTTTGAACTTCAAGACTGCACCTGAACTCTTTGGAAGCTATGTTTGTTTCCTTTAGGAAAACTATGTTAATTTGAATGACAGACCAATTTAAAATAAAATGTAGAAGTGCTTTTCGGGTAGCGCAACATAGCATCAGGCTTCTTAGTTTTATAATCTACATAGTTCACTTATTTATATTTCATTGGGTAGTATATTGATTTGATTTTTATCCTTTACAGGGAAATAAATTTCTTTGTAGTTGGATAAATGGCTTCACTGGGAGATATAGGGCTCGGAGCAGCTCTCAATATTCTCAGTGCATTTGCTTTCTTTGTAGCATTTGCCATATTACGCTTGCAACCTTTCAATGATAGGGTATACTTCCCGAAATGGTATCTTAAGGGTTTAAGAAGTAGCCCAGTGCAGTCAGGGTTTAACAAGTTTGTCAATTTGGACTATAGATCATATCTTACCTTTTTAAACTGGATGCCAGCCGCATTAAGAATGCCGGAACCTGAGCTTATTGACCATGCAGGACTTGACTCTGCTGTTTACCTGCGGATTTACTTGATTGGGTATGTTTCTACAAGCTCCATATTTTGCATTTGAACAGGGTTTTTCCTCATTGTCTTTTGAACTTTTGTTATTGATTTATATGTGTTATTAAATATGACATGTTATACCTTTGTGTTAGTATATTTATAGACATGCAAAGACACTCAATGGTCAAGATCCGCGGGGGGGGGGGGGCGGGGGGGGGAGGGACAAAAAGGAAAGAAAAATCGAGATTTTATTGAACCAATAGTACGCAAGATGGTAAATTGTTGTAACTCCCAGTAAACCTTTCTGGTAACTTTACTTTTGTGGTAAAAATTCTTTTAATACTGAGTATACTGGAAATTCATAGGAGGGGTAGGGGAAGTAGAAACAAAGAGGAGCCTAAAGGGGATTTATAGGGTGTACATGCATGATATTTTTTAAATTTAAAAAAAAAAATGTATAGAAACTCACCCCTTCAAGAATGAATCGTACCATTCTTGAAAATCATCTTATCCTTTCTAACCACACAACCCCACAAATAACCCAAGGAATCAGCTTCCCCGTAAGCTTTGAAATGCTCCTTGAGAAGACCTCAGATTTCTACTCCCTTGAATGCTTCAGAACTCAGAAGTGCCAAATTTCATGAGAAACAAGATATCAAATTAAGAGGTAATTTCTCTCTTCCATCCTCAGTTACAAAGCTCACATCCTACACATCCACCAATTTTGCAGCAAAAACATCCCTCATGGAAAATCTATCTAAATAAGTCTCCAAGAAGAAGGATATCTTAGGCCGTGCCTATTTCCTCCACACTGATGTGCACTGGAAAGTTAAAGCTCGAGAAGTGATCACTAAGAAGAAGATAACTAAAGAAAGATGATCATAGAATTATGAGAGTGACCTCCTCATTCTTAAACCATTTCCATCACCAAATGGTGAATTATTATATTCACCATGACTGTTGACATCAGTGATGGTGAAGGTTTTGTTGCAGTCTCTCCCACACTATGCTTCCATCCTCCAAATGCCCAAATTCACCAACCATATCAGTTCTCCTTCGTATGCCCAGAACAAGTATGGAAACTTTTCCTTGTAAGTTGTGTTTCCAACCCCAACATCTTGCTAGAATCTAACGACAAAAGCAATCCGTGTATGGAATTTGAAGCCAGTGATGAGGATTCTTTTCGAAGGCTCCCTTAAAAGATTTTGTTGGATTTGTAGGATTCCAACCATTGTCACCTCAGCTATACTTGGTTGACTCTATGATCCTCCTCAACAAGCGCCCTGGTCCCCTCCCATACTGCCAAAACCATTTCCTTAAAAGGAACACTTCCATTTTTAGGTCGATGTAATAAAACGTAAACATAATCTCAAGTGAGGAATATATATATACCATGTCCTTGCATTGAGAGCTTTTCCGTCTTTTTGGAGGGACAAAAGATGAAGGGGTATTTCTAAAGGTCACAAAGAATCTAGGCTTCACCGGGTGATGGCTACTGATGCACGAATCAATGACGACTAAGCAACCTACAGATGTTGAGAAAGATCCGGCGTAAGCTAACCAAGTCTCGGTCGATATCTCTTGTACACACTCACTTCTCTCATCGTCGTTTTCTTTTCTTAAAAAGCTCACTGAGATTAGATGATCGCCTCCATAGAGTTCGCCTGTACGGTGGTAGGAAAAGCGGTCTCTTAGACAAATAGTTGTGTAACGAAATAACCATTCTTATTTCCATAGAGAGTGCTACCTTAGAGTAAGATGAGCGACCCTAGTGGCAACGTTAGCCCCAAGGGTTCACTCCCTTCACTAGTCAACGAAGTGCATCAACGGATGTTTGTATGCAATGCCATGTGCCGTCCCAAAACGACTGCTTGTCACAGTCCTTACTTACAAAAAGAGTTTTGTTCTATACTATAGTACTCTTTGCAAATGACTATATATATATATATATATATATATATATATATATATATATATATATATATATATATATTTTTTTTTTATTTTTTTTTTTTTTATTTTTTTTTTTTTCTCAAATATCAGGATAACACAACCCCATTATTACACTATTGGCAGAACATCTTGTTTTTTTATTTTTATTTTTTATAATGAACATCTTGTTACTCTGCGTTAACATCATCCAAAGTCTATTTAAATGAGTATCTCTATAATGATCTAGTCTATCTCTTCTTTCTTTTAATTATTTTCATTTCCGTTGCTTGCAGGCTTAAAATTTTTGTTCCAATCACATTCCTTGCCTTTTCTGTCTTGGTACCTGTCAACTGGACCAATAACACTCTAGAACAGTCAAAAGTAGCTTTTGATGGTATAGATAAACTTTCGATTTCAAACATTCCAACTGGATCAAAAAGGTAAGTGAGGTCTCGTATATGTTTGCCATTACTTACTAAACATTGACGAACTTTCATCGAATTCGGTAAAGATACAAGCAACACACATGAATATAGTATTGCATGTAGTAGAGATCAGTCAATATCTTAGGTAGTTTAGGTAGATTAGTTTTTATTTGGTTTTATGTAGTGTAAATTAGGTCTGTTGTTTACATTCTATTGCTATTAGAAATATATTTGCTAATCTTTCCTTTTTGTCTAGGATTATAGTTTCGTGGTTTGCCTAGGATTCAGTCTTGTGAACCTATAAGTTGGCCCAGCTCTTTATTTTGAATATACTTGGAATCCCATGCAATTTATGATCTGTATTAAAAATCTTTAAAATTTATGATTTGCATTGATTTTAATGGTAATTCCAGTGGAACAAAATCAATAAAATAAAACACAAAGCTTGATTTGACAAAGCCTTTGCTAATTTGAGAAAGTGCTCTATTCAATTCTGAAGATCCATGATTACAGTGCGTCATTTTATAACTAAAACATAACTTGACTAACCCTAAATGAAATAGAAATCCCCAATTCTAATTAAAACAAAAAGACCTAATTCCACTTGTTAGGTCCAGCCCATAATTGAAGGAAATAACAAATAAGAGAAATATTGCCCACATACCCATCATAAGCACAACGGTAGTCTAAACAATGGTTGTGGCTTATTGAGCAACTGTTTTCATGATCCTATTGCTTAATGGCAAAATGAGCTAAAATATCTAGGCGCAATAATTTCCCATCATTTATCTAGTAGCTTTTATTTACATCCACAAAGCATGAAGCTCGAGAGATTTAAGACCTAATCCTTCCATCTGTAAGAAAGCACCAAACATCGTGGTATTACTTTAAGTGTATATTTTGAAATCAGCTTTCTTTTGAGCTTATAGTACCAAGTTATTTCTAAGAATGGTGCTTTACATCTTATTACCCTATTTTAAAGAACTATTTATTTTCTTTTTGCAGGTTATGGACTCATCTTGTGATGGCTTACATTTTCACCTTTTGGACGTGCTATATTCTGTTTAAGGAATATGGACAAGTAGCATCTATGAGATTGCACTTTCTAGCATCCGAGAAACGTCGTCCAGATCAGTTTACGGTAAGATAATTTTTTTGTGTGGTATCAATTTAATGCAAAAGCATTGTGTAAAGTTCCATCTACAATAATTTATTGCGTTGTTGCCATTTTTCATTCTACATTTTCACCTCATTTTCTTATGTTCATCTTTTCACCATCCATGTAAGAAACAAGTTGATCTCATGCTGAGTTTTACATATCTTTTCTATTGACCTAGACCTGTGGTTATGGATTTGTAAGCTGGTTGCTTCTATTGTACACTCTTAAGAGTATTATTAACAATATTACATTATGGTGACATTTATCTTAAATCAAATATTGAAAAAATGGAATTACAAAAATTAGTAACTTGCATTAAATTTTTTTTGTTAAAATTAGAAAAAAAAAAAGTGCTCCTTCTATTTAATCGATAAAATGCGTTTCATGGAATGCCATTTGATCCTCTGCAGGTTCTTGTGAGAAATGTGCCACCAGACCCTGATGAAGCAGTTAGCGATCTTGTGGAGCACTTTTTTCTTGTCAACCATCCAGATCATTATCTTACTCATCAGGTTGGATTCCTAATTTCAGGAATGCATAAATCCAGTGCTTAGTTTGTAACATTTGGTTGTATGTTTGAGGTTAGTTACTTAGCTATGCTATGTCATTTAGGTTGTTTACAATGCAAACACACTTTCTGATTTGGTTGAGGAAAAGAAAAAGATGCAGAATTGGCTTGATTACTCTCAGCTTAAGTATTCTAGAAACAAATCTAGAAGGCCAACGTCAAAGGTATTACTTGTTTGTGATCCTATTTGTATTTCACAGCCTACTTCTTTACTAGTGACTCGCATTCGTTAACCCTTGCAACTTGCTTGACCGTTGATCTCCTCATATGCATGTCATTAAGCAGACTGGTTTCCTAGGCCTTTGGGGAGAAAGAGTGGATTCGATCGATTTCTACACTTCTGAGATTGAAAAGCTATCAAAGGAAGTAAGTAAGCTGCTTTGCATGCAGTATATTTTTCAACTATCTAATGCTGGTCAAATGGGTTCTTGAGAAAAAAAAAATTGTATTTTCTTTGCTTACAAATATTCTTTAGTTCTTATTACACTTGTCTAAAATTTTCTTTGGTTGCAGTAGTCACATTAGAAATCTGTCATGTGATTGATCTTATTTCTTTGTGACTTGTTGCCTCAGTTTAATTATTTTTCAACAATACTTCGGCTCTGATTTATTTTTTGTTGAAAAATTTAGTCAAAGCTTCTTTTTTTTCCAGTGATAATGATTTTTGTGGAATTGCAGATAGAAGCAGAACGAGATACTATCATTAAGAATCCTAAGTATGTCATGCCAGCATCATTTGTCTCGTTCAAAACTCGATGGGGTGCTGCTGTTTGTGCACAAACTCAACAAACCAGAAATCCTACTAATTGGTTAACAGCATGGGCTCCAGAGCCAAGGGATGTATATTGGCCAAACCTGGCAATTCCATATATCCAACTCACTATTAGGGGCTTGATTATATGGGTTGCGTTCTTCTTCCTCACCACCTTTTTTATGATCCCAATAGCGCTTGTACAGACTCTTGCAAACATTCGAGATATAGAGAAGGCAATTCCATTTCTGAAACCTATAATTGAAATGTAAGTGCACTCTACATCCAAGTGCAAGTATAGCAGTCTCACCTTTATCGAACTGCGTTTGTTTTACCAAAAATGATTTTTAAGAATATAGGGTGCATTCAAACTTCTACACGTTAGTAAGTTGTTTGGTGAATATAGATATGTTAGACAGCAATTTCAATATACAAACCTTTGTGTATCCTTTAGTTTACTCATTTCCTAATTTGATTTAGTTTTTACTTTTAGATCCTTAAGAAGTAAGTATGAAAAAAAAAAAAATCATGTTACTATGTGTGATATCTTTGCATCCAGAGTTTTTCTGCACTTCACCAGTAATTGACGCTCATGTTTAGATCACTAGAATTCCCTTTGTTCTTATGGTTGACATTTTTTGTTGTATTTAAGATATATGTTACTCCAACTTAGAGGAGTTTGAGAGTCATTTCTTTGGTTCTTCCTGAGATGTTTTGTTCTGGGACCTCTCAGACAGATGTTCAGTTATAGTGATATATTCTACTTTCTTTCCTAAGTGAGCAAAAAATATATCTGTGTTCTCGATCTCCTGGTTCTTCTATACCAACAAGCCAGCAAATGTATGTGTATTTTAAAATGCCAATTATCAGTTCTAAACATAGATTTTTGGAAATGAAAAACAAACTATTCATGGAAAATTATCACGTAAATATGCTAAAAAAATTGATTGATCTTATATGTATGTGCAAACTTTTTCCATTGTTTCAGCCTAAAAAAAAACAAAAAGGTTCGGCACATTATGTTGTTATGCCATTGATGAACTCACAGTAGTCTAATTTTCTCACAGGAAATTCATCAAGGCACTCATTCAAGGTGTTCTTCCTGGGATTGCTTTAAAGATATTCCTTATTTTTCTGCCAACAATATTGATGTTTATGTCAAAAATTGAAGGCTTTATATCCATATCAGAATTGGAAAGGAGGTCTGCAACTAGATATTATATTTTTCAGCTTATTAACGTATTCCTTGGGAGTGTAGTCACTGGAACTGCATTTCAACAGCTAAATACTTTTATGAAGCTGCCAACTAGTGAGTATGTTCCTGTCAAACTATTCATTACTTTTGTTAGGCTTTAAAAGCCCATTTTTGTTAGTCATTATAATAGGCTGAAGACATTTAAATCATGTCATTTGTCTGCTTCAATAGATGACTTATTTAGTATTACATTTTTTTAACTATGCTTGTTATTTCTTTGGTTGGAAAAAATGGATCCTACAGCTGATCATGATGAACATCCATAAGTCTAGAGCATCATCTTATTCATGTTAAACATGCAGACACGTGCCACCTTTTTTGTGACTGGTTTTTTATCTTATGATCTTTGATCCCAACCCCTAACATTTAACTGTCATGCAGTTTCTTTTCAGTTTTTATTGAGTTCTTCTCTAACTTTGTATGGAGACAACTTTTACTTTATTTGAAATTCATGTAGTATATGTGGTTATTTGTGGTGTAGAATTCCCAAAATTATTGGTGTATCAATTCCAATGAAAGCATCTTTCTTCATAACTTATATAATGGTTGATGGATGGGCTGGAATTGCTGGAGAGATTATAAGGTTGAAACCTTTGATCATTTTCCATTTAAGGAATTTTTTCTTGGTGAAGACTGAAAAGGAGAGGGAAGAAGCAATGGATCCAGGAAGTCTTGGTTTTAACACTGGCGAACCCCAAATACAACTCTACTTCTTACTTGGCCTTGTTTATTCTTCAGTAACCCCAATTCTACTGCCCTTCATTGTCGTATTCTTTTGCCTAGCATATGTGGTATTTCGTCATCAGGTAATTGACTGAACAGTTTACTTTATGGATATGTAAAATCTTTAGCAAAAGCAATCATTTGATTTTTTTTCACTGCTTACTTAATTTGCATTTTGTTGAATGAAAAGACATAATGCGAGTGAATTTTAACTCTTACCATGGTTGCAAGAATGGTTGATATTGTTAGGACAGTTCAAAGTAACACTAAAACTGAAACTAGAAACTGAATACAGAATATAAGATTGCTTGGCATCTCAAAGTATTCTTTACAAAGAAGAGCTAGAGAGTTGGGTGATATAAGTTACAGAACTTGAGCTCTAAAGAAAGACTAATTTTATGCTTAGCAACTAGATTAATTTCTTGAACAATTATGTTCCATGGAAAACAAATTCTTAAGAGTTTCAAGGTAGACAATGAGAGTGAGAATTACGAGACATCAGAGAGAGAATTAACCATGGCCTATTGAATATTCAGTGGCACCTGTCCTTGAATGCCAAGTAACAAGCACAGGGAAATTTACGTTCTAGTATACCCATTAACATTAAGCCAGTTAGCTTTGTACCTATTATTGATTGTTGAGAGGGATGTTTTGATTCATATTTTAGCTGTTTTGAAAATTGTCTTTCTAACTGAACTTCTTACACGATATTGTAGATTATAAATGTCTACAATCAAGAGTATGAAAGTGGGGCATCATTCTGGCCTGATGTCCATAAGCGAATTATAACTGCACTAATCATCTCACAGCTGCTCCTAATGGGTCTGTTAAGTACAAAAGAAGCAGCCCAGTCAACACCCTTCCTCATTGCGCTCCCTGTACTGACAATATCATTCCATTTCTATTGCAAAAGCCGCTTTGAACCTGCATTTGTTAACTTTCCATTACAGGTTTGTTGGAATTTGAATGTGGTCATATTAAATTTATTGATGAAACTTCTGTTATACAATATTCATCTCTCTAATGTAGCTTTATTTGTTGTCGGTAACCATAATTACATTTCAGACTGCATGTAGTTTTAGGGATGTTTTATCCTTGCATCTTCTAGGTCATTCTTGCTAAATAAAACTTGTGCTTATACAATCAGAGCTAGTTTTTCAGTCTTATGCTATCAATAGCTGACTGAAATCTTTGATTGTATATATGATGTAAGCGGGTATTAGTATAGTATTAGTTTAGTAGCCATAATAGTAGTTGAGACATTATTAGCCAATTAGGGTTAGGTTAGTTAGCTTGCCAAAGAAGTTAGGATATTATAAATAAGGCAAGGGATTGTCATTGCTCTTAAGGTTTATTGAAAAAATAATATTTGTTTCTTATTTGCTTACGAATTAGGGTTTATCTTAGATTTATCATAGTTTTAGAATACCCTGATGAATGATTGAACTGAAGTGATGAGCAGGGAAATCAGCTTTATCATTACTTCAGTATAATGAATTTTACATGCACAAAATCTTTCTTTGTTTCCCCTCTCGTACTACCGCAATGCTTGTTGCAATAGTGAGAATAACCTCTAACAATCACTGTATTATTTTGAGCTCAGGAAGCGATGATGAAAGATACACTTGAACGCATAAGGGAGCCCAACCTTAATCTGAAAGAGTACCTTCAACATGCCTATATCCACCCAGTTTTCAAGGGCGGGGAAGACGATGACGATGATGAAGGTTCAGAGCAATGGGAGCAAGAGCTAGTCCCTACAAAACGTACATCCCGAATGAACACGCCTATGCCCAGCAAGTGTAGCAGTTCAAGATCACCCTTACTACGGGAAGATAGCCTTGCACAACCTTAAGTATTACTTGGAATCATGTTTTCTGAAATTTAGTGTTCAATATGAGTAGCGCTAGTAATCTAGTTGTTGGTGACATGAAGATGTTGGATTGGTGTGATTTTGACAAAGAAAAAACTGAAAATCCATTTCAGGTTCTGATTTTGACAATGAATTACTGTAAGATGGATCTAAGCCCATCAAAGGCAGCAAGAGGCAGAAACAGTTGGTGCGTATACAAATATGCTCTTTAGCTCAAAGGCTTTACGGATCAACAATGTGAAAGTCCAAAGGGAATGAGACCTCCAAATTTCTAGTATGAAGTTTTTTTTTTTTTTATTGTGTTAGCTGCATCTCATGTTTGTATTTCATAGTTGTTTTTACATTATTGTGCCTGTAATCATGACTCATCATCAGTCAATATGTCTGATCTTACATTTTGTTGGGTTAGAATTGTAAACCGAGAGGTATTATATAATACCTCTTTTATTTTTAAAGATAAAGACTGAGCTAGAGCCCTGATTCTAGAGAGCCAGGCCGGCCCATCACCATTCATCATCCTAGAGATGGACCCATTTTCAGCATCTCTAGGATGATGGATGGTGATGGGCCGTTCTGGCACGGGCCTGGCGTTGTCGGCCTGGCTCTCTAGCAAGGCTCGAGCTAGAGGTAGCAATAGGTTGGATCATGTCATGGCGGGTTGGTGTGTTACTTGACCAAACTTAAACTTGACCCATTTGTTTATCGTCTCAAAACTCTAACCCTAAGCCGATTCACCCAACTAACGAGTTAATTTGTGTCAACCTACGTGAGGGCAAACTTGATGCCGCCGAAGGGATTTATTCCCACATCTTCGAAACTTGGACCCAATTAATTTGTGTCAACCTACGTGAGTACCCAATTAAAAAAAAAAAAAAGTCTTGTAGCTGATACAAGCTGTAAATTTTGATTATTTTTATAGTATAATGGCGGAGCTATATAACATTAAAGTCTCCCTTCATTGGATTCCTGATTCTAAACATGGCAACAATATTTTGTGAAACCTTCAGATTTTAGGTTGATATTATTTCGTTCAAAATCGGTGTTAGACTAGGTGAGCTCCATAATGAGTTAAAGGTGTGTATAAATCGACAAGTTAGAATGACGTTCATCAATCAAAGATGAGAACACAAAGTATAACACCCTTATGAAAATGGATTGAAGGATTTTAATTATTAAAATTATTTAAAATTAATTCAATTGAAAATATTTGAGAAATTAATGTGTTGGATCCTTACAAGTGTCGATTAGATTGACTAACCAATTAAAATAGATCAATGATATAGCTCGATTTGTTAAGCAAACATGTCAAGATAAGAGCTCGACCTATCAAGTAAACGACTTGGAAGTTGAGCTTGTCCAATCAAGCTTATTTGAGTTCGATCTATCGGATAGACGGGTCATGCAATCAAGACTGGTCGAGCATAATAATTTCAAGTACATTATTTCAATTTAAACTCTTATCTTCTTAGCTATTTCACACCTCAGTAAGTAAGAAAGCCAAGAGAGTTGAGGGTGCAATTTTGGAGTTAAAAATATTAACTTTCAACATCAAAATAGTGTTTTTTAGAGCCTTTGTGCTAATGATGCACAGACCTGATTATTTTACAAAGTTTTTCACGTGCTATGAACTTTAAATATTCGTTAATGATAATAATAATAATAATAATAATAATAATAATAATAATAATAATAATAATAATAATAATAATAATAATAATAATAATAATAATAAATAAATAAATAAATAAGTTAACTATGGTAAATTTGAAATATTTCCAACAAAATTGATTCTATTAACATGATAGGACACATATCTCTATACTAACCTCACAGATTCATTACAAAACTCAACATTTAATGGCTCATAATCAAAGTGATAATTCAGTCTTCTTAGGTGAAATTTGCAACAACTACTACAACATTTAAGGAATTTTTCAAGAAAAAATTTCCTTGAAAAATACATTTAACAAGGAAAAATCGTTATAGGTTCGTGGTGGCATCCCTCTAGCTAAAGTTTTTTTTTACAATTAATTAATTTTTTTGTTGGTAAAACAAATGATAAGCCAAGGAAACATGGTGCTGGTAATATTGACAATTATCAAGGAAATTCGTCGGTAAAATCAAATATATTTACCAACAAATTGTTTTGTTGTAAGAAAACTTTTATTTACCTACAAAATTTTTCTCAAAAAAGATTAGAGTTGTCAAGGAAATTTGTTGTAGGAAAATGTAGTACCTTTATCATAGAACTTTTTCGTTGATAAGATGCATGTATATCAACAAAAGTTGTCATAAGTAATACTAACAATTAGCAACGAATAACACCACCTAAAGAAATGATAGCAATCTTGGCCAAGAAAACCTGATCCAAATATTTATGTGTTTTGTGAGAATATTGGAAGTCTGATGGTGTTATTATTAATTTCACTCTTGTTAATGCAAGACGAGAAAACTTCAGCCATTTTCAACAGGTAAAATGTAGGTATGTTAGTAAATAGTGGAAATCATGCATGGGTTTATGTGCTGCTACACAGCCCGCTCGGTGGCCTTTTTTGACAGCCTTGGGGGGCGAAAATATAATTTTGTCCCCCTTTTTAACCACCTTCTCAAAAAAAAGTGTTTAAAGAGGGGGGGGGGGGGGGGAATTGTATTTTCGCCCCCCAAGGCTGTCAAAAAAGGCCATCAAAGCGGGCTCCCTAGAATTATACGATTGGATATAACTAGTATCAACTAAAGGTCAAGCATGTTTTGAGCCCACTTTTGATGTTTTGACCAAAGGTTCCAAGGCACCCTGTCAATAAAACCATGTTTAGAGAAAGTATGCTTAATATGGCTTTGCAAAATTAGAATTTGACCATTGGAAATTATGTTCTATTTGTAGTGTTGTTCCTCATTTTTATGGATGGATGTAATTGTTAGTCTCAATTTAACTACAACACACAAATATATATGCTAATTGATGCGTCCAAAAATCGTCATCCTGTGAGTTTGATCTGCAAAACAACTGTTAGACTGCCGAGGACCACATTTTTTGTGGCCGAAGGCACTCCGATGCTTAAGTCAGTAACTATGTTGGAAGAAAGATGTAAATCTGGTAAAACTCAGTTAAAGTTGCATACCTTTGTCGAATGTTCCCTTTACCTTCTATAATGGTCGTGGTTAATTAACTCTCTGCGGGACTTATGCATGTGAGGCGCAACAGAATGAGATGTTACTGTAACAGTCTCCTCCTTGATGGAGATGCGTTCGTGGAGGCGTAAGTCCCTCCACGGCTCTTTATTGGTGCAACATTCTCCTTTTTTTTTATGATTGAACGCGTATTGAGCCTGGACTTGGGCTTTGATTCGTTTGGGCCTGGATTCGGATCCTATTTGCGTCTTCTTAGTGGTGGGCCTAATCTAGGCCTCTATAATTGGCCTCATTCTTTCTAGGCTTTATGAACTGGCTCAGTGGATCGGGCGTTGTATTCTCGTGATGGGTTTTTATGCCACGTGTACGGCCGTGCTGATTGGTCTATTTTGATGTATCATCAACTACTCTCCCTTAGTTAGTGGGTATGTTCAAGTATCCACTAACTGTGTGGCGGTTTTGCTTTTTGATTGCAGCATTATGGCTTGGTTAGTGCCCTTACTATGTTGTTTTCTCTCTGCTGTTCCATCCGCCTGTTCGTTTTGGTGCAATTTATGGGATGTTCGTTTTGGTGCAATTTTTGGGATGTTGTGCAATTTATGGGATGTTGTGTAGTTTATGGGATGTTGTGTATGCTCTTCTTCCTTCTGCATCTTCTCATTTTCTAATTGTTTAACCTTTTGATTTCTTGCATCCATTCTATAGTCATGTCTAACTCTAGATTTTTTTGTGGTGATGCTCTTGCTGTTCGCGAAGCTTTTTCCTTGCCCAAAAAAACGACATGTGTGACTTTGGACAATATTCATCATGACCACTCATTACCAAATGATCTGGATATTGTTCTCCCTGGAGATGACAACAATCCTTGTTGTCCTCGGTCTGGATACATTGCTTTGTATCCAGGTATGTTCCATTCTGGTTTCAGGCTTCCGGCTCCTCCTATCGTCTGGGAGTACTTGGATTCGGTTGGAATTGTTCCGGCTCGACTTATTCCTAATGGTTGGAAGGTACTGACTTCAACCTTGGCAAGGGCTGTTGTTGCTCGCATTCCTATGAATGTTAGGGTTTTGCATTCCTTGGTAGGGTTTAGCACGGACCCTAGTTACATTTGTCACCTATGTTCTCCTCCCTGCTTCGAGGACTTGCGAGATAAGTATGTGGGTTGGTCGAGGTTCTGGTTTTACGCCTCTATTTCTTCAAACCATTTTAGGTTCTGTGGGAATCAGATTCTGCGATCATTCCAGGAGCCTAAGAAGGTTGAGTTGTCACTGTCTTCAGAAGAGCAAGAGTTCTATCATTGTTTTTGTGATCCTCCCCGAGTATCGGTAGAATATTTTCTTACTTTGAACGCTGTTGTCCGTGGTGGTCTGCTTTCGTCGGGTAGGGCAGACCTCGCTTATGTGATTACTGTTGCACGTGCTGGCGATGTAAGAGTCCCTGCTTCTGTTTCTACTCGAGGTCCTAGGAATGCTGGTCCAATTGTTAAGAAAAGAAAAGTTCATAGGCCTCCTAGCCCCTCCAAGATATCGGCTGTCAGTTCTGGCTGTGTCTCGAAGAGAAAAAATCTTGTTTTTTTGTCCTTGAATCTGCCAGGACCCCTTCTCATTTTGTCTCTCTTCAAAAGGAAAGTCGTGGTTCGGGTGATGATTCCTCTGCCCGTGAGGACGAAGAGGTAAATTGAGTCCTTGAGGTAGGTAAGAAGCAGGTTTTTCGTCCTCTAGACGACCATGAGAAAAAAAAAGTTTGTTGCTTCTTATGACTTGTCGGCCCCTCGATTGACGATTCACGCATTATCGAGAATAAAATGCTTCAACTAGGTGTTTGGTTGTCGAATAATCCGAAGGGTACTAAGACCTTGGATGAATTTGATTATGATCCGTCAGTAGGGGATCAAGTTGCTGCTCGTTCTCGAGACCACAAGCTTACTATTTTTTCTGCTGTGGCCGGAACTTCGGGATCTCGTTCTGCTTCTTCTGTCCTCGGTGAGACCTTCTGGCCTCCGAGGCTGATGTGCAAGATAGTGCTCGCAATCTTATTGGTGGTAGTCATGGGGGCGGTTGGCTAACAAAACTCCTATTCCTGTGCGTCAACCGCGTCACCATATTGACGACGACCTCCAGCATCTTATGGAAGGGATGACACATCTTACTTATGCAGCCGTCATGGGGTCAGATTGTAAGGCATCTCGTGAGCAGGCTGCATATGTCGAGTGGAAGCTTTCAGGACGCATTTTGGTCATTTCCCATGTTCTTCATGGATTTGTTGAAGGCGCAATGCACGAAACATGAGAGGGTTGCGGACTTTGCGTGGGAGTTATTGAGGGAACTCGAGGCTACGCATGATGTGTTTGCTTTTGGCCTCAAGGCATCCGAGGTGGAGTTGGGCAGGTTGCGTTCCTGTTTGTATATTGCTAGAACTGTCCGATCGAAAAGCCGAATGTGATAAGGTTATTCGCTCCGCCAATAAGTGTTGTGCCAAGCTTAAGGCTGCTACTATTCGCATAATTGAGTTAAATTCCGAATTTGTTGAAACCAAGTCGTCGGTTGCTGCTAAACTTGCTAATGTCAACAAAGAGTTAGCGTTAACCAAAGTCGAGTTGTCGACTGTTAAAGAGAGGTTGAAGGCAGCGGAGGCCGTGAATTTTAAGAGGGTGGTCGAAGGTCGCCATTCAATTATTTGAAATAAACATATAGCAAAATCAGACTCGGGATGAATTGATAAATTCAAAGGGATATATCTCCAATTTCCGTTTTTTGATAGTATGGACTTTAGCAACGTAATTTAAGAGTGTTGACTCCATAGAACGACTTGAAATTGCCTTTGATTTTGGGTGCATCTCTAAATTCTTGAAAAAGACAATATCTCAATTTGGGAAAGAAGACAAGGGGATTATCTTAGATATTTTTTAGATACATATTAAAATTTTGATGGGACAATAAGCTTTGATACCTCAAGATGCATCTTAACATGTATTAAGATTATAAAGGTTATGATTGTCTATTATCTTGTTGACTAATTATGGTTAACAAATAAGTTCTGGGCATAAGTGTGGAAAAGTAGGCATCAATTGGTCACTACTCAAATTATGGTGTACAAATGATCTAATTTGTTGAAAAGTAGGCCTCCACGGTCATTTTCTACTAAAAACTTTGGATTGAATTAAATTTTTGTGGGATTAATCTATATGCTGAGAAAGTCATGTCCATCAAAATTTAATGACTTTCAGTACTTGCAATCAAGTGAAATATTAATTCAATGTAATGATGAAACTCGATAAAATTGAAAGAATGATAGTACTTAGATTCGAATAACCAACTTACATACGCTAAAAGCTTTTAAAATGAACTAACTTTGTGTGATTGATCTATATGTTAAGAGAATCATATCCACTAAAATTTATAGCTTTAAAATGTTTTAACCGCGTCAAATCACTTATACAATATAACAATAAAACTTGATAAAACCAAGTAAATGATAATACTTCAATTCTAATACAAAAGTAACCCAAGCTAAAAGTTTTGGAATGAGTTAAATTTTTGTGGGAATTGGTGAGAGAATTATGTCCACAAAAACTTAAAGATTTTCAAAACTTCTAAGCCCGTCAAATCATTAATTCAACATAATGATAAAATCCGATAAAATTGAAATAATGATAATACTTTGAATCTAATAGCAAAGTTATGTAAGCGAAAAGTTTTGGAATGAACTAAATTTTTGTGAGACTAATTTTATGGTGAGATGATCATGCCCACCAAAATTAAAAGATTTTCAAAACTTCTAACCCCGTCAAATCATTAATTCAATGTAGCGATAAACCCTAATAAAATCGAAAGAATGATAATACTTTGAATCTAATAGCGAAGTCACCTAAGCTAAAAGTTTTGGATTAAATTGTATTTTTGTGGGGTTAGTGTATAAGATAAGAGAATCAAGTCCAACAAAGATTAGAGTATTCAAAACTTCTAACCCTGTCAAATGAGTTATTTTATGTAACGATAAAATCCGATAAAACTGAATAAATGATAATACTTCGAACCCGATAGCAAAGTAACTCAAGCTAAAAGTTTTGGAATGAATTGAATTTTTGAAGGATTGAATCTATATGGTGAGAACATCATGTCCATAAAAAAATTCAAGCTTTTCAAATTTTCTAATGCCCTCTAATAATTTAGTCAATATAACGATGAAACCCGAGAAAACCGAAAGAACGGTAATACTTTGAAATTTGATTCTAATATCAAAATCTCATTTCCTTGCTTTGAATTTAATAGCAAAATCTCATTCCTTGTTTTGAATCTAATAGAAGAGTTACCTTAGCTAAACCTTTAGAATGAATTGAATTTTTGTGGGAGTGATCTATATGGTGAGAGAATCAAGTCCACTAAAATTTAGAGTTTGTCAAAACTTTTAATCTCGTTAAATGATTTCTTCTATGTAACGAAAAAACCTGATAAACCAAATTAATGATCATACTTCGAACCCAATAGCAAAATAACCCAAGCTAAAAGTTTTTGAATGAATTAAATTTTTGTAGGATTGATCTATATGGTGAGAGAATCATGTCAATAAAAATTTAAAGCTAGTTAAATCTTCTAACACCCTCTAATAATTTATTCAATGTGACGATGAAACCCCTAGCAAATCTAAAGTATGGTAATACTTTGAATCATATAGCAAAGTTATCTTTGCTAAAAGCTTTGGAATGAATTAAATTTTGTAGAGGAGTGATCTATATGGTGAGAGCATCACGTCTGCCAAAATTTATAGATTTTTAAAACTTCTAACCTCGTTAAATGGATTTTTGTATGTTAAAGTAAAACCCGATAAGACATAATGAATGATTCGATTCTAATAACAAATTACCCGCAACTAAAAGTTTTGGGATAAATTGTAATTTTGTATAATTGATCTGTATGTTGAGATAATCACGTCCACCGAAGTTTTTTCAAAACTTCTAACCACGTCAAATCAATTATTCAATGTAATGATAAAACCAAACAGATGATAGTACTTCGACTTTAATAGCAAAGTTACCTTGGCTAAATGTTTTGGAATGAATTGAAAACTGTGGGATTGATCCATATAGTGACAAAATCGCGTCCACCGAAATTTATAGGTTTTGCAAAACTTTTAACCGCGTCAAATCTTGAATCAATATTAATACTTTGATTTTAATAGCAAAGTAAACCAAGCTAAAAGTTTTGGAATAATTTGAATTTTTATATGATTAATCTATATGGTGAGACAATCATGTCCACCAAAATTTAAATTTTTTCAAAACTTCTACCATAGTCAAATCATTAATTCAATGTATCCATGAACTAGATAAAATTGAAAGAATAATGCATTGAATTTAATAGCAAAGTTGCCTAAGTTGAAAGTTTTGTAATAAATTGAATTTTGTGTGAATGGTCTATATTGTGAGATAATCACATCCACCAAATTTAGAGTTTGTCAAAACTTTTAACCCCGTCAAATGAGTTCTTATATGTAATGATAAAAACCGAATAAATAATAATACTTCGAATCCAATAGCAAAGTAACTCAAGCTAAAAGTTTTCGAATAAATTGAAATTTTTGGGATTAATCTATATGGTAAGATAATCATGTCCATCAAAATTGAAAACTTTTCAAAACATATTACCCCATCAAATCATTAATTCAATGTAACGATAAATCCCCGTAAAATTGAAATAATGATTATACTTTGAATCTAATAGCAAATTTACCTTAACTAAAAACTTTGGAATGAATTGAATTTTTGTGGGGATTAATTTATATGATGAGAGAATCACATCTACCAAAATTTATAGATTTTTAATACTTCTAACCTCATCAAATTATTTATTCAATGTTACGATAAAACGAGTGAATGATAATACTTCGATTTCGATAACAAAGTAACCGAACTAAAAGTTTTGGAATAAATTGAATTTTAGTAGGATTAATCTATATGGTGAGAGTATCATGTCCACCAAAGTTCATAGCTTTTTACAACTTCTAACCCCATCAAAAGAGTTCTTCTATATATTTTAAGGTAAAACCTGATAAAATATAATTAATGATAATATGTTAAGGTAGTACCAATACCAAAGTAACCGAAACTAAAAGTTTTGGAATGAATTGAAAATTTTGTGTAACTAATCTATATGTTAAGAAATCACGTCCATGGAAATTTAAAGTTTATCAAAACTTCTAACCCCATCAAATCATTACTCAATATAATGATAGAAGCCAATAAAATCGAATGAATAATGATAATATTTCGATTCTGGTATTAAAGTAACCCAAGCTAAAAGTTTTGCAATAAATTGAATTGTCTTGGGATTGATCTATATGGTGACAAAATCACGTCCAACAAAATTTATCACTTTTTTCAAAACTTTTACCCCGTTAAATGACTTATTTTATGTAACAAACAAATCGAATAAAACCAAGTGAATGATAATAGTTCGATTTTAGTAGCAACGCAACCCAAGGTAAAGGTTTTGGAATGATCTATATAGTTAGAGAATCACGTCTACAAAAATTTAAAGCTTTTTAAAACTATTAACTCTGTCAAATGAGTTCATCTATGTCCCTATGAAATTGCGATAAAATCGAATGAATGATAATACTTCAATTCTAATAGTAAAGTAACTCAAGTTAAAAGTTTTGAAATGAATTGATTTTTTGTTGATTGATCTATATGGTGAAAAAAACACGTCTACCAAAATTTATAGCTTTTCAAAACTTTTAACTCGTTAAATGATTTCTTCTTGGTAACGATAAAATTGGATAAAACTAAATGAATCATAATAATTCGATTCTAATAGCAATGTAACCCAAGCCAAAAGTTTTGGAATGAATTGAATTTTTGTGGGAATGATTTATATAGTGAAAGAATCACGTTCACTAAAATTTAAAGCTTTTCAAAACTTTTAACTCCGTCAAATGAGTTCTCCTATGTAACTATAATATTCGATAAAATCGAATAAATGATAATACTTCAATTCTAATAGCAAATAAACTCAAGCTACAACTTTTGGAATGAATTGAATTTTTGTAGGATTGATATTTATGGTGAGAGAATCAAGTCCACCAAAATGTAAAGCTTTTCAAAACTTTTAACTCCGTCAAATGAGTTTTTCTATATAACTATAAAACCTGATAAAACCGAATAAATGATAATACTTCAATTCTAATAGTAAAGTAACCCAAGCTAAAAGTTTTTGAAATAATTGAATTTTTTGTGGGATTGATTTATATGGTAAGAAAATCACGTCTACCAATATTTATATTTTTTCAAAACTTTTAAACTTCGTTAAATGACTTCTTTTATGTAACGATAAATCGGGTAAAACCAAATGAGTGATAATAATTCGATTATAGTAGCAATGTAACCCAAGCTAAAGGTTTGAGAATGACTTGATTTTTGGTAGGATTGATATATATGGTGAAAGAATCACGTCCATCAAAATTTAAAGATTTTCAAAACTTTTAACTCCGTCAAATGAGATTTTCTATGTAACTATAAAACCTTATAAAATCGAATGAATGATAATAATTCAATTCAAATAGCAAAGTCACTCGGGGTTTGTTTGGTTGCACGAAAAATAGACATGGAAGTTGAAACCGTTTTCGTGAATCTGATTCTGAGGCCTCCCCTTGGACTTGGATTTCCATGAGTAGTGGGAAAACAATCTTATGAATAATCGATTTTCTGTTAGTAAATAGACAATCAAACAGCGAAAATCTGCCTAACAAGGGAAATGGAACAAGGAAAGTGGCAAGCCAAACAAACCCTCAAGCTAAAACTTTTTGAATGAATTAATTTTTCGTGGAATTAATCTATATGCTGAGAAAATCACAACCACAATAATTAAAAAAAATTTAAACTTCTAACAACATCAAATCATTTATTCAATGTAACATTAATCCCCATAGAATTGAAAGAAATCTAATAGCAAATTTACTTTAGCTAAAAGCTTTGGAATGAATTGAATTTTTGTGGGATTGATCAATATGGTGAGATAATCACATCTACGTAAATTTATAGAATTTTAATACTTCTAACCTTGTCAAATCATTTATTCAATGTTACGATAAAACCAAATGAATGATAATACTTTCATTTTAATAGCAAAGTTACCGAACTAAAAGTTTTGGAATAAATTGAATTTTTACGGGATTAATCTATATGATGAGGAAATCGTGTCCACAAAAATTTAAATATTTTCAAAACATCTAACAATGTAAATAACGATGAAACCCGATAAAATCAAAAAAATGATAACACTTTGATTGGAATAGTAAAGTAACTCAAGCTAAAAGTTTTGGAATGAATTAAATATTTGTTTTGATTGATTTATATGGTGAGAGCATCCTGTGGCCACCAAAATGTATATCTTTTTAAAACGTCCAACCTCGTCAAGTCATTTATTCAATGAAACCCAAGAAAGTCGAAAGAATGATAATATTTCAGTTGTAATAGCAAATTAAAGTGTTGAAATGAATTGAATTTGGTGTGTTGAGAGATTCACGTCCACAAAAATTTATAGGTTTTAACATCTCTTAACCCCGTCAAATCATTTACAATGAACGATAAGTAAATTTTGATTATATTTATAGTACTGTGGCAGAGCTATATAATATTGAAGTCCCCATTGATTTGATTCTCGATTCTAAACGTCGCAACAATATTTTGTGAAACTTTCAGATTTCAGGTTGATATTATTTCGTGTCAAAATGGGTGTTAGACTAGGTGATTTCACAATAATAGAAGGCGCGTATAAGTCAACAAGTCAGAGTGACGTTCATCAATCAAAGAAGAGAACACAAAGTATAACACCCTTGTGAAAATGGATTGAAGAAATTTAATTATAAAAAAAAATATTTAAAAATAATTCAATTGAAAATCCTTGAGAAAATGACTTGCTAGATCTTTACAAGTGTCAACTAGATCGACAACCGATTATAATAGATCAATGATAGAGTTTGATCTGTTAAGCAAACATGTCAAGATAAAAGCTCGACCTATCAAGTAAACAACTCAAAAATTGAGTTCGTCTAGTCAAACTGATTCTGGTCGAACACAATAAATTTTCAGTACATTATTTCTGTTTTAACTATTCTCTTATTGACTATTTCACACCTTTATAAATAAGAGATCCAAGGGATGTTGAAGGCACAACTTTAGAGTAAAAACCCATTAACTTTCAACATCAAAAGAGTGTTTTTGGGACCCCTTGTGCATCCTTTATAAATAGCATAGACCTAATTTTTTACAATACTTTCACGAGCTAGAAACTTTAAATATTCGTCCTCATCTTACTTGTGTGTATGTAAGTAGTGGTCGCGGTCTTCGTACGTTGCTGAAATTGTTGAGAAAGATCATTAAAGCAAAGTGGATAACTCACTCATTGTGAAAATCGTGTATGGTTTGTTAAGTGCCTTGAGTGAACAATCTTGTAATCATAATTTTGTTTTATATTAGATCTTATCTCCGTGGATATAGTTTATAGAGTTGGTGTTTTAACATTTTATAAGTAAACCACGTTACATCGTGTGTGTTTTTTTTCTTGTACTTTATTCATCATCGTGTGATTGTGCAAATAAAAGATCTATTAGATCTATGTTAAAAATCCTTAAGCAATCTGAATTCACAATTTCATTTTGTATACTAACTCGTTGCTAGCTATTAACATTATCAAACTTGATCCTCCTACTAGAATCACTTGGGCATGTTGGATCCGCGGGCTTCGATGAAAATTTCACCTCCTAGATTGACCAAAGGATCGCTAGAGGACGTTGGATAAAGATATGCTCTCATCAAAGTAGGTGGTGTCCATAGCATATTCCCATACATTCTCTCCATTTACCACCTACCATTCTAAGAGACAATAACTACAATACAAAGGTCAAAGCTTGAAAGGGCTATCTCTCAAACTCTCTCAAACGTTTCTTTCTTTCAAAACCAACTAACAGGAGAAAGAGAAAAAAAAAATAACACAACACAAAATCACATAATAGAATTCGTGCTTCGTCTCGAAGAGAATAGAAGCCATAATCAATCTGAGCCGTCCGATTACATGAACGAAGTGATGACAGCCGCCGATGCCTCCGCCACCTCTTCTTCCACCACATCCACCGCTCCATCGTCATCTTCGTCATCCTCCTCACATTTGATCTCGAACCTGCCTCTCCTCTCCGCCTTCCTCGCCTTCGCCCTCGCTCAATTCCTCAAGGTCTTCACCACCTGGTCCGTACAAAAAAAAAACCCTCTCTATATTTTTCCTAAAGTTTCAATCTTTATAGGTTTTCAAATTCAATTGATCAAGTTTTGTAACCAAATACGATCGATTTTCACCTAGATTCGCAGGTATAAAGAGAGGAGATGGGATTCGAAGAGGATGTTCGGATCGGGTGGGATGCCGTCTTCGCATTCGGCAACTGTTACGGCTCTCGCTGTTGCAATTGGTTTTGAAGATGGGGTCGGCAAATCCACCTTTGCACTTGCAGTCGTTCTAGCTGCTGTTGTAAGTATTTTTATCCCTTCAAGTTTACTACTTTATCTGTTTGATTGTTTGACGAATGTAAAGGGGTCAATTTAGGGGATAATATACATTCTTTGAGAAGGACAAGAAGGAAAAGGAAGAAGAATGGGAGTGTTAGCTGATTTAATAATGTTTGAAGAATATAGGGGTTTGGGTATTGAATATTGATTCATTGAAATGGAGATTCATTGGGAAAACTTAAATTTTGTCGACTCATGAGTATCATGGTACAGAAGGATTGTATATAATGTGAGTTCTATTGGGAATTGATACTACTTTGGTGATATGTATAAATGATATTTGTTGCTATGAGTTTTTGAATATATACTCAATAGTCCAATATATATAGCATGGAATATAGTCAAGTGCTGCTATGATATTTTGCTCATTTATACATAAATGTTGGTATATAATTTTTTTTTTGTATGTGCATGTGTTTTGGGTTGGGGGGGATGATTTCTCAACATTATCCAGTTTAGTGATGTTAGCAGACACACTGTGAGCCAACATAGTGACCCCTAGGCGCGTAGGATTTTATAGGCACAAAATTTCTCAATTTTTTTGAAGATCATATGTGCATGTAAACAAAATATAATTTAAACAACCAAATATATAAAATTGAAGAATGTATATCCATAATACAACAATCGTTGCATAAAGTTTATACATGATTTCAAACCGACCCAAAAAGGCAAAAAACAACAACCATAAACATAAAGTGTTCATTCTAGATCCTCATCTTCCCCATCCTCAAACTGAGCCCATCATTCCCACGATGGAGTGTAGTGAAAATGTCAATTTCATGATCAATGCACGAGTGTCTGCTAGGGCCTTCAATCTCATCTCCAACCTGTTACCCCAACAAGATTATCACCTACATCATGCTATGTTATCGGGGGCTCAACCTCAACGTTACAACGCTGCAGGACCATACACTAGTTAAGGTGGAGGCTACCACACTAAAATCTCCACCTTTAAAAAGGCTCTGCCATGGTAATGCATCGCTTTGTCAAGGCTCTAGTGGCGGACCTTGGTGTCTCACGCCTCGCCTTGCCCCTGATAACATAGGCACTCTACACATTTTCCAATATATTCAACAGTATAAGATCAAGTTCTTTTTTGTGTTCTTCATAATGGAGTTTCAAGTTCTTGTTTTGTACATTTACAAGATTGTTGACGGATTTTCGTAACAGAGACTTGAGAGTTGAGAGATTGATTGAATAAAAGATGGAGAAGAAGTGAATGCAAAATGTAGAAGAAGAAAGTGAGGAAAAACTTGGGTATTTAAAGTTCCAACTTTGAAGAGAAGAAGAAGGAGATTTGAAAGCTAGGGCCGAGTAAATCTCCAAATTGGAGCTTCAACAATCAGTTGGGGATCCTTACCGAAGCTCCAAAGCTTTCCACATGGAACAAAAACCCTTCCGCATGCATGGCCTGTTTCCTTGTTGCGAAAAAAGGGTTTTGACCCTCTATTCGTGTAAGAAAAAAAAAATGACACGTGTCTATTTTTGCTGACCTGGGTAATAGTCTAACGAGCCCTTATTCTAGCCAAGAAAAGCGAGTCGGTACATTTTTTTAAATTTCCCTTTTTCTGGAGGCCTTTTTTGAGCCTAGATGCGTAAGCCTCAAAAGCCTTTTTAAACATAGCTCATAGGTAGTGTAACTAGTATAGAAAAATATAACTAGTAGTGATATAGAAGTATTGATTCTCTTCCTGTTTCAATCAAAGTGATTTATTTGGCCTACCTTGATAGTGTGAACTTGCTTACTAAAGACTTCTCGAGCATCTGCACTCGTGATTACTAATTTTGATGAGATAAGAACTTGAGTAAGCAATGGGAATCCAAATTTCCTATCCCCATTCCCTGTTGTTAGGTTCCAAACTTAGAAATCATATTTCCAGGACGACATACCTCGTTTCTCTCTTTGTGAGACGAGATATGAGAGAAGAAACTTTGAATTCAAAGTGAAGAGCCAGACTGACCTGACGAGATTTCAAACCTCATCTATTTGAGGGATGTTGGTTCAAAGCTTTGTCTCAAATGATTTCTCTTCTCTCTGTTTTTTTTTTTTTTTTCTCTAAGTTCCTGAGTTTGCATGCTGCACTTTCACAATTTGATACATTTCTCTTAATGGGAAATGGGTGTAGCATTCCCATTTCTTAAATTGATGTTTTAGAAAATTATGATGGATGATTTTAGTAGTTGTAAGTAGTTTAGTTGATGTGCAAGAGGTTTCACATGGAAAATTTCTATTATCCACAATCTACAGGTGATGTATGATGCATCTGGCGTTCGACTACATGCTGGGAGACAGGCTGAGGTAAGATTTGTGGTTATTGAGTTGGTTTATATATATTATTGTTTTTGGATAACATGTATTGAGTATCCAAAAGTATGAACATGCAATCGATGTCAATGACAATTTTATTTTAAAAGTTTCCCTTTCATTCATGGATTCATGTGTCTGTTTACTTTAGATTTGAATTTTGTTTTGAGTCTTTGACATACATTATGTAGCTAGAAATGAAATCTTGGGTCTATGTTTGCTTGTAGATATAGTGAAATATGAGTTTACTTTGGTTGCACATGATTCAAAAGTGTCATCCAATTAGACAAGAAGAATTCTTGGTCAACAATTTTGACTTGACCCAACCATACATTATAAAATAATGAAATCTAAAGTTGAAACTATTTGACTTCACCATAGCCTTGATCGAGCAACTCATTATAAACATGATGACTTCCATCATTTTGATTATACTTCCTTTTTATTCATTATAAAGGTGATTAATTAACCATAGAAACATTTAGTGAGTAAAAAAAATTAATTTCCTCGTCATGTTTGTCTGAAAAAAAAAAATTTATATCAAAATTTATGGGTATGCCTTTTTTTTTGCAATTTAAGAAAATAATTGGTATGCTTTTTTTTTGTCTTAGCAAATACATCTTTGGTGTTATGATTTATCAATGAGTTTAGTTTTGATTAATATATATCTATGCTATAAAAGGAAAGAAGTTTTTAAAGAAAAAATCCATCTGCAGTTCACTCGAACAAGTACCTTCCATAAATTCATGGTTTGAAGTGTTGCCTCAAAATAACGGTTCAAAAAGCTATTCTAATCTGATTGCCATTGTCGGTTTCAAATCTATGTAATCTCAAGGTTGACACGAACTGTACGAAACATAAATGAATGTACTCTTTATGGAAGATACTCTTTCGGGTGAACTACAACTGGATTTGTTTTTTGAAAAATGTATTTTCCTCTTAGTAATATAGATGTATAATTGCCTTTCAAAAAATATAGATGTATAATTAGAATTTTCTAAACTATAATGGATTTTCCCTGAGTTAATTGAAATTAGCCCCATTAATTTTGAAGAATTCCATTGGTTTAGAAAATTTCAATGAAATTAATTGGAAATTTTCTTACTCATGAGTCCTTTATTTTTTTGTGACTGGTTATAATTGTAAAACTGGAATAATCAACTTTAATTAAAAGTAAGAAAGTTTAATCGATGTTTTTTTTTAAAATATTTTTATCTATTTTTTTTTTTTGAAAGGCAAGTAAGGTTTTTATAGGATCCCAGAACCCACTAAAGATGCCGCAAGCTGGGTTTGAATCCATGACCTAGTGGTACTATCCACCAAGCTCTAACCGTTGAGTTGTCATGCCATTGGCAATATTTTTATCTATTGTCACAAGGACACTTCATTTTCAAAAAATAAATTCCGTGGCAGACATGTATCTATGCTCGGACTTTGAACAGTTGTCGAATACTCCCATCGGAGACTTTATGAATTGTAATATTATTCACATATCATTGAAAAGTTTAAATTATTTACAAATGTTATGAGCATATTGTGACAATCAGTAGTACATGTCTAGCAATATTCACTTACAAGTGAAAGAATATGACTAATAATACAAAGCTTATTGTTGAAAAGGTAAGTAATAGTCAAATGTACAAACATAACTCTACTTTGTCTCTTATTGTGTTATTTTGCCGACGTGTCCAACACATCATATCCATGTCGAACATTTACACTTGTGTCTACGTCATTGTTACATAGATGTTTATTAAAGCAAATGACTCAAGTGGGGCGTAACTCCCAAACGCTACAAAGGAAAGGAAGTACAGGTAGGGAACTTGGGAACCACGGAACCACATTAGTTCAACAGGTTGCAATCCAAACATGAACTCCTATAGATTAGGAGTTCCAACATATTGTTAATCATAGTTCATTGCCACAGTGTAGATTTGAGTTGTAGAGAATAAGATGATCAACTGATCTGATCTTTCCATAAAAAGTTTGATGATTGCTTTTCGTTACTCAATGAAATTTATAATAAATAACGTTTAAAATGAATGGAAGAATCAATTAAATGACACCATGTTTGATTGATAGACCATGTTTGATTGATAGTCAAGTATCATTATAGTTATAATGATTTGAACAATCAATGCTTTGGTCAAGTCAAAATAGACTTATATCAATGCTCAAATATCATGTTTATGTTTACAATGAATGGCTTGGTCAAGGCTCTAGTCAAGTCAAATAGTTTTCAAGTTTGCATTTCATCATAATAAGGTTTCATAATGAATAGTTTGGTCGTGTCAAAGTTGTTGACCAAAATGTCTTCAATAATTAATGTCATATCTTTACTATTCGGATATCTTTTTATTTATCTATTTATTTTTTATTTTTAATAACGGGTGAATTAACTGTTAATAATGACATTTTAATGGTAATAGGAAGACATAGAATGGCAAGGTCAAATGAAATTAAGATAGGAGTTAAGGTTAAAAAGACAGTGAAGTCATTTAGGACGGGATTTTACTTCGTTAACAAATTAGGACTTGATTGTCCTGTTGAGTGAAAAGCTAGGCACTTTCGGTAAATCAATAACGGGTAGGACTAAGATGGCCATTGGAGGACAAAAGGGGTCTTGTATGCCTTTTTTATGGCATGTAGAACAATGTTAGGGATCAAATAGACAAATATGAATGAACTTAAGAGCGTTGTCGTATTATGAAGACTAATGGTGTGTTTGATTACATGGAAAGTTTGCCATGGGAAGATTACAAAAAGAAAGAAGAAAAAGAAGAGGAAGCGGGAAACAATTCTCCATCTTGAGATGATTATGTTTAGCAAAAAAAATTCTCAGCTTCCCCCCTTGGGAAATTTAAACAAACCAAGGGGATAGTGATGATCACAAAATTGCATGTTCATTCTCTCTTCCTCTCCCTATCCACTTTTGGCAAATTTTCTTGGTAAAATTTCCACTTTGAGAAGCATAATAAGCTCAAGTCACTAAGAGTCTAAGATAAAATTAGTTCGATTAGGCAGATCAATGTCTTTCATTCGCTCAGCTACTTTTTCTAATAAGCAAGAGAACTCCGTTGTTTTGGATTTGACAGTTTATTATTAACAGTAAGTGGAAGGGGTTTCAGAGTCCCACTTGATTGGGTGATCCAGTCAATGGTCTATCATATGGTTCTAGTTGACATGTTTCACAATCATGTTTTGAGGTGAAATGTTTGTGGAGTTCCCTTTGAAATATATGTAACAAGGGCCTTCAATTCTTTTGGATGTGTACCATGTCGTATATTATGTCATACTCCACAACAGAAATGTGTAATATGTTTGTGTTTATGGAATTCAACATGTTGGACACTGAACATTTGACCTCATGTCCATTTTGAAGCTTTCTCTATGGATAAGTAGATATCTTCTGATATTGAACGTACATATTTTTTAGTCGTTTTGGAGGTGGTAAGGAAGAGCATTTCTTATAAATGCCTATTCTAAGATAGTACTGTTTTATTTGTGTTCTTGTTACAGGTGCTGAACCAAATAGTATGTGAGTTACCAACAGAGCATCCTTTATCTAATGTCAGACCCTTGCGTGAGCTGCTAGGTCATACGCCACTTCAGGTCTGTTGCACCCCCAAGCTTATTTTTCTCAGTAGTAATTAAAATATGTAATCTCAAGCTTATTTGAATTGATTCAAAACTTCAATTTTTCTGGAAGCTTTTAAGTTTATATGCCTTTGATGCATGATTATCTCTACTCTATTACTTTCATAACCATTAACATGTGGTTATTCCTTGCTGGCCCAAGTGAGGCCGAAGTTAAATTATCTTGATTTATGAGTGTCTAGTATATAGGACAGTTGGATGCCGAGGTAATGGAAAATGGATTAGGTGTGTAGCATACTCTAGGTTATATTATTAGGCTTGGAATTTTGGGCACATAAAATTAACAGTCCTACGTCAGTTTTTGGGATTGCATATGATTCATGATAGCAATACGTTCTTGCTTATGGATAGTGACTATTTATGTTATGAATAGTGAATTACAGGACTGGTATTCTAATCTAAGCCAATAACTATCTTAGACTCTTAGTCGATTCAGAGAACACATGATGCCAACCCTGTAGTAGTTTCCAACATGTCAGTCTCGTAGACAAGCACAGTTGCAACTTCTGAATAAAATCATGAAAACATACGGATTGATTTTGAAGCCATGATTACAATGTTCTGATTGCCATGAGATACGTTTCTAACTCTTTTTTCTGGGGTAGTTTGTTGTCAGAGTTTATACGATTGTTTATCATTTTGGGTTTCTGTTCAGGTTATTGCAGGCTCACTCTTGGGATGTATGGTATCCTTCCTTATGAGGAGCACTGGTTAGACAACAGATGGAAATATTCTTTCAATCACTGCACGATTGATGGGCCAAATGTATGCCTGATGTTGCGTCATCATTGTTTGTGGAGCACATTCAAGTGTCTATAAGATTTGAGTCTAGTTATATATTAGCTTGTAAAATGGTTTGTGATTTGGATTTGTGTCATTTATCGAACTATGACCCTATAGTTTGTTAATCGAAATCAAACGTGTTATATCAATGTGACATTTTCTAGTGCATCATT
Organism: Berberis vulgaris; assembly: GCA_963556465.1. Lineage (NCBI taxonomy): Eukaryota > Viridiplantae > Streptophyta > Magnoliopsida > Ranunculales > Berberidaceae > Berberis > Berberis vulgaris. The sequence goes on from OY747125.1 coordinate 5,168,459, forward strand.
CATCAAATCTTTTGACCTTGATCGCCCAGTATCTATAGAACAATTGTTGTTGGAATATTCCTCCGAGAGTAAGAGAGTATTCTGGGATGAAATCTTGTGGAAGTTTCAAAATAGAAAAGTGGGGCAGTTGCCCAAAATGGAGATAAAGCCCATCTCCAGCACATCTATGGCCACCAGGCACACACCAGACACCAAATACCAGGCACCGTAGACTTACTCATCCTTTCCACTCCCTTACCCACTTTCTGCAAGAAAAGGTGTAGGATTAAGGGAAGGTTTGACACAGACCTAATGCTTGATCTAGGCTCCTGCACCACCAGCTTGTTGACATCTACGAATTTAGTGATAAAATTCTATTAACCTTAATCAACAATACAACCATAAACTTTATCAAAAAAAATTAAATAAATAAAAATACATCCATAATGATCTTCATTTCCAATTGTATGAATGTGGGGACCAACTTTTGATTAAGCTTTTAATTTTTATTTTCAATGTTTCAGAAAAAACAGAAGTCTTTGAGTTGTGTAAAGGATTTTTTTTTTTTTTCCAACATTTTTGGCAAGACTTGTGGCGATTACGAGTTCAAGAAACCCTGATTTTTAGAACCCATTCCTCACGCTTGTGTTTTATTGTAATCCATGGCAATGTTTATACTTTTCAACTTTTCTAGCAAGTGCAAATCATAAATTTTCATTGGAAATTTGATGTTTATACATTTCAAGGTTTTTAGTTTGCCACCATTTCGTCTCTCTCACACCACCATTTCCTCTCTCTCACACCATTTACTTTCTTTCTCACACCACCTATATAAACAAAAACCATCCATTTTTTTCCCATCACCATTCAAATCGACAACAGTTCCTCCCTCCCCCATTCGAAATCTCTTGCAAATCCACTTTAAAATCTCTCATCACACTCAAATCTCTTGCAAATCTCCTTCCTCTCCCTCGAAAACTCTCAAAATCCCCTCAAAGTCAGAACCCTTAAACCCAAACTCAATAAATATGCATAACTTAACATAATAGAGAAACCCAAACTCAAAACGAAAAATAGGGTAATTTTCGACCAATTTAAACCCTCAATTGAGATCGATTCTCAACCTCATCAAAACACGAAAGTTGTATTAATATGACTTATCTAATAAACACAACTTGAATCACTTGAAAATGTTTTGAAATGAGCAAGTTATGGTCATTTTACTAAAGTCGCGCAAATTTGTCTCGCAATGAAAATAAGATAGTGTTCCTGACTTTCGGCCAACTTATGTGCTCGATTGAGACCGATTATCAAGTTATACAAAAGTTTTAGTGCTCTAAGTTATCTAATAAACGCAACTTGAATCACTTGAAAATGTTTTTAAATGAGCAAGTTATGGTCATTTTACTAAAGTCGCGCAAATCTGTTTGAAAAAATTTATGTTCGCAGAGTGCACTGCGGGGTATCTGAATTTTCAAGTGATTCAAGTTGTGTTTATTAGATAACTCAGAGTACTACAAATTTTTTGGTTTCATCAACTTGATAATCGGTCTCGATCGAGCACATAAGTTGGCCGAAAGTCAGAAACACTATCCCGTTTTTTTTTAGACAGATTTGCAAGACTTTAGTAAAATGACTATAACTTGCTCATTTAAAAACACTTTCAAGTGATTCAAGTTGTGTTTATTAGATAACTCAGAGTACTAAAACTTTTGTTAACTTGAGAATCGGTTTCAATCTAGCACATAAGTTGGCCGAAAGTCAGGAACACTATCTCATTTTTATTGCGAGACAGATTTGTGCGACTTTAGTAAAATGACTATATAACTTGCTCATTTCAAAACATTTTCAAGTGATTCAAGTTGTGTTTATTAGATAACTCATAGTACTACAACTTTCATGTTTTGATGAGGTTGAGAATCGATCTCAATTGAGGGTTTAAATTGGTCGAAAGTTACATTATTTTGCATTTTTTTTGTTTTGAATTTTAGTTTATCTGTAATTGCCCCCTCCCATCCTTCATAAACCCCTGCGTATCCCCTCCAACCACTCTCTCTCTCCTCCCAACTTACTTTACATCTCCTCCCAACTTACTTTACATACACAGTGAGAATAATCAATCAAATAACAAGAAAACAGTGAAGAAAAGTGAATGAAATTGGGGTTGAAGACATAGTTGTAGCTGGTTTATCTCACAAATACGCTCAAAATTTTCTTCAAACACTCACTACGATCCTTTCATCACTGGTACTACAAGACCCAAAGGATTTATGGAGGCAAGTTTGTGCACAAAGATTGGTTTAACCATCCCATCACTATGCTTTGCATCAACTTATCTACCACTCCATCTGTGTTGACTGAAATTGGTTAGTAAATCATTGTTCATATTTTTCGTTTCAAGTCTTTAAATATTTTGTGGGTTTCTCTTGAAAATGATATTTAATGGGTTTTTATCTTTTGATCCAGACTGAAGATATGGAATCTCCAAATACTATAAGGGGAGAGTCATCTAAGAGCTTTAACAGAGGTTGAATTTAACAATTTATTTGGATCAATGATTGATGCGAGGTCGACAATTTCTTCACCGATCTCATTTCCACCTTCTTACCCAACGCAGCAGTCCAAATTGCATCGACGGTTTCATGGGTTGGTGTATTTCTGGCATAGTTCAGGTAAGTCGTTCCACAGTCAGAAAATGCAAGCAAATTATCAGCACTAAGCAGAAAAAAAAAAATTAGAGCACATGTCAAAACAAAAAATAGGTTGTTGACTTACCAACATCAAGTACTTTTGTCCCTGATTAAGGTGATCCCACACTGTTATCTCTTTTGGTAGTGGTGCACGGTTGGCCAGTGGATGATATCAGTCCCTAATATGCTGACAAATGTTATTTCTGTAGTCCACCTCATGATGCCAAGCATACTTGCCATCGGTACTGAGCGTCATAGTGAAGAACCTTGGGGTCAAGAATCAAAGCCTCCCCTCTCCTGCAATATCATAAGAAAGACGAAAGTTAGTAATTCCCTTCCCCTTGTCCGCAGCAGCAAAAAGAGAAGCCATCAGCGGCATATTCTGTGGATCGGGATGGAAATGGGGATTTTGGTAGCCGATCAGTCCATAGATCAGTCATCCTTGAGGGTTGGACCCCTGAACTTTGCCCTTGTTCACCAACCTTAGCAGCAAGATCCACTGATGGATCATATGTAATGTTCCCCAAAGCAGGTTGCTTTGCTTTAGGGTTGGTAGAGGACTTCAATGCGAGCTGAATAAGCCTGTTCAATTCAATCACAACCTCTTCTTAAAGCTCCTTTTCTAGGGAGGTTAATAGAGCACGAGGAACGCCCGGAGTAGCACCGACCTTAGCCCTTTTGGATTAGTGTCTTGGAGAAACCAGCCCCTTTAAAGCCTTTCTTTTGAAGGGTTGGGCATCTTCACCACCCTCGCCTTCTTCTTACTTGGTTATGAAGCGCGATTCTTGAGCCCCTGAAGATGAGCCTCTAGGAATAGCTAGAGTCTGCTATGAGCCACCGGCCTTAGCAAAATACAAGCCACTCTGCATGATATTATCCATAATAGTCCTCACAGGCGACATGAGGAACTGAGCCTTCACCCGTTCCTCTCTAGAGGTGAAAGAAGGAGGAGGCAAGTCTCATGTTATATAGACTAGGGGTGGGCACGGTCTGGATCGGTTCCAAATTTGGAGGAACCTAACTCAAACCGTTTACATTTTAACGGTTCCGGTCCGGTCCAGATCCTTTCATTTTGATAATTGGAACCGAACCTAACTCGAACCGTTATAAACGGTTCGGTTCCAACGGTTCCAATCATATTCATACAGATCATACAAAAAATTGATCCATCATATTCATACAGATCCATAAGAGATCCAATCAAGAACAAAAAAAATTGCATTCAAAAAAAAAAAAAATCAGAAAAAAAATTTGGTTTGATCCATAAGAGATCCATCATATTCGTACAGATCATACAAAATCATACAAAATTTGGTTCGCCATCTGAGACATATTAAAATGGAAAGCACAGACATATTAAAAATTTCTAGCTAAACCTTATGATCTGAGACACAGAGAAGATCAACATTTAGCTAGAAACTTCATCCTCCCCGCCATCTGCTGCTGCTGCTTCTTCTCGAGACAGAGAGAGAGAGGAGAGGGAGATCTCCTGCTGCTGGTGGTGGTGGTTCTCGCTGCTGCTGCTACTTCTTCTCGAGACAGAGACCGAGAAAGAGAGGAGACGGAGATATCCTGCTGCGCTGCTGCTGCTTCTTCTCGAGACAGAGACCGAGAGAGAGAGGAGAGGAGAGGGCTTCTTCTCGAGACAGAGACCGAGAGAGAGAGGATAGGGCTTATTCTCGAGACAGAGACCGAGATCGAGACCGAGAAAGAGAGGAGAGGAGAGGGCTTCTTCTCGAGACAGAGACCGAGACCGAGAGAGAGGAGAGGAGAGGGCTTCTTCTCGAGACAGAGACCGAGACCGAGAGAGAGAGGAGAGGAGAGGAGAGGGCTTCTTCTCGAGATAGAGACCGAGAGAGAGAGGAGAACTTAGTTAGGGACCTAGGGTTAGAAACTAAAGTAATGGGTTGGGTATATATATTCGGTTTAGTTAGAAACTAAACTAAACTAAAGTAACGATAAAACCCCATAAAATGAAATGAATGATAATGCTATGATTTTCATAGCATAGTTACCAAAGCTAAATGTTTTGAAATGATTTTAATTTTTGTGTTATTGATCATTATGGTGAGAAAACCACCTCTTAAATCCTTAGTGTTTTTAATGTATTAACCTTGTAAAATGAAGTATTCAATGTAGTGATAAAAGCCCCTAAAATCAAATGAACGATAATCCTATGATTTTATAGCACAATTACCAGAACTAAAAGTTTTGAAATAATTTGAAATTTTGTGTGGTTGATCTTTATGGTGAGAAAATAAGCTCCGCAAAAAATCATAGGTTTTAAAATGTTTTAACCCCGTCCAATGAACTAATCAATTTAACGGTAAAATAGAACAAATGAATCATCTCTAAAAATAATCTTCAATATAATGATAAAACCTCGTAAAATGATAATTCTAGTAGCACAATTACCAAAGCTAACAGTTTCGAAACAAAAATGAATTTTGATGTGACTTGATCTTTATGGTGAGAAAATCACCTACACAAAAATTCATAATATTTTAAGTGGCATAGTCCCATTAAATAAAGTCTCAAGTGTTACGATAAAACCTAGACAAATGATAACATTCTGATTTTAACAACAAAGTGACTAAAGCTAAAAGTTTCGAATGATTTGAATTTTGTGTGATTTGAATGCACACAACAAAGGCACCGCCTTTGGAGCCAACAAATCGAACACAATTTTCTTGTCCATGTCCTTCTAAGCTTTTTCGAAGGATTTCTATTACTTACTTGGATGATCAACCATGAAATGGATGCCCTAAAAGATCTAGACAAACCCCACCCCACCCTGACTACAAATTCAAATGTTGGGAGGGAAAACACCCAACCCCCCTTCATTTTTCCTTGGGAACCCAAATCAAAACCCCCAAATCTCCTCTCTCTCTCACTCACTCTCTCACTCCCACAGAGATCCTTCGTCTCTATTCTTCTTCTTCGAATCTCCAATTCTCAATCTCTCTCACGCACTCTCGCGAAATTGAACAAAACCCACTCATCAAAAACCTAACTTTCACAACCCCAATGGCAGAAATCCTGAAAAGCCCTAACCCACAGAACCAGAAAATCCCATTTTCGCCTCTTCGATCTCCCACAAGCCCACACTTTTTGGGTTCCAACAACGACCAACTCGAGCGTGCTCAGGCACGAGCAGCTCGTGCTGCTGCTATCCGACGCAAATCGGTGGTTGCCCCCACTGCTCCTCAACCTCCCCCTTCGGATCCATGCTTCAGTAAAGAGCAGATTACGGAGCTTTTTCAGAACTGCATCAAGTTAGCAAGTGAAAATGTGAGTAATTTAAGATTTTTTTGTTTGCAATTTTGGGTTTTTAATTGTTTTAAGAGATACCCATTTGTTTGATTATTGTTTTGATGAACTGTTTGGTGGTTTGGTGTGTAGAAAATTAACCAGAAAAACACTTGGGAGCTGGGGCTTATAGATCATCTCAGTCAGATTATTAAGACTGAAGCCGAAGAGGACCATGAGACGAATTTTCAGAAGGTTTGATGAGATTTGATGCATACCCATTGTTTGGTGAATGCAATTTTGGTGACTTGTTGATTATATAGTTTTGTGTTGGATTGTGTAGGCGAGTTGTACACTGGAAGCGGGGGTGAAGATTTATTCGATGAGGGTGGACTCGGTGCATTCGGAGGCGTATAAAGTGCTCGGTGGGATTAATCGAGCAGGACGAGTAGATGAAGATGGTTAGTCCTTTGAATTTTGAAAGCTATGTTGCTGTGTTAGAAGTTTTATTTTTTAATTTTGATTGATTGATCTATATGATATCTTTTCCTGAGAGCATGGGTATAAACACAGGGAACAATAATATGAAAAGAAAATAAATGTTTTGAGTGGAACAAAGGAGAATCATGTCGAATGATAGCTTATGAAAAATATTATAGTTTGTGCCTCAAATCATTGGAGCTTACAAAAGTCGAAAGAGAAAAGTAATTACATTGTACATTGACCTGTTTGGGACCTTGGCCACTCAACACCATATGTGTCCTTATTAAGAAAGAGTTACCATCATGATCCACAAAATATAAAAGCCTTCCTTTTCTATACGCTTTTGCATTTATGTATGTAATGTGCTTATACTTGAACCGTATGATTGATCTGTGGGGTAATTGACTAATTGGTCTGAGTTTAAATGCAATGGCTCTCTCTGTCCACTACTGATACTGATACTATTCCTAAATCCACCCATATGGAGGAGTATGCCTATATCAATATATGTATGTTCACAAGTAAGAGCTTAGCACTGTTAGAGCGTCTCCAGCAGCAGACCTTAAATCTCTCCCCCAAACCATGAAATTCAGCGTTTGTTCACTAGCCATTAAGAGAGTTGCACGAGTTCACGTGTGCAACTTTATATGCCCAAGATTGCAAAAAGTTCTAGTGAACCAGCAAAAACTAAAAGAATTGCATTGGATGAGTGATCCCCTAACACCACTTAAAACCCTACAAGTTTGGTGTTTGTGATTTCCCACTTGAGATGCTCTTAGAAGAAACAATAGGAAATGCAGGAACGTCACATTCACTCACCTGAAGGTGAAAAACTCAAGACACTCAACATCTAGACACTCAACATCTTAAGTTTTAGAACATTTAGACCTTAAGAACATTAGGATATGAGTCATACAATTGTTGACGTTTTTGACTCATGCTTTTTGGTTCTTAAATCTCTTGTGGAGAATTACTAGGTCTACTGAATTATCGTCATTGCCATTTGTGTTTCTTCTAATATTGCAATTTATTATGACAGAAAGCTCTGTGGAGGGTGAACATGTTGAAAGTGGACAAGAGGACGCCCGTAATAAAAAAGAAGCTGAGAAAAAGGTAGGCATTTTTGGTATCATTTTCATAGATTGGTTATATTACTGTTTGCTGACAGAAAAATATATGTGCAGTTTTCTCTTCTATCAACATTGGAATCATCTTTTGATTCTCTTAATGTAAAGAAGTTCGATGGTGATCTCATGCTCTGTCTTATTTACTTTTTGTGCTGGTGTCAAGGAATAAGAGACTAACATAGTTCCATTTGTTGTAGTTGCATTTGCTGTGGATCCGCTTTATCATCAGACATCTGCAAAATTTGATGAGGGTGGAGCTAAAGGCCTCCTATTGAATAATCTTGGTGTTTATGGTTGTTGTCGGGTAGTTTTTGATTCATTTGAAGTACCAGGGAAGAGTACACGTGCAACTGAAAGTATCAAAGAGAGCAATATATCTGACACAATTGATATTGCTTTTGCGAAAGGTGTGCTGTGCTCAATAACTGGGATTTTGAACTTTAATGTTACTTATGCCTTGCGCAAAAATCTGAAAATACTTGTGTCTTGCTTGGTATTTTTCTCTTGTTTACAGATTGCATTGAGCAAATGCATATCAACATCTCTACAACAAATGAAATATCACCAACTCTCAGGGTTATTATCAACCAGTTTGATGAAGAGAACAGAAGGCCACCAAATGTTTTTCCTGTTGTCCAGAAGGCGACGGAACAAGTTGATACAACTGGTGATAACCAAGATGATATGGATGACACTGCATTTGAAGGTTGTGGCAACTGGAGCTTTGATCATGACCATCAGTCAAGTGTGGTTGATGAAAATCCCGATTATGCAGAACCAGCTTTTGGAAATCACCAGCAGGTTCTCTTTATGTTGCATGTTTCGGCCCTTTGGTTGTGATTTTCTAACATTAAAAATTCTCTTCCTTACAGTATGGTGGACAATTTTTGAATTTTGCAGGAGAGTGATTCTTACACATACTATGAACCTGATGCAGATAGATCTGATAATATTGCTGAGTTTCTCATTTTAGGCATGGGAACTTCCAATGGAAATGCCTGGGCAGGTCCTGATCACTGGAAATTTCGGAAAGTTAAAGGTAAGTTTGAAACATTATGTAATATGCACTATAAGTTTCTTAGGCAGTGATTCATACATGATATACATATATTTGCAGGTGTGGAGGATAAACCTGCTGCAGAAAATGGATCACCAGTAACAAACAAGAAGCGAAAGAGCAAGAAACAGGCAGAATCAGATATTGATTTCACCAAGTGCTTGGACAAAGAATTGCCAGATATCTTTGCCCCCCCCAAAAATCCAAAGTCATTGCTGCTACCTGCAAATAGAGTACCTTGCAAAACCACACTTCCAGAAGATTGCCATTATCAACCAGAGGATCTTGTCAAGTTATTTCTGCGTCCTGATCTCTTGGTAAGTTGCAAATTCGAAAGGATTATAGTATAAGCATACTGGAACAACATCCTAATCCTCAATTTCTCATTTAAGTTTTCATTAATGACATCACTGTTCAATTTATAGTGCCTTGGGAAGAGAGCCAGACAATCCTCAGGTAACATTTTCTTCTCAGACAGCTTTCTCTAATGTCACTTTGTTGGATTCAGATGTATACACATATTTGGTACCCATCCTTCACTTGAGGTTGAGTTAAGAGCTGAAATTTTGTAAAGATCTCATATAATCTTGTCATGCATACTAACAAATAAGAATAAAACAATTCCAAAGTATCTATTATTTCAAACTCTAGGTTATCCATTTAAAGTTTATCATGAACTTGTCCAACATCCGATGTGATTAGAAGTTGTAAGAATTGCAAGGATATTGCAATGAGGGGGTTATCTCCAGTGAAAAATGACCTTTAATGATTTTCAAGTTTCCTTCTCTCCCACCAAGAGGTGTTAAACGAGGATCATAATTACTTTAACATACATAACCTATGGTACCTGTAAATGGTAAATATGTATGGTGCATACAGGGAGAATATGATTTATCAAACTCTTCTTTTTAGCTAGTTGACTATAACTGTTCTCAGTTGTAGATACATAAAATTTTACTTTTTTCCTCAGATGAATCAATTGGCGATGCTGGACCAATACCATCTTGGGACAATGACATTGCATTCAACAACAATTTTGATGACGGGGATGCTCATAGTGATGTGGAGGACCCAAACGCTCTTGTCTCTCAGCCCCGTCAGGTTTGTTTGAGACGATATTATTAGAACTAGTTCATTCCAAAGTTGAGGCACTAGTTATTTGGACGTGGATGCCAGGCTATTCAAGAGATTGATTCGGGGGTTTGTCACCTGGTCATCACTGTATTTAAGCACAGTTGATTAATTCTGCAGATATCTTATTTCTCCAAGTGTCCAAGTTCACATTCGTACATGTTAAATTATCAGTAGTTCCAGTATGAGTGAGACATATCCTATGTACTTTCGTCATTTTTTTTTTCAGTTTTTGAGTTGTGATATTTAACGATGACACTGTTATTCCTTCCCTAAACTGCAGTGGCTTTTCGTTTCAGTGTCATAAACGGATGTTATCACTTATCTTCTTTCCCATTGCAGTCCATTATGTGCTGATGTTCTTTGCAGTTCACTCTAATCCTCATTTTCTCTGAATTGTTGTAATCCTTGTCTTCTCTTATTTGTCCAGGTGAATAAGATTGAAGTCCAATATGATAAAACCTCTAAACAAGTTGATGTTCATGTATTGAAAGGAGCGCTTTGGAATCACATGCAAGAATCTCTTAACACAACTGAAGAGGTTAATCAGTTTGTTTCTTTACATTTTTGTTACAGCATGTTTATCGAAGTATTTTTGGAAGGCTCAAATTTTATTATAGTATCATTCATTGTCCAAAGCTTCACGATTTACGCATATATTCTCACTTGTTGACTTTTTCATATCTGAATTCATATCTGCCTTTTTCTTTAGTAATGTGTAAACTATTCTTGTAAATTTTCGTTCTCAGTGTTTTACTTTTTGAACCCGTTAGAATGATAACATGCATAGGTGACTTGAGTATTGATGTTCAGCTTTGTAACAAATGAATTAAGTATCAAATGCGAGAAGGTTGAACTTCTTCTTTTTGGTAGAAGAACTAATTTTTTACTAGGAACAATAAATAAATAGTACTCATGCTCTTCGGGTCAGAAACCTTCAGTGGATATCATGAATAAATATTGCATATCTCAGTGATTTGATCTGTAAATTCAAATATCTTATTTACCTAAACATGGCACATTTTTACCATCCTGCACTGTAACTAGAATTTGCAATAAAGTATGGCTCTTAATTTCTGTTATCACATGAAGAATTAACACCTAGTTTGTCTTTTTACATAGGGTGGTGAAGGTTCAGTTTCATTCAGGGATACTTTATCCACATTTCCTGATGACTGCAAAGCAGCAGCTCGTGAAGATATCTCTCCTCATCTTTGTTTCATTTGTCTCTTGCATTTGGCTAATGAGCATGGCTTGAGCATTACTGGCACTCCTGATTTGAACGATCTCAATATACATTTTGCAGTCAATTCTTAAGTTCTGCTTGGAATAGGATGCATCACAAGATATTAAGGTCCTTCTTGTATTGTCCATACATGTGCATAGGAGAGGTAGCTCCAATCTCCTTTTGTGTGCTTATAATCATCTTTTGTAATTTGCAAACAATATGATCTTGCTTAGTTACTCTTATAGTCTTATTCATGTCAAGTTTCTGGGCTATGTTTTCTAATAATGTAGCTGGAATGTATCTTGCTTCCATTCATTCGATTGTAAAATCAAATACATAATACCATCATTGAAATGTTGTATTCTCTTTTTGGTTCTGAGACCTACTCTTAAGTACCTCTTCTCCACTCGTTATTGATTATTTTGTACTGTAATAGTCGCGATTTGTGAACAGTAACTTGACAGTTACATACACCGAGTGAAACGTAAGTTTCACTTGAAACCCGGTCAAAGTGACCACCAATGAAAAACAATTCATATCAATTTTCTCAACAAAACTTGACTATAGCTGTCAAAAAAATATTGCTGCAGTGTGTGGGACAGAAATTAAGCGCTTGCAGTACAGTTTAACTTGTTCCTATTTTTTTTTCTGCCTTGCTATTTGATCATTGATATTGTAAGTGGTGAGATGCCATTATGTATTAGTCGAGTTGAGTATGTGCCAACAGGTGAAATTTTGGGAATCTTCCAATTGCTTTCCATAGAGATTACAGGATCTCTTCTACAAGGATGGAGAAATAAAATAGTGCCGAAGTCTTATTTTTTCATGTTAGTATGAAAGGTGAAAATCTAAAGCTTGATGTTTATCCATAAAGCATAAAAGTGATTTGTTTTTTGAGACAACATAGTTTATTAGAACTGTCAGGTGAAGCTTTTATCTGTGGTAGTAAGTGGAAATGTGGAGATGACTCACTAGGTAGAAGGGAATCATTTGTTAGCAAGAGACAGGTTTGTTAAGAAAACTATCAGGGTTTATCATTAATTGTATTAGTTAGTCTATTAACTATGCCAAATAATGTTGAACATAATCAGTCATTCAGAATGTCCAGCTGATTCCAAATAAAATTTGTTTTGTAACAATCTGTCTGCAAAACATAATACTCTGTCAACTCTTTGAAGTAATGGGAAGTTTAACACAAACCTTCTATGATAATGCCACATCATCTTGGTTGCAAAAAACATGGTTTCTAGCATTTTCAATTCAGAAATTCTAAATGTTGAGGAAGTGGGCGAGAAAAACAGCGAGGGAAGGGCGGTGGAGGGGGTGGGACCGTCCATCCCCCTCAGAATGCATGCCATCATTTTTGTGCGTGCATCCCAAGGGGGATGGACGGTCCCACCCCTCCACCGCCCTCCCCTCGCTGTTTTTCTCGCTGGTTTCCTCGACAGCTAGCAAATCTCTTTTCAATTAGATAAAGATGGGAGGATAGAGAGACATTTGGATAAACTTGGGATAAACTAAACCATCAAAACAAACTCAATTAAGGGAGTAGATTAAAACTAGAGGCCAAAGGGACATAAAAAGGTAGGGTTGGAGAGGTGGGGTTCTCTTTTTCTATTCTCCTCAAATGCCAACTTCCAAAACAAAGATCTTAAAGGGCCCGCACATGATATTGGCACAAGGACAGCTGAGGCCAGTGAACTATCCATACTTTTAAAAAGCCTAAGGAGGGAATATGAGTTATTCTACATGGCGAGGAAATGAGCGAGGGGAGGGAGGTGGCGGGGTGGGGTGGGGACTGTTCACCTCCCTCGAGATGCGTGTGCCAAAAAAAATGGCACACATTTCGAGGGAGGTGAACGGTCCCCACCCCGCCACCTCCCTTCCCTCACTCGTTTCCTCGCCCACTTCCTCGACATTTAGAATTTCTGAGGGAATATATACCCTCCCCTTTGAACTTTATCAATAACCACCACCAATTGAAATCTATGTTTTTTTATCTTATTCTTTCCCTCTAGCCTTGTATTGTCTTCCCCATTTTTAGTTAGCTTCCACTATAGAGATATATAACCAAAAGCTAAATTTTAGGGGTTCCTCCACTCCAACCACATCTCCTATTTTAACTTTTTCATCATTATTTTAATATATCTTCAACTTTTTTATACCAATTTAATTTCAATTATACTATTATTAATTTCAACTTAATATAATTATATTAATTAGTTTCAATTATATTATTATAATATTATTAAATATATAAGAGGGGAAAATATTATTAAATATTATTAAATATATATTATTAATTTCAAATTAAAGAAGGGGGAAAAGTAGTTGATGGTTTATTTCATTATTAAATGGATTTTAGGGGATTTGGGTTTTGACACTTTCATGGTGTCTTGGCATTCCTTGATATAGGAATGTTTCTCTTTGTTTGTTGTTTCCTTTTCTTTCCTTAATAAACATTTTCGTGTTTGACCAAAAAAAAAAAAAAAAAAAAGATTTTAGGGGATGGTTAACTTCCCCCTAAATTTAGGGGGAAGTTGAGCCAAAAGCTATTATAGCGAGTAGTTAAAGGGATGGTTGGAGGGCTATTCTTTTCAATCATCCCCCTAAAATAGCTTAGGGGGATGATTGGAGATGCTCTAATGGATACCCAACTTTGAAGAAAAATGGGTTGTTTGGAGTCAATATTGCTTTCTTTAACTCTGTCTTCTTTTGTTTTTTATTGATAATTATGTTAAAGTAATCCTATACAAGTGATTATCCTAATTATACCCATATCAAAATCAATTGATTGCCAGATTATGATATTTATAGTTCTTGTTATATGTGGTTTTCTTGCCCAGACCCTATCCAACATTAGAGTATAAAAGGCGTTCACCTTGCATGATCTTCTGCTACAACTACTTAGCTATCAGACCTTCCATTCCTTGCCAACTCCAAGGAAACCATGGATAAGTGTTCTCAGAAGTCTCAAATAGCAAAGCTATCCCTCATTGCTCTACTTTTCATTACGCCCCTCTTAGCCGAATCCATGAGACCGCCTTTCCTATATTTTCTTCTTAATCTACTTATTATTGCTTTAGCTGCTGAAGCAGGTCTTTTTTCCTTCCCTAAGCCTTTGCCTTGTTACGTTTTTCAAATTCACGAGCTGCCGAATTCCGGAAATACCGAAACAACTCTCTATTAACAATGAAGTAGATGAAAGTAGTAGGAAAAGGGAAACTAAGCAGATGGTTGAGAAATCAGAACAGAAGAAGAATATCAAAGTTGTGAAGGTGGATAAAGCCTCTAATTGCAATGAAGTAGATGAAAGTAGTGAAAGGAAAACTAAGATGGTTGAGAAGCCGGAACTGAAGAAGATTGTAGAAGTTGTCAAGGTGGATAATGCGAAGAGGTGGCATTTGAATAGGGTGAAGAGTCCTTCAAAGCCGACTCTCTTCTTTATAGGTGAAGATGAAAAAGAAGAAGAGGTAGTAGAACATGAGGAAGAAGAAGAGTTAGAAGGGGAAGAACTATATACTAAGGCTGAAATGTTCATTGGAAACTTCTACAAGCAATTGAATATGCAAAGAGAGGATTCATGGAAGAGGATCCATGGTTTCTACCAGAAAGCTTTCTGATTGCAACTTGGTTTATGTTGTACATTTCATGCCAGTGCAGGTTGATAGATTGTGTAGTGTTTGAAAGAGTGTTTTGGATCTATGGGTACATCTTGGTGTCCATTGTTATCCTTCTCATCTATAGATTTTAGTTTTTTCAGGGCTGTAATTTCATGTTTCTGTATCTTCCTTTTTATTGTGAACAAGAAGAAAGATTGAGTACTAGTCAGTATTACATTTTCAACTAAAAGAGTCTAGTTCCTCTGAAGTTGTAGACGATAGGAATTCTTGTAACAAGGCTGTTTATAAGAAACCCGGCTTTTTGCTATACCTATCGGAGATGGGTTATAAATTTTGGAATGACCCGATACTTGCTAGAAATGACTCTCTCACTACTGAAAGCAACTCAGTTTGAAAACTCAGTTCTTTCGATAATTGTAATGAAGAGATTTATACATGGAAATTTTTTTTTTTTTTTTTGTTTAATTTTAATTTTTTTAATTTTTCTCACATCCAATTTGCAACTTCATGATAAGTTTGGAGGAGCGGAAGTTCTCGAATGGCTGAATTTTGAATTACAGTGTGGGTGTACTGAGGAGATGATCCCCCACCAATATTTAGGGAATTCTGAAACATTTTCTTTTCATTTGACTTTGAGCACAAGATGGCCTTTTTTATTAGGATTATGCTTCCACATAAAGTTTAGTTTATTTTTCTTATCATCTTGTTCAAACATCTTGACACCTGATTATGCAGGTGGGAACCTAACTCTTTTTTTCATAAAAGTTTTTACCAATAAAAAAAAAACACAACAGAAAACACAAAACTTATATTTATTTTAGTTTTCATTTTTTTAAATTATTTAGAGACAATTTGGGTTTACACAATCCTACAGAAGGCTAAGGAATAAAGACTTAAGTTTTATCATCATTGAGGAATTTTATCATCATTGAGGAATGTAAACATATATTCAACAGTACTAAACAAACTTGAACTTGTCAAAGTTTCTTCTATGAACTCTTTGAAGATATCCCAACTAGACACTCTATCAACCTCATTTTCATGGCAAACCTACACAAATTTCTTAGTGAAAGCTCATCAAATCTATACAAACTCCTGAACACAACTTCCGAATCAGAAGAAATCATCAAATTACTATCTCAACTCCCCAAAGGAAAATGGATGGGAGACCATGATCTCTACCAATGGGAAGGGTCATGGTACTTCCGAAATCGTTCTTCCAAGCACGAGATGGTGATGTTATCGTTGCTTCACCACCCAAAGCTGGCACAACATGGCTCAAGGCCCTTATCCAACCATTATGAGTGGTCTTATTCGAGATGATGTTGATGATCAAGACCATTGGTGACTAAAAACCCCCATAGCATTGTTAAGAGCTTGGAAGGACTAATTTATTTGATGAACCCAACAGCTGATTTATCAGACCTCCCATCTCCTAGACTCTTTCATACTCACTTACCTTATAATGCCTTACCTGAGTCAATAAAGACGTCGAATGTAAGATAGTTTACATTGCTAGGAATCCCAAGGACACATTTGTGTCTTTTATGGCACTTCATGAACATGATGAGGTCCAATGAGCAAGGACCATACCCTATAAAGGATGCATTTGAGAGTTTTTGCAAAGGGGTTCATTTCTTTGGGCCTTACAATGACCATGTGTGGGAGTTTTGGAAGGAGAACTTGAAAGTGCCTGAGAAGATATTGTTTTTGAAGTATGAGGACATGAAGAAAGACCCCAAAGAACATGTCAGGAAGTTGGGTGCATTTGTTGGGAAGCCTATTGGGAGTGAGGAAAAGCTTGATAATGTGTTGTGGAGGTGTAGTTTTGATAAGCTGAAGAATTTGGATGCTAATAAGAGTGTTGTTTATCCCACGGGCTAGTGCCATAGTTCATTTTTCAGGCTTGGAGTGGTTGGAGATTTATAGAGTTGTTTCATCCCGGAGATGAGTGAGCGTCTGATCAAGTTACATGTTCAACATTGGTGGGATCTGGCCTAGATCTTGACATATGAAGTTACATGGCAGTGATTGTTTTCATCCTATCAAATTTGATGATCAAGACAATATTTCATCATGTGTTACAGGGTCTAAAATTGCTTTAACTAGGTGTTTGTTTTTGTAAGGTTGTAATGTTTGGGCGAGACTCAGAAAGATATACTATTAAGCAGGCTTTTAGTTTTAGGTGTTCTGTTTACTTATTGTATGTGTTTCCTTAAGGGTCTCTTAATCTATTATAGGCAGTTACTATTGGCAGTTTCATGAATCTGTAATTAGATTTAGATGCAAAAAAATCATCTCGGATATGCAGCTTGTTCATCGAGTCTATGTATTACCATATGTAACATTTCACAATATATATGCACCATCAAGCTGTGCGTGTTGTGGGTGATTGTATCACAAGTCCAAGGTTTTACCCTGACGAAGGCATTCAATAGTTCTGAGATCCAACAGAACTCTACTCACCTTTTAACAAAAGAAAGAAAAGCAACTGAACGTCTAAATAGTTCAACCAAAACTTAAATAGGCAACTAAAAGTATTTTACGATCACCTTAATCCTGCATTTGTTACTCTAGCAAGTACCTGACCAGAGAAGAGGGATGTTTGTTTATGCCTCTTAATCCAGTTAAAGGGCCGAATTCTAGAAAACCGTGTTATGTTTTGCAAAATTCAAACTTCGAATACGTCAAGAGACAAAAACAAGCACACTGACAATCAATTCAACTGGAGAAGAAAATCACGAAAAGGAAACAGAGTTGTGTATGGTACCTGAACTTGGCAATCGTGAAACATGAGAGCCTTAAGAAGGCAGCTGGAGCAGTGGGATCAAATAAAAAATGGGCAGAATCGCCATCTTCACTATATTTTCCAAGTCTGACATGAACTTTGATAGTGTGAGTATAACCCTATCACCACTGACAAACACAAAAGCCATCACTACCATTACTACTCCAATCAGTTTAGCATCCAAATGTGCCATCTCTCTTCAACTCTGTTGAGAGAATAAGGGATGTCTGAATCCTTGTATGAGCAAGAGAGTTGACTAAGTTCATTCACAACTTCTGCATGGCCGCGACAAGACCAGTTTTTTTCAGTAGAGGGGGCCTGCTGACGGGCCTGCTGACCAAATTAGCATGTGCTCTCTCGATTTGACACTATGACCGTAATACTGTACTCTACAGAATTAGGTTGCTCTTTCATTCTAACTCCCATCGTCAGATTCTGGAGATCCACATTGCAATTCAATAGTTTTGAGGACTTGTATGACTGATCATGTGTTAAAATGTATCTAATCCATGTAGAATTCGGTCCATTGGGATCGAGATAGTGGTAGACAATCGATCACAGAAAAATTATATTTACAAAATATATTACCACCAGGCATAGATATACTTGTGAGTTCTAAATCTCAGAATAGCTGAAAATTCTAAACTGAAATTGCTGAACTGACTTGTTGCATTTATGGAACAAAAGACTGATTACAGTGATTCAATGCTACACAAAACAAACAATTGGGTAACAGACTATAAAATGTATAGAATTTCAATAATGAAGAGTCTCCCCCTTAAGACAAATTTCAACAAACAGGACATGTATCGCCCATGTGGATAATATAAATTAACAAACACTTACGTGGAAGCTTTATCAAGAAAACAAGGTAATGAATGGCAGAAACTTATCTCATTAAGACGAAGGCATTGCTTCAACACATTGACACTGTTAGCAGTAGTAATTCTCTGACCTGGATGATCTTCAGATCATGCATTTGAATGACTAGGCAAATAGATCATGGTCATATTGAGTATAGTGACCTCACCAACTTACTCTTCAGTATGCATGAGGGGAGTAGCTCTCTTTGGCATTGTTTTAATCTATTGGTAAGGTGATCTATGTTAAGACGGAAAGGCATATATTCACCTCAGGATTGAGAAAGAGGCTTGACAGTCCCTTCTTTCCATCCTCGCTGTCGAGCCCTTAGTTCCCACATTGCAGTCATTCTCTTCTGTTCTGCCAATGTAGCTTCTGCCTTCTCCCTTGCCTCTTCACAAGTCCCCATCCCTGAATTACACTTGTCTGCCTCTTTTTGATATTGAGATGCCATCTTCTTCGCCTCAAGCAAAGCCATGTCTGCACGACGCTGGTTTTCCAATGCCTCGGCTTCTCGCAGCTTTAATTCTTCTGAGAGTAGCTCTGCAAAATTCTTGTCCATGTCCTCATTGACCTCTGGATCACGCTTGACACAATCTGCAAATAGAATCAGAACAGTGGGAGAGCAGCAGTTTAGACAAATTTTTCACATGAAGAGATACAAGTAGATATATAGAAGGCATGTGTCCAATCATGATTTTTTCCGAGACATAGCCGTTTCTCTTTCTTTGAACATGGAAGGTCCAAATCTGTAACACCCTTAAATTTTCCTCTAGCTAAATTATTTAATTTTGAAGTTTTTGGACTAATTGTATCAAGGTTAAATCTATTGGAATTTAAGTTTGATTTAAAAAAAATTTATTTTGTGAATTTTTTTAGGCGGGGTGCCCTCGTAATTCCAGTAGGGCAAATAGCCACCCAATTATAAAAGGAGGTTCCTCCCTTTTCTTTCTTTTCCTTCATTTTCTCTTCCCAAACATAGTTGTTGTTGTTCTTCTCAAGCCCGCGTTGCCTGCATTGCTTGCACTCGAGCAAATCAACGGATCTTTGTGTCGAAATTCGTATCCTTCATCCTTTCTCTTCCTCGTCCTCCCCTCTCCCTTCCCATTCGATTTCCTGCACAGAAACAAAGCGTAGCAAAGAGGGAAGCTCGATCGGAGCTTTTGGAGGCAGCGGGAGCAGCCTTGCTCCAATCAGCCCCTTTGGTGGAGTCAGTGGAGGTGTTTGAAGGCCGAAAACCCCACATGTAAAGGTGGGTGAGAACTCGGCCATAAATTTTAGAGAATCGGGGAGAGTGAGGTTTGCCTACGTTGCTTTCGAGTTGTGATCGCGCAGGTGAACTTCAATTCACGGCTCATAGGTGTTGGAGCACTATTCCGGCCAGTCTCAGGCTAGTAACCCTGTTCGGAACAGATTAGGCTTGTGTAGAAGGGTTTTTGGAAAATTTTCGCTGGCAATTTGGCTTCGTCGGAAACTTCTCATTGGTAAGCGATTTTCAGTACTTTTTGGACTCTTTTTGCAGTTTTGGGGTGTTTGAAGTGACTTCATCCGAGTTGTTGCCAGAGAAATCGAGCAATCGGTGTTGTCGGAGTTCAGGTTCTCCTTCGTGTGGCCTGTCGTAGTCCAGCTCTTTTTGGGAGCTGCCAGAGTTGAGCATTAGGTGTTTTGTCAATTTGGAATTGGGCTTCGAAAACCCATTCCGCCCACGTGAGCGAGAACATCTCTTTAAAATTTTGATAGAATGGTATTTTTCTGATAATATCAATGTTATTCGAAATATTGGTGCGTGAGTGTTATCCTATAGAAAAAGGATAAAGAAAATTCTTCCCGTTTTGCAAAACGGATTGGCATTACGAGTTTTATGTATGAAGGGCAGTGGTAAACTTATGTTTTGGATGCAGTTTTAAACGTTTGTTTATATAGTAATATTTGAAAATGGTGTGTTGTAATGTCTTGTGGTATGAAAGTATATTGTTTTGGAGAATGGCAGTTCATATAGTTGCATGAATGTTGAAGTTGTAACATCGATTATGATTTACTGCTTTGAGCTGTTGAATAGCATATGACAGCGATTTTATAGTTGAGTATCCATGTCATGTAATAGAGAAGTCATGTGAACATTTCAGTTATGGTGTTTACCAATTTACTTTAGTAATTGACTTGTATCATTTTAAACTATATTTTCCCACAACTCTAGCCAGATTGATATGCATCTTGTGTTTGGTGCATATCAGGTGGATATGCATACTATACTGTTTGGTGCACATTAGGAGGATATGCATATTGTGTTGGGTGTACGTCAAATGGATATGCATACTGTGTTGGTGTATATCACTTGTTCAACACTAGGAACTACGTGAAACCTTGTTAGGTAGTAGCATCATGGCCTAGAAAATGAGGTTTGTTTTTAATAGGGTTGAGTGTCCCCGATACGCACTATATTTTGTGATTGGGTCGCACGACCGATCTTGTGTGGCAAAGGGTATGTCCCAGAGGCGACACCTCGCTTGGGAACATACTTGCCAATAGTTGTATCAGTGTGTGTATAGAGGCATGTCAGGGTGAAATATGTTCAACATGATGGACCCTGTGTTACTGTGGGAAAATATACGATTTTGAGCTCATACGACATCTCACGTGTATATTTCTCATGATTGAGTAGTTAAAATGAAATGTGGTGGTAAATCATAAGTCATTATCAACATTTGATATTATGCATTAATTGGGAAATGATTTGGTTCTCCTCATACCAGTTAGTGCTGACCCGTTTGCTTGTTTTGTGACAAATGGGTGTACCCCTACCTGGGTGCAGGTGGCGTTGTTGTTGGTAGTGGTTCGAATGGTTGTCTACATGATCGGACAACTGAGAGATAGATTTAACTCTCAGGTTTAAGATTTGCTTTAAATTTTATTTTGTCATGTACTAGCAAGGGTAACCGTTGGCAAGTAAAATTGATGGAAAGGAAAAAAAATGTTTAGGGTGGCGTCGCGTCTCGGTTTTGAAGATATTCCAGTGTCTCGGAAAACAGGGAGACAAAATCTTAGAATTTTTCAGATCAAGCAGTAGCTTGGTAAAAGAGGCAAAGGTGGGATGAAAGGTGCAAATCAAAGGGCTTTGGTTCAGAAGTCAAAGCGTGTAGAACCATATTTTTTCATGAAAGGAAAACATTTGATCTTTCCGAAAGGCTCGAAGTCCGAATGGTTTTTTGTTGGGTTTTTGAAAGTGTCTGATCATCTAACGGCCACGGCCTAATTGCTACTCCAAATAGCTAGTCTCCCTATCAGAATGTAAAACAAAATACTCCAGATCCTTGGCTACGAATCGCTAACCATTAGCGATGCAGGGTGTAATGATTGAAAGCTGCTTATTTAACAAACTCACTTGCTTATTTAACAAACTCACTTTGTTTGCGTGGGTGGTGTGTGGGCTGGGGACAAACTGCTTTAGTTGCCCTGGTCTGCTTGTTCATCCCCTTTGGTTTCTTGGCTTGTATGTTTTGCAACTGGGCAACCATTGGGACTTACCCTGCATTTAAACAATCTAGTTCCAATGATCTAAAAAAATTACTTCGTTCACTTTCCCATCAACAACTTGGTGACACCAAGTTCCTTCTGTGTTCAAGTTTTAATCTCTTATGATCCCAAACTATAGTGAGACTTTCTGTTCATTTCCCACATCTGTACTACCTTTTAGATTTCGACATCTAGAACTACTCCATAAGGTTGTGCTCACTTTTATGAGAATCATTTAAGTTCATTACCTTATGTTTGCAACACTTTAGCCTATGAGCCTTCTTTGTAAGATGCATTTAAGTTTCCTCACTCGCACTCTTAATTCACTAGAGTTGTATTTTATTTATGTATTTTATTATTACGTTTCTCTATTTTTTTTTTTTGATAAACGAATCAGCGGCTATTGATCAAAAGCACCATAACCATAGCTAAAGGACCTCGTTCGCACATATAATCTCCGAGGTTCAGAATGTGTACAGAGTGTACAACTGATTGACAACTTCGAGATCTAAAAATGATAAACGAATAAAATATAAAATAAAAATAAAAACCGCGCAAATGTAGCTCATACTGGTCATAGTAGACCTTTCTTCAGATTTCATATATTGACCATTGGGATTGCAATTGTGTCAAGACTAAGTGAGATCCCATCCAAAACTAGATCGGCAGGTCGAATTTGCAATCCAAGCCTAGCAGAATTCATTATCATTTTTGGCTTTCGTCCATCTAATGTGATTAGTCAGCACACAAAATTCCCTACAGGAATAGGATGACCTAAGACTGCGCTGAACCCTACAGCCTATTGTTCTGAATATTCCAACTAAGCTACCATTAATTATTATGATGGAAAAGCTAAGTCTTGACAAGTGTGTTCATTTTATTTAATCTGAAGTTCGTTGTGATATTGCGCCTCCTAATCTAAAGAATTGAAACCTAATTTTCTAACACAAACTAAGAAATGATAGCAACTTATTCTAGGGAAGGGGAGCTGCACAGATGTGCAGTTTCTGTTATACTTCACAGAAATGGCAAGAGTCAATCCTACCATGCATAAAAAAAAAGTCACCTTGGATGCCTGCTAACACTTGCATAGGACCAAGGAACACATTATATCATTTGTGCATGTCGACCATATTAAGAACGTAATCTTGCGCAAGAAAATGTTTAATGTGTTAGGTTTTGCGTAAGGCATAATTCAGCTATGTATAGTTTGTTCAAAGAGAACTAACCTGCAAAGGAAGAGCCATTACTTAATCCTGCAGAAGAATAGATAAGAAAAGAAAAAAAATAATAATAAGAACTCAATCGACTGACTAAAAAAACAAAGAACGGATAAACATATAAGTTTAACAAATTGGTTCCATAATGAACAAAAATAGCCTATAAGTTAAGTAGCAAGCAATCAAACACATGTCTTGGCTCTTGA
The DNA here is from genome assembly GCA_963556465.1 of Berberis vulgaris. Classification (NCBI taxonomy): domain Eukaryota; kingdom Viridiplantae; phylum Streptophyta; class Magnoliopsida; order Ranunculales; family Berberidaceae; genus Berberis; species Berberis vulgaris. Next base: position 5,191,614 of record OY747125.1, read on the forward strand.
CATAAGAAACTTCCATATAAATCTCTAACTCACATTTGTCATTCATTTTATTAGATTTCAATTTAAATGTTGGAAGAAGCTTATCTTTTATGAGAGTAACTTCGATCATAAGGAGATCATCGTAAAAGGCACCGAAATCGACCTATTTACACCTAACAAAGCGGCTTAACCCCCCGTTTTTGAAGTTCTCAAGTTTTAAGCTCCCCCTTCATTCAATCTATCACGTACAAGTGATTACAACTCGCTCTTAATAAGCAACTTAAAGAAACTGTATTTCGTTAACTTCTCTTAATCACCCTTTCAGATTGTAATTTCCATTTCTAAGCTCGATTATGAAATAGTGTAATGTAGTGTATTTTCTATACCTGAGCAAAACCCCACTTATAAAAAATGCTGGTAGTTAAAAATGAACAAAAATACTAGAGAACCAGGTTTGGCAACCAGGGGTATGTGGCGTGATCAAGTAAGGATGATGAAATCCTCCAAATTTTTGTGTATCTTGAGGTTATAAAAACGTCATCTAATCATGCCACACCACCTGGTTGCAAAAACCTAGTTCCCGAGCAAAGTTCAAAAGTGAAACATTATTTCAAACAACCAATTTTGGTAGCCATTTTTGGCTTTGGTATTTTTACACTTTTTACCCATTCTCTTTAAAACACAACCACAAACACCGCCCAAAAATTGCTACCAAACCTGACGGTTTAGAATTGTTGTAAAATGAAATATTTCAATCAATTAACCTAACTACACCAAATGACAAACAAAATCAAATTGTACAATGTCCCAACTCTCAACACGAATCAAAGATCCACACTTTTAGAACTCAAGACACGAAAATTTAAACAACAAACCAAAACCCACACATCAGATCATCAAAGGGGTTCATTTATCCAAACAGATCTACCTCCCCAATCACACAATCACCGACAGATCTAGCCATAAAAATCAAATCTTGACAAGAGGAGATGCTTACCTTGAGGAATGGAGAGAAGGGGTTGAGCAGAACAATCACAGATGCAAGGAGGACAAGCAGCTGTAGGCGAAGAAGACGCAGAGTTCCTCAAAGCAGCCATGGCTTCTGTGAAGTGCCAGTACAGAGGAGGCCCCAATATGTAACCAGCAAGACTTAGAGCCATTAAGGCCACGGCTGCCTTCAGCACTTGTGAGCTCCATGTTTCACTCGCTTTACGCCCCGCCATCTCTCTCACAGTATTTCAATTGGATTCGATTCGATCTTGAATCTCTCTGTTTTTGTGTCTCTGTTTGTTTGACAGAGTAAGTGAAGAAGAAGAAGAAAGGAAGATGAGATCTTAAGTGGGAGTCGCGCACTCGCGTGCCTTTCCACCCTTGGAACTAATTCAACTGCCAATAACTGAGGATCTTAAATATCATGTTTTTATTTGTTAGCAAATGGCAATCTTAATCAAAAAAAAAAATAAAAAAAAAATGGCAATCTTAATCTTAAATACGAAAATACTAATGTTCTAAAAAAGGGTCTAGGTGCTAGGCGTTAGAGAAATGCCCAAATTAATAGTTGAGCGGGGTGAAAAATCGGGTAAGCGAGTTCTGGGTAGGGATGGGCACGGGACGGAATGGGACGAGATAGATCCATCCCGTTCATACAGGATCGGGACGGATAGACCACATCCCGACCTCGTCCCATTTCGAACTAGCGTGCTCTATTTGTTGATCAAGTTTTTTGATAATCTAATAGGAGAGAGGTTTCTATAGGTGAACAACTTCCCCACATGTAAGTGTGTTACCTGATGCAATTAATTTACTGATTTGTCACATCTTAGATGCTCTTAAACATGTCTCTCTTTCTTGATGGATACCCACCTTGATCAACTTCTTGTTATTTGAAATTAGACTTTCCTACGTGAAACCATTGTTCATTATGATCAGATAGCTACCATAATGTGGCTCTTTTTTCAGATCCCAAAATAAGTATAATCTATTTTATTGGTTTATATATAAAGAAAATGCCAACATTTGTTTAAAATCTGGTCATGATTTGTTTGTGCTTCTATCACAACTCAACGATTATTTTATAACTTAAGGAGAGACCACTTTCAAAATGCTACAACTTCCTTTGCTACATGTTACTTGTTAGACATATTGAGGTTTGCATAGTAACTTAATTTGCATGGTAAAACTGCTATGCAAACTGAACAATATTGTTAAATTTGTACAACAAGACTGGGCGGTCGTGTGTGTACAAGTCAAGAAATCAAAGATACCGCCCCTTGAACCCTTGACCTTTTGGTATTAGCAAGCTCGGATACCAAATCGGCCAAGGAGGGGAGGTCTTGTGTATACAAGTCATTGGTATGCAAGTCATTTACCCCAAAATTCTTATTCAAATTATGTGATTATTTTGAGTTGCAAATTATGATTTAATATACTAACAAAATTAGCTCGGGACGGGACGAGATTGGCAGGATTGAAAATCTTCATCTCATCCCACTCTAGATCAGGACGGGACGAGATCGGGATGAAATTATTTAATTCCATTAAGACCCGAAAAAATCGAAACGGATCGCGACAAGATTAGGATTGCGGGATGGGATGCCCACCCTTAGTTCTAGGGGTCTAGGCGGTCTGGGCAGGTTTTTTTTTTTTAATAAGATATATTAATTGTGTTCTTATTTTATTTTTATTTTCCCTTTTTTGGAAAGAACCAATTTAATTATTTTTTATTCAGTATATGTCTGAATGTAGCAAAGAATGATTATTTAATGAAATTCTCAAAGGATCTGCCTGTACCAATTTTAATAATGTAGATTTTATCAAACATGACTGAGGTCATTCATGCAATTTGAAGAAGAAGAAAAAAAAGTAGGTTTGGATATTTGTCCACAAATTCAACTTTGTATAAAGTATCCATCATGACCAACTTAAGTATTTGAGTTTTAATAAATTTTGTTCATGATTGTTAATTTTTCATGTTTTTAAATTTTGCATATTTATATTGGCATTAAATTGGATGTAATTAATAAGGTATTTTGCTTAATTTTTGTAAATTATTAAAGTTGTAATACAAAACCTAAAATCGCCTAGGCCCCTAGGCACCTGCTCGCAGCCTACCCACCACTCAACGCTTTTTAAAACACTAAAAAATACTAACTACAACTGTTGATTGTGGATTCTGATGTGTGTATGTATGTATGTTGTATCCTGATTGTGGATCCTAATCTTAAATATCATGTTTTTATGCAAAATAGATACGGAGATGTATGTATGTAGCTCAAGGTTTGCATTAAACAATGAAAGTGGTGCGATAGTGTCACTAAAATTTATGAAAATCGTCTACATTCGAGTGTAGAGATTTGAATTTTGCACCACAAAAAAAGAACATGTCATAACTGTGTTTTAAGAGTTAATTTGCAAAGGCAGCGATTACTCCACACCACCATTGAGTTTTTTTCTTCTACTTACTCACACCACCAATAAATATCTAGAACTTAACATAGAAACCCAAACTCAAAACAAAAAAAGGCAAAACATGGTAACTTTCGACCAATTTAAACTCTCAATTGAGACTGATTTTCAAGTTCATCAAAACACAAAAGTTGTAGCACTATGAGTTATCTAATAAACACAACTTGAATCACTTGTTTTGAAATGAGCAAGTTATGATCATTTTACGAAAGTCGCGCAAATCTATTTTGCAATGAAAACATGATAGTGTTCATGACTTTCGGCCAACTTATATGCTCGATCAAGATCGAATTCTTAAACTCATCCAAACACAAAAATTCTAGTACTCTGAGTTATCTAATAAAAACAACCTGAATCACTTTCAAATATTTTGAAATGAGCAAGTTATGATCATTTTACTAAAGTCGCGCAAATTTGTCTCGCAATGAACACGGGATAGTGTTCCTGACTTTGGGCCAACTTATGTGCTCGATCGAGACCGATTCTCAAGTTGATCAAAACACAAATATTGTAGTACTCTGAGTTATCTAATAAACACAAAAATGTTTTGAAATGAGAAAATCATAATCATTTTACTAAAGTCGCGCAAATCTGTCTCGTAATAAAAACGATATAGTGTTCCTGAATTTCGGCCAACTTATGTGCTTGATTGAGATCGATTCTCAAGTTAATCAACACACAAAAGTTGTAGTACACTGAGTTATCTAATAAACATAACTTTAATCACTTGAAAATGTTTTGAAATTCGCAAATTATAGTCATTTTACTAAAGTCGCGCAAATCTGTCCGAAAAAATTTGCTGAAATTTCGGCAAAATTTTTTATTGTTCACCCGAATCAGTGATTGTCTTAGGCAAACAATATTTTTTTTGTGATTTCTAAAAATTTTTCTAAAGTTTCCATGAGATTACTTTGTTTTTCTGAAAATTTTTGGAGAAATTGCGATTTGGGGTTCGATTTTCAAGGGTTTCGATTTTGAGGGAGAGGGAAGAGATTGATTTCGATTTTGCAAGAGAGATTTGAATGAGGGAGGGAGGAATGGAGTTTCGTTATGAATGGGGGAGGGAGAAAATGATAGTTTTTTTTATTTATATAGGTGGTGTGGAAAAGTATGATGATGTGAGAAAGAAAGTAGGTGGTGTGAAAGAGTATAATGGTGTGAAAGGAAATGGTGGTGTGGAGTAGTCGCTACCATTTGCAAAACTATATAGCACATGGGTTAGTAAAATAAAAAAATTTCTTTATAGAGTAAAAGTTGAAAACCCTACCTCAGGAGTAAGACGATCTTCATTCCGGCAGTTAAATGTTAGGCACTATAGGTTTGGGAGTAAGAGCTTTCAAGACGATTGAAGAAGCTTTCTTATGAAAGAGTTGTCCAGTCTTTTTAAAGACGATTGAATATGATTATGCTAATGGAAGTGGACATATTCCTCCACAAACTTTGTTATCGAGAAAGAAACAGAATAAAACTTTGGCTTTTCTTAGGAGTATCGAGTCTGAGTATGCTGATTCAAGTGACAAGTGACTTATGCATTTCACCTAAATATCTTTGTTACGAGATAGAGTGTTTCTTAATTTCTTCAAGGAATTGGATTCAACAGAGGACAAAATTAGAGAAAAGTGTTTAACGTGGTTTGATCATGTGTGGAGGAGACCAAACACAGTGCCAGTTGAAAAATGTCTAGATTGGCAAGTTAATGGAAAGTGTACATAGAGGGAACAACTGTTGAAAACTTGGGTGAATGCAATGAAAGAAAACATCATTGAGCTTGAATTAGGCAAGGATATGTGAAAATACCGCGTTGCTTGGAGAACCAAAATCCGTGTAACCAACCTCGAAAGTATCCAGAACGAGTTTTGATGATGATGATGATTGGATTAATACAAAGTTCAAAATCTCAAAGAAGTGAGTTTCAAACGTTATATACATTTCAACAAATACTCCTCATTTGATAAGACATTTAGTCATGTTGTGAGAATGAGATTGTTCTTGGTCATGCTCATGTTAGTCTTATTTAGGGTTATTCACTAGCACACCATCTTATATCTTATATTTCTGAAACTCAACAAAAATCAAATCAACCAGCTGTGGAATCTGTTTAAGATTCACAAACCGAGTGAGTTTGATGAGAGGAGCAAGGAACCACAATTGATACTAAACTTTATTTGTAACTTCTACCATCACGTTACCTTTTAGTCTCTTCTACATGAAAAACCAAGCAAGCACAAGTTGCATAATAAAACACCTAAAGGTGGTAACCATTCATTCTACTCTTGTCTATCCTCCTAAAAGGGGCTTGGAAATTACAACGCTCACTGACAGATTATGGTTTGCAACAATAAGAAGGCAAAGAGGGCAACCAATTCATACTAGGTGTCAGCAAATTTTGAAATGTTTCGCCCCTCGAAATTGAATGTAAAGCTAAACATATAAATCACATTATATGCAAAATTTTAGCAGATCCAAAAATTTATCATGAAATAATTGCAATCCATTGTTCAAAGAAAGAGAGTAATGCAATGGACGTCTCCCACTAAAACAGAAAAACCAAAGTTCAACATGCCAATTCCCAAAGAAACGGTAAAAATAAATGACTGAAATAAACAATCACAAATTCAAGAGCATAGGTAAAATGCCAAAGGTAAGTCAGATCATTATCCCTAATTTAAAAAGCTGCAAATAAGTACAGACTGTTAAGTTAAATTAAAGACAGGGAAAACAGTCTCTTTCTGTGCATCATTGTCTACTTTGAAAACAGTCGATCACATTGTTTTCAGTCTTTAACTACCAGTAGCTTGTAAGGTCATGTCATCAACAATGTCGAGCCCGGCTGGATCTATTCAGTTTGGACCAGCTATATTATACAGCAGTTGCTGTAGACACGATTTTGTAACTGCATCATCCTGGAAAGTACAAATAAAAATCATGTCAAGAAAATGTCAGGAAACGATTTCAACTAAATGAAGATAACGCCAGGATACTATGGTCAAGCCAGGTTGGGCATCAAGGTAGTTACATTGAATGGTGAAACTTCCAAGGCCAAAAAAATAATTAGGATGCACAGGTTATGACGATAAATAAGAAATGTTGATCAGAGGAAAATATAATGGGATTAGCATAGGAAAGAGGAACAAGTTTTGAAGTAAGTGCCTTAATGCCCCAGAGGGCCACGTACAGATTTCTGTGTGACCAGTGTGATTGAATGCTTCCTAGATATTGCTCTCATATCGTGTAAGAATTTTTATCAAGCTTGACAAGGATTTAAACAAAAAAGAAAGAAAGAACTAGGACCGCCCTGAACTGTAAGCAACTTTCACGCAATAAAAAAAAAATAGAACTTTCACCCAATTTTCCAATGCCAAAGTGTGGATTAGTACTAGTGGGCTAGTAAGGGTCGAGACTTAAAATTGAATGTTTACTGACATGACAAACTAGATCATAATAAACATGAAGTTAGGACCATTTCTTGTGACACATGTGCATAACTATTGATAATTACTAAAGCAAACTACAGAATGTTCTATAAATTTAAGTACCAAGTAAGCACTTACACCAAGACAGTTACGGAAGTTTGGATCCCTGAACATTTCAGGAAGACCAGTCCTCAAAGACTCGCATGCCCTGTGTAAAGGATATGGAAATTAATTCAGTACCACTATGCTTTAAAGATTAGAACACAAAAAAATACAATATCAAGAAGGCCACAATATAAACAAGGATGCAGAGTAACCAACTTGGGATCATCTGACAGTCTAAGATAGCAGCGGATGACATGTTTAAGCAGACGTTGTGAGGGTCTCTCTGCAACGGATTGAACCATCCTTCCAAGCACACCGGCTACTGCATAAAAACGCTCAGGTGTGACACAAACATATTCTAGTCCAACATCATTCAACAGAATCTTTTGGACAATAAAGGTAGCAACCTGAACGATCAGAAGAGAGATCAGTAAATGTAGTTATCAACAAAAATATCCAAATTTCTTTCCAACAGAAACTCAAAGTCATTCTTGTAAAATATACCACTACTAGGTCTCAACATGGACAAGATAATGTGCCCGAAACTCTTTATTGTCTCAACTTCAAGAGGAGAGAGATTGTACAAGAAGCTAACATAGAACACATAGTAAAGTAAAAGCTTGCCAGAAATAGAGCCACCAAAACAACGAGGTTCAATTTCTCCAAGTGTTGGCTCTGTAGAATGTGCTCAATGGTAATCTGTTCCCTCAATTCATGATAAACATCATGCAAACGCATGCAATAGTAGTGTGGCTAAAACTTTATATCATGAGCAGAGAAACTAATAATCATGTTACATAACAAGAAGGTTCCTTTTAACGTTACTATCAAACATTTAGGACATTTGACAACAAAATGACAGCATGGCGTAAAAGTGAGTTATGATTCCCAGAAAGATCATTTTACCGTTTTTGACAAATCTCTGCCCACCTCCATGGTGCGCAGACACAAGGGAATAATCTCGGTTGACAGAAGGAAACTAATCACTTCTGTGTCATCCACCTGCGACAAATTGAAAACATATTTTCATCAGTTTTGGAACAATAAATAAATAAGTCCTGTAATCATAGTGAAAGAAATTGTTCAAAGAAAAAATAGTCCGTGCATGAAATCAGGCAGCTTTAAGTTATTTTATGGTTCCAAGTTAGGTTAGGACTGTTTTCACTTTCAGATACGAATTGCGTTTATTTAATTCAGAAGCTGGTAATTAATTTAGAATAAAAACAAACAAAAAAAAATAGATTACAGTTCATTGAATCCAAAGTTAGTATAAAGTTTTGAGAGTTGTTCATGAAGCTGGAAGAGATTTTATCCAAAGTTAGTACAAAGTTTTCAGACATCATTCTACTATCAAACCCAAACCCAAGGAGAGATTTGGATCTGCAAAAAGCTGGAAGAGAAAACGTTCGGACTAGGGTGCATAATTGTACAGGTCTATTGCGAATCGGAAATCCGTGAAGCTTCGCAATAAGCAATAGCATCCAAGGATACATAGTCAGTGAGCTTAGAGCTTATAAGCCTGAATTACCAAGAAGTTTACTCAAACAAACATACGATACTTAAACCCAAAGGGGAGAAGAGGTTCAAAAGTAAATGTGGTACATCAACCAATTTACATCTTTCTACAAATAATATAAACTTCAATTAAGACAATTCCCATAATTATAATGCTCATCCCAGTAATTAGCCTTACACCTTGGGAGTTGAAGTTTGTTTCATTTAATAACTAAACTATCAAACAGTTTTTCCAGGTTTTCAGTATTCAAGGTTCCTTTTCATAGAATTCCATGTCAGCTTTCACTATAAAGCTTCAGTTCAAGTGTTTATATAATATGATTGTTAAACGATCAAGTGGTTTTATGAATTAGCAGAACATTTACAAAAACTAGAACTAGAGTTTACCTTCACATTCCAGAAACTTCATGAATTTTGCTATGATCAAAAAAAGAAAACAATAATAAAAATCCACAACTTCTACTCAAGTATATGTTCGCCGTTTACAGATGTAATCTAAATGGTTCGTTTGAAAGTTTAGATTTTGTGGGATATCTCAGAACATCAGAATAAACTAGAAAACAATGAAACTAGCAATCGCCTGTGTAGGCGCCAAACAGGTAGAATGTATGCAGGGTTGACTTAAATCTGATTGAAGCTTCATGGGACAGAAAGAAATCCCAAGAATGACCCACCATGAATTTATTCTAGCAGAGCAGAAAAATAGTTTATATATGACATACAAAGATCTCATAAGAAAACAATTTTTCCGACAGAAGAAGAAATTACCTTTACAAGAGCCCCAATCACACCCAAACTAGTAAGCCTTAGATACTCAAATGGTCTTGTCTTGTTTGTCGTATTCAGGAATGGGTAAAGATATAAAGGTACTTGAGCTGCACACATCAAACGTCAATCAATTACTTCATAACCAATGTGTTGCAACAAAAGTAATAAAACAAATGGTTGTCCATGATTCTAAGTTCTCGTAAAGAATAAATCCATCACAGATTCTAGAGCAACCTATTCCTTGAATCATGTTCAACTTCATCTGTCTTGTTCCAAAGATCCTTCGATTACAAACCACTAACCTGATTGGGATTGTACCAAATAAAAACTAAATTCCTCACATATAGACTTATACATGTTATCCAGACTCCTCGTACTGTTTCCTGGAAATATTAAGCATTTTTCTTGGGTGGCAATTTATTGATGGCAAACAGAGCGAAACAAAGTGTCATATAAGCACTTTTTGGTTTTGAACTTTGGGCCAAAAAGTGTATAATTAATCTCTCTTAATGCTTCCTAACATATCACTACGTTTAGTAAAAGTTCTAAATGACTGAGATCTGCGAGACAAAACCCCTTATACTTTGTCTAGTTTAATCTGATAAATAAGGTCTTAAGAAGGGTTGGTAGAAGTGCAGATGCTCAAGTAACCACAAAAGATGTGATCTCTCATCTACAGTCTGCAAAGGATACTCTATTGTTTTCCTAGGAACAAGCCATGAGCAAATAGACCTCTGAAAGGCATCTGATTACACAATGTCAGGTTTGCAGTCACCTCAAGAATGAGTAACAGTTTTACAGCACGTGGATTACATTGGGTGAGCAGTTTTACTGGAGTTGTTGCATTAATTACCAGCCCAGTCTATCTCAGCCTCCAAGTAGAAGCCGCAAGGAGTGATAAATCCATTTGAAATCCAGTTAACGAGAGATGCACATAAATACTAGCAGGTTGACAAGTGGATACTTCTCCATTCTTTATCGATCCTTGTCATTAGCGAGGAACAAATTCTTCATCATCCCTCTCTCTCTCTCTCACTTAGGGTTGGCAAAAAATCATTTTTAACTGGCATCTAGCCCACCCCGCCCCTAATGGGGCGGATTTGGCATTTGGAGATGGCTTAAAGGGGAAAGGGTTGTCTCAGGGATAGCATGTTAAATTAGTCACGAATTCGGGGCGAGGACGGATATGGTCAAATCCGGCCTACCCAGACCCGAGTATATGCTTTTATATTTATAGTAAAGCATGTAATAAAATAAACAAGAAAGTTAAACACAATCAACTCAAAAAGTTGCACTACACCAACTACCCTTTTGTTTCTTATTCATAAAATATTTTTTTAATAACCTCCCCATTTAACTCTGCCCCTCTCCACGGATGAACAAAAATCAATTGATCAAACCACACCTCGCCGATCACAGTCGTAAGCCACCCCCATGAAAGCCCTTTTCCATCTTCTTCAGATCTTGTTCTTCAATTTGTTCTCTTCTATTATTCTTCTTGAATCTCTCCACCTCTTCATCTTCTTCAAAATTTTCTCTTATTTTGTCTGCTATTGTTCAATTTTTTTTTCCAAAACTATGCATGGAAATGAGGTGGATTGGCTATTTCCGAATGGGAGATGGAGCAGGGGAGGGCATTGCATAGCTGATTTTCTGATTAAATGGGGTACAGACGGATATGACCAAATCTGCCCCAATCCGCCTTGATGACAACCCTAGTCTCACTTGATCCCAAACGAAAAAAAAGAACACTGAAATCATCTCAAAAGGCCGTGAAAAGAGTGTTCATAAATTGTTAAAGAAAATCTCATGTCGATTCCAGCAGCAACTATCGAGACCTTAAAAACCATACCGAACTAAATCCATTAATTCTCAACTATTGCCAACAATACCAAACCAAATATCAACAAAAACAAAACAAACCGTCTGGTTCAGTTGGTTTCGTCGCTTTATTAGTTTTTTTACCGCCCCTAAGAAAGAATTAGTCAGAGAATGGAAAAACGAAATCATATGGAAGATGGTGAACACTAGCAAGGAGATAGGTATAGATTTTTTGTGAGGGAAAATCTACTTAACTTCTTACAAGAACTCAAGAAGTGTGTTGGGCAGATGAAGGATGTGGAGTGTTGGGGATCAAATGGAACTATTTTAGTGGCCATGAAGAATATGGTGGTTGTTAGTCAATGAGCCACCTAGTCAATGATGGGTCATATGGGTCCAAGGTGGTCAAGTGATGGTATTTGTAGTGGAATAATCAAGCAAACATAAAGAAAAGCTTGTCACTGCAAAGCTTCGAGAAATTGAGATCCTCCATAAGCTTAAAAACTAGGATCAACCACTAAATAAATTTATTCTACAATGGGTTCCTCCGTAACATCATCAGGTGCAGGTGGAAAATTCTAATTGTCGCTTTCCCCTTCAATGACTGTGTCATTTTATTCTTAGGAAAACACAAACAAGGTGAGCAGTCTCACCACATCCATTGCAACGATAAAGTATTATGAAATGCCACAGGCTTCGCAGCAGATGTTGCAAGTCAGAAAAACACATTTGGGGCCACTGGCAGCAAATGTGGAAACAACTTTGAGAACCCTCATTTCAGCCTATTCGGCAAACTTCTCAGCTTCAGACGTAGTCTTCAAAACTACAAAAATGAGTTCCTTTGGGATTGCCATCTCATCAGTACCATTCACCATCTATGCCTATATCCTCTTATTGTCTGTTAACATTACTTTCCATGTAGATAGAACCTTAATCATGAGAAAAAAAAACTAAACTGACAAGCATTTACGGTTAAATTATTTTGTGCCATTCAAATTGATTCATCCAGCTTCAAAAGTCATTATAAATAGTAAAGATTTAGAAACGTTACCAGTGAGGAACTGTGTCCGGGTATCCGGATGAGAAGCTACACACTGCATGAAAAAAATTGCAAAAAATGAGTTGCAATAACCTAGGAGAACATTAAGTACAATACTGAGAAAGTGAAATAGAAAGCTCAGCACCAGTAAGTCTACCAATCATCTAATTCCTTCTTTCCCCTATATTACTGATCCAGTTTAATTTAGTTCTTCAATGGAAACTAAAAATGTTTTAGTTAATTACTTATATTTTCATTACATCTGAATTTTTTTAATTGAACGAATATTAAATATTTGGAACGATTGGATCTAATCGAATAGTTGATTTCTTAACCAATAACCAACTTATTCTAGTGCTTTCTGCTTGACATAGATATTCCCCGTAATCCTCGTAACTATTCTGTCAACAATTATAATTATATCAAATCGCCAAAAAGTATGGTTTTTTAATATAATGTTTTGAAGCAGAAAAAATAGACATGAGGTGGACCAAGATAGCCTGAAGTCAAAATAAAATAAAAACAAAAACGCAATCTAAAGGAGCTAACAGGATAAGAACCTTCTCAAGCGAGGACAGGATCTTTCTAGTGAACATATATTCACAGCAAACACCTTAAAAATCAAAGAACATCCTACACCATCTGTAGAGTTTGCCTTTTATGTCTATGAGACAATCATATACTCCATGCCACAAGATATGGTTTCAATACAAATGATTTCTTTGGGATATCCCAACAACTCTTGGGAACCATGGAGAAAGAATAATATGTTAGGAGTTCCAAGGTATTTGCATTGAGTATAAGAATTGAAAACTGCTGATAAGACAAGTTACAGGCAGGAACGCAAGAGAGTCCAACTCGAAATGGAAAAAATCAGTAAAATGCTAGAGCTTGACCTTTTATACTTTCGGGTTTAAAGAGTAGAGGGGGGAAATGTGGATTAAGTATTTCCAATGCTTTGCTAATTATAGGAGGGTTGTTTTTTTTTTTTTTTGAAGGCGAGCAGGGTTTTTATAGGATCCCAGAACCCATTAAAGACCAGAACTGGTCAACACACCATAAACTAATAAAGATGCCGCAAGCTGGGTTCGAACCCAAGACCAAGTGGTACCATCCGCCAAGCTCCAACCGTTGAGCTGTCATGCCATTGGCTATAGGAGGGTTGTTAATACCATAGAGTGCCTTAAGATTGATACAAATCGAATGGACGACCAGAATGTCATTTAGTCCCACATCATATCCTTCTTCAGAAACCTCTATACTGAAAAGGAATCTTGGCGACCTCACTGAGATGATATTCTGTGTTCAATCAGATCTCTGCTGATCAAGGGCAAAGATTTCGGAGTGTTTCTACATGAAGAAAAATAAATAAAAATTGGTATCCAGTGTAGTTAAAAAGTGACACCTAGGCACCTCCTTAAAATCTCTGACATCTGCTTATCCTAGGTTAACCCTGAAGCGCCATAGTTAAAGGTGGTCATTTAGGCTAGCTAGATGCTGAAAGTACCAATTCTTTGCACATAATATCCCACCTTTTTTTGTCTTTTCGGTTAGTTAGTAGAACAAGTAAAACAGAAGTCTTTTGACTCAAAAGATTTCAGGTCTTCCTCTTCTGGCCCACACAAAGTCGTACAACAAAAGCCCTCAAGCTTCGACTTTGCAAGGTGTGTGACAAGCTCAATCGTGGTTTGACTTGAGGTGTGCGATATGCTTCAACTGAAGTCAAGCAGACTTCCCTCCCAAATTCGAAGCTTCTTGAAGCCTTCATCAGAGTTCCATCATCGATTCTGCCCTCCCTCCCAAGTTCCCAACCAGCCACCCCTACTTTGGGTTTCGATATGAATTCAGTTTTGACCCATTCTTCAAATTGGAAATTTTCAGTTGCTTTCTCACTCTCTTCTTCATCTCTTCATAACTCTAAAAATCTCCCTTTCTTTGTGCATTTAGCACATGAAATTTCTGGGATTTCTTCTTCTACAGGATTTAATGAAAGTTCAGACCAACAAATGATCCAAGGTGGGACTCTGGACAACCTATGCCTAATGGTAGGAATGCCGTGAGGTGTGATTAAATAGTGGTGTTCAACACCACAGACAATATTTTATGGGTGGCTAGCAAAATGCATCAATGTGTAAGAAATGTTTGGAGAGAGATACAAAGTCAACAAATACGAATGTAAAATGAGAAAAGGATGAAAAGGAGAGAAGAGGTTAGAGTCAATCACATCTGTTAAAAAAACCTTAAAATATGTTGCCTGGGTCGCCTAGGCGAACTAGGTATCCAGGTGACCCCATGTCACCTTGTGCAGTGCCCCAAACTACATAGTTGGCATCAAATGAATTAATGCTAGGAAAATGAAGGTGCTAATACATGAAGTTCAAGCTCTATAAAGGAAAATTGATGACAAAAATATGGTAGTTCTGAGGCAGGTTGGTTCACCACAAACATCAACAGTTCTCACAGATACAGCCTTCGGAAAGCTATTGTGCTCTCCCGAAATGACTTCACCAAACCTAACAGGCTAGAGGTCAGTAGGGGTAGATGTGGGCTCAGAGAACAACTACTTTGAGTTGCTGTCGTCAAATGTTCAACATATTATCAAACAAGGATAGAATGGTGTGTCGTCCCTTCAACTGGTCAAATGAAGTCATGGGAACTTGGGACCTCTATCCCAAAAAAAACTGTAATGAAGGGAAATTCATGAACCATTTCAAAGTTACAGCTCCTTTAACCAAAAGTCGTGAATGAAACCAATCGCAACATCGTCTGAATGAAGTCATTCCCTCCCCCTACCCCTCAACCCCAGAGTTCCTTCATCGTGTGGACTCGTGCAATGGAAGAGCTCTAACAATTTAATAATGTGCAGCGCAGGAGTGTGAATCTGGTTAACATTATGCTCTCTCTCTTTGTCCTTGCATGATGAATCTGTTGATCACACCATCAGTATTGCGACTTCTGTAAGACTTCGGACTTTACAAAGAATGTTCAATGATCTCTTACCTATCTATGGGTCTGTTGCAGAGTGGCTATCGGGTTGGGTATCTCAAGCACATCTCTCTACAATTGGAACCTAGTTATGGAAGTTTGCAACATTTGGTGTAACGGCCCACTATTGCAACATTGATATCTTCCCTAATTAACCACCCGAGCAGAGGTGTTGGATTTTTAGCTCAAATAAATTGTCCAATAAATTGGACCTGTGGGATCAACCCCTACTTGTCACATCTCTCGTTGAGCAAAAAAGGCCTCAGCGTCATAAGAGTGCAAGTCTACACTTAAGAATTTCACCTCGGATGACCGCCTAAAGGTGTGCAAGACAACCTGGCACAACCATCCTCTTCAGGCTAGGAGCCTTTCCAGGACACCACCTAGAGCAACTGTCATCACTCCTCGGGCAAGGTGCATTTCCAGTACGGGGTGTCACATTTGGCATATCCGGAGGGAGCGGAACAATCGCGTCTTCAATGATTGCAGTCTCGTGGTCGAGCATTTAGTCCTTATACTCCTTAAAATTAAGGCAAATGTGTGAACTTGGGGGTTATCTAAAGGGTATTTGAATGATGTAACCTTCGAGAGATTCATGTTTGGGTGTGATTGCAACATTAAGTATCATTGTTCATTATTTTGTCAGTGGTTGGTGAAAATCTTTCACACCACCACTTAGTTCCTTTAATAAATTTAGTTCTTGATTTTGTATAGTAAAAAAATGTGTAAATACTTTGCTTGTAACTATGTTCCTAGCTATTGAAACAACTACACTGCTATTTTCCTTGAGCAACCAGATACTTGTGTGTCATTTCCTAGATAGGGAGATTCCTTAACTAACAGTTTGGAATTTTTCAGAAATTAGTAGCAACCTCCCTGGTGCACCCAACTCAAGTGCTCTATAATCCTTACCATATAGCACCAAAGCACAGACACTATGAAATAGCTAGCGCGGCAGTAACCAACAGGTGTTGGATACTGGGACTACAATTTCAACATATAGGATACAATAAAACTACTAATTTCTTATTATTTGAATAATTATTGGAAATGGATCAGATATAACCTTGATTTGGACAATATACATCTGAAATAAAGAATCAAAACTTCAAAAAGGGCATCAGTGGTCAAAGTCCAAACATGTTTTAAGGCTAATTAACAATTGATATGACTAAGACTGGCAGATGCCTGATAGCACCCCCTATGACATAATGACCTACCATAATATGACGAAATAATAAATAATAATACTATGTTGAAAATGAGAAGAATTATGTTGGCTAACATTTGGAATGTACGCATGGATTTCATTGGACCAAAAGTCCATTATAAAACAAACACAAACATATGAAGAGATTCAACAATAAAAAATTTTGAAAAATAACATGTATGGTTCTAAACAACCTGGAGAAGAGCAAGTGCATTGCAAACACGGTTAGACGCTTCAGCAGTAAGATTCGGTGGTGACAGAAGAGGGTAGATGGAAATTATCTCCTGCAAGTCGATTACACAAACAACATTCCAGTAAGAACAGGGAAACTCGAAAGATATGCTATGCATTTGACATTTAGGTTTTGTTGCATTAAGGAAATTGCCTCGGTGTGTGTGTTGGGAACAAAATCAAGTACACTTCCACTTTCCCGAGAAGAAAGAATGATTAAAGCTTTGTTGAAATTAATTTTTTAAGACAATAAAAGTTGATTTGGTGCCAAAAGCTAATGAGAAGAGGTCATTTTATGTTTTTTTGATAAATTTAAAGAAAATTAACAATAACAACAAAAAAATAAGATTGAGAAGTGAAAAAAATATGGATTATCCAAACTTTCTCAACTTTCAAGGTTATAGGCATAGATGCACTATCACTCGCTTACCTCTATGACAAGCGATTAAGAATAGATTATCCAAACTTTTCATTAGTTGAAAATGCAACACTCAAACTTGAACTAAGTCTAGTAACATTTTCGTCTTGTTTAACTGTAACATATATGTTATCATGAAATGTTATCCCTACCACTAGGATTGCTAACAAATAGCAATTGTGTAATGCAATAACAGTTTCAGAATTCTCAAAAGGAAACTCCATTTAGGTTTGACTTTGCATTAAGCATGAATCGCAGAATAAGTAATTTCCTTCCAAGAATAGACAGATGTTATATGGCATGAACTAAATGCCAGATGTCCTCAACTGGTCTATTTTCTGTACTAATTTCACTTTCAATTTTTTTATGATCCAGAAAGGGCCATACACAATTTTAACATTTTCTTGACAATAAGTCTTGTTGATAAGACCATATAAATTTGTTCCCACAACATAGATAAATATGTACAAGTCTTTTGAACATTACCTGAAAGAGGGCAGCAATAGTGCAACCAGAATTCCATAACAAAGGTGCCAAATCTTGGAGAATCTCTCTCTTCTACATAAAAAGGAAAAAGAAACATCAATCTGGTTCATTTGCACAAATGGAGGGCCTCAAAAGGAAAACTAAAGCTTGCATGGTCATTCAATATTCTTGGGTTAAACATTAAAGGATAGGCATGTGGTCTTTATACTATCAACATGAAAAATTACTTTACATGATGACGTTTCAAATCTCATTTAGGTCATCCACTTTACCATATGTAAATATGGAATCTCCGCATTCTGCCATTTATGTGAAACTTTGAGTTATGAACTCATAATCTACAGGTAAATTGACTAGTGTGGTGGTTTTAGCAGTAAAACCAATCCTACATGGAGTAGATACCTAAAGCTTCACAAATAGACATCTTTATGTTATATTTAGAAATCAAAATAATAACTTGATCAACTTCCATACCCCAAGAAAGCTGATCTACCTAAATTACCAAACAAGCAACCTACTTTACAACTTAAAATTGCTATTCTAAAAGAAGACAGGAAAAAAAAAGCTTCATCAATCTAAGCCTCTTTGTTTCGTCCCTAATTTCTTTGTAAACGCTTTGAGAGTTCTAATCATCAGCTTTGACAGATCTAATCCATCTTCTTCAACAGATCTACCCATCTGCTTCAACAGATCTAATCCATCTAAAGATTGTTCAAACAGAAAAATATGCAAACTAAAACACCATTTTTTATCAAATTTTAACAACAGATGAGAGGAATTCACCTTTGATAGTTCTAACATCGCATGTTCACGAAGATTGGGATCGAGGAGATCTTGGATTAATTGCTCTATAGATGCTATTCTTCGATCTTTGGGCAACTGAGATGACGCAGGAGGCAGATCAGCTTTCATCTTTGACAGATCAAAACTGGCATTGTTGCCAAGATCAAGATCGGCGGGTTCTTGAGGTAATTTCCCCGAGGATGCCATTTTTTGGTCTTTAGGAGGTTCAGAAGTCAGGGTAGAGTTTAGGGAGGAGGAGATGACATTGGGAATAATGCCTTTACGGTTTAAATTATTCCCCTCTGGCAGATTTGCCATCTAAAATGAGTATGGGAATAGAGAGATAGAAGAGAGAGAGAAGAAAGAACAACGGAAGAGAGAAAGAAGAAAGACAATGGAAGAGAGAAAGAAGGGAGAACAACGGAAGAGAGAACAAGAACCTCGTTTTGTTCGCCTTTTAAGCTATTAAGGCAGTTGTTTGGCTATTTGGATTTAGAAACAAGAATATCGACAAAAGGTTCACAAAAACCTCTCATAAGATTTTTCTAGAAATGCAAATCCACGATATCTTCCGTCCATGTATAAATTGGCGATAACTAAGGGTGAGCACGTGCATTGCAGGTATTCTTCATTTGATAGTGTATTCAAAAGTTTATGAATGTCCATATAATCTACTTCAAGCAAGAAGATAAATAAACTCAACATCTAAATTTAAATTTTCAATGAATTCACAATCCTGCATGATCATTCCTAGAACAAAAGCTATTTCGTGATTTCATTATGAAGAATCAACGGAAATTTGAGGACTTCTGATGTACATTCACATTTGCCGACCCTCTTTTTTCTATTCTAACAGCTAATCACTTCATAATGATTTTCTTAAAGGTGAAATTTTATTATAACTTGACTGTAAAAAGTTAAATCCCCACCTTAATAATGTTTTCTCATTTTGCATACAATGACTCAAAATAAATCCCTTTGAATAATAAATGATGGAAAATCTAACCTCAAAGGGGAATAAGCACTTCCATCATAATAACTCCATCATCCAAGGCCTTATCCCAAAAGATACTATTGTTCTTTTCATTCCAGATTGTCCAACAAAACACAAATGGTAGCACAACCATAATACCTTTCCTCCCATACTGCGGTGACTTGGTTTCTTCTGACTCCTCAAGGGTTCTTCTATCACGCATAACCCTAGATGATCAAACATGCCTATAAAAAGCATTCATAACTTGTTTACCAAACCGCAATGAATAAGAAGATGACTTGTGGATTCTTCCTCCAAATTGAACAAAGAACACATCAAATCTATGTCCATCATTCTAGACACCAATGCCAGCTTATATAGGATTTTGCTCCATACGGCTGTCCACGAAAAAAAAAAAATTTACTCTTGAATGCACACCTCTTCCACATCATCTTCTCAGAAAAATTGGGAAAAGTACCAACCGACGAAATATGATCCCTCGCCAAATTGGAAAAAAAATGAGCAAACTGAAAATATTTTTCCTCTATCCTCCTTCCACATCCATTTATCATCCTCATCTCCCAAAGTACACACCCAACACAACAGAAAGCTCCACAAATTCATTTAACTCCCCTATTGATAGAGTAGCTCTTCTAAAATAAAGATCCCAAACCATACTCCCATTTACCCTATTACCACACTCCACCAACAACCCTTGCTTCCTGTTGGACCATGCATACAATCTAGGAAACCTCAATACAAAGGCTTGATTACCAGTCCAAAAATCACACCAAAATTTAACCTTGTCATCCTCTACCCACCACTACTTCCACCCCGCAAATGAAAACATTCATGTGGTTTGAAATTGTCTTTCATGTACTAGTCCCATAAGAACACATTGGATGCCTCGGTAACCAATTAGACCCCAACGGATAATGGATTCACCTTCAGTACCATACCTCCACAACCACTTACCAATTTAAGCTTGGTTCATTAGCTTAAGAGGACAAATACCAAGGCCTCCTACCTCGTTAGGTAAACAAACCAGTTCCCAAAATTAAGCGCATGAAAACTTGTATCCTCTTCTCCACCACACCATAAGAAGTAAACCGGCATATGAAGTTGCAATTGAAGTTGGCATATGGAACAAGGACATGTAGTAAACCGGCATATTACCAAGAGAACTCCTAATAAAAAACAACCTCCCACTTTTTGATAACATTTTTGGTTTCCATAATCCAAATCTCTTCCCCATCATTTCTATCATTGAATCCCACATATATTCTTGTTCTTTGCTCCCAACAGCAATCCCAAATAAATAGTTGGTAATACACCCACTTGACCACCCAACACTTTGGCACCTAAACCACATTGAGCCCCCTCACCGACACCATACACCATGCTTTTACAAAAAATAATTTTAAGTCCCGAGCACACCTGAAAAAACAAGAGGATATACTTCACATTCTGCACTTGGGACATGTCATCAGCAAACTGCAAATGCACCACTTTTCCCTACAGGAGACACTTGAAAACCACCAAATAAACCCATCTCCAAAGCTTTAGTAACCAATCTGCTAAGGGCCTCCACCACAATCGTAAACAAAAATGGAGACGAGGGTCACCTTGACGAATGCCTTTGGAAATCCTAAAAACCCCGCCGGTTCCTCACCCACCAAGATCGAAAAGTGAATCATCGAAATACAAGTTTTAACCCAATTCAAATGATCATATGCTTTCTCAAAATCAACCTTGCATAGACGAACCGGACACTACTTCTCGACATGGAATCCACCGACTCATTTAAGCTATTGGCGAAATCTCAAACTATGATGTGACTATTCTTATACAATAGAATCACATACTCGTTTAGTGAAGCATTTGAATCATCATAGCATTCAATATTTGTCTATCTTTTACAAATGCACCTTGATTAGGCCCAATCACAGAATCCAAACATGATTTCAACCTACTAGCTAAGGCTTTAACAATGATTTTGTACATACCATCCACTAGGCTAATAGGCCTGAAATCCCAAATAAAACCAACACCTTCCTTCTTGGAAATCAAAGTAATAAAACATGTATTCAACCTCCAATGAAGAAAGAAAGAGTTTTGCAGTTCAGGCACCATTTTAAGGAAATCCCAACACTCCTTGAAAAAACCCATACAGTAACCGTTTAACCTGACGTCATATCACTTCCACAACTTTTGATGGCATCCAAAATCTCTTCAGCACTAAAATCACTATCAAGCCTCTCCCTATCCTCCAGTGAAATGCTACCAAACTCCAATCCCTCCAACTCGGGTCTCCATTCCCCACTATAATGATATAATTGCTCAAAGAGTGAAACTATGTGATTTTGAATAATCTCACTGATCATCGATTAATCAATTTTCCTCCGTGATAAGTCATTCATCTTTTTCCTCAAGGAGGCAAAAGCATGGAAAAATTTTGTATTACTATCACCTTCCAACAACCATTTAATTCTCAACTTCCTCTTCCATTTGGACTTTTCCTCAATATTATTTCAACCTCCACCCTCATGATTGCTCTAGCCTGAAAATCTTCTGTTGACAAAGACGATACTTCCTCCCTTCTGTCCAACTCAGCTATCGAACCCAAAATATTTGCTACTTTTTCCTCCACACCCTTCTTTTTTATCTTACACCACTCCCTTGTTACCTTTTATATGTTTCAACTTGAAGGAGTTTCCATCCCACATCCCTCTTCGACCACAAACTTCTAAATAAACATAGCTCAATCTCTTGAAGCTTAGATTCACAAAGAAAAACCAAATAAGGTTTCACCGTATCTTATGATACACTATATGTTACGATACATGTACCTTAAATTTAGGCTTCCGATACAAGATAAGACAAACATGTTAATAACTATGGTTTGCATAAACTTTATTCGGAGAACTGATGCTAATTTGAAGTGTTATCACTTGGTGAGTTGCAAAGAGGTCTGCAAACCTAAGGATCTTGGTGATTTGGGTATTAGAAGACTTAAACATTTCAATGAGGTTTTCTTAGCCAAATGGCTGTAGAGGTTCAAAAATGGGGAAGGCACTCTCAGAAGTACTTCTCTTTCGTGAGGAGGGATGGTAAACTAAGCAAAGCAGTGTTCCTTACGATTGTGCTTGGCAGAGAACAATTATGAATATTAAACCTCAATATGAAAGAACACCGTGTTTAAAGTGGGAAAAGGAGATGTGGTGACTTTCTAGGCTGATAATTGGTGTGTAAACAACCTTTCATGCAACAAATACGAGCTATTTTCCATCTTTCTTAATAAAAACAGCCACAGTAGCTCTAGTGTACAGATATGCTCAAGGAAATGAATCAAGTTGGGACTTGAATCTGAAAAAGGGAATTACAGACAACAAGCTTTCTCCATTATTGCATTATTTCTTTAGTGAAGTATCTTCAGTTAATGAATGGTGATGCAAGCCCAAAAGCCACAATGGCACATTTTTTAATTCATGGATCAATCAAAGGAGAGCTAGCAATTTCAAACCAAGGAATCAGAGTATATGGATGTTTGGTGTGTTGTTGATGTGAGATGGAATAAACATCCACAATAGGACATTACATGGTAAAAGATATTTTTAAATCCATGATACCAATAACATGATGAGAATGTTCTAATGAACATTAAGGTGAAGACTGGGTTATATACTAATATTGAATGGGTCACCTAAACAACATGGATATGAAGAGAATTAACCAGTGATTTCAAGATTTTTACCTGAGCACATGCTGAGTTTGGGAGGAAAATGGCCATTGAGAATTGCCATACAAGCACCCAGCCACCCAGGTAAGTACATATATTTTATATTTCACTATGTCTAGTTTTCTACAATTGTATCATCTTATTACTTACAATTGTAAGAATATGCCAAATTGCCTTATTATTAACTTTTTAATTGGTGCAACTAAGGTTTCAAATGCCTCAAATTGCAAAAATCGCCAATAAAGTCTCAAACTTGACATGTAGTGCAACCAATTTTGAACACAATAGGAGTTCCTATAATGACCCAATCTCGTGTCATCGATATTGTCGGCTTGTCGCCACTTACCACCCCCGTGGAGGTATGGATTTTTAGCTCGAACAAATCATTGACAAATTAGACCCAGCAAGATTCGCACCCTACCTGTGATACTATCTTTCATAGCGCATACCATTGAGCCAAAAAGGCTTTGACGACAGAAGAGTGCAGGTAGCCAGTTCCACACACTTAAGAATCATCACTTGGACGATTGCCTAAGCATATAGGATATAACTTGACACAACCATCACTACTCCATGTGCCAAAAACTTTTCAGCACACAACCTCCCTCCCCCTTACGAGGATTCAGGGTGTCACATTAGTCTTGGGACATGCTTCTAGTTGTTACCATTATTTCCATTTGGCACAAGAGCAACAATCATATATTTCAAGGGCATAGGTAGATTGTAAGTCAAATTTTCATAGGCATTGTGGCAATGTTATTTTTTATTTTTGTTTTTAAAAAAGGTAAAGTTTATCTTCGATTTGTTTTCATTTGCTCTTTTCAATTCCCTCAAAACTCTGTCAATTTCTCATTCAAATTTCCTTTTAATGAATTATGTCTTTCTAATTAAATAAAAAATACTTTGGACATATACAACCTTATTAATGTGAGATGGTTATACGATGTGAAAGAATATTGACACTGCCAATCCTTGGCCATGGGAATTTATTTTGAAAGCTTAAGTTTATTTCTCATGTACATGAAAGTTATGCTCCTGTCCTTTGTGGCAAGGACATTAACTTTGTACTAATGTATTCCTCTAATTACAAAGAATGATGTTTTACCCTTTTCGAAAAAAACTACCTTGGATGCATGTACAAGTTTTCAGGAGAACATGCATCATTTTTAATCATGTGTACATGTGAGAGCTTGCTAATCCCAATTTCATTAGCCTTAACGTCTCTTCTGTAGCCAGTTGGGTTTGGGAGAGGTTGCCTCATGCTATTGTTTGGGCAGTTTCGAGCGAAAGAGATAACAAGATTCTCAGGGATGTGACTGTGAATGATCTGCAGATAGAGACTAAAATCAACCTTTGGTAGTGAGGTATTTTCACTTTTCAGAGATGCTTTTTTTTTTCTTTTTGTATGTTTAGTTGGCATGCTATTGTGCATTATAGTTCATCTTAATATAATTTGGTGGTATGGGGGAGATCTATCTCCCTCAGTCCCTTTTTGTTCTCTATAATGAATAAAATATCTTTTTTTGCTGATAAAAAATAATAATAACAATAATAAATAACTAAATAAATAATCATTTTGTGCATGCAGATTTTATGATAAAATTAGTCTTGCTCAAGAATATTGTTAACATCATGGTAGGATTCATGTATTATGCCTGATGCAGGAAGCCATGAATTTAGCTTTCTCAAAGAAAACTAACCTGCAAATAAGAGGGCATTGCTTAATCCTGCAAAGAATAGATAACAAAAGAAAAGTCAACACAATTGACTAGCTAGTAAAATTATATACAAGCAATGAACAGAACCCAATGAACATACACTCATTTTATAATCCAAGTAATCCAACATAAGTCTTGGCGTTCAACAAGATTCTAGGTTTTTGACATGATGCATTGAGAAAACTCTTGACACATAAGGAATAACCACAGATCTAACAAGATACGTTATACGTGTATCTTAAATTTAAGTTTTTGATACAAGATACGATACATTTTAATAGCTATGGTTATACTTTTAGACACGTCTTAGGAATCACCACAAATCTCTGTGTTTACGTGCTTAAAACAAAAAGGTACGCAAACACAATCTCCTTATTAGTAATTACATAGCACTTGAAATTTGCAAGCCATGAATTTATGGTACTCATACTTCTCATCCATTTCACACACAGACACCAAAAAAAATAAGACCCCATTGCCATTTACAACCCCATCAAGCAGCTTAAGGCTCCATTTGGGAGTGCTTAAACAATAAGCTCCTTCATTCAATATAACATATACACGTAATCATTGCCCAAGAAATAATAGTTTCTCCATATTCCAATTGATTTTCGTTTAATAAGTGATTTAAAAATCAACAAAAACCAACTATGCCAAATAATTAACAAAACCCAAACTGTGTAATCTCCTAACTCCCAATTCGGATCGAAAATCGGCACTCTAGACACCTAATTTGAGCAAGAAAGTCAAAACCCATCATTATATCACAGAATTCTGAAAAGGGGTTGTTGAAATATGTTACCTTGACGAATGGAGAGAAGGGGTTGGTAAGAAGAGGCTGAAGTTCTCCAAGCGGCCATAGCTTCTTCCGTGAGATGCCACTGCAGAGTAGGTGACGTCTGCTTGACGCTCACCCATCTCTCTCCTCCTTCGAGTCTATTTGATTCAGATGGGTTTTCTTCTCTCTTCCAATCTCTCTGTTTTTGGTCTCTCCAATGTGTTCTTTCATCTTTGGCAGAGCGTGAGAGCCGCCTTCCGTGAAACTTGAAATAACAAGTATGGACCAATTCACTGTAGATTCAGCAGTTTCAGGAAAAAAAATAAAAATAAAAATATATATATACACGGGTGGCATCAGGGGCAAACATTTGTGACAAATAAATTGACACGCGATATATATCATCGGATGACATATCATCAAACGGTTTAGTTAGACCTAATAACTAACTAATTGTAGATGTTAAAAGTTCTATGTTATAAGGAGACTAATAACTTCTCTCTCCCCATATTTCTCTCAAATTTTTATATTACGGTAAAAAAAAATTAATACAAATTTTAAAAAAATCAAATATATATTAAGTTGAATTAACATAGTTTTTCAAAAAAAAATTTACTATAGAGTTTCCAAAAAAAAATAATTAAGGGTCTGTTTGGTTAGCAATTTTCCATAGGAAATTGAATCTATTTCCCTTGTTATGCAAATTTTGGTTGTTTGGTTGTCTATTTACTTACAGAAAACTGATTCTTCATTTGATTGTTTTCCACTACTCGTGGGAATCCAAGTCAGATGGGAGGCCTCGAAATTGGATTCACATAAACAATTTTAATTTCCATATCTATTTTTCATGCAACCAAATAAATCCTAAGTTGAATTAAGAGGATTTCACAATAGATGAAGTAGCTTGCAATGAAAAAGGGGTCTTGATGTCAAAGGATTTTGACTTAACTTTCTAAATTCTTATTCATTTTGTGGTGATGTAAAGCTGATCATGGGGATCTGATACCAATGAGATTTTTTTAACAAAATACATATTAAAAAAATGAAGAGGATAAGCATCAAACCATATGGTAGCAATTTCATATATTGTATGTGTTATATTTAAACAAAATAAAGTTTTATGCGCCTGAAAGAAAGTTTTCTGCGTGGCCGTTTATGGTTTGGTCCAAGTCAATGAATAACATTTGAGACTGATATAAGAAGTCGTGAACTAGCTATCTTACCACAACATTTTGCGAAGATGACGCCAAGTTCAGAGTGCCCATTTTTTTATGTCGTTCTTTTACGGATGCATGGTTTGGTATTATTAATTTTTTTTTAAAATTGATGTCACTCGTAGTTTTAACATTTCCATTGGTCTATTTAGTTTTCCTTATGCAAAAGGGACTCTTATTTTATTATTTGCACAAAGTGTGTTAACTAAGAAAATAATATAATAGATTTTCAGGTAAGTTACGGTCAAAACATACAAATTTTATGTAATGTTTGTTGTATGTAAAAGGGCCATTTATTTTTTTCTGGAAACTCTGTGTTAATTCAACGTAATATGTATATATAATTTTTTCTTAAACTCTGTGTTAATTTTTTTTTCTACCACAATAAAAAGATTTGAAATAAAATAGGGGGAGAGAGAAGTTATCAGTCTCCTTATAAAATAAGACTTTTAACATCTACAATTAGTTAGTTATTATGACTAAATCTAAACTGTTTGATGATATATATATATACCACTGGATACCAAGGATTGTGATTTTGTCTTTATTTAGAAAAGTAATTTCGCTCTTCTAATTTTAAGAAATATTTTGAAAAATATTTTGTTGTATATAAAAGAAATATAAATTTTTTTGAGAATATATTCAAACATATATGAATGTGCAAAACATAAGATACAAGTAAATTAAATTAATAAACACATTAAATATATCTAATAAAGCCTAACTACACTAAGTATCCCCATAAATGTAGTTTTCTTCATAATTTTTGTATTTTACACAAAAATATTGAAATCTACAACAACGAAATAATTTGGCAGAAAAAAATAATTTCCTTCATAACTTTTTGGGTTTTACATGAAACGCCACAATATATAAATAAATAAAATACGAAATATTTTGAAATAACTCGTCAAAATAATGTACTTTGGTACTTTGAATTTTGAGATCCAAAAAACGAAATATTTTGCGAAATCTCATAAAATTTCACGAAATCACAATACTTGCCGAAGACTATTATATGGATCACAACGCATTTATATATCTCGAGATATTGCATTTAAAAGGGATAGAAGCTATCGAGAAGATACATATTGAGGGTACTGAAAAATTAGTTTAGGAGAAGCAATTTTAAATGTGTGGACAGTTTTTTTAATGTGTGACTAAATTATTCAAATGGACTTATCATAATAGTTTCAAGGAGCATGATTTAGGCAAAGTACGTTTACTAAATTGAGGAATGACTTCATTGCACATTTCACCCTTCTCCCATTTATGATCATGATCATCTCAACCATTGTGTTTCCCAATGTCTTAAAATGGATCAGAGTTGTTATTGAGAAAAGGAAAATTTTAGGGGTCGAGGGAGAGGGAGAGGGAGCGAGCCCTCGCTCTGTAGCAAAGCTCTTGAGAAAATGTTCAAGTGTTGATAAGGCAATAAACAGGCATAGTAGAAATTCTAAATACATTTGACTAAACACATTTTGTTTTTCGAGCTTAAAAATATTTCAACTAGTCAACTGATTTTTATAAGTTGAGTTTAATACAAATATAAATGATGTCGCAATGAAGAACCACGAACGTGCAACTGACAAGATATACAAAAATGTTAGGAAATCAGATTTTTACAACCATGTTTTGTAATCAGGATAATATGGCGTGATCTCGAAACAATGATGAAAATCTCAAAGATTTTAAGTATATCTCAAGGTTGTAAAAAACTCATCTAATGATGTCACATCATCCTGATTGCAAAAGCATGATTACAAAACCTGATTTCATATCCTCACTCCAAGATATATAATACTCACAACTAAAATTTAGTTTTTGGTAAAGCTTTCAGGTGTATTTTCATGCTCCAAAGAATGACCTAAAGTTTAACATGTTCGAGCATTGTCAGATCAAGAGTGGCCCAATTTTGGCTCCATTGTGAGATCATTATAGAGAGGTTTTACTGTGTAAATGATAGGTTCAACAACCTATGGTTGATTCTAGACAGTGGATTGTGAATAATTTAGGTGGTATGCATTTCGTTAAAACCAAAGTATCACAAGTTTTTTCTTAATGAGTTCCACAAATAATTAGAATTGTGAATGCAAGTAAAAAAGTAGATAACTAGTATGTGAATTTAAACCCCAAAAGTCCATGGATTGAGCTTAAGATGATATCTTCTTTTCTCAATTCAACAATTTCAAAACAATTTAAATATTTACCTGATAATTGGCACTTGGCACACTCCATAAACTTTATATATTAACTTATAATAGTTACTAATTTTTTTTCTTTGAAATCTGGAATTTAAATTATCCAATAAGAACATTTTACAATAATTTAACAATGACAATGAAAAATGACTTCATTTCCTTTATTTTATTAGTAGGTGCATCTTAATTACTAAAAACTTGTTAGGTTTCCAATTTTATTCTTCAATGAAATCATCTGACATCACACCTCTTGATATACGAGAATGTTGTTGTATCACTAATATTGGAATGGTACCCTTGCAATCTGATGAAGCAAGCATATCACTGAAGAATCCAAGTTCTGGATACTCAATCCATTATGTGAGTCCAGAAAGAAGGGACATGTAATTATGTTGTGCTACACTAATAGTTTCACTAAATGTATAAGATCTTACATTTAATTTCTTGTGTATACCACTTGATTGTAAATTAATAATTGGGAAAACTATATATAAAATCGACTTTGGGGACTTATATAGTAAAATATGACTCATATGTTGCTTGTTTTCTTCTTGAAGTATATCTCATATTGCACCAAGAAATTGTGTTTGTTTATATAGAGTTGTTGTTTAATTTAATATATCATATGCATAATGTATAGTATACAAAGAGTATCATTTAAGTACAATGAAACCTGACAATACAATGAAACATTAAATTCAGTTAATAATTATATTAGTTATATACTTAGGAATACATATTTAACAGTGACTGTAGTTATTTAGGAATACCGAATTTATCGAGAATATAATTAGTTTTTTCTTCATAGTTAGGATTATAGTTGTATCCCTATAAATACCTCCTTGTGAGATGAATAAAGTTATGCTCTAAATTATTTAAAAGTTGTTTTAGGTGAATTTCTTAGGCTAACAAGAAATTGTGTTTGTTTATATAGAGTTGTTGTTTAATTAAATACATCATATGCATAATGTACAATAGCAATGTTCTAAAAAGCGCTAGACAGTGGGTGGGCAGCGAGTAGGTGCCTAACGCCCAAGGGCCTAGGCGGTCTTAGGTTATGTATTATAACTTTAATTATTTATAAAAGTTAAGTATAATACATTATCAATTGCATCCAATTTAATGCCAAGATACATATGCAAAATTTAAAAAATTAATGAAAAATTAACAATCGTGAACAAAATTTATTAAAACTAAAATGACTGAAGTTGGTCATAATGGGTACTTTATACAAAGTTTTGTGAACAAATATCCAAACCTACTCTTTTATTTTTCTTCAAATTGCATGAATGACCTCAGTCATGTTTGATAAAATCTACATTACTAAAATTGGTACCGGCAGATCCTTTGAGAGTTCCATAAAGAAATCATCATTTGATACATTTAGACATATACTGAATAAAAAAATATTTAAATTGTTTATTTCTAAAAAAGAGGAAAGAAAAATAAAATAAGAACACAATCAGCCTTATTAAAAGAACAAAAAAAAAATCGCCCAGACCGCCTAGGCCACCTAGACTGCCCAGAACCCCCTCAGCCATTAATCTGGGTGTTTTTCTACCTTCTAGCGCCTAGGCCGATTTTTAGAACACTGATGCATAGTATACAAATTAAGAGTATAATTTGGAGTAAGTTGATTAAATGAGAAGTACAATGAATCCTGACAATCAATGAAACATTAAATTCAGTTAATAATTATATTAGTTATATAATTAGGAATACATATTTAACAGTGACGATAGTTATTAGGAATACCAAATTTACCGGGATTATAATTATAAGTTTTCCCTTCTTAGTTAGGATTATAGTTGTATCCCTATAAATACCTCCTTGTGAGATGAATAAAGTTATGCTCTAAATTATTTAAAAGTTGTTTTAGATGAATTTGTTTATTCGTCTTCCTGCATTTCCTCGGAAACTACTCCCATCGGCTATTTGTTCTCCTAAGTGCCCTCCGAAACTGCTCCCCTCGGTTATTTATTTTACTTATTTTGTTGTTGTTTTGTTGCTGCTAATTTGTTGTTTTGCTGGTTTACCTCTGCTGATTACTTTGTCAAGCCGGGCATATGCGATATCATGCTCATATTGTGGTCGAGTGTTAACAATTATAGTAGTTATATAATTAGAAATACTTATTTAATGGTAACTGTAGTTATTTAGGAATACCGAATCAATCGAAATTAGAATTGGTTTTCCTTTCCTAGTTAGGATTTATATCCTGATAAATATCTCCTTATCAGATGAATAAAGATATGCTCTAAATTATTTAAAAGTTGTTTTATGTTACAAATTCTTTATAAACCAATAGTTTTGAGGGAAAAATGATACATATTATAAAAAATCAAAATAGAATATCTTGATTGATTAATTGAATTTAGGCAGTACCGACATTATTAATCCATTGGGATTTTACTGTATTCGGTGACAAATCATATCATTTATGTCATAGTAGTTTACGCATGAATATCACATGTTTTTTATTTTTAGTGATTTTTTGCTATTTTCCATACATTTCTAAGGGGTTTTTTTAATCAAATTAATAACAATTTTTCATATCTCACTGTTTATTCTCCTAACCCAATATTTATTTAGAGCTTTCTTGCTAATTGATGATACAATTTTCTATTAATTTCTTCTATATTACATTCTGTTAGAATCTATTTTTACAAATATCTCATCTTATTGAAAAGAGAAATGCTAGGAAACCATGTTTTGTAAACATGTTTTACAACCAGGATGACGTGTCATGATCTGGAAAGAATGGTGAAATCCCCGAAGATTTTATGTGTATCTCAAAATTGTAAAAAAAACTCCTCTAACGATGCCACATCATCATGCATTGAAAAATATTTAACTTACATTGCATAAAATGTGGATTCATCCCAAGCTCATTCAGCGAAGACCTTAAGAAGATTGTCTACGAGGATGCTAGTGGCAAGATATAGGAAAGACTGTAAAGTTTTTGAACATTATTAATTCAAGGGGTTGAAACCTATAAAACTGTGTTTGCTCTTCATAAAAATAATGTCTGAATCAATTTGTATCATCATCGATAAATCATAAGATCTTGTGCAAGTTTATGAAAATAGGAAAAAGTGTTGAAGTGGGTAACTCGTTAATGAAAAATTGCTTAGTTACCCTTTTTATGTTATACTTTTAAAATTTTGAAATAAATTAATTATAAGTAGAGATGTTTACTATTTATAATTCTATCCATAATAGCCGAGTTATAAGTAGAGATGTTTACTCGTTGGAACATTTAATTTCAATTGCGAGCTATGTTTAGGGGTGGCAATTAGTAACCCGATATACTACACGACCCATTTTATTATGGGTTTAATTTTTGAAAAAATATGACATGACTAATAATCATTTTGACATGGCACGACCCATCAAATTTGTGGGTTGGGATTCGGTTAAGGTCTTGACATGATTAACATGAGACTAACCCATATTTTTCATAATTATTATTTATTCAATAAGCATATTATTAGGTATATGTTTTTGGTAATTATGACTTTGACATGGTTATGGATTCTCACAAAAATAAAAGTATGTCAAACTTGCATTTAAAGTATGTACAAACTTTTAAAAAAAATGGCTTTGGCATAGTTAGAAACAGGGACGGACTTTTGAAACTCTTTTTTTATTTGCCGAACTTGCGACACCGTCGACGCCATACCATCCCACCCATTATTTTCTTCCTCTGTTCTCAGCGACGCTGACAACCTCGCCCCATCCCTTTCTTCTTTTTTGCACCCTATATATGTTTACTGCCAAAAGTGTGCTAGCTGAGTTAGTAGAGGTATAGCGCATGGAATCGCATGTCACGGGTTCAAACCCGATCGACGGCATGGGGTGGGGGTTATGGGTAAAAAAAAATGTTTACTACGAGACCGACAACTGCTTCGCCTCCTCTTAACTTTCTCTCCTTCCCTCTCTGTTTGATTTATTTCCCTTTTTCACCATCGCCACAACCTCTTTTGTCTGCTTTTAGGAAGAAGATTTTTTTTAAGTATTTTCTCGAGATAAATTTGTATATCAAAATCTAATTTAGTATTTTATTCATAGGATTACTCTGGAAAAATGACCTATTAATTTACTCAAAATACATGTTTGTTTCTTGAAGTTCATTTGTATGTTATAATTTGAAGGGCATTTTGATAATCAACGTAAACCTTTTGACAACCAACGCACATTGACTGCCAGTCCTGGGGAAGACTGCAATAGTGATTAACGTTGGAAGTATCCTCTAATTAGCTATTTTTTATAGGGAAAATTGCAAATAACCCAATTTTTTGCTGTGAACATATAATTTTATATTTGAAATTAATTTTCTCCCCTTAACTTTATACACCAATTTGATTTGTCCCCCACATATATAACAATTTGAGGCTTGCGAGCCATTTCCACCGAGAAAGTAACTAGTCAGGGTCAATCAAACCCTGACTTAGGTGAACATTGTTATATTTGTGTTTCGTATTGTCTCTTCCCCTCTCTTTACATACTTTGCATGTTGGTTTATTCTATAATATCACATCTTTTAAAAGATGTGAATCAATTAATTTTCCCCTATCTTTAACTGTTTTATTGGAGGTAAGGTCTAGGAGATTAATGTGAACACTAAGTCTATACATAGTGTTCATATAACCTACTAACCTTTGCATTCTTTCGCAAAAGTTTTTCAAATAATTTTTTTTCAAAAATATTTTTCACCCCCTCTAGTATTGTTCATCATATCTTAAGGCACTCGTGAGTGATACTTTAGTGTTATCACTGCAATTTCATTTGGTATCAAAGTCAAGTTACCCTCGAAGTGCTTAACATCCCAAATTAACATGATGAGCATCAAGGATGAGCATTTTCCTATCTTATCTAGCAAAATGATTGTAAAGATGACAATTATAGTTTTTGGGAAAACAAAATGAAAACTCACTTGATGGCTATGGATGAGTTTGTGTGGCTAATGTTTGAAAATGAGTACAATAAACCTACCATCACATCCACAAAGGATGGCAAGAGAATTACTATTGTCAAAGCTAGGGGTGGGCATGGTCCGGATCGGTTCCAATTTTGGAGGAACCTAACTCGAACCGTTTAAAATTAACGGATTCGGTCCGGTTCGGATCCCCTCATTTTGAACATTGGAACCGAACCTAACTCGAACCGTTTGAAACGGTCCGGTTCCTACTAAAAATGCATCCTCTGATTCTAGTACATCTAACCAAAATCATTTATCAATTTCTTTAGCTCCAATGAACATTATCAGAACCTATATCCTATTCTTCGGACATTATCCATAGCATCTAAAGCTCATCCATGAGACCCAGATACTGTTAAAAGAAGAATCAAATACCTACACTGAAGTTAGTTTAAGGCATCTCTTAATCGACTC
This sequence comes from Berberis vulgaris, assembly GCA_963556465.1. Taxonomy (NCBI): domain Eukaryota; kingdom Viridiplantae; phylum Streptophyta; class Magnoliopsida; order Ranunculales; family Berberidaceae; genus Berberis; species Berberis vulgaris. The sequence continues at coordinate 5,225,850 of OY747125.1, forward strand.
ATGTCATAGTCTTGGCAATACCCCCAATTTTGCACTCATGGTAAACTTCCTTGCAGATAAATCCATATATAGTGTAAAACACAATCGATAGTTTCAAGAACATTGTAGCAGAATTTACTTGTAATATATTCATTATCAAGAACTTCAATATATTACAATAATCGACAACAAACCATTCTTTCTACTCTATAATCAACAAAAAATACAAAGAAGTTCATCTTTCTTTTCTTCTATTTGATCAACACAATAATGTACAATTGAACTAACCCTCACAAAGATAAATTGAATCAAACAATCATAAGAACCCTGTATTTTCCTTTCGGCAAACTACACTTACCTTATTGTGTAGATCTGGCTAGATCTGCGAGTTCTTCTCGAGCGAGATCTGCTGCTCTGCTGGTGGTTCTTCTCGAGATAGAGACCGAGAGAGAGAGGAGATGGAGATCTCCTGCTGCGCTGCTGCTTCTTCTCGAGACAGAGACCGAGAGAGAGAGGAGAGGGAGATCTCCTACTGCGCTGCTGCTACTTCTTCTGCTTCTTCTCGAGACATAGACCGAGAGAGAGAGGAGATGGAGATCTCCTGCTGCACTGCTGCTGCTTCTTCCCGAGACAGATACCGAGAGAGAGAGGAGATGGAGATCTGCTGCTTCTTCTCGAGACAGAGACCGAGAGAGAGAGGAGATGGAAATCTCCTGCTGCGCTGCTGCTTCTTCTTCTGTTGCTGGTGGCTCACTGCTCACTTCCCTTCTCCTTGCTCTAAATACTTGAAGAATAAAGGAGCTTTGCTAGGGTAGGGGTCGAAAGAGTAAAGGGGGGCTTTGCCTTCGTTAGACAGTTAGAGGTTAGAGTTAGACTCCTAGTTGAATTAATTAGTTCCATATTTAGGTTTACTTACAATTAATATGATTTGAAACGGGTCCAACCCGGACCGTTTCATTTTTAAAAATAGGAACCGGGACCGGACCGTTTTATAACGGATCCGGACCGATCCGGACCGTATCTAAAAACTGATAATTAAAATCCGGACCGTTTAGAGCAAAACGGTCCGGTTCGAGTCGAAACCACGGATCGTCGACCCGTTTGCCCACCCCTAGTCAAAGCCCATGCAGATTGGTCAGCTACGGACAAAGTCGAAGCTCAAGCAAATGTTAAAATCCCATCATCCTCAAAGTATGACTCCTCATCTCATTCAGAGTAATCATCCAAGTTCATGGTTAAGGACCAAGAAGATGATCCTATTGAAGTCTCAAATACGGATTCCAACTCATTTTTCCTACACAAGTGAAAACTATGGAGCATCAACAGTCGAATTCTAATGCGACATCGCTCAGAAGAACATCATGAAGATTATTGAATGCATGCACAATCTGAAGACAGAAAAAACTCACCTAGAGTTTTCTATTCAGAGCCTTTTAACAACTGTGTATAACTCAAACTTAATGGATTTCCATATGAAGAATAACAGTGGGCGTCTAAAAACTTAGCTTATAAACAAAATAGAATTTATGGAGCAAAAAAGGACTTGGATATAGTCCTGTCTCAATTCCATCCACAACAAAGTTGGTCAAGCGAAACCTCTAGCTCTTCAAAGGCTTGTCTTTCCAGACTAGAGATCAACTCAAGCCAGGATGTCTCGGCATCAACAACAAGTGCAACAAAGTTTTCCCATATCTATTATAAAACTCTTTGTGGTAGAGTTTATAAGGAGATTGTTAGGACTTGGGCTTGGACTCTTTGGGGGTACCACTCTTTTATGAGGAGGGGAGAGATAGTCTCTCGCGCCCGCCGCCGCCGTCCGTCGGGTCGAGTCATTTAGAGAGCAACCCATTTTTTTGCTAAAAATTTATTTAAACGAAAATAAACTTTTTGATTTTCTGAAGAGGGACTGTATCTGGACGTTCTTCTAAAATACACACGTTTGGCATATCTTGCGGCGGGATTCTTTCTCCCACGTTTTCCACGCTACGTATCCAGACTGGTTCTCATTGTATCTGGACTCTTTCTTAAAGCAAACGATTTCCACGTTTTTAATTATTAATTGTTGTTTTAATTATTATGTATTTAGCTGCGTTTTTGTTTTACAACGAATGTGATTTTTCACTATAAATATAACACAAAAACTCACAGTTCGAATATCAGTAGAAAAATAGCAAACAAAGATATTGAAAAGAAAGAGATTTTTCGTTTTTGTAATGAAGTGATTTTAGTTTTTGCAAAAGTGATTCTTGCAAGTGATTTTAGTTTTGCAAAAAAAAAAAAGTGATTCTTGCAATTCATACTATATTGGTGATTCCGAGCAAATCAAGAGATTGAGGGTGAATTATATACCGTTCATCAACTGTGCAATTGTTTGAACGAGACAGAGAAGATTCTGGGCTGTTTTATCCTGGGGACGGCGGGGCTTTTACACTGCTTGCACAATTTTGGGCAGAGCCGCGAAACGTCTTAAAGAGAGCGACCTAGTCTGCGACTCAACCCAAGAACAATTGATACATTCGTTATTTATCTTTTAATTTGAACTATTACAACATTCTTTTACAGCAGTTTCAACAAGTGCAACACAAATCTTAATTCTGGCAGATGACCTATAGGGAATTTTTTGAACAAATATGGTGCAATTATTGTACACTTTATGGACATAATTAGTTTACTTATGTTCATCAAAGATAATGAGATGCCAGAAAACACCTCGTCACCGGCGAGATTGTGCGAGAGAGGGGGTTATAAGAAAAACGAGGTACTTCCCTTTTTATTGGTGTTGTTACTTAGTTCAAGAAAAAATTACAATTTTTTTTAGGGTGGTGTTGTCAGTAAGTGGAAACGATGGTGTTGCAAAGCAACCCCGACAACAATTTAGTTTCAATATTTTGCCTTTGGTTCCTTCAATCAACATTCAATAAATTGAATAACACTTGGGTAGTCTCTTTCTACAATAAATCCACTATGGTCGATTTCACCACAACTCCCCATCACTCAAAACATATTTGAAACCAAAAGCCCTACACTCAAAAATCACATCATACACTTTGGTTCTTCTGATTGAATGATGCATACTCTCAAATCTCCACAAAAAGAATGTTTTCTCACATACATACTCAAATGTTCTTCTCCTTGTTGTTGACTTTATTGTTTGATGTTTTGTTTTATTTTTTACTTGAGTTATCGACCGAAATCACAGAGTTTTAATCGATAAATTCTCCGAAGTCTCGTCAGAAAAGATGAACATATCTTGTTCGTATATCCTACCCCAATTTTCGGCGATACTATTTGGAAAAAAATCGTCGTCAAAGTCCATTTAAACTAAAGTGAACATCAATTCAATAAATTAACTTCAATTGAGTCGAAAATGAAAGTTCAAAGTGTTTGGAGCATAAAAATGAAATTTGCAGGCAAACACCAAAATTCCAAACGAGTTCATAATCACTTCCGCATGAAAATTACTATGCATGCTTATGTTTTTTATTTGATCTGCTTTTTATAAAAAATTTATTTAAATTTAACAAAATTTAACTGAAACAACACACACAAACACAATATAATAAAAGCCTACTTTCATTAATATTTTCAAAAATTAAATAAAAACTAAAATAACAAACATAACATGAAGCAAACGAAGAGCATTAATAATCCAGGAGGAGTTCAACAAAGTCCTTTAGGGGGTGACGCTCGCAACCATCTTCTTCATCGGAGTAGTAGTCCACAAAACAATTTCCACCATCACCGTCATCATCGTTCTCATATGAGGACGATGATGATTCACCGTCCTCCTCTTTATGTAAGTCATCTTCCTTGTCGTTCTCATCATCTTCCGAAGATGATGAACATTGATAGATACCCTCCCTTTTATAATGCTAACCTTAAATGATATTGATTATCATTTTCGCTTTGTGATAGTGCATTTGTCTTCCTAAACAAACATTGGGGTGTTTAATTCCATGCATAAATCGTCACTTCCTAACAGGCTGCATGAATCTCTAACGGAAGATTGTTTATCTTTTAGAAATAATTTGAATCTAATATCATGGAACGAAGCCACTATGAAGAAGTTTCGGGAGTTATGAAGGAAGCTCCGGGCTCATAGTGGTCATGGGTTGAGAACGAGAATTGAATTCTATGAAATCTTAGAATGTTCCTGTCTCTTACTCTCAATAACTTGTCTTTCCTATATAGGAACACTCATGAGAAGAGCCTTGATCTTCTTCATCTTGTTGATATTGCATTGCAGCAATGCACAACGTGATGATACCCTCCACATGTTGAACCTATCTTAGACAATATTCATCATCATCTTCTATTAGTTGAAAACAAAGATTCTTTCTGATACGTAGCATTTGTAATTAGCAAAAGGGTGAGTAAAAGAGAAGATGAGAGATGAATGAACAAACGTTTGCAATTATAAAATGAAAACGTTGAATGGGTTTCTTTTATGAACCCATTCAATAATTGCACATAGGATAATTGACTGAAGTCAATTATTAATGTAGTACACTGTTAAAATAAGCTCAACCACACAAAACATATTGCACGCACATCTTAAATGTCAAAAGGGATAATAAATCATCTCTATTATTATCAAGTGACAATAATGATGTTATATTATTTGTACTATTCTGCAATGGTTGTTGCTAAATAACACCACAATTTCTGCTGAAAAACACCACCACCCCACTTCTTTTTTTTGATCTGTTGAAGGACACCACCACCCACCCTCACATTTTCTTATTTATTCACCAAAGCAACACCACCCAGCCAGCCCCACCACCACCTCACCCCGCCACGCCGTGCCACCGCCTGTCGACAGTGGTGGTGGTGCTTAGGAGAATAGAGAGAAAAAAAGAGGAAGAGAGAGGAAAAAAAGAATAAGAAGAAAAAAAAGAGGTGAGGGGGATGGATGGAAGAGAATAAGAAGATGGGAGGAGAAAGAGGAGGAGATGTGACAGTGGCGAGGTGGCAGTGATGATTGACAGAGAAGAAGAAGAAGATGGGAGGAGGAGGAAGAGAGGTGGCAGTAGTGGTGGTGATTGATGGAGAAGAAAGTGAGAGAGGAGAAGAGAAAAAGAGAAAAAAAATGTTTTTTTTTGTTTATATTGGTGGTGTTCTTCAGCAGGTAGTGGTGTCCTTCAGAAAGAAGGTGGTGTCTTTAAAAAATTAGGGCATTGGTGGTGTCCTTTAATAGAAATTGTGATATTATTTAGCAACAGCCTTCTGCAAAAGGGTCTCAACTCAACCACACAAAAATGGAAGGAAAAATTAGTGATGCTCTATTATTTGTACTATCAAGTAATAATGTTGCTTTATTGTCAGAATGGTCTCAACGACACAAAATTATTGCACAATCGATGAATAGTTGAAATATTAATTATTATTTTTGAAATTAAAAACTAAAAACAGAAAAATTATAAGGCTTGTGGTGGTAACAAAGCAGACAAATAGCTCAATTGAAAAAAATCGTTTGAAAGTCGAATGGCTTTTCACAAGCCGTCTGTTATCCATGGATAGCGAAATGGATAATAACGTTCATTTTGGGGGATGGATCGGAGTTATCTATCCCATTGGATGACCAAGATGGATAACTTTATCTATCTTGGTCTCCTATCCATCTGCATTGAAGATGGTCTAACCTCTTATTAAATATAAAGTAGAGGTATAAGTCTTCTTTTTTTCTAAAGAGCTAAAGGTATAAGTCTTGGGTAAGAAGGGATGGGAAGTGGGTGATTAAACTCTAATTAAAATCTCTAACTCATGAAATCATTGGTTCATAGTTGTTTCGAGGATTATTGTGTCATTATGAATTAGGCATTTTACCAAATGCATAATGCACACACTAACATCGTTTGAGCTCACAATATTTACTGAAACAATGAAATCAATCAAATAAAAAGAAAATAATTTTTTTTAAATTAAAAAAAAAAATCAACGTGATTTTGCAACTACTTTATTGGATTTGAAGAGGGTTGATAACTTGATGTTAACCATTCTCATTTTTTTTTCAATAAGGGTGGCCGGGTACCAGTTGAATCATAATTCTTTGCATGGCGAGTGGTAGAATATTATTAAATCAAGCCAACAATAGCGAGGAGAATATACAGAACCTACAAGCCGAGACTAAGGGTGTGTTTGGTTGCACTCATTTCATGGGAATAGGAATCCTATTCCCACTTGGAATAGTATTAAGGGTGTTTGTTTAAGAATTTACGGGTGGGTGAGGGATGTCAGCACGTGCCGCATATTCCCACCTTTGATGGGAATCGTACGCCTCGGCTCACCCAAGGAAAATTTTGGCGATCCTAAAACCTCTCGATTTAATCCTCCCTCGCAGCCTCGCCTCTCTCCGCCTCTCTTCACATCAACTGAAAGTTTTTGAAGCTCTCGAGTCATTGCAAAAAATCCAGGTATGTCTCTCGTCTTCTTCCCTCTCTATTTCTCGATCTCTTTATGTTAACTACCAATCTCTCCACTGATCTCTCCACCGATCTCAGCTGGTGGTGTTGATCTCTACAAGTTGATTACTGGTGGTGTTGATGGAGGAGCTGAGAATCGAAGAGGAGCATAAGAGACTCACGAAGATCTCGTTCTCCTTGTCTCTGTGAAGGGCTGATCGAAGATCTCTTGATCTCCATCGCATCAGAGGCTCGATCTCACCTCTTTCGAATATCTCTCATCTCTGCGATCTCCTCTCCTCCTCTGTGATCTCATCTCCGCGATCTCCTCTCTTCCTCTGTGACTCCATCGCATCAGAGACTCACGAATACCTCTGTGAGTTCATCTCTTTCAGTTCAATGAATTCCATTTTTTATTTTGTAATGTACAAGTATTTACCACAGATCTGATCATGGGTATGTTAGAAATTTCCAGTATGGAACATTGAACATGAACAACAGTACAGAAAATTTTGGTTAACTGTGTTTATGTGATCTTGGGTTTTGATTGTATGTTTTCATTTGTTTTGGAAGAAATAGATTTGGTTTGATATTTACCTTGGCGAATAATGACTATGGTGTGTGATTTTGTTAGGAGGATTGGATTGCATGAAACTTTTGGGTTTTTTTCTTTTGAACTGATTTTGGTGTTTTGTTTTTGTAGCTTTTATTTCTGCGCTTTCCAGTTCCAAGAGCAAAATTTGGGAGTTATTATTCTCTTCCTGATTTGAAGGAAAGGTAAATTTTGAACAAATTCATTGCTTTTTTTTTACTGTGGGTTGGTTTGCTTTATCATTTCATATAATGATCACAATGGGTATTGGTTTCTCTTTATGGGGTTGAGATCCCTGGTCTTTTCTCTCATTTCATTGATTATGATCATTTCGTGCTTTTCCTCTTGGATTGGAAGAGTTTTTAATTTTTTTCATTGAGTGTGGGACTTAATATAATGAATTTTTGCTATAATGGGTTTCTTTTCTTTTAATTTGAATACAAACTTGTTGTTGTTATGAGTTTTGCTGTGCTTGTTTTGGATAGTTTTTGTTGCTGTTTTGGTTAGTATGCATGTTTGTGGTCTCCAGTAGCTGGTTCTTGATTGCTGCAGTAAGTTTTATACATATTATTGTGTGAGCTTTCTAGTTTACCATCTTATGGCTTTGTAAAATGCCAACTATTTGGTGTAAAAAACGTATTCGTAGTTTTTACCAACTGTATGTTTCTGAAGATGTAAGCCATGAACAACTCTGTTTAAGTCATAGTTTTAGCCAGAATGAATCACGGGCATTCCCTTTTTGGTCAGTGTCTAGTAGCTATTAACGTGTTGTTTTCACCCTTCGCATAATCTTTTACCCTGTGATGTTGTATTATTTGTGTCATATTTGTAGTTGTACTCATGAGTTGGTAATCTATAATAGTTGTTGTGTTTCCTAGAATCGGATCATATTTTAGTTTTTTCATAATCTTCTCTTGGAGTTGGAGTTATAGTACAATGTTAGTATTACTTGGAATTAGGTCTTAGGTTCTTAGATATAAGACGACCTGCCCCTTTTATTTTGTAGATGTATTGTGAGGTCTTTGGGGATGCTGATTCTCTAATTTACAGGGGATTGTGCAAGTTGAACTTGTAAATTGATGACAAAAGTAAGAATGTTGTAGTGTTTATCTCATGTTTTTTTATTCTAGGGGGTGAATGAAAAGTTCATCAAAGATCAAGGAATTGATGTTTTGAATTAGTATTTTGTCAATGTGGATAGAGAAGTGATTGTGTTGTAGTTTTTGTTGGAAAGGTACATTTTAGGTTGCAACTGTCAATAAGTGTAAGGTTCTGGGGTCGTTTCTTGGATATGGAGTGAAGGAGAACTTTAGCCCTACTTGTGTTCTGGCAAGCTGTCTGTGCTATCTAAACCTTGGCATTGTCCATAACATGGTTTTGCATACACATATATTACAGTAAACTGTGTGTGAACTGAGTATGAGGCAAGTTTCAGAAGTTAGTAAAGAAAGTAACTCTTTCATGTGATAGGTCTTCAAGTATAGCTGACTTACATAGTTGCATAAATCTTGTTATTTTCTGTTTATTGATGAATGTATGTATGTTTCATCATCATCTCTTACAGTGTTATACAATGCGAATTTTAATTGAGCGACGACGAAGGCTAGTTCAGATGTTTATGCTCTCCATAATGACGATGATCATGTATAGGAGAAGACACATTCCTAGAATGTTAATTGTCAACCGAGATGAAGAAAGACGTTTTATGTTGAAAAGAATGTATCGTGAGAGTGATCGTTTATGCCATGAACAACTTAGAATGAAGCGAAGCATATTCTTGAGGTTATGTTCTCGCTTACGTGGGTATGGGTTAAGAAATAGTCGCCATTTGGATGTTGAAGAGCAAGTAGCTTTGTTTCTCAACACTGTTGGACATGATAAGCGTAATCGAAGCTCGTGTTTCGGGTTCCTTCGCTCTGGCCACACTGTTAGTATTTACTTTCATCGTGTGTTATCTTCGATACTACGATTACACAACGATATTGTCAAACCTGCTACAGAAGCAAACTCCCCAGCTGATGGTGGGAGTCACCGTAGTTGGCATCATCATTTTCAGGTTAGATTGAAATTACTTTAGAAATTAAACTAGTAATATTATTTTACCAGTAATATTTAACTAGTTACATTTCATATAGGATGCTGTAGGTGCAATAGATGGCACTCATGTCAAAGCCACTGTCGCCGAAGCAGATCAAGCTAGATATCGTAACAGACTTAATTTCATTTCCCAAAATGTGCTTGTTGCTTGCACATTTGATATGAAGTTCACTTACGTGCTTGCTGGGTGGGAAGGGTCGGCTCATGATGGTCGACTCCTTCGAAGTGCCGTGAGTCGCAACGGGAGTCGTTTAACTGTGCCTAATGGTATGTTAATATAAAAGATTTTATCTAAGTTTATAATAATATAATAACTTAATACTAATATTGTATCATTTTTAAATGTATAGGTAAATATTATCTAGCTGATGCTGGATTCCCACTAGTACCAAAATTGTTGACACCGTATCGCGGTACACGATATCACCTTCGCGATGTTGCTGGTCAACGGCCAACAAATGAAAAGGAATTATTCAATTTTCGCCACTCATCACTTCGAACGGTTGTCGAACGAACTATTGGTTTGTTGAAGAAGAGGTTTGCATATCTTAGGCACCATCCATATCATGATATTGATACCCAGGCAAAAGTGGTACTAGCATGTTCTGCGATTCATAACTTCCTTCGTGAAGGAGATCCTGATGACCATTGTAGCGATGACGAATCTGAAGAGAGTGAAGAAGAGGAAGAAGATGAAGATGAAGATGAAGAAGAAGAATCTATTGTTATTGCTAGGACACCTGAGTGGACAAACAATAGAAATCAAATGGCTATGAGGATGTGGGATGTTAGACAAAACGAACCTTAAGATTATATTTGTATTTGTTCTTGATTAGAAGATATCAAATGTTGCTTTCTCTATGTAATTTTTTTCATAGTCAACTATGGACTTATTGTTGTTGATTGAAACTTCAATTTTCTAACTTGACAGTGGTTCACATGTGACTGTATGACTCTGCAACTGCATGCATATATGAACATAAGATGTTATATGGAAGTGATGAACTATTTGTTATCTTCCTGCTAACTTAAAAATTCAGTTCCTTGATGTGGTCATCTGATTGGTTCCATGATGTGGTAGTAGATTACTACTATCAATTCTTTGTGGGAGTGTATTAGAAAACAGACGATTATACTCCATGCTTATTGAACTGAGTGGAAAATCATTGTTTGTTTGTGGCGATAGCATATAACTGTTATTTTAATTGCAGTTCCAGCGACGGAACCGGATTTACAAGGAAGAGCTGCGCCAAATAAGAGAAGCTGCACGAAAGGCAAAAGAGGGTGAAGGGGGTGGCGAAAGCGTTCTTCACTAGCATCTGTTGTTGCAAAACTTTAGGTATAAACATGTTACTGTTGTTGAACTTTGAATCTAATTTATTTTTCGTGTAATTTCTCAGTTTTTCTCAGTTTTTCTCCTTGCACTTTGAATCAAATTTATTTTTCGTGTATTTTTCAAATTGCCAAAGTTGAATTCACTCTATAATGGCAATGGAAAGACCTTCAGTTTTCATTGCATTACTTTGTCAGAATCTCCATTAATCGTGCTAAGTTTCTCATTAATCATTATTCTTTGAGCTTTAGTCAACTTTGTATTAAATGCGTGCGTAAAGGCATTGAGGATGTTACTTTCCTTGTTACCCATACTCTAGCATTTACTTGCTCAGCCATTTCAACTATCCCGTAGGTGCCTTAAACAATATTTGTTGTCAGCTCATTTTGAAGATAAGTAATTTTTTACACTGCAGATGCACTGCACTGCACTGCACAGCACAGCACAGCACGGATTAGTTTATCAGATAAGTAATTTTTTACTTTGTTACACTCTGTCCTAGCATCTCCCAGACTCCTATATTAGGACTCGGCCTTCCCATTTCCTGGGATTTAATCTCTTCAATTATAACTGTTGATTTTTTGGTGTGTTCATTTGGTAATTGATATCTATTAGTATATGTTTCTCTTGCTTTTGATAATTGATAAATTATCTTTGTAGGTATGGCATCCAAATTACAATGGAGTGATTCGATGGATTTGGTTTTGATTAGAACATTGGTGGATGAGAGTAATACCGGAGGAAAAAAAGCGGATAATGGGTGGAAGTCAAGCGCACTAGAGCGCGTGGTGGAAGAAATTAAGAAATCTCACAATATGGTAATTACCCACGATCATGTCCGGTCGAGGCTGAAGACCTTCAAGAAGCAATATTTGGCAGTCCGAGAAGTTCACAAGCAAAGTGGGTTTGGATTCGACTATAGTAGCGGACTCATCACTGCAGACATCGAAGTGTGGGAAGACTATGTTGCGGTAAGCTTTCTTAAGCATGGTTCAATATGGTTCGGTAGGACCTCATGCGAGTTATTTTTCAATGTCATTGAGAATGCTAGTTAGAATTTATTGATAATGTTAGTTTTCTAATTTTTATTGAAAACTTTTCTCCAACTATTTTTATTTTGTTGATTGTTCTAATCTTTTTGTTAAATTAGATTGTTTTCTCAATTATATTTCTTAACATTGTTTAGGCACACAAGGAAGCAAAAAAAGTTCGTGGCAAAATCTTTCCATACTATGGCGACCTTGCAATCATCATAGGAAATGATCAAGCAACTGGCGATCGCTGTATAGCAAGTCGTGATGATGACAATGTACCCATGGTTGAAGCAAGTGAAAGTGTCCATACAGACACTGGAGACAGGGAAGATGTTGCCTCAGGTTCTACTACATCGTCTCGCAAACGCAAGCGAACGTGTGACAACAATGATCCCGAGTTTGCTAAGGCCATATCGAGTATATGCAAGGCATTTGAGCAAGCGAGTGCTATGCCTATACGATTGGAAACCTTCCCTTGGCAAGAAGTTGAGAAGGCTGTAAGGGCGGTTCCTGGACTTACCGAACGTCAAATTTTAAAAATCATGAGAAAATTCAATGGGAACGTAGAGCTTGGTACTTTCTTTTTAGGATTGACCGAAAAAACAAGGGAGGGTTGGGTTATTTCAGAGTTGGAGGATAATTAGTTTGGAGCAAAAGTAATTGGTTTCTTGTCTTTAAACCTTTTTATGTGTTTTGATTAGTAATCAAGGAGTTAGAAAGTTTGGATTTTGTTTAATTGATGTTTGGGAGTATGTGGTTTCGGACTTGTTATGTTTATGAAGTAAACATGATTTCATTTTGAAAATTTTAGTTAAAATATATATTGCTAAATTTTTTTTATTAGAATTCTGAATACCATTGAACGTTGATTTCTCATTGAAAGATTTAAGCAGACGTCGAGTTTAAAATTATACTGGAAGGATGTTTTGCAGGAAGCGAAATCAAAATCATATTCTAGTTTATATATAAAAGTAGAATTGTGGGATATTTAAAATGAAAAAAAAAATGCAAAACAAATTCCCATGATTAGTTTTGGGCAACCAAACACTCACATTAGGAATTGGAATCCAATTCCCATGGACAACCAAACATCAAAGTTGGTCAAGTTCATGGCATGGGATGCCATGACATGGGATGTCATGGAATGGAATTCCAATTCCCACCTTAGGATTCCATGCAACCAAACACACCCTAAGGTTACCCCAAGACCTATAAGCCATGAAATGAAGCTCTTACGCAGCTAGCCAAGGCTTGAGAGACTAGCTCTTACGCAGTATAGAGCCTTGACTTCCCTCCTACTAAGATGAGTCATTCCCTTGGCTTACGGGAATGCTTAGCTTATAATCTTTTCAGAAGTGATGAAACCAACCAATAAATCATGATTTTGCAACTTGGTTACATCAACAGTGGGGGAAAAGTCCACTGAAACTCGGGTTTTTTTTTTTTTTTTTGTGATTTGCTTAGAACACATTTAAAAATGCTGGCCACAAAAATTAGCAACAAAATTTGACAAAGATGTGGCAATGCAAAAGGAAAGTTGCAAATGCCAATAGTTACTGGGCACCTCACAACATATCAACTCCAGTAAATTTCTTCTGACCTCGAAATCTTTTGCCCCTCAAAATTTGACCATAATGTTGACAGCCAATATATTTTTTCGCCAATATGTTAACGACAAGATAAAATAGACAATCACTTCAACCTATAAATCACTTCGCATGCTCTGCAATTATCAGAATGTGCTAAAACTTTTCTAGGAGTGATTTACATAGTATAAGTATCATTTCCAAAACCCGATTTCCTAGTTTTTGTGTATTTTCAAAACAATGAATTGAAATCCATTACTAGAGAAAGAGATAAGTACACTGGAAGTAACCCGCTAAAACAAACATAACAAAGATCAACATGCTAATTCCTAAATAAGCAGTAAATTAATGTCAGAAATAAACAACCACAAAGGTAAGAACATAAGTAAAAATCCAAAGGTAAAAAGTCAATCCTTTTCCATAATTAAAAATGCTGCAAGTACAAACTGTTAAGTAAACTCTAAATAAGGTTGCAGATTCGAGAGGACTTCTAACTCATCCTGCTATAGAAGTACATGATTACTAAAACAGGGATAACAAAGGTTCTTCCTGTGCATAGTTGCCTGCTTTGAAAACATATTCTCTTTTAAACAACAAGCTAAATAGTAAAGTAGATAATGTAACCACTGGCAGCAGCTTGTAAGTTCATGTCACCAATACTGACAGTCTACCACATATGGCCGAGGCTGGCTGGAGCCATTTGGTTTGCACCAGATACAATATGTAGCAGTTGCTGCAGACAGTGTTTTGTTGCAGTATCATCCTGAAAATACAAATGAGAACATGATGTAAATAAATTTTTTATTTTTTATTTTTTTTGTTTGACACTCATTAGTTTATACGTATTAGAGTTTGACACTTGTTTTAAAAACTATTTTTAACCCTCGTTTTTTTATGAAACTGTTAAGTTCACGTCATTAACTGGTCAAGATTAATTTTCAGACCCTTTTGTCCTTACCTTTAGACCATAGTTTAGCCAAAAGAGGTGTTGGGGAAGATGAATACTAAACACTAGTTATTTGAAAAACTATAGGGGTCAAATAATTTATTTATTTTTCGCTTGTTTGATCTAGTACACAATAAAGAGGAGTCATAATCATTCCCTACAATCAATAACTATATGTTATAATACTTTAAGCATTGAAACATTCAATACATACCACATATACAAATATATATATATATATATATAAAGTAAACTTAGTATAATACATTATTAGCATGGATACATCACTTGCTTTTATTTTCATCATTAACAAGTCTAAACTATAATGTTTATCAGGGACGGATTTACGTGGGGTCAAGTGGGGGCACTTGCCCCCACTGACTTTAGAAAAAAAACTCGATTTGCCTAACTTGCAATCGATGACGCCATCCTGTCCCACCCCTTCTACTCTTCCACTATTCTCAGTGACGTTGACAACCCCGTTCCTCCCTTTCTTCTTTTCTTTACCCTCTATTTGTTTACTGGTAAAAGTGTACTAGCTGAGTTAGTAGAGGTATAGCGTATGGAATCACACGTCACGAATTCGAACTCGGCCGGCGACATGAGGTAGGGAGGGTTATGGGTAAAAAAAAATGTTTACTATGAGAACAACAACCGCTCTGCCTCCACTTCTCTTCCTCTCCTTTTCTCTCTGTTTGATTTATTTTCCTTTCCCACCAACGCCCCAACCTATTTTTCTGCTTTGAAGAAGAATAATGTTTTTAAAGTATTTTCTCAAGATGAATTTGTATATCAAGATCTAGTTTAGTATTTTATTCATAGGATTACTTTGGAGAAATGACCCATTAGTATTTTTGGCCCTTAACTTTATACACCAAATGAATTGACCAGATCAATAGAACTGCACGATGCCGAGTTCTCGCCTTGTTATGTATATTTGAAAGCCAAATGTGTCGCCGTCCTCTATATATTTATCTCTTGTGTACCTACAAAGTAGATTGTTAGATCAATTTCCTCACCCATGGATTAGATGAAGTTTTGTTTACCAATTGGTGTTTTGTATAGTTATTTATGTATTGTTCAAAATTTAACAAAAATTATATTAAAGTACTTAATTATTATATTATCATTAGTTAAATATGACTCATCACTCTGCCCCCATTCAACGAAAATCCTGGCTCCGTCACTGATGTTTATTACACATTGTTCTAATAAACCGTTTTTTAGTGATTATGATTTTCTTGATCTAAGATTCCCAAGCCACTTAACCTCTAGCGACAGACCCCTTCTACTGGAGAGTAGGACGGGTTAAAAGGAATCTCTTACAAGAAACTTTGAGGTACTCGGGCCTCTCACCCAAAAGGCTTGACACTCAGTTTAGGCATTGATTAACAGATAACGCGTTCATGATCAAGTCTTTCTGGCAAGTATTGGCTGGTTCGCTGATGTAACTGATTCAGTTAGCACAAAGGGAAGGCGTTCCTGATGCCATGAACAGAAAATGACTCCTCTTCCATCTACTCTCTCCCACTCCACAACTTCAAGCAGTCGCAGTCCGACATTGATTTTTATTGGAAGGGCCCTGGCACTAATGCTACCCAGTTCTCATAGTTCTTTGCTGCCCAGTTTCAAGAAAGCCTTACGTCTCCATCGCATTATATTCTCTTCATTCAAATTTGGCAAGTTGGGTAGCCTCATTTGCGTCCCCAAACTACAAACATCACGTCTATCCAACCTTTCTCGCTTCGATCCTTGATTTGTTGTTTCCTGATTCTATTTCCAAGATCTACATAAAAATTATGTTATTCTAGTCATTCAATCTAAATTCTCCCCTGTAAGTTCTTCCGATAATAAGGGTGATTTCTCCAATTGGACTTCTTTGAAATGGTCGATCTTTTTTTTTACAGGAATCTCATGGGTTTTGAGGTTTTTTTTTTTTTTTTTTTTTGTATTCAAATTGGGATGTTGACCCATTTTATTCATTTAAAAAACCACGCCCGAAGGCTACATGACTGACCCTATAGGGTTAACTAAAAAGCCGATACAAAACTCTCACAAAAGAAAGGATTCACCAATACAAGCCTAGACAAACTCAATCTTTGTACCTTTTGTTTTCTTTCCTCATTCTATTGGATTTTCGGGGACAAAAGCTGGTATCTTTGGTGTGGCGCCTCTGATTCATCTTTCCGTCTGACATAGCCCCTAAATCCAAATCATTGTTCGCTGCCTGTGGACCAAGCTCAGATTCTGAGTTGACTTCATCACTATCCTCACTAGAACTTTCGAGCATACTGAGATCCAATTTCGGCGGTCGAAGTAGCCTATTTTCTTTGAACAAAGATATAGCCGTATTCAAGTGGTCTCTGACTCTTTTATAATCCGGGGAAGTTTTGATAGCGTATTTGTCAAAATGTCTCTTTAACCTGAGCAAAGACTGAAACTCATCATCCGAGGGTTCCGGCACTTGCTGACCATGCATAGCATCCCCTAGCTCTGTGCTAGTAGCACCGAGGTGCCCCCCCAGAGGAGTAACTGAAGCCAATTGTGCCGACTGAATTCCAACATCACCGGGTTCCATATGATAAGGTTGTTTTATGTCTGGTGCTTCAAGTACTACTGCGTCCACTAAAGTTTCGTCATCTTGTACAATCCCCGCATCTGCTGGAACCCCTACCTTCCGGTCATGCACCTTGTCACCACTATGAACGCGAGGCTGAGCACCAACGTGAGCGCCATTGCCAGCACCATTGCCAGCGCCATAGACAAAACCATTGTCGACGTGATCATCTTCTGCTACTGTGTCCTCCTTTGTTGGCCCGGAGTTGCTGCATGGAATCATTGCATTTATCTGTAGAGAAGCATTCCCACTGCTTTTCGTTTTCCCTGGGCTAGAGATCCCGACATCCCCGCCTACAGCCTTGATCGAAACCCCCTGCGCTCTCTGCGGCCTTGAGCTGCTACCTGAAGCATTCTCACATTCCTGCAGAAAAGCTTGGCCATTCGCATTTTTCCTAGGGATCAACTTGTTTGGATCATCATCTACAGGTTATTGACCAGCAAGTCTAGCATGATATTTGAATGTCAACATATGGTAGATTGATTCCTAGTATTTCATTTCAATATGGACTATTTTGATGCTTTAATACCATGTTTATACGGTAGACTAGAAAATCAAATTGGCTTGATGTTTTTAAGTGCTTATGAATATGTTTGAATACCAACTAAAGTGTGGCCTAAGAAGGCATCCTAAGATTTCATTTTTCAAGTTCTCTTTTAAACTAATTTTACATTCTCTCGATCTTGTTCTTTAGAAACATTCTTCCCATATTCTTAATAAGGTTAAGTATTTTAAGTTGATTTGCAAAATTAGTTCTCCAAACTCTAGCATATTCTTGTGAGGATTCAACCCGTACTTGCATATGTCTAACCAATAGACGACAATCATTCGTTTGCAATAAGATTTAAGATCAATTTGTTTGCAATATTAAGATTTAAGATCTAACAAAAGCAAGTATAAACGCAATGAGAGATGTAAGAAGTAGATGGAAAATTTGTTGGTCGACAATACTCTTCCTTTTAGGGTTGAAAAGACACAATGTGCGGTGGCTCAGTCACAATATGATGCTTTTATAACCAAATTTATAACCCTAAAAATTTTTAGATCGTTGATTTCATACCTTTGATTTAAGCGGTCGAATACATAATTCCAAAATAGCCAAAGCAAATTTTTAATGAGATATTATTAATTAGATTAGCATTGATTGCAATGTGTTGAAACAATATGCTGTTAATTCGAAATAAATAGTAGGAACGATGGTACCAGTATTCCTTGGGTTGAGTCGCGGACTAGGTCGCTCTCTTTAAGACGTTTCGCGGCTCTGCCCCAATTTGTGCAAGCAGTTTCGAAGCCCCGCCGTCCCCAGGATAAAACAGCCCAGTATCTCTGTCTCGTTCAAAAATTGCACAGTATTTGAACGGAATGCAAATCACCCTCTTCTTAATTGCTCGGAATCAAAATCAGCATAAAACAGATATAATCACGGACTGTTTGAAAGAACTGAATCAAGCTGGACTGTTGCAAGAACAGATATAAACACGGTCTGTTGCAAGAACAGATCTAAACTTGGACTGTTGGCAAGAACAGATTCGAACCAAGTGGGAAGACTCTGGACTCTGTTCCAGATTTTGCAAGAACTGATTGCAAGAACAGATTTCGATGCTTGCAGGAACTCTGTTTTTGAAAACCAGTTTTAGAAGAAACTCTCTGTTTTGCAAGAACTGGAAGAAGCTCTAACTCACACAGATTTCGAAATACTGCAAGAGCTGGAAGGAAAGACTGATTTCGAAATACTGCAAGACTGAAAAAACAGAAGCTCTGATGCGAGAACGAAGATTGCTTCTCTGTTATTGTATATATTGAAGCTCTGATTTGAAGAGAGTATTTAAGGAATGAAAGCCGACAAGAGATTCGTTGGCTGCTGAAATTGCGGAACCGAAAGCAGATGAACAGATGAAAAAGATTCCGCAACAAGGACCGTCCACTTAAAAGCAAATGAAATTTTAGCAAAAAAATACTTGGCTTTCTAAATGACCCGTACCCGACCGACCGACCGACCGGACGGACGGACGGCGGCGGCGGCGGGCGCGAGGGCCTATCTCTCCCCTCCTC
Organism: Berberis vulgaris; assembly: GCA_963556465.1. Taxonomy (NCBI): domain Eukaryota; kingdom Viridiplantae; phylum Streptophyta; class Magnoliopsida; order Ranunculales; family Berberidaceae; genus Berberis; species Berberis vulgaris. The sequence continues at coordinate 5,244,487 of OY747125.1, forward strand.
ATAAAAGAGTGGTACCCCTTAGGGGTCCAAACCCAAGTCCTACATATCTACATATATACTCTACCTCAAAGAGATATATAGTTGATATGGGACTATCCATTAGAGTGTAATACAAGCCAGGGGAGAGATCCAGGGTTCAAAACCAGATAACCACATATTTGGTTTTTTCAATTTTTGTTATTTTAAAAAGACAAAATCTCAACAATCCCCCACTTGGATTTTTAAAACAATTTTCATCGAGCAATCTATAACATATAAGATTGTGCATAAACAAAAGTGTCTTTCGACTTGAACTCTTGCGTAGTGTTCATGCTTTAGAATATACTAGAGTAACTCGTAGTTTTGAACTCTATCTCTAACAGACATTACACGCACAACCTTTTCAGGGTGAAGTCTAAAAAGCCCGTGCTTTACGGCCATGCACGTATATCCCAGTAAGTGAAAGCTCTAGGAATTTTGCCCACAAATTCCATAGGAAGCGGCCAAACTTCCACAATCACTTAGGTGAGTCTATCAAGAGTACTCCTGTAGCTAGGTACTCCACTCCACATAGAGTATAGACATCATTAAGAGTTTTTGACTCATCCTTCTATCGCTTCAGGAATTCATGCTTAAATCTAGGAATGAGATTTCTATTTTGTCAGCATGATTCACATCATATCATTCACGACTTGTTATTACCCATTGAACCTATTTCTTGGGATCTCCAGTCTATAGGTTGGGTTACCGTCATGAATGACTCATCAATCTAAGGGCGTTAGTCCCATTCCTTTCGAGGTTTTGAAAACCTTCTCTCTAGCTAATCCTTTCGTCAAAGGATCAGCCAAGTTCACATCAGTTCGTACATGATCCACTCTCACAGCACCAGTAGATAGAAATTCTCTAATCGTACTGTGCTTACGACGTATTTGTCGTTTCTTGCCGTTATAATAACGGTTCTGTATTTTTGCAATAGCCGCGGTACTATCACAATGGATCAAGACAGCTGGAATCGGTCTTTCCCATAAAGGGATCTCTGCTAGCAGGTTTCTCAACCAACCTGCTTCTTCACTAGCCGTAGCTAATGCTATTATCTCTGACTCCATTGTGGACTGTGCCAAAATGGTCTGTTTCTTGGACTTCCAAGAAACAGCGCCACCAGCTATATTGAAAATATAGCCACTGGTGGCTTTGGAGTCATCTGAAAGGGTGTTCCAATCAGCATCGCTATATCCTTCAAGGACAGCGGGAAACTTCTGATAATGTAATCCGAGGTTCTTAGTCCTTTTCAGGTACCTCATGACCCGTTCTATAGCATGCCAATGCTCTATACTAGGTCTACTTGTAAATCTGCAAAGAAATCCAACAGCGTAAGCTATGTCGGGTCTAGTGCAATCGGTAGCATATCTAAGACTACCAATAATGCTCGCATACTCAGATTGTCTAACACCGTCACCGGTGTTCTTGAACAACTTTACACTAGAGTCATAAGGAGTACATGCAGGTTTACAGTCAGAGTAATTATATTTCTTTAGGATCTTCTCGATATAATGAGATTGATCCAAAGAAATTCCCTTTTCAGATCTAGTAATCTTTATACCAAGGATTACACTCGCTTCTCCAAGGTCTTTCATATCAAAGTTTGCACATAATAAAGCTTTTACTTTATTCACGGCATGGATATTAGACCCAAATATAAGCAAGTCATCCACATACAGACATATTATAGTGCAAATGCCATTTTCAGCTTTATAGTAAATGCATTTGTCACTTTCGTTCACATTAAAATCATGTGCGATGACGAGGTTATCAAATTTTTCATGCCATTGTTTTGGAGCTTGTTTTAAACCATAAAGTGATTTATCTAGTTTGCAAACTTTGTGTTCTTGTCCTGGAATAACAAAACCTTCAGGTTGGTCCATGTAAATTTCTTCTTCCAAATCGCCATTAAGAAACGCAGTCTTAACGTCCATTTGGTGCAAAACTAGGTTATGTATTGCAGCAAGAGAAATTAACACTCGAATAGATGTAATTCTAGTTACAGGAGAATATGTGTCAAAGAAATCAACATTTTCTCTCTGTCTATACCCTTTGACTACGAGACGAGCCTTGAACTTGTCAACATTACCATCGGGTTTCAATTTCTTCTTAAATATCCATTTACATCCTATTGTCTTGAAACCTGGTGGCAGATCGACTAAGTGCCAGGTTCTGTTAGACTCAAGAGAGTACATTTCATCATCTATAGCCTCTTCCCAAAAATTGGCATCAATAGAGGATAGAGCCTCTTGAAAACTAAGAGGATCCTCTTCGACTGAAAAGACATAGTAATCGGGGCCAAATGTCTTAGAAGTTCGTTTCCGTTTACTTCTTCTTGGCTCAGATCCTGTGATATTTTCAGTTTCATTAATCCTGATCAAGGGTACATTGTTTGAGGATGTACCCCCACTATTCCTCGAAATAAAAGGAAATTTATCTTCATAAAAGTCAACGTCGTTTGATTCTATAATGACTTGATCTTTAATATTATAGAATCTATACGCTTTGCTGTTCATGGCATATCCTATGAATACACATTCATATGCTCTACTAGCTAGCTTATTCCTTTTAGGATCAGGAATTCTAACATAAGCTAAACAACCCCAAGTTTTCAAATAAGACAAGTTTGGTTGTCTATTTTTCAGAATCTCATAGGGAGATGTTTTATTTTTCGATTTGGGAACTCTATTTAGCACATAACAGACTGTCAATATGATTTCTCCCCACCAGTGCGATGTAGCACCGGAGTTAAGCATTATGGCAACTACTAACTCAGTAAGAGTTCTATTTTTTCTTTCAGCTTTGCCATTCATCTCAGGAGAATATGGTGCAGTTGTTTCATGAATAATTCCTTGAGAATTATAGAATTCAATGAAAGTTCTGCTATCATATTCAGTGCCTCTATCACTTCTAAGTCTCTTTATCTTTCTATTAAATTGATTTTCAACTTCAGTCAAAAATAATTTAAACATATCAAAGGCATCACTTTTATTTTTCATTAAGTATACAAAAGTATAATCAGAACAGTCATCAATAAACGTAATAAAATAACGTTTTCCATTTCTAGTCAAGATACCATCAAGTTCACATATATCTGAGTGTATCAGATCTAAAGGTTCAGATTCTCTAACTACAGATTTATGTGGAGTTTTGGTTATCTTTGCTTGACTGCAATAGTTGCACTTTTCAAAGTCATTTAAGGACAATTTTGGAATTAGTCCTAAATTACTCATGTTTTTAATAATTCGTTTATTAACATGACAAAGTCTAGCATGCCAGATATTAAAAGTGCACAACATATAAGCAGAACTAGAAATTTTATTCGCTTCAACATTTAGTTTAAACATTCCATCAGTAGCATACCCTTTCCCCACAAATACATTATTCTTAGTAAGGGTGTACAAATCAGCCCCTATAATTTGAGTAAACCCAGCCTTGTTCAGAAGAAAACCAGAAACTAGGTTCTTTCTCATCTCTGGAGTATGCAAGACGTCTTTCAGGGTAACTGTCTTGCCAGAGGTAAACTTCAGTTCGACTGTTCCAGTTCCAGCAACTGTAGTGGAGTGGGAATCACCCAACAGCACTTTCTTGTCCTCAGCTTCAGAATATGACTTAAACATTTCTCGATCATAGCAGACATGTCGAGAAGCACCAGTGTCAATCCACCATCCCTCGGATCCACCAAAAAAATTGATCTCAGAGATCATGGCAATTAGTTGGTCTTCGGTTAGGTTCGCCTGAGGTGCAGGGCGAGATCCGTTCCGGCAGTTCCTGGCCATATGCCCTGGCTTACCACAAGTGTAGCAAAGGAACTGTGCTGAATCATTCTTGAAGGGATGTTTCTGTCCATTCTGATTTCGCGGAGGATTCTGATTCTGATTGTTGCGGTTCTGCTGGTTCCGTTTCTGAAAGTTTCGGTTTTTATTGTAATTCTGATTTTTCATAGTCTTCCCAGTGGGTTTCAGAGAAACAGGGGTAGACTTCTTATGGTTTGAAATAATCAGAACTTCATCTTTCTGATCTTGTTTCCTGGCTTCCTCCTCAATTCGAAGTCGGGTTATCAGGCTTTCTAGGGAAAACTCTTTAGTTTTATGCCTAAGGACATTCTTAAAATCTTTCCAGCTAGGGGGCAATTTGTCTATCACAACAGCTACTTGAAACTGCTCATCTAAAGTCATTCCCTCAGATATAATTTCATGAGCAATCTTTTGAAGCTCGTGTGATTGGGTTTCCACAGACTTATCATCAGTCATCTGAAATTTCAGATAGCGACTGACAGCATATTTCTTTGTGCCAGCCTCCTCAGTGTCATATTTCTTTCTAAGGGCATCCCAAATATCTTTTGCGGTTTGTTCAGAACAATAATAATCATAAAGGTCACCAGACAGACCATTCAGGATAAAATTTTTACATAAAAAATCATTTCCAATCCAACGGTCTAATTCTTTGGTTTGGGTTTCAGTAGGTTCAGCAGGCAATGTCGGTTTTTCAGTATCACAGACATAAGCAATATTTTGTGTTGTTAGAAAAAACAGCATCTTTTGTCTCCATCTTTTAAAGTGTTGGCCCTCAAAACGAAAGGGCCGATTAAGGTCTTTAGCAGCAATTTCAGTAATAGCATTCATGGCAGCAGACATAGAAATACGTCTTAAAATTGTTGAAACAATATGCTGTTAATTCGAAATAAATAGTAGGAACGATGGTACCAGTATTCCTTGGGTTGAGTCGCGGACTAGGTCGCTCTCTTTAAGACGTTTCGCGGCTCTGCCCCAATTTGTGCAAGCAGTTTCGAAGCCCCGCCGTCCCCAGGATAAAACAGCCCAGTATCTCTGTCTCGTTCAAAAATTGCACAGTATTTGAACGGAATGCAAATCACCCTCTTCTTAATTGCTCGGAATCAAAATCAGCATAAAACAGATATAATCACGGACTGTTTGAAAGAACTGAATCAAGCTGGACTGTTGCAAGAACAGATATAAACACGGTCTGTTGCAAGAACAGATCTAAACTTGGACTGTTGGCAAGAACAGATTCGAACCAAGTGGGAAGACTCTGGACTCTGTTCCAGATTTTGCAAGAACTGATTGCAAGAACAGATTTCGATGCTTGCAGGAACTCTGTTTTTGAAAACCAGTTTTAGAAGAAACTCTCTGTTTTGCAAGAACTGGAAGAAGCTCTAACTCACACAGATTTCGAAATACTGCAAGAGCTGGAAGGAAAGACTGATTTCGAAATACTGCAAGACTGAAAAAACAGAAGCTCTGATGCGAGAACGAAGATTGCTTCTCTGTTATTGTATATATTGAAGCTCTGATTTGAAGAGAGTATTTAAGGAATGAAAGCCGACAAGAGATTCGTTGGCTGCTGAAATTGCGGAACCGAAAGCAGATGAACAGATGAAAAAGATAAAAGCAAATGAAATTTTAGCAAAAAAATACTTGGCTTTCTAAATGACCCGTACCCGACCGACCGGACGGACGGCGGCGGGCGCGAGGGCCTATCTCTCCCCTCCTCATAAAAGAGTGGTACCCCTTAGGGGTCCAAACCCAAGTCCTACATATCTACATATATACTCTACCTCAAAGAGATATATAGTTGATATGGGACTATCCATTAGAGTGTAATACAAGCCAGGGGAAAGATCCAGGGTTCAAAACCAGATAACCACATATTTGGTTTTTTCAATTTTTGTTATTTTAAAAAGACAAAATCTCAACACAATGAGAATGAGATCGAAAGAAAAAAAACAAATATAAAGAGGAGGTGGTTGAGTCTTCCTCTTTCTCTCACTCTCTCTTTCTTCTTCTTGATTTACAATGATGAGAGGAGATGATGGTGACAATGAGATGATAAGGCAGAGGTGTTGGTTGCAATTCATTTACGAAGAAGATGAGATAAAAGGGGGTGGCGATGAGCAGTGAGGGCGGTTGATTTATAGAGAGGATGTGGGTGGCAATGAGAGGTGGGGGCGACACTGGTAGCTAGTATGCAGATAGTAGTAGGAGAGAAAATGGATTAGAGAACTGAGAATTTGTTAACACGAGCATGACCTGTACTAATCATTTGTCCACGTAGAAAATTTTGAATTTTTATGAGAATATGGCCAACGCTTGACAGAGACTGTCAGTCATGCAACTTAAAAAAAAACCCTGATTCTAAGGAGCGAGGGAGAGGGAGAGGGAGAGAGAGAGCAAGAGAGTAGCGAGGGTTGACCAAACACCGCCTATCCATCCTCTTTAAGATGAGCGTTGATGCGCATCTCAAAGAGAATGGGCGGTATTGAACCTCCCTCGCTCTCGCTCTCTCTCCCCTCACTAACAAAAGGTTCCTTAAAAAAAACCATCGACACAAATTCTTCTTTACACCAGCATGACCAAGTGACCAACACCGATCATCTTGATTTTTTAAACATGGATTTTTTCAATAAAACTTAGGCAGCAATTATTATGCACCACCATTTTTTCACTTTCACACTATTTTACTATTTTACACCATCTACTTTCTTTCTCACACCACCTATATAAACAAAAATCATTCATTTTTTTTTCTTACTATTCAAATCGACAACAGTTTCTCTCTCCCCCATTCGAAATCTCTTCCCACACTCAAATCTCCTCCCTCTCTCTCGAAAACTCTCAAAGTCGAAACTCTTAAACTCAAACTCAATAAATATGTATAACTTAACATAACAGATAAACCCAAACTCAAAACGAAAAAAATGCAAAACATGGTAACTTTCGACCAATTTAAATCCTCAATTAAGACCGGGTCTTAACCTCATCAAAACACGAAAGTTGTAGTACTATGAGTTATCTAATAAATACAACTTGAATCACTTAAAAATGTTTTGAAATAAGTAAATTGTGGTCATTTTACTAAAGTCATGTAAATCTATTCCAAAAAATTTATGTTTGCAGAATTCATGGCGGGACGGCGGGGAATTTGTGTTTATCTTTTATGCACATTTATTGGTGGAGTGAGAAAGTAAAATAATAATAATAATAATAATAATAATAATAAATAAATAAATAAATAAAAGTGGGTTACAATTTGAACGGTGGAGTGAGAAAGTAAAATAAAGAAAGAGGATTGGCGATGTGGGGTAGTGACTCCCTAAAACTTATTCTTAAATTTGAACAGTGTTCTAAAAATTGGCCTAGGCGTCCGCCTAGGCGCTAGAAGGTGAAAAACCACCCAGATTAATGGCTGGGCAGGCTGTCTGGGCGGTTCTGGGCGGGTCTAGGCGGGATCTAGGCGGCCTAGGCGGGGTCTAGGCGTTCTGGGTGATTTTTATTTTTTTATTTTTTAATAAGGCTGATGTGTTCTTATTTTATTTTTCTTTCCTATTTTTTAGAAATAAACTATTTAATTGTTTTTTATTCAGTATATGTCTAAATGTAGCAAAGGATGATTACTTAATGGAATTCTCAAAGGATCTGCCGATACCAATTTTACTAATGTAGATTTTATCAAACATAACTGAGGTTATTCATGCAATTTGAAGAAAAATAAAAGAGTACACAAATTCAAATTTATATAAAGTACCCATCATGACCAACTTTAGTCATTTGAGTTTTAATAAATTTTGTTCACGATTGTTAATTTTTCATGTTTTTAAATTTTGCATATGTATATTAGCATTAAATTGGATGTAATTGATAAGGTATTATGCTTAACTTTTGTAAATTATTAAAGTTATAATACAAAACCTAAGACCGCCTAGGCCCCTGGGCGCTAGGCACCTGCTCGCCCAGCACCTAGCGATTTTTAGAACACTGAATTTGAATGTGGCTCCTGTCCACTAATAGGTTGTCTAAAATTTCCTATAAGTGGGTTGTTACAATTATAAAAGACTAAAAGGTAACGTTACTCGTTGATTACATTAAATCAATGCAACATCGATACAACCCTAAATGGACATAATTACACTCCTCTCACCACTATGAACAACGTCTTTCTTTCCTACACACAACTTTCAATATGTTCGTACTAGGGCTGGGCAAGTCCGGGTAACCGACCCAAAAATAAAAAACCAAAGCCCGGACCGAATATTTTAAAACTGAAATTTGAAAACCGAGACCGGACCGAATAAGGCCGGTTAATCGAATCTCGGTTAACCGAATTCTCGGGTTGGGTCGGGCCGGTCTCGGTTCAGATGTGAGAAAGCTGGAATCTCAAATACAGAGCAGTAAAAGAACACCATCGCATCGAACACCATCAACATCATCATCGCATCGAACATCTGAGAAGGCATCTTCACCATCAGCTCATCATCGCACATCTGAGAAGGCATCTTCAGCATCATCATCGCATCGAACATCAGCTCATCATCGAACATCTTCACCATCAGCTCATCATCGAACATCTGAGAAGGCATCTTCACCATCAGCTCATCTGAGAAGGCATCTTTACCATCATCATCATCATCGAGAAGGCATCTTCACCACCAGCTCATCATCGAACATCTAATAAGGCATCTTCAGCATCATCATCGCATCGAACCCTGCTCTCTCCATCTTTGTCCCTCTCGTCCATCTCTGTCCCTCTCGTCTCCCTGCTTTCTCCAACTCTGTCCCTCTCGTCTCCCAGCTCTCGTCTGCTCTCTCCATCTCAGTCCCTCTTGTCTCCCTGCTCTCTCCATTGTGTCATTTTTGGTTGAATTGAAGGACGGTGAGGAGGAGGCGGAGAGAGCTCAGCAGAAGAGGAAGATGGTTCAAAATTTGTAGTGAATTTGAGGAGAAGAAAGGCACACGTGGCACTGTTGCACAGGGAGTCGAGAAGTTGGGCCGGGCCGGTTACCCGACGGGCTTCAGAAATGGAAACCGAGGCCTGGACCAGAAACTTCGGGCCTGGCCGGGCTTTTACAACCGAAACTTTTATAATTAATTAAAACCGATCTGAACCGACCCGATCGGTTCGGTTGTCGGTTCGGTCCGAGTTTTCGGACTGAAATGCCCACCCCTAATTCGTACTGTAAAGACAATTTTTCATTTGAATACAGTGCAATTGAATCCCTAAACCAAATTCTAAAATGCTGAATCCATGAATGGAAGCTATAAACACATCAACAAAAATCCTCTTAATTTGTGCATGAAAGAAATTAGGGAAAGTGGTGAGTTTTATGTCAATGAACCAGCCAATTTTTCCAAAAGTCCGAGCTGTTCAGGAGAGGAAGGTCTATGACTAGGATTGTGACACTGCCCCACGCTTCCAAAATCAATGTCCTCGTCGGCCAATGTTGAATCCATGAATCGAAGCTATAAACACATCAACAAAAACTCTCTTAATTTGTGCATGAAAGAAATTAGGGAAAGTGGTGAGTTTTATGTCATGAATCAGCCAACTTTCCCAAAAGCCGAGTTATCCAGGGGGGAAGGTCCATGACTAGGATCATGACATTTTAACTCCTTAAGAGAGTTCACTAAGGTGAATGATATTTCATTGTTAACATCTTGAATATTTCTCCAGAGTTGCGAAATATTTTTACAATTATATTTCAATGCTTTTGCAAAACTAATTTAAAAATATTATAATTATGTCTCTTATTTGAAATTCCAGTGTTATTTCAAATTCTATAATGTAAATAATCAAATCAAATCTTAATAATATGGAATAGAAAATTGTGACAAATCTATTTATCACAAATTTCTAAAAGCAGTGGTACTTAACTTGTGTGTGTGTGTGTGTGTGGTAAGAAAATGAAGTCAATGAGCAGCCTCTACAAAAGCCTCGACTCTGTTGACAAATTGACTGAGGAAAATTGTGAGTTTAGGGAGCAGAAATTCTAGCCGGCCTGGGTTTGCCGCCTGGGAGGGGCCTTTTTACATCTTTTCCCCCTCCCTCTCTTTAAACACAACCACAAAGATGTAAAAATGAAGGGCAAAAAATGTAAAAAAAACCAAGCCAGGCGCCAGAACCAGGCCGGCTAGAAGGGTTCTTTAGGGAGACAACTCTACTCTCATTGTATTTTTCTAGAGAGACAGGCCCGCGCCAGACCAGCCCAATACCATCTATCATCCTAAAGATTGGATCATTTTCAGCATCTTTAGAATGATATTTTATCTATTCAACTCCAGTAAATTTCTGACAATCTCAAAATCTTTTATCCCTCAAAATTTGACCATAATCTTGACAGATAATATATTTTTTTGCCAATATGTTGACCGATAAGTTAAAATGGACAATCACTAAAACATATAAATCACTTCGTATACTCTGAAATTATCAGAATGTGCTAGAAAAATTTCTAGGAGTGATTTACATAGTGAAAATATCATTTCCAGAACCCGATTCCCTAGTTTTTGTGTATTTTCAAAACAATTAATTGAAATCCATTACTAGAGAAATGGATAAGTACACTGAAAGTAACCCACTAAAACAAACATAACAAAGATCAACTAGTAAAATAATGTCAGAACTCAGAAATAAACAACCACAAAGATACGAACATAAGTAAAATCCCAAACGTAAGTAAATACTTTTCCATAATTAAAAACGCTGCATGTACAGACTGTTAAGTAAACTCTAAATAAGGTTGCAGATTCGAGAGGACTTCCAACTCATCCTGCTATAGAAGAACATAGTTACTAAAAACAGAGATAACAAAGGTTCTTCCTGTGCATAGTTGCCTGCTTTGAAAACATACTCTTTTAAACTACAAGCTAAATAGTATACATAATGTAACCACTGGTGGCTCGTAAGCTCATGTCACTAATACTGACAGTCTACCACATATAGCCGAGGCTGGCTGGAGCCAATTGGTTTGCACCTGATACATTATATAGCAGTTGCTGCACACACTGTTTTGTTGCAGCATCATCCTGAAAATACAAATAGGAAAATGATGTAAAAAATCAGGAAATCATTTCAACTAAATGAATAGGGCGCCATGACACTGGTTCAGCCAGGTTGGGCATCAAGGCATTTACATATCCTCTTCCAAAATAATTAGGAAGCACAAATAATAGATTTGTGCGTGACCAGTGTGACTAAGTGGTTCATGCTTCATAGATTATGGCCCAGACTTTTGTCAAGCATGAGAAAGACCAGAAAGAAAAACTTGGACATCAGTGAACTGTAAAGGACATAAAGAAAAGATTATTTTCACCCAACTTTCCGACATCCAACAGGTTGTGGATTAATACTAGGGGGTGAGAGCATCCAAAGTAAACTGCCCAATGAGCCAAAATCTCTATTTTGGTAACCCAACCACACAGAATAAGCCCAAAACAGTGCACATTCGTCCACTGTTTTTAGTGGCTAGTCAATTTGATGTGCATACTTTGCCGCGCCATCTTGGTATGACCTCATAGAAGAGGGGAACAGGGAAAAGAGATTCGCAAAGTTATAACAGCTATACATCCTGCCCTATCTGAGATGGAGCAGCAAACTAGGCTATGTGGGTGAAACAATTTCACACCTAAATGGCTGTGTAAAAAAAAATTTTAAGGCAACTTTGCCCCTGCTTACTTGGATGCTCTGAGCTAAGTACGTTAGAGTCAAAACTAATTAGAAGATGGCTTGAATGTTGCTAATGTGATGAATTAGGTCATAGTTAATGGGGTGTTAGAACCAGTGTTCTAAAAAACGGCCTAGGCGCTAGGCGTTAGAGAAACGCCCAGATTAATGGCTGGGCGGGGTGAAAAATCGGGTAGGCACCTAGGCGGGGTCTAGGCGGTTTGGGCGGGGTTTTTTTCCTGATTGCAAAAATTTATGTGAACAAGGAGTTGAGATTGGTTGTTCTCAGGCTGACGAAAGAGAATGCTGAGACTAATTTAAATAAGGCTGATTGTGTTCTTATTTTATTTTTTTCCCCCATTTTTTTGGAAAGAAACAATTTAATTTTTTTTATTCAGTATATGTCTAAATGTGGAAAATGATGATTACTTAATGGAATTCTCAAATGATCTGCTAGTACCAATTTTAGTAATGTAAATTTTATCAAACATGACTGAGGTCATTCATGCAATTTGAAGAAAAATAAGAGTATGTTTGAATATTTGTCCATAAATTCAACTTTGTATAACGTACCCATCATGACCAACTTCAGACATTTGAGTTTTAATAAATTTTGTTCATGATTGTTAATTTTTCATGTTTATAAATTTTGCATATGTATCTTAGCATTAAATTGGATGTTATTGATAAGGTATTATGCTTAACTTTTGTAAATTATTAAAGTTATAATACAAAACTTAAAACTGCCTAGGCGCCCGCCTAGGCCCCTGGGCGCTAGGTACCTGCTCACCGCCCGCCCACCGCCTAACACTTTTTAGAACACTGGTTAGAACCGTTTAATTTTCATGTGTGCCATTATTGATAACTAATAAACCAAAATCCCAAGTAGCAAGTAAGAACTTATGCCAAGACAATTACTGAAGCTTGGATCCATGAACATTTCAGAAAGACATTTCCCCAATGATCCACGTGCCTTGGTTAAAGGATACAAAAGTTATTTTTCAGTATCACTATATGCTTTATGAACAAAACAAGTAAAACATCAAGAAGGCCAAAATCCAACAAAACCTCTATAAATTAACAGCCTTGCCACAGTTCGAAATCCATTAAATAAGTGTGAGATATTAATTTAACAATGATACATCAATCAACTAAAGATTCAATTTTTGAACTCATCAAATAAATTAAAGATATGTTTAACCAATTACTATTTCATTTATTGAGTACTGATTTCAAAAAGTTTTATTGCATAAACAAGGCTGCAGAGTAACCAACCTAGTATATTCTGACAATCTAAGATAGTAGTGGATGATATGTTTAAGCAGGCGTTGTGAGGGCTTCCTGGCAAGCGATTGGACCATCCGATTGAGAACATGACATACTGCAAACAAACGCTCAGGTGTAGCACACATATAGCCTATCCCAACCTCATTCAACGTAATCTTGTGGACAATAAAGGTCGCAACCTGAAAAATAGAGACATCAGTAAGTGTTGTAACTTGTAAGCAACAAAAACAAAAATATATATTTCTATAAAATAAAATAAAAAACCTTGGTTCAATTTCGCGAATGTTGATACCGTGGTTTCCTTATCTATATATTCCTACCCCACCCCGCTCATACAGAGAGAAAGCAACACAGCCACCCCTCGCCTAAATCGATCGACTAGCCAGCAGCCACCCATGCCTTCTCTAAAACTCCAATCGCCGGCAATCCTCTTCTCCAACCCTCTTCTTCAATTTTAGTCTAATTTGTGTCAAATCACTGTTTAAATATAATTGTATATATATATATATATATATATATATATATATATATATATATATGCAGTTAAAATGGATAACGGACCCATAACGGTCCAAGAGCATTATAGGTTATAACGGGATATACCGAAATATAACAATATATAACGGAGTAGTTTTTTAAATATATATTTTAATACCCCCACAAAATATTAATATATTATAGTCAAAAAAGTAAATCATGGTCATAACATCAAATTCAAAAACAAAAAACCTTAATAAAAAAAAAACATCTTCCCTAAGTATGAGAGTGAGATCGCAAGAGAGTGCGATCGACTCTTCGTCTTCTTCCCTTCTTATCTCATTCTCTGTCAAACGGCGAGGTTTAGTGCTTTAGCAATTCACAACGGCGAGCTCTGATCCTTTCCTATGAGTCTAGGATTCTGGTTCGATTGAGAATGAAATGAGTGATTTTTTAAATGTATTAGAACAAAACGTTAAAACAGCGTTATTGAAAGAAAAAAATGTTATCTCAATAATGGCTACATAACGCTGTTATATAGGAGTTGTGATACCATAACGTGATAGTGTCATAACGTAACGGCTCACCCACGTTAAGAGTTACTAGTGTAATACCCGTGCCGTTGGCACTACTACAGAGTACATCGTACTTTAACGGAATTGTCGAATAATCGCAATTGGGCTTTTATTTCATTTTTAAAAAAAACACTTATAATGAATGAGTACAAAGAGTAAATTTCAACAGAGTAAAGAGATTTCAACACCACCACAATGTTTAAGATAAGTTCAACAGAGTAAAGAGATTTCAACAGATATATGACAAAGAATTCAGTCAAGAAAATAGTGGTTTGAACACAATGCTCAACACAACAAAAATGTCATCAAGCTCATGCTTCAAACGGTTAAAACAAACACATTCAAACGATAAACCCAAACGGTTAAAACAAAATCTCATGCTCCACATAGGAAAAATCTCACATAAGCAAGTATCACATCAACCAAAATTGGAAATACCCGTATCTTTGGAAATACCCAAAAATTATAAACGAGGGATTTGAATCGTACCTTGAGTTTCTTCTCTTTGGTTGCTCTTCGAGTGTTCATGAATGAGTACCACTACCACCACAATGTTTGAGAGTTGTTGGGAGTTGCATGTAGAATGGGTTGCAAGCCTTCAAAGCCCTCAGCTCTTGCAGCTCCTTCTGCAACCTCATGTTCTCCTCTGTCAGTGTTTCACAACATCTCTTCAAGTACTCACAGTCCACCTCTGTTTGCTTAAAATTTGTTCTAAAAATTTCATAGATGTTCATTGAATCAGAACTAAAATACAAAATTTGAAACACCCATTAAAAGAGATTAACGAAGGTTTGAAAAAACAAATAAGAAAGGTACCTTGCTCATCAGTTCTGAAACCAAACTTCTACTTGTCTGGCTCTGAGATTCAGTTGTTTTGCTAATTCAAGCTTTTGTTTCTGAGATTTCAAACAAATGGCAAATGGACTTAGAGAAATTCACACCAAATCAAATAAACATCATAACTTTTTAGTTCTCGTTTTCAGATTTACTTACTGGGTTAAGAGTATTGTGTTCTTTGAAGCTTTCTTCAAGAAAAACTTATTGATCTTTGGAGAGTCTGAGCTTCTTCCTTGTTCCATTATCATCATCATCACTTGCTCTAGAAGAAGCTCTCTCTGGATCCATTTCAACACCCAAAGGTTCAGAGTCTCTACTTCCTCCACTTCTGTGAATCGAGAAATCCATCTGGAAAGATGAAAGAGTGCTGTTTGGAGAGCACACACCAACCCCATCTTCAACCTCCTCATTTGAAGGCAACCGATTCACATCAAATCCCCCTACAAAGAACCCAAACCAAAAATAAGCAAATAAGAATATAAAAATCAGTAAATCATTCACATTCCAAAGATCATTCACATTCCAATAAATCACCGAAGCCTAATTTCAAAAATGCATAAATCATCACCAAATCGAAGAATGAAATCAACAAAAAATAAGAAGAAGAAGAGATCAACAAAAAAAATCAAACTGTTTTGCTTTGCAGAAAGAAAAAAAAAATCTGAAACAGATCTGAAGAAAAAGAAGAGGAGATCTAAAGAAGAAGAAGGATCTTACCTGAAAAAAGATCTGACCGATTTCTTGTTCTTCTTCAGTTCGGTTCTCTCAATCAGTGAGTTCTTCACTTCTTCAGCCAGGTATCTTCTCAAACTTCTTCTTCTTCTCACCAGACTCAACATTGGAGGCACCGACGAAAGAATTCTCCTTCAAGAACCGGAGGGACGGAAAGATCTTTTTCATCGCGATCGCGCTTCCTACTTCGGTGGCGATTGTGGTTGTGCTTTCGACACTTGGAAGCAGCTCCGTCTTCGGGAGATCTGTGATGCTTCTTGGGTTAGGGTTTGAGCAATAAGGAGGAGATCTGTGATGCTTTTTGGGTTAGGGTTTGAGCAATTTGTGTTGGAGAGTTTGTGTTGTGTGTTGAAGGGATGAGAAGTTGTAGAGTTGGGGGGAGATGGAGGAGAGTTTAGGGCTGAATATTGAAATCGCAGAGGAAGAGATGGGAGGTGGTGTGGAAAAAGTGAGGAAAGCATCGGGGTTAAAATTTTCCACTTAAGTTCTGCCAAAGATATAACATTGCCACGTAGGACAAACACTTGCCACGTAGGATAAAAACATCTTTGAATTGTAAGATAGATATCAGCGTTAACTACACAGATATATATACAGGTCATAGAGGTTATATATGATTCATACATTGACGATGGGCTAAAAAGAAGAAATAAAAAATATGCTACCCGAGGATAGGCGAGCTACGTGCCTAGGCCAAGCATGTCGCCTCGCCTAACGCCCGAGGCAACATAGGTCATGACTTAGGAAATGTACCTCTTTGATGCCTAGTTTAAAGGGTTTTTGGTTTTCAAAATCCTATATAAATCGGGTGAATTAAGTAAATGACCTCTAGCGGAGTGTTTGATTCCAAGAATTTTTTTAAGAAAGAGAATGAAGAACATGAATTTTGTGATATCATTATCCTCTTGGATTGTTACAAAATTATAGAAAATGTTTTCTTGTGGTGGGGGGGAGGGGTGCTAAGAAAATAGAATCATCTTAAACCTCAAAGATGGAGACTTGGCAAATTTTCTTCCATCTTTTAATTCTCCCATGGAAAATATTCCTTGGAATCCAACACACGCTAAGGTCTTGGTAGATTGCAAGGAAAAGAAAATACTTCAGGTTACATTTTCTTCTGTTTCTTCGAGGAAAAAGAAAAGAATCAACTTTCGTCATATGTTGTTTGTTTGATTGTCACATTATTTACAGAGGATCAATTTTCCAAGTAAGTTGTTTGGTGGCATATGATTTTCCAATATTCACAAAAGAGATACATAATATGTCATCCCCAAATCTTCCTAGTTTGCATTCACAAATACCAAAATGTATATACACATTATCCATAACTAAATTCAATTTCATCGTCATATCAAATCTGAAAAGAGATATGATAAAACTTTTGAATTTTTCATAAACTCATCGCCACATACCCAAACTTCTACCAATGAAATCATTCAAAATCAGCAACACTATTTTAATTATCAGAACTAAAATCGTTGCACTCCTAAAAATCATCCCAAACCCTTGAAATCAAAAGATATGAAATCCTTGAACCCCAATCCTTTAAGCATAATTCAACCCCTGAGCAACAACCATACAGCCATCACATGAACTGAACAACAGATCAAGCAATCAAGCAAACCCAGTTTTCACAATCAAGCAAACCCAGTTTTCTTAAACTGAACTCAACAAAGCTACTGTTACAAGGCAAAAATGCATAAACAACAGATCTCATCTACAAAACCTCTCCCAGATTTGGTTGGAAGAGAGAATGACCTAAAACCTAAAATGCACAGCAAAGCTCTCGTTTGCTTTTGAAGTGACGACATGTAGAAAGGTTAGCTTTTGAAGTGACGATATGTAGAGAGGTTATCAGAGACAACCCATACATTGAAAGGGACAAGAGAGACAATTGTAGAATGAGAGAGAGAGAAAAGACCTGCAAAGTAAGAAGAGTGGAGAAACGATCTGGTGAAGAGGGGAGTTTTTTTAGAGAGCAACTCAAACGATAGGGAATTATCAAGGCTCTCATTTTTCTTTCTTTTTTTCCCTTCAAAACCATGGATTTGCTCAATCATAATCTAATTCCTCAAATTCATGTTACACTACACATCATGCAATTGCCAAGCCCGAAATTATCAATGGTATTAACAGTTGATTTACATAGCACCATTAAAATCTAAAACATTTAATGATCACAGTATTATGTGCAGAGAAGCTAATACTCGCATTATGTAATAAGAATGTTCTGTTTAAAGATTATCAATAGCTACGAAACATTTAGGATATTCAACAACAAAAAGACATGGTAGTGTAAAATCGAGTTGTATTTCTCAAAAAGATTATTTACCTTTTTTGACAATTCACTGCCGTTCTCCATGATGCACAGACACACGGGAACCATTTCCACGGAAAGAAGGAAACTAATCGCTTCAACATCATTATCCTACGACAAATTAAAATTTTACTTCTCTCCAATTTTGGAACAAAAAATAGCCAAATAACATGTCCTGTAATCATAGTGAAAGATATTGTTCTCAAATAAAAAATGGACCATGAGTGAAATTGACGAAAATAGGAGTTAGACAGCCACAACAAAAATCATTTTAATTCTCAACTTTATTTAAATTAGTTTCATTTCAATGTTAGGTCCGGTCTGGTAAGTCCATAGTAATTAATTGGAGTTCAGAGCTCCAATAGTAATTAGTGTTATCTCTGCTTGGCTAGCAAGCAAAGATTTGTTATAAAACGGCCTAGAGCCCATTGTTTGCAGTTGCCCTTGAATGAACCAAAACTCCTTTAAGAGATTAGTTAGTTTTACCACGGTTTATTTTCTTAAGTGTGTTTGATTTTTGTTTTCAATGGCAAAAAAAATAAAAATAGTGGACACATCATGGAAGAGATGAGTGAAACGGGGGAAGTGAGCATGGAAGTTGTACTTTCCACCACTTACCTTTTTTCGAAATCATCCAAAAAAAATTTCTAGAGGGGATAAGGATATTTTTTCATGGAAAACCAAAAAAAACATAACTATCTTCAACAACATGGGATTTTTATGGTTCTCTATATATATAAAATCAAACACAGCCTACGAGTAACTATTTTAAAGGTTAGATTTCTTTACAAATGACAATTTTAAGTTATTTTATGGTTCCAAGTTAGGTTGGGACTAAGGGTTAATTAGCTTGGACGTTGGGAACTAATTTAGAATCTATATTACAAATTAAAATGGTGTTTGGGGTTGGAGATAAAAGATGGTTGAGATTTACCCAAATATAAGAATCTAACGGATCACATAAAACTTAAAGCATCAAGAGTGCATGGGTTCGATTCACATACCCAATATTTTGATATTTATTTATTTTGATATTTAAAGTATAATAAACTTTATTTATCATATTAAATTTTTATCGTGCCATCGACACGGGGAATACCCTAGTGAAAATAATAAATAGCAATACATAGTGTGTAGATTAGGTGATCTTGGCAGTTGTTTTTCCACAAACTTTGACGTACTATCAGGGGCCTACACGGGGGAGACTTTTAGGCTAATTTTTCCCCTTTTTATAAGGATAATCTCCACACATCATTGTCACAAACATTCATTTTCAATCCAAAAATATTACCCATATTAAATGCTAGGTTATTTTTTTATAAAGATGGACCACATGAAATAGTTACATATTCAATTTTGATAACATTGTTTGATGGGGCTAGAAATGAGCTGATTTTATGTGCATGGGTTGGGGGATGGGGGAATCATCTTGCCCAAAAATTGAACTTGTAGTTCTATTCGATGCACTTAAGAAAGTGCAGGAAAAAGTGTGAATCAAAATAAGATGCCCCGCATATATGGTTCAAGAAACTCCTTGGGTGCGGCTAAGTACAACGTGGTGGTTCAGGTTGGTTGGCTTACACCTTATGACTCAAACATGTATATGTTAACATTTTTTTTTTCATTTCCACTTGTTATGCCCTTTCCCTAACCCTTGCAATGATGATGAACACACTGATAGGATCGGGATATGAATGAGAAATCAAGACGATTATCTCAAGTCTCAAGAACCCCAGTAGTACTTATTTATTATTTATTTTATCATTTAACAGTTATTGTATTGATTGAAAAAGGAAATGATCATCACACGGTAAAGGATGGAGTATAACTTACCATATACGCACCCAATGAATGAAAAACACAATATCATTCATTTATGCTGGGACGGAGCTACGTGGGGGCACTTGCCCCCACTTGATTTTTGAATTTTTTTAATTATTTCTAATATGACCATCTTGAGATGTCGACGACTACGTCCCGTCCCACCCCTTCCTCTCTCTCTATTCTCTGCAATGGCGACAACTATACTCCGCCATTTCCTCTCTTTGTTTACTGCGACATCAGTAACTGCCCCACCTCCTGCTCTCTTCCTCTCCCTCATTCTTTGCTTGATTTAGTTCTTTTTTCCACCTTCGCCATCAACCACCAGCAACTTCAACCTCTCTTGCCTGCTTTGAAGAAAAAAGATCTTTAAAAAAAATTTAAAAATTTAAAAATTTTAAAAAAAATCTCGAGATGAATTCGTATTTCTATGTCTAATTTTGTATTTTATTCATGGGATTTTTCTGGAGATACATTGATGCATTAATTTTTCTCAAGATACATGTTTGTATCTCGAGGTTCATTTGTGGATTATTATTTGAAAGTAATTTTGGCAATCAACGTGAGCTGCTAGTCCCGAAAGAGACTGCAATAATGATTAATGATGGCTATTTAGCTATTTATGATAGGTGACAAATCGCAAATCTCATTTTTTTGTCCACATCTAATTTTATATTTGAAATTAATTTTTGCCCTTTAACTTTGTATACCAATTTGGTTTATCCCCTCCCCTATATTAATCTTTTGTGCTCCTACAAAGTAGCTTGTTTAATTCATTTTCTTCCCCATTGATTAAATGGAGTTTTGTTTAGCAATTGGTGTTTTGTATAGTTATTTATATATTGTTCGAATTAAATTTTTTGTTAAAGTAATTAATTATTAGAATATTATTAATTAACTATGACTCCCACTTCAACAAAAATCCTAGCTCCGTCACTGCATTTATGTAATAACCCCAGCTAAAAAAAATTATCAGAGGAATCCTCCTCCGGTATGCCCCAACCCCCCCCCCCCCCCAACCAAATTGCCACACCATAACATCTCTCGAGATTTTTGTCTATGGTTTATGTTCCGCTTAGCAACAATCAGACCATTGTTCCACACATTAAGCCAAAGGAAGTTGGCAAGGAACCCCACACTCAACCGTAATGATGGACAATAGCTTGAGAGTAAAACGACAAAACAAAGAAAGATGATTGATCGACTCTTGTTGTTCGTTGCATAAGCAACATCTATTTGGTATAGTTATCTACGTTGAGCAATCTTACAGGAGCAATGGTCCAAATAAAGAATAAAGGGTTTCACACTGTGTTCTGAGGAGGAAGAATTTGTTGGCTACCTTCTCAATTGCCGTTATGCTAAGGAGGTGCGGGTATGCTTTCTGAGTGAGTTCAGGTTGACAATGTCCAGCCATGGGACAATTATCAATGGTCAAGGGCTGGACGGCTAGAAATTTCACTAGAATGATAAATTCGATTTGGGAAAGGATTTGCTTATGGGCCAATTGGAACTTGGAAGGAGCGGAATAAGAGTGTTACTTAGGAGTGCCTATATCCATTAAGAAGGATATTTGGCAATGGGGCACAACCCACAAGTTATCCAGCAGGCAGCAGGTCCCCTTTGATAGATTCACGTTTAGTTAGGATGATGTGTTCAACTTCTATTATACTACTTGCAGCTCACTCAACTTTGTAACCCCCCTCCCCCCACTTTATCATTACTAGTTTCTTGGTGTGTGTTTGATCTCGAAAAAAAAAAAACTTCAGACTAAGAAAAGGAATATAATTAAAATGTAGTTTTTTTCCATCTTAATAATAGATGGCAGCTTAGTTGGAATGTTTTATAACAATGGGATGTTTTAATTATTTATTGGGTGGAACCCCTCCAACCCATGCTTGTCTTTTGCAAAAAAAACTTAGTTTGAATGTTTTAGAACAATGCGATCTAGAATATGAGTAAAAGTGGTAAATGGTTGTTATTAGTTATGTTGGTCTTGAGTTGAAAATTTGATCCTCTGGTCTATATATATACATATACAGGGGTGATATGTATTGATATTAGTCGAACTTAAATATAAAGCAAGGAGAGCTTAAAACATTCAAGATGTGTATGAATTTTTTCCATGGAAAACCACAGTGGGGAGAGGGGATGAGAACTTTTCTAACTTGTTATCTCATCTCCACTGTTTTTATGGTATTCAAAAAAACAAAATCAAACGCACCATTTTGGTACAAAATCAACATGTTCAAATTTGGATACATAGAATAGAAACACAACCCCTTGAGCCAAGGATAATGTGATACAAACTCCATAGTAAGGTCAAAACCTACATAGTAACTACGTCCCTACTTGAGACCTCACCTAAAAAAAATAGTCAGTTCTATTCTAGCTGTCAATCAACAAATTGTGAATGTAACCAGTTTCTATAAGATATTATCGTAACTCCTTACATGGATCTCAGCAATGCCCGATACAAAAAAAAAAAACGGATAATATATCCACACCGCATTCACCAAATCACAACGAAGGTGTGTAGTTGTCTTACAACATTTCACATAAAGAATAACTTACAGTCTCAATTGTGTTGTGATTAATTTGGAGTCTCAATGTTAATACGTTTAATTTGTTCACAAAGGTTTTGTTGTGATTGCACTTTGCCCTGCCATTACACACTTTCCTTTTGAATGTATGATAATATGTTTATGAATAAAAACTGAAATTCAATTAACTGTTAACTGGGTTCTAAAATACGATCATACTAGACATTATAGGACGAGATCATCTCTTATGCGACACAATATCTGACTGTTAACTGAAAAACGCATGCAATGCACACGCTCCCTACAAGTTGTCTGTCACTTGTACATGAAGCTCAATCCAATGCATGGAGATAACGTATCATAGAATTTCATTTCTAGAAAATTCATATGAGATTTTCAATTTTATACATGAATCTCAATGTAATGCATTGAGCAAATGTATCATAAAGTTCCATTTCTAGAAAGATCTATTGAGATTTTGTGAGCCTTTGGATAATATTATTGTTTCTAAATCCAAAGGTCAAATAGCCAAATAGGTCTCTTAATAGCTTAAGGCAAACAAAACTAGGTTTACATTTTTCCCCTTAATAGCTTAAGGCAAACAAAACTAGGTTTCCATTCTCTCTTCCATTGTTCTATCTTCTTTCTATTTTCCATCTCTATGTTCTGACACTCCTTTTAAATGGTGAATCTGCCAAAATGGAATTACCTAAATCATCAAGGCGCCACTCCGAATGATGCCTCCTCCTCGCTTAACCCTCCCCTGACTACTGAACCTCTCAAAGATCAAAACAAGGCGTTGATGGAGCAGTTGATCCTAAACATCCTCGATCCTAATTGTCGTGAAGCCGCAATGCTCGTCCTTAAATGCTAGATACTAAAAATCCAATGGGGATTCTTTGATCTTGGGCCTAAACCACTGCCTTCATTGATGGTTGTCATCCCAAATTACAAAATTCTTGCACCTTCCTCATCATGGAGCCGATAAGTTTTAGTCATTTAATCAATTGTTCTCGCATTATTATGGTTCTTGCAAATTCAATTCTGAGTCTACAATTTCTACCATAATTTGTTGGACATCCATACAACAATAAATCTAATTGACCTAAATTACCCAACAACCAACTTACTTTGCAATTCAATGCAACTATTCAGTTGCACTTTCAAGTCAACAATTTCTATTATAGTTTGATCAAGATTCATACAAGAATAAGCTAGATATACCGAAATTACCCAACAAACCATCTACAACTTAAAATAGCTATTCGACAAGGGGCGTGGGGCGAAAAGCTTTATCAATCTCTTTTTTCCTCCCTAACCCCTTTCTAAATGCTCTAAGAGATCCAATCCAGATCTAAACTATCTAAAAAAATTTCAATCAGAAAAACAAACAATCAAAAACACAATCCTGTATAAAATTCCAAACAATTCACCTTTGATAGTTCGAGCATTGCAGTTTCACGACAATTAGGATCGAGAAGGTTTTGAATCAACTGTTCCATCAACGTCATGTTTTGATCTTTGAGATGTTCAGTAGTCAGGGTAGGGCTAAGCAAGAATGAGGCATCAGGCGTGACGATTGAGGTAATTCCATTCTCGCAGATTCGCCATCTAAAAGGAGTGTCAAAACAATGAGATGGAAAACAGAAGAAGAGTGAACAATGGAAGAGTGAATGAAAACCTAGTTTTGTTATTAAGGGACCTATTTGGCTATTTAACCTTTGGATTTAGAAACAAAAATATCATCCAAAGACTCACAAAATCTCATGAGATCTTTCTAAAAATGGAACTATATGATACAATTGCTCAATGCATTACATGGAGATTCATTTATAAAATTGAAAATCTCTCGTATGAATATTCTAGAAATGGAAGTCTATGATACCTTACCTCCATGCATTGCATTGAGCTGTATAGTGAAAAACATCTTGTGGGAGAGCGCGTGCATTGCAAGCTTTTTCAGTTATCAGTTATCAGTCAGGTCAGATATTGTGTCCCATAAGAGATGACCTCGTCTTATAATGTCTAGGCTAATCGTAATTTAGAACCCAATTAACAGTAAATTGGATTCCAGTTTATATTCGTAAACAGTGAGTTGATCACCAACACTAATGAAATATTATCCTACATTCAAAAGGAAAAAAAAAAAAAGTGTAATCGCAGGGTAAAGAGTAGCCCCCAACAGAACCTCTGTGAACAAATTATAACATATTAACGTTGAGACTCCAAATTAATCACAATACCATTGGGACTGCAAGTTATTCCTTATGTAAGGTGTTGTAAGATAGCTACACACCTTCGTTGTGATTGGGTGACTGCAATGTGGATATATTAGGGACATAGTTACTATGTAGGTTTTTATCTAGCTATGGAGTTTGTATCACATTACCCTTGGTTCAAAGGGTTTTTATCCAAATTTGAATATGTTGACTTTGTATCCTAGGGTGTGTTTGATTTTTTTTTTCTTCAGAATACCATAAAAACAGTGGAGACGAGATAACAAATTAGAAAAGTTCTCATCCCCTCTTTCCACTGTGGTTTTACATGAAAAAGAAATCAAACACACCCTAAATGTTTTAAGCTCTCCTTGCTTTGTATTTAAGTTCCACTAATATCAATAGATCTCACTTGTGAATGTGTACATATATAGGCCAGAGAGTCAAATTCTCAATCCAAGACTAACATAACTAATAATTATTTACAACTTTTATACATATTCTAGATCGCATTGTCCTAAAACATTCCAACAAAGTTTTTTCTGTGATAGGCAAGCAAGGGTTGGAGGGCTCCACCCAATAAATAATTAAAACATCCCATTGTTTTAAAACATTTCAATTAAGCTGCCATCAATTATTAAAATGAAAAAAAAAAAAAAAAAAAAAAACAACCTACATCATTTCAATTATGTTCCTTTTCTTAGCCTGGAGTTTATTTTCAAGATCAAACACTAATAATGATAAAGAGGGGGTTACAAGGTTGAGTGAGATGCAATCAATACAATAGAAGACATCACACATTGAGCACATCATCCCATCTAAACATGAATCTATCAAAGGGGACATGTTGGATAGACTTGTGGGTTGTGTCCCATTGCTAAATATCCTCCTTAATGGATATAGGCACTCCTGAGTGAGCAGCAGCTTCTAACACTCGTATTCCTCTCCTTCCAAGTTCCCATTGGCACATAAGCGAATCCCTCTTTCCCAAATCGAATTTGTCATTCTAGTGAGATTACTAGCCGTCCAGCCCTTGACCATTGATAATTGTCCCATGGCTGGACACTATCCTCCTGAACTCACTCAGAAAACATACCCACACCTCCTAGCATAACTGCAATTGAGAAGGTGGCCAACAAACTCACACAGCTCACACTGGTTAGGATATGAAACCCTCTCTTATTTAAGTTATCCAAAGTAAGAATGTTACCTTGGACAACAGTCCACAGAAAGAAAAGAAGAAGAAAAAATTAGCCTGGGAGGATAGGCTATAATAGCAATAAAGTTGTTCCCATGCTGAATAGAGTAAGGAGAATTGATGATGTCAAAAAGTCCCTCACAGAGAGACCCTTGGATTTTTGTTGTGGCATCCACTGCCAAGTCTTAAAGAACTGCAAACTCATGGGATGATGAAACAAGGGCAAACACATGTCGGACAACCGACAACATATAAAGATGGTAAGCGCACATCTAACAACGGTAAGACTTTAGACATGTCAGGAATGACCACGAATCTCTGTGCTTACATGTTTATTGGCGATAAATCTAGGAACCTTATTACATAAGCCTCAATCAATGGCAAACCATAAATTTATGGTGCTCATATTTGGCCTCCATTTAATTATGAATTTCGCTACAAAATAAGCTTCTCTTTTCTGATGGTGGCCTTCATATCAAGGATATCATCACCACGATCATCACACAAACACCCAAAAAATAAAATCCATTTAATTCGACCCCCTTTACACGCCTGTTAAGTAATTAAGGCTCCACTGAGAGTGCTTAAATTGTAAGCTCCTTCATTCACTATTCCACATACACTACTATTATCCAATACTTCATTTTTTCTTCAAGTTCCAATAAATTCCCTCTTAATAAGTGCTTACAAGACTTTTCTTTCATATATTAAATACCAAAATTGTCTAATGTAATGTAAGCAAAACCCAATACACACAAAAACAATCAATCAACCTAACTATGCCATATGATTACCAAAACCCAAAACTTTGGGATCTATCAGAGCTCAAGACACCATGTAACAGAAGATTGTGCCCAAACAGAAACCCACCCCTCAAATCATTAAAAGGTTCATGAAAATATCAAATCTTGCAAATGGGTTGTTACATTGTTGGAGTTGGTTACCTTGAGGAATGGAGAGATGGGGTTGAGCAGAAACCACCACAGATGCAAGGAGGACAACAGTTGTTGTAGATGAAGCTGGGTTTCTTGAACTTAGAGACATCAACTCCACCTCCACCACCACCTTCAACAGCACTTTTGCGTTGCACCCTTGAACCTGCCTTACACCCAGCCATCTCTCTCTGTCTTTGTTCCTCTTTTGTTCCTTTGGCAGAATAACTTAGAATTAGCTCGCATGCCTTGCACCTTGGAACTAAATCTTCAACTGTCAATCTATCATAAATGTGACATTCGTCCTCCTACTCCCTTCCTAATTTAATAGTCCATTATTTTTTACTAACTCCCTTCTTATTTTGATAATCCATTATTTTTTACTAGTGTATCACCCGTGTCGTTGGCACGAGTATCGTGTCATGCCCGTGGTCCTTTGGTCGTGCCTTAGGCACTCCCCAATAGTTTTATCTTTTAGAAATTTTGCATTGCTTCCATTCAAATTTACATTTCAGACAGGTTTAATTAAGTTTTCGTGGGAGGAACCTACAAGAAATTCAAAATCATAAACAATGACTAAAGCAAATACATTCATTTTGATAGAACTCTTCTAGAAATACATGTCTACATGTCCACAACGCCACCATGTTATCAAATTAAACTAATGTTTTGAACGAAGAAATTTACTATATGCAACCAAATTTTCCCTTAAAATTGAAAATTTCAAGATCAAAATCCAAAGAAAACATGGAAAGGGAAGAAAAATTCTGAGAAAATGAGAAAAGGGGTAGGTGCAACTTACGACTAATCTACTCCAAATGATGATTGATCGAAAGGGCTTGTGAGATTTATATTTTGTGCTTTGTCGAAGACAATTTTCTGCAAGATTTAAAAAAACAATAATAATAATAATAATAAATAAATAAACAAACAAATAAATAAAATTAGAAATAGTTGAGAAAGATTCGTTGAGGAAATGTAGAAAATTGATGAGTCAAGTATCTTGGTTTCTTACTTTCACTGCGTGATGAAGCTTATAGTACACATTGATCTGAATTGAACAATCAAACCTCCAAATATTAAAATTGAACCAAAATTACTGAGGTCTGAGAGCTCTGAAACATAACAAAGACAATCAACCTCTGCAACAAAATAACCAATATTGTTTAGTTGGTTTCTACTCATTCATAAAGTCAAACCTTTGTCGCATGGTTTACAAAATACCAGAAATATTTACCATTTTAATATTATAGCAAAAGAATGAAGGTTGGTGTTTAAGATTGGTGTGCATTCTTATTGAACCCAGAAAAAGGTATGTGATATGTGTTGTATGTGTTGTATGGAGCAAGTAAAGCTGCTTTCCATCCACCCATTTTTTCTATGGTCTATAGCATTAGAGTGATCCTTATAAGATAAAAGGAACAGAAGACTCACCTTTATTCATATGTATTGGAAAGCTCCGTGTCATTGTCATAGATCATTTGTGATGGAAGTAATGTTTCTGAGCAGCCTTCACCAAAACGTTTGGAATTATATTTAGAAAACTACTTGCTATCTGTGTAGACATTGACTCGTTGAACATTTTTACTGCAGATATGCAAACAATGTTGTAAACATAAGTCCACAAATATATAGTGCAGATCTGAATGATCAATCATAAAATCAACCATCCAATGTTAAAGGCATCACGGAGTAAATATCAATCATACAATTCATGCATCTGATTCTTCTACGTTAGCTAAATATAACAGAAACTAACTACAAAAATACAAACTAAAAAAAAAAAATTGATATTAGATTATTCGATATTCTGTTAGTTTGCATCATCAATATGAATCAGATCACCTATATCAGGTTATCTTGTAAAGCATGTAAAAATCTGTAGCAAAGCTTTAGTTTTACGCTGACTGATAATTATATCCAATCTTTTGATAATGACTCATGGGTTCAAGAAGTACCTTCCTATACCATCAAGTTCAATCAATCGTTGTATGATCAGGGTGATAAAAGCACTTGCTGATCCCCATTGTTGTCTTACACTTAAATCACCAATAAAAACCTAAATACAATCAATAAAACATAAAAATTCAATACTTACACATAAATCACCAATAAAAACCTAAATGCGTTCCATATAACATAAAATTTCATCGCTTTTCATCAAACCAGCTCCGTTTCAACGATTAGAAAGTACTCAAAACTCATAATTCACAAAATAAAAAAGCGGAGGAAACTTGCAAGCAGATCCCCTTTCATTACGTTAGCAAAAAGAACAACATCAGAATCTTCAAAATTCACAGTGAAGCACCAACATTAGGAACAAAAGTGTTTTGCATAAAACATCAAAGCTTCAACAATTAGGGTTTTTTTTTAAATTCACAATGAAGCACCAACATTAGCAACAAAAGGATTTACACCAAACATACCTGAAGAATAAGAAGAAGAAACAGAGATGTTCCTTCTTTCGTCAACTCAAAAAACGATTCGATGAAATTTAAGAGAGGTGGAGAGATTTTCTGCAAAGTAGAGCTTTCAATCGCCGAATAAGAAATTTGACAGCTCCAATTGACAACTGATTCAATCAATCCTCCTTCGCAGGAGCTTTCGATCGCCGTTCAGCGATTTGATGAAAGTGAAGAGAGGTGGAGAGATTTTCAGTGGGAGGAGAGGAAGGAATACAAAGGGAGATGTGGCGGAGATGGAGGAGAGCATGGTGGTTTGATGGATCTGAATGCGAGATGGTCATGGCTGGTGACATGAAGAGAAGGCGGTGGAGGCGATGATTGATGCGCGCGAGCAGGAACGTGGTGAGAACGTCAGAGAGAAACAGTTTTGAGGAAGAGAGGACGATGGCTTTGGGATTTTGATTTTTAGGTGAGAGCACTTTTGAGAAAAAAAAATAGTGCATGACAAGTTCACAAAAATCACTATTCCTCCCGATTGCCGTTACAACGTTACAACAATAGATTGAGATTTTTCATTAAGGCTCTGCTTGTACACTGTAAAATGATACGTTTCGCAAATTGATGCATATGCATTATTTTGTAATGCATTACTTTACGGACGTTTGGTGTTAATTAAAGAAAATCAATGCAAATCAGAAAATTATTGTGGGTGGTGTTGATAATGGTAGTAGCTGTAATTATGGCATGGTCATGTTAGTTGTAATTGTGGCGATGTTGATTACGAATGTGAACAATGATGGTGGTGGTGGCTGTTAAAATGGTGATGGTGGCAGCAATGGCAGTGGCTGTTAAAATGGTGGTAGTTGTGTCGTGGATTATGGTGGTGGCGGCGGTGATGGATGCGGTGGCTATGGTGGTAGTGGTGGTGGCGATAGCAGTGATTATGCTATGGTAGTGGTAGTGGTGGAGTTGGCTGCGGTGGTGATTATGTTATGGTAGTGGTAGTAGTGGTGGAGGAGGTGGCGGCGACAGTGGTGGTTATGGTATGATGGTCATGGTAGTGGCAACAATGGTAATTGTGAAAGTGGTGATTGTTAGGGTGTTTATGAAGGAGTTGAAAGTACTCGAGGAGATGATGAGAGTTTTGCAAAGTAATGCTGGAGATTTTGTCCCGCAGAATTTTGCAAAATTTTATAACTAAGAGATGAAAAGGTCTTGAATTCAAATTCCAATAATTGTTTTCCATAAAGCCAACTAAGCACCAAATTTATGTAACTGCCGTAAACTTTTGCATTATGCATTATTTTACCTTGTACCAAGCAGAGCCTAAGACTCGACTTTTTGAGACCACTATGGCTCTGACTGGTACACGGTAAAAGAACGTATAATGCAAAAGTTTACGACAGTTACATAGATTAGATGCTTAATTGACTTTACGAAAAAATTGTTATTGAAATTTGAATTCAAGACCTCTGTATTCCTAGTCATAAAATTCTGCAAAACTTTGCGGGATAAAATCTCCCGCATTACTTTGTAAAACTCTCATATTATCCTCGAGTACTCCTAACTCCTTCATAAACACCCCAACCACCACCACCACCTTAACAACTACCATCGTCACCGCTACCACGACCACATATCATAACCCACAACCACCACCATGCCACTACCACCGCCACCTCAATCACTATCACTACCATCGCATAATCACCACAACCAACACCACCTCATTATTGCCACCATAATCGCCGCTATAACACACCACCACCACAGCACCCATAACATAGCAACCGCCATTTCCACTACCACAACCACCATAGCCACCACTACTACCACCACCACTGCCGTCGCCACCTCCATAACAAAACTATTACAACCACCACCAACTTCACAAGTATCACCATAATCATCGTCACCGTCACAACCACTATTACCACCATAACTATAATAGCGTAATCACCACAATTACCACCACCTTTACTACTACCACCAAAGCCACTGCAGCCATCACCACCACTACCATTTTAAAAATCACCACCATTGCTACCACCACCACCATCATTGTCCGCATTTGCAATCACCACAATCACAATCACAATCACAATCACAATCACAATCACAATCACTACCACCATGATCATGCCACAATTACAACTACTACCACCATCATTGTCCACATTTGCAATCACCACAATCACAACTACTACCATCATCAACATCACCCACAATCATTTGTCTAATCTGCATTGATTTTCTTTAGTTATTACCAAGTGTCCGTAAAGTAATGCATTACGAACAAATGCAATACAAACGTACATTTGCATCAATTTGTGAAATGCATTATTTTACACAAACACCCCAAAAAATAAAATCCATTTGATTCGACCCCCTTTACACCCGTGCTAAGCAATTAAGGCTCCACTGAGAGTGCTTAAATTGTAAGCTTCTTCATTCACTATTCCATATACACAACTATTATCCAATACTTCATTTTTTCTTCAAGTTCCAATAAATTCTCTCTTAATAAGTGCTTACAAGGCTTTTCTTTCATATATTAAATACCGAATTTGTCTAATGTAGTGTAAGCAAAACCCAATACACACAAAAATAATCAATCAACCTAACTATGCCATATGATTAACAAAACCCAAACTTTGGGATCTATCAGAGCTCAAGACACCATGTAACAGCCAATGGTGTTATGGTCGAGTGGTTAGGGTTGTGTGGGTTTATCCTCCACGTCCTAGGTTCGAGACCCACCGGCAGCATGGTTACTTTCTTATGGTGTTGACCTGTAGGTCGCACCTTGTTGATAGGTTATGGGATCCTATAAAAACCCAACTCACTTTCCAAAAAAAAAAAGACATCATGTAACAGAAGATTTGGGCAACAAAACAAGAACCCACCCCTCAAATCATTAAAGGGTTCATGAAAATATCAAATCTTGCAAAGGGGTTGTTGGAGTTGGTTACCTTGAAAATATCAACCCTTTTATTCATATGTATTGGAAAGCTCCATGTCATCGTCATAGATCATTTGTGATGGAAGTAATGTTTTTGAGCAGCCTTCACCAAAACGTTTGGAATTATATTTAGAAAACTCCTTGCTATCTGTGTAGACATTGACTCGTTGAACATTTTTACTGCAGATATGCGAACAATGTTGTAAACATAAGTCCACAAATATATAGTGCATATCTGAATGATCAATCATAAAATCAACCGTCCAATGTTAAGTGCATCACGGAGTAAATATCAATCATACAATTCATGCATCTGATTCTTCTACGTTAGCTAAATATAACAGAAACTAAATACAAAAATACAAACTAAAAAAAAAAAAATTGATATTAGATTATTCGATATTCTGTTAGTTTGCATCATCAATATGAATCACATCACCTATATCAGGTTATCTTGTAAAGCATGTAAAAATCTGTAACTAAGCTTTAGTTTTACGCTGACTGATAGTTATATCCAATCTTTTGATAATGACTCATGGGTTCAAGAAGCACCTTCCTATACCATAAAGTTCAATCAATAGTTGTATAATCAGAGTGAGAAAAGCACCTGCTGATCCCCATTGTTGTCTTACACGTAAATCACCAATAAAAACCTAAATACAATCAATAAAACATAAAAATTCAATACTTACACATAAATCACCAATAAAAACCTAAATGCATTCCATATAACATAAAATTTCATCGCTTTTCATCAAACCAGCTCCGTTTCAACGATTAGAAAGTACTCAAAACTCATAATTCACAAAATAAAAAAGCGGAGGAAACCTGCAAGCAGATCCCCTTTCATTACGTTAGCAAAAAGAACAACATCAGAATCTTCAAAATTCACAGTGAAGCACCAACATTAGGAACAAAAGTGTTTTGCATAAAACATCAAAGCTTCTCCAATTAGGGTTTTTAAAAAAAATTCACAATGAAGCACCAACATTAGCAACAAAAGCATTTACACCAAACGTACCTGAAGAAGAAGAAGAAGAAACAGAGATGTTCCTTCTTTCGTCAACTCAAAAAACGATTCGATGAAATTTAAGAGAGGTGGAGAGATTTTCTGCAAAGTAGAGCTTTCAATCGCCGAATAAGAAATTTGACAGCTCCAATTGACAACTGATTCAATCAATCCTCCTTCGTAGGAGCTTTCGATCGCCGTTCAGCGATTTGATGAAAGTGAAGAGAGGTGGAGAGGTTTTCAGTGGGAGGAGAGGAAGGAATACAAAGGGAGATGTGGCGGAGATGGAGGAGAGCATGGTGGTTTTATGGCTCTGAATGCGAGATGGTCATGGCCGGTGACGTGAAGAGAAGGCGGTGATTGATGCGCGCGAGCAGGAACGTGGTGAGAACGTCAGAGAGAAACAGTTTTGAGGAAGAGAGGACGAATGGACGATGGCTTTGGGATTTTGATTTTTAGGTGAGAGCACTTTTGAGAGAAAAAAATAGTGCACGACAAGTTCACAAAAATCACTATTCCTCCCAATTGCCGTTACAACGTTAAAACAATTTATTGAGATTTTTCATTAAGGCTACGCTTGGTACAATGAAAAATGATACATTTCGCAAATTGATGCATATGCATTAGTTTGTAATGCATTACTTTACGAATGTTTGGTATTAATTAAAGAAAATCAGTGCAAATCAGAAAATTATTGTGGGTGGTGTTGATGATGGTAGTAGCTGTAATTATGGCATGGTCACATTGGTTGTGATTGTGGTGATGCTGATTACGAATGTGGATAATGATGGTGGTGGTGGCGGTAATGGCGGTGGCTGTTAAAATGGTGATGGTGGCAGCAATGGTAGTGACTGTTAAAATGGTGGTAGTTGTGTCGTGGATTATGGTGGTGGTGATAGCAGCGGTGATGGATGCGGTGGCTATGGTGATAGTGGTGGTAGCGATAGCAGTGATTATGCTATGGTAGTGGTAGTGGTGGAGTTGGCTACGGTGGTGATTATGCTATGATAGTGGTAGTAGTGGTGGAGGTGGCGGCGACAGTGGTGGTTGTGATGGTTATGGTATGTTGGTCATGGTAGTGGCGACAATGGTAGTTGTGAAAGTGGTGATTGTTAGGGTGTTTATGAAGGAGTTGAAAGTACTCAAGGAGATGATGAGAGTTTTGCAAAGTAATGCTGAAGATTTTGTCCCGCAGAATTTTGCAAAATTTTATAACTAAGAGATGCAAAGGTCTTGAATTCAAATTCCAATAATTGTTTTCCATAAAGCCAACTAAGCACCAAATTTATGTAACTGCCGTAAACTTTTGTTTTATGCATTATTTTACCTTGTACCAAGCAGAGCCTAAGACTCAACTTTTTGAGACCAGTATGGCTCTGACTGGTACACGGTAAAAGAACGTATAATGCAAAAGTTTATGACAGTTACATAGATTAGATGCTTAATTGACTTTACGAAAAAATGGTTATTGAAATTTGAACTCAAGACCTCTGTATTCCTAGTCATAAAATTCTGCAAAACTTTGCGGGATAAAATCTCCCGCATTAATTTGTAAAACTCTCATATTATCCTCAAGTACTCCTAACTCCTTCATAAACACCCCAACCACCACCACCACCTTCACAACTACCATCGTCACCGCTACCACGACCACATATCATAACCCACAACCACCACCATGCCACTACCACCGCCGCCGCCACCTCAATCACTATCACTACCATCGCATAATCACCACAACCAACACCACCTCATTATTGCCACCATAATCGCCACTATAGCACACCACCACCACAGCACCCATAACATAGCAACCGCCATTTCCACTACCACAACCACCATAGCCACCACTACTACCAGCACCACTGCCGTCACCACCTCCATAACAAAACTATTACAACCACCACCAACTTCACCAGTATCACCATAATCATCGTCACCGTCACAACCACTATTACCACCATAACTATAATAGCATAATCACCACAATTACCACCACCTTTACTACTACCACCGCCACAACCACCAAAGCCACCGCAGCCATCACCACCACTACCACTACCATTTTAAAAATCACCACCATTGCTACCACCACCACCATCATTGTCCACATTTGTAATCACCACAATCACAATCACTACCCCCATGATCATGCCACAATTACAACTACTACCACCACCACCATCATTGTCCACATTTGCAATCACCACAATCACAATCACCACCATCATGACCATGCCACAATTACAACTACTACCATCATCAACATCACCCACAATCATTTGTCTAATTTGCATTGATTTTTTTTAGTTATTACCAAGTGTCCGTAAAGTAATGCATTACGAACAAATGCAATACAAACAGACATTTGCATCAATTTGTGAAATGCATTATTTTACAATGTACCAAGCGGATCCTATATCTCATATTAGACACCACCACCCCCATATTTCCGTCTAATACCATCTTTCTGTCCCACATCACAACCTGTTTTTTGACACTGCCACCTTTTTTTCCTGTGTTTTCTTCTCCACGGAACAGCAAAAACAGTAGCGGAAGCATCGTTGTCGCCCGCCGTTATCGCTCGCTTCTCTCCTACCCGACCACACTGTCATCGTTGCTCATCCGCCCCATTTTTTTCCTTTTTTCTCTTCATATCTTTTACTCTCATCAACAGTGGGCTGTAACAGCAGTAGCGACTGTTGTCACCGGTCGTCGAGCCATTGCCATTGCCCTCCTTTTTCTTTTTTTGCTCTCGCTCCAACCTCTATGAATGGGAGAAATTCCATCCTCGCAGGAAATAAAGTGGGATCAAATAAAAATGGGGGAAGGGGCGATGGCGAGGTGGTCGTCCTCTCCCTGCCTCGCCCCATCGATTTCCTTCTCCATCACCCCTTAGTTGCGATATCAGAGTGAGAGATGAAATGACAATATAAATAATAAATAAGGGGATAAATAATGGATAGATGATGAGAGAAAAAAAAGGTGGAGGGAAATGCGACCAACAACAGTCGTCGACACCCCGATGTTATTGTTGTTGTTCGGTGTTGCGTTGTTGTTGTTGTTCTTGAAAAGATAGGAGAAAAGATGGTGAGAGATTTGAGAGGACCTCGTTCATTGGTGGTGTTCTTTAGCAGGTTCAAAAAAGGGGTGGTGATGTCAAAAAGATATGGTAGTGTCAAAAAGTCACAGCCTTTCATTAAACATATTTTACCAAATAAACCCTATTTCTTAAAAATAATTATATTCAATAAGAGTGTCTCCAACAACCATCCCATGGAGACTCTCGAAATTTAATAAAACAATATGAACCAAGGAGCTCCTTGCCCGCTCTATAGGGATTTTGACACGTGAGCTCTACTAAACTTTCATAATGACCATGTTGCCCCTTCCTTGCACCAAACACATGTCTTGTTAGAATCACATATGCATCAGGTTATTATTATACACCGACCGCCCATCTAAAATAAAGTTTCATCTAGTTGTCCAAAAAAAATTGGTGGAGAATTGATTATATGTTTTTTGGAAATCAACCGTGGCCGTCCATCTCGACTAGGGGTGGGCATCTCATCCCACGATCCTGATCTCGTCTTGTCCCAATTTTTTCGAATTTTTTTAGGATTGATCATACCCATCCTGATCACGTGAGATCGGGATAGAGTTTTTCAATCCTGCCCATCCCGTCTCTTTCCGAATTTATTTATTTATTTATTTAATATTTATTGTTATTAATTTTAATCAAACTACTATTCTAAAGGAAATTTTATGATGTGTTGAAATTAAATAAAAACATCTACTGTTTGAAAATTTACTTACTTGATTTGACACTTTTTGCTTAGGTAGAAACTTCAATTTGGATATTTTAGGTCAAATAAACCTATGAAATTTTATTTTTTTTCATATTTTAGATTGGTTATAGGACAATTATTCTCATAGAAAATAAATGCAAATGATGGTTTGGATTAATTTTGTACTATGAGTTATGTAGTTGAAGAACATTGCTCATAATTGTATATTATATGAATGATATTTCAACTTTTGCGAAAATATACAAGACTGGTCTATAGAGGGGCTATTTTCATTTTCCATCATTCATTTGACAAACTTAATTCCATTGTAAGGTAACCCTCCACAAATTTTCTATGACATTTAATATTATTATGATGAAAGCTATATGTATATAAATTTGACATTATTAGTGTGTGAGCAATGTAAGATGACATTCTTTTGTTATTTTTCATTGGAGGACTATTTAGTATGTGCTCGTTTCATCTCGTCTCGATCCCAAACCAACGGGATGGGATAGGATAGGGATGAGGTTGTCTCATGCCCACCCCTAGGTTATACCAATATTGGCTTACTTATGTGTATGCAAGCAACTTTGCTTTGGTGTATGTAAACAACTTGCTCAAGTATAACAAAAAGGAACCACCATTGCATTCATTGCTTGGTAGTAGTAGGTTCATTCATAGATAAACAAAAACTCAACAAATACGAATAGAAGTAGAATCTAGCAAATACAAATAGAATCCTTGATTCTTGATAATAGACTTGATAAAGACCTCACAAATAGAATCCATTCAAGATTATTGCATTTCTTGCATGCCACATACTCTTTTCCCGCGGTGTCAAACTGAGTTGAAGTACCATCAATGTCTCTTACACAATCGCAACCCATAGCTGGGCAATGACTTTCTACCCATGGACAATCCTTCATCCAATCATTGGGCTTAAAACACGAACACTTTGAAGATGAACCTCTAGGCGAAGCTTGAACCTTGCCATGGAATCTTAAATGGACTCTTGGAATCATTCAAAATGGGATTGTCAAGCCACCAAACCCCTTTGAAGCTAGAATCCAAGTACCTAAAAAACTTCTTCATCGGGTTATTTTCAGTGTTTGAAACACAAATCCTCCAAATGTAACGACAATTAGGCATTTGAAATTGGGTGTATACAGTGTAGTCAAGGCGACCACCTAGGCACGCCTCAATGCGTTTTTACAAAATGAGGCAATGCGGTGCGGTGAAATGAGGCGTCCACCTCGCCTCACTGCATCAACCGCCTCAGCCCAATTGCAACCCATTTTCAGCCCATTTGCAGCCTAATTGTAGCAAAAAGATGTTGCAACCCACTCTATAATAGAGTTTTATGTATCTTGGTGTAATATTTGATCAATTTGATAAAAACAAGATAAAATGTTTCTTAAGTTTTGATAAATTTGTCACACTTTTTATATTATTTTTTGGAGAAAACATA
The DNA here is from genome assembly GCA_963556465.1 of Berberis vulgaris. Lineage (NCBI taxonomy): Eukaryota > Viridiplantae > Streptophyta > Magnoliopsida > Ranunculales > Berberidaceae > Berberis > Berberis vulgaris. Next base: position 5,282,529 of record OY747125.1, read on the forward strand.
CCATGTTTTTATCAATATGTGATCAACACCAATCTTGATTTTTCATAGCTTAGTTAAATGATTTTTATGCTTTTGGAATACCAATAGTGATTATACTTGTGGATTTTTACCAACAATTTCTTATAACAAATGTTCAATATTCTCAAGTTTCTATTCTTTCGAGATTATTGATTTTTAATGATTTAGTGGATGTTTGCAAGTTACTTGACACTTATGTAGTGCATATTTTCACTATACTATGCAACTTTATTGTATTTTCATTTCGATTCTAGGCAATTGTCACATTTTGTACATATTTGCTTATGATACTTATCAAAATGATGATGTACACTACTATGCTAATATGTTTCAATTTATTATAAAAAAATATGTAAAAAATATTTGTTCTAGGTAGTTGCACTTTTTGTACATATATGCTTATGATGCTTATCAAAATGATGATGTATAATACTATGCTAATATGTTTCAATATATTATAAAAAAATATTTAAAAAAGTTAAGACCGCCTCAGTTAAAGAAACGAGGCGTCCGCCTCGCCCAAGGCCTCACGCCTCATGCCTGAGGCGTTTTCAGGCCCGTCCGCCTCAATGCCTTAACTACAATGGGTGTACATCCATGGATATTTTAGTGTTGTCTGAATGTGGTCATCACATAGTTGGCATTGGACATGACAAGGGCACTGAAAATAAACCAAAAAACAATATTAGAGATACCCCTTGACTGTTAATATATAAATAATTCACCCATACTATTACATAAAATATTAAGGGCATCCCCCAATTTCGTACCATTTGTAATAAAATTGTAACTTGAAAATATGAGTTTAAATGCTGAAACCGAGAGACATTGTGATTACCTTAGAAGTTAGAACACGTGTTTGATTTCTCCCACCATCCATCATTAGCAAATTAGGGTTTTGAGTATTCTAGGGTTTGATCTAGGGGGTTGTGAGAAGTTGGAATCAGTTGGAGATAAGAATTATGAGTGTTGTTGAGAAAAAGAAACTGTATTTATAGTGAACATAGTTTCAGATTAATCTGTTGGAGAGAAGGATTGTGGGTGTTGTTGAGAAAAAATAAATTGTATTTATAGTGAACATAGTTTTGGATTTCGTGATAAGATTTGGGTTATACATTGGCGTGACCATTCTTCAAAGGGTCTTTTCAAACTAGCCGTTGGAGATAGAGAGTCGTTGGAGGTGGAGGGGTTGAATTTCTGGTCATGTGCGATTGACGAGACTGGGTAAGGGCTAATTCATAACTGTCTTCAAATTGGGAGGGAGTCCCTAATTTACAGGACACGTGCTTGACACGAGTGAGGGCAACATGGTCATTATAAAAGTTCACTGAGATTTACGTGCAAATGAGTGTCAAATGTAACAGTCATAACTAGGAGACCACAATTGACTGAAAATTGAGGGTACCTTGCATTTTTGATTAATTCAGAGGGCGACCTTAGTTCGGGATTAATATTGAGGGTACCTCAAAATAGCCTTCATTAAATTTGGGAAGTGTCAGAACATTGAAGTCTACACTGCAGTATTACAGCGCAACGCTTTGTAGTCAAACCTACCTTATATTTAATGCAGATAAAACCATGACATTATGATGTTTCAAATAAAAATACACGTATAAAATTGTTGATCAGATAAGATATTTTTTTTTGCTCTGTACGCCAATTACTTTACTGACCAAAAAAATAATAATATAAGAATTGCACTTAAAATTAAAAAAATAAAATTAAGCAACACGTTCGAAACGGAAAAAAATTATTTCGATATAAATTCTCTTATAAAAACTGAAAAAATAAAATAAAAAGTAAGATGAAAAAAAAGAAAAAAAGAAAAGAAGATTAGATCAAATAGGTCCCTTAACATCTTCCTATATCAGCCAAAGAGTCCCTCAATCCAACCAAGGTTCTTGTTCACTCCTTGTACATGGCGAATCTGCCACAAGGGCTTAATCTCAACCGTCAATACAACAACATCTCTCCTTCGCCCTCTGCTTCTTCAAAGAACGTTTCCCCTGTTCCCACCCCTCCTCCTACTTCATCTTCTCAGTCTCCCAAAGATCGAAAAATGGCCTCCGCAGAGCAGTTGGTGTCAGAGCTCATTGACCCGGATCTCCGTGAAAACGCCCTCCTTGATCTTTCGAAGGTTAGCCCTTTCCTCCTTTTTATGGTAATTTTGCTCTCAATCTGTATGTTTCATAAATAAATGAAGTTTGAATTTTTATTGGCATTCAAGGTGAATCCTTTATTCTTTCTCAGTGAAATTTGATCTCAATCGGTTTGTTCCACAATAAAGTTTGAAACTTTACGGGGTTTCCATTTTCGTTTCTATCTTTAAGATGAACCCTTTCTTCCATTTCTCAGAATTTTGATCTCAATAGGTTTGCATGTTTGTTTGTGTGGTATAAGGTGAACCCTTTTTCTGAATTTTTGATCTCAGTCGGTCAGTTTCATAAAAAAAGTTTTTGAGTTTTTATTTTGCATGTGTGAAGGAGAGAAACGTTGTTTTAAGAGTAGAGTAGATCTCTGGAAGTGTTAGAACTAGGTTAGGGGGAAGCAGAGGAGTTTCTTGGTTGATTATCTCTTGCTTTTAAGTTCAAGGTGTTGTTTTGAGTGATAAAGTTGCTTGCTTTTTGGGTAATTTAGTTAGATTGGACTTCTTGTTGTGTGGTTTGATCAGTTTTGGCAGGGATGCTAGGGGAACCAATTAGATAAAAAAAACTGATGGAGTACATCTCTCAAAGTGGTAGAAATAGGTTTGGGAGGAAACATAGTGTTCGGTTGATCGATCAATTTGTTTTCATTGCAAATCATTCCTTTGAGTGGTAAAATTTGCTTATATGTGGGTAATTTAGGCAGATTGGACTTGTTATTGTATGTTGATAAAGTTTTGGGAGAGTTTTTAGACAGAGAAATTACTTTGATAGTTCTAGAAAAACCTATTAAACGAAGGAACTTATCACCTTTGTGATGAGGAGTTGCAGAAATGTTGTGATCAGGAAACTAGTTTTTATCAGCTACCATTTTAGGGAGATTTTAATGGTGACGAAGTGAAGAAAAGGTTTTAAAAGCTGGAATTTAGTGAATGTTGATTAATTTGGGGTTTCTATGGAAATACAGGTTTGCTTGATACAAATTCTAGTCTAGCTAATGTTTTATTAGATGAGGTGACACGTGGAGCAATGCCATGTGTTTTGTGCATTACTGTGGTGTAGTGTTGTTCAATCGTCATAAAATCGTGAGTCACCTCGCAACTTGTTGCGAATCTCCTCCATCCTGAGTTGAATCGGGCCATAAATCGTGATTACCCTAAATTGTGATAAATCATCCAAGATTTTAGAGAAGAAGGATAAAGATTGTTGCAATTTGTTTTGTTTTGATTTGTTACGATCTAATCAAATTTTTTCTATGCCAGAGGAGGAGTTTATGCTCCGTTTCTTGCAACCATGTTTTTGGGGGTTATGAGAGATTATGACACAATGCCCTTCTTTTTGGGCCTGTTGGTTCATGCGTTTCTTTTTGGGCTTTTCTAACAACTTATATCTTCTTGGGGGTACATTTTGTTAATGTTGAATGAACATGAAGTGTTGAAGTCTTATGTTTTTGGCAAATGAAGTCCACTTTGCTTTACTATATTATATTTGTTTGTATGCACGTTTATGGCTTTTAGTTATGTATATGTATCTAATATATAACATATAATATACATAGTATTATTAATAAATCTTACAATTTACAATAACGATTTACTTTAAATCTAAATCTTACACATTACGATTTACAATACGATTCACTAACACTGGCGTGGTGTAATACTCTATACAAAGTTGACCAAGCTAGATGTCAACTATGATAAGCCACTACCCAAATAAGAAAAAAAGGGTCTACAATTAGGACCTACCTGATAATAGCTCATCAAAATTTGGTTTAAAGCTTCATCATAATGAAATCGCAAAATTTTTTATTATTGGAGAGATCATGTAGGATTGAAAAGACTTTGAAAATTATATATAGCAAAATAATGTGTTTCTATTGAGCACCATATCCCCCAACAAACATAAATGAAGATTTTGAGGAGGAGGAAAGCATTAATTATCAATTCTTGCATGCACTACTCTGTGAGAAGGAACATTTGACCAAAAGGTTGTTAGTGCTCTCTTGAGCATTATCACACAACACACAATGATTTGGCAGTATCAAACCTCTCTTGTTGATATTAGACTTTGTTGATATTGTCTACCATGAGGAGCTTTCCATGAAGGATGGTTCACAAGAGGAAACATGCCCTGGGCTATGTTGTCAGGGGCATGAGGCGGAGGCGCTAATATCCGCCTCTAGAGCCCTTGCGAGGCGAGGCACTGTCGCGGCAAAGCCTTTTTTTTTTTTTTTTTTCCCTAGGGTTACAGGTTTTAGTGTAGTAAACTCCACCTTGATTAGTGTATGGCCTTGCAGGCTGTAAGGCTAAGACGAGGCGCTTTAAAATAAAAACAGAACTTCATTGAACCCTTGGTGTAGGCCCTGGGAGGAATGTCCTTCACCCAAATGAGCTTATGAAGGCTGTGAATTCTCAGATTGATCAGTGAATGTGACATGTGACAGGAGGACAAATCAGCTTGTAGCAGTCTCTGACTGAGAAGGCCTGTGCTTTGCCATCCCAAATCCATCTATCTCCCTCTTCGTCAAGCTGAATCTGATCTGTGAAGGACATTAATTCTGCCATCTGTGGAGCGTCCCAGTCATTGAGGTTTCTTTCAAGATGGAAATTTCAAACAGGTTGGGAGCTGTTCCCAATTTCAGCGGTACAAAACTCCCTGATGTTACCATACTTATTGTTGCTGGGATGGGGACTTAACCACTGATCTTCCAAAAAATTAATCCTCTTTCCATCATGTGCTTCAAAGCTGATGTGGTCTTTACTGTTGCTTGAGGCTCATTATGCTCTTCCAAAGAGTGCGGTTCCGTGCATACCAGTCAGTAGGACTGGCACCGTACTTAGCAGCTATTACCTTTCAAAAGAATCCATTTCAACCCCAAAGCACCACATCCTTTTGATTAGGAGAAACCAAAGAGTATCCACTTCAACCCCAAATCACCATATCCTTTTGATTAGGAGAGACCTATTGATTTTTTCATTCTTTTGATACCTATGCTTCCTTTTCCTTTAGTTGCCAAACTTTCTTCCAATTGAGAAGGTGACATTTCCTTGAAGTTCCCCATGATTCTTTCAGTTATATTAGCCGCTGAGTTTGAGATTGGTACAAAAAACAAAGCATGTGGACTGGTATACTAGCAATAATTCTTTTGATAAGAGTGCCTTGGCTATATATTTCTTCTTCCATGTGGTGAGTCAACCTTCTATCCTCTCTAGAATGTCCTCCCAAACCGTCGTGTCTTTGTATTTGCTCCAAGAGTTAAACCTAGGTAGGTGCATGGGAATATGCCAATTGTACAACCCAATATCGGTGCCCAATGCTGAATGTTAGGGACTTCACCTAGGGTTGGCAATGCGGCAGATTGGGTTTGATTTTGCCATCCGTCCCCATCCCGCTAGGGAACACTATCATCTGCCCCGATTAAGCATTTTTTCTACAAAATCCGCCCTTGCCCCTGATCGGGGATCCCCGCCCGCTTTGTTTATCCCCTGCAGACTTCTTACAGACCCGCAAAAGTAGGCTCAACTGGAAGCCTAGCCCTTCGGTGAAGGAAATTTTATAGACTATTGTGACTTACTATGTGTTATTTTCTTGATGAGGGACTATTACCTCAAACTTTACGATTCTCAAGTCCAATTTCTTTAGTCCCACATCGCTCAGAAAGTGTAAAACAATCCAAGTAAAATTCTTAGTTGTTCTGTTGGGTAACTTATCCTCTCATCGTTTTGAGTCCCACATTGCCTAAAGTGTGTAAAACCCCAATTATATGTATATAATCGGGTATCCAGATATGGCCAAATCCATATCATCTTTGAATCCGTGGCGTTTTGATTTTTTCCCCTGAATTTGCCTTGAAATCCGTTAAGCTAAAACCACATCCGCTCCATTCAGGGCGAGGCTGGTGGATACCCGTAAAAACGAATATTTCTGCCAACCCTAACTTCACCCACAACAAGAGTTTATTTTTGGCAAGGTTTACCTTTAACCTCGAACATACTTCAAACCAAATGTGGATTGACACACTCTTGTTAGAATTTATTATATCTTCAATATGAAGTAGAACCCAAGACTTTTTTAGTTTAGTTTTGGCAAATTTTACCTTTTAACGCACAACAGTGATATTAGTTTTCTAGGTTTACCTTGAAAATTTATATTTTATATGTCAAATGATTGTTCTCTTGGTTGAAGTAGATTAGAGAAACATTGACATTTTCTTGATAGAATTTATTATGTTTACAAATATAAAGTAGAACCCAATACTTCTCTTTTTGATTGTTAATTGGTTTCTGAATTACAGTCTAACTAAGAGAACCCAATACTTTTTTTATTTTATTTATTGTTAATTGGTTTATGTTAATGTACATTGAAGAAGGTCATCTTATTAAGAAACAAAATTCACTATGAAATGAAGAATACATGAAACTCAATAACGTGCACGCCCCCTAGTTATTCCCCAATTTTACTTTATGCAATGCATGAATATTATGGAGTTCCTGTTCTCTGGAAAGATCTTATGATAGATGTGTAACCTTTGATCGGTATTCTTAGATTTTAACTCATCCTAGGTAAACAGTTAAAAAAAAACTATAAAAAAAAAAAAAGGAAACTGAATTTCAAAATGTCAAATAAGCCAAATATGTCGTTAACTCGTTAAATGACAAATAAAATGAGGTTCCTATCTTCTATTCCGTTATTTTTTTCTTCCTTTTCTCTTCCGTATCTATGCACTAGATACCCCTCATAGATGGCGAATCTGCCACGAGGGAATAGTCTAAGCCATCAAAATTGTGCTCCAAATCATGTCGAGTATATTATGGCTGATTGCCACATATCAAGACAAGGAGTAACACCTTACAAAAAGTACTTGGTAATTCAAGCTAGGAGCATGCAAACACTCTATTGCAATATGCAGGCAAGGTAACTTGACGAGTATTGCTTATTAAAATTTGTACCTTTAAATATTAGGTGGGGGAATTTCACGATCATTATATGTGGTGGATTTAGTGGAATAACCCACGGTTATGGGAACCCAAGTAGAGAATCCAAGAATGCTCTAGAAAATTCAAAAGGTTGTAGGCCTTGGAGCATTATAGAAATGAAGGATATTTGAAAAAGTGTGGAGATCTTGTGAAAATTCTAAAGTTTAAAAGATGTTTTGTAAAAGGGCATAACCTAGGAATATTCCTTAGCACTCAAGATTTATTGTAATTTCCATCGGATGTAAGACACGTGTGTAAGTCCTAGCCCTACATTGAACCCCCAAGCAAAAAAGGGGAGTCTCATTCATTTGTAAACATCAAGCAAAATTCAATCAATACAAGTTATTTCCTTACGTGCCTTTTGAGTTCTTTAGAGTTTTCTTGAGTGTTAGGGTGAGGGTATTTAGTAAGCCTAAGTCCTACCTATTAATGTGAGTAACTTGAGTATTATTGAGGTGGAAATACTCAAAGTGTTGCATGGTTGGTTAGTGTCTAAAGACTAGGGCCTCGCCATTGTGCACTAAAATTTAGATAAGAGCTTTATTTAGCTTTTATACAATTATTGCAAAATTTACAATATCTCGATAATAATTGTCACGTTTTGATTTCTTAGTTTGAAAGTGCACGCTTAGCTACTTGAGTTGATCTTCTTAAAGATATATAAATAGGAAATGAAGAATACTTGCAATCAAGTCGCGTAGTCCCATGTCATTCACGGACTACGATGCACATGAAATTTAATACATTCAGTATGCAGAGTTACTGTTTGTAATGATTAAAGTCACGGTGTTGAGATAACGACTTGCATCTTTTGACTTAACATACTCGGTTGAGATCACGCCAACATGAATTGATGGGGTGATCATTTTTGCAAGTATGAGAACATTGAAGTATATAGTATATACTACAGTACAAAGACATAACATTTTTGAAGTCGAATCTATCTTATATGGGATACTACAAAAGGATGGCTAAGTGGAATATGTTGCTTACATATAGGTGTCTGTCAAACTGATTGACATAGACAATTCTATTATTGTTACATGTTGGGCATGGAAACCCATGCTTTCTAATGTTCCTCATATGATTTTCTTTTGCAACTGTGTTTTTGATATATATTCAAAGATATAACAATTCAACTTAAACTTCCTCTTTTGTTATCAAATAGACAATTAATGATAATATTTTGATTGACGAAATATGAATAAATCACATGCTTAGACTTATGAAGAAACTCAAAGCTCTCAAAACCTTTCTTAAAGCATGGAGCAAGGATAAATTGGGCAGCATGAGTACCCAAGTCACTGGAGCTAAGAGTGACTGGAAATGGTGTAAGAGGCAATCCTAGTGACCAGAATATTCTACTTAGATAATAGTATATGACTATCTTTATATAACAATGCTCATTCTTATGTTGAGGTGATGTTTCCAAGTAATATTAGACAAAAATAAAGGAAATATTTTTTACTTTCCATACACTGATTACTGTACTAACGAAGTCTTGGCAATAGTAATTGCACTTGCAACTAAAAGAATTGAGCAATAAGTTCATAATCGGAAAAAAAGTCATCTCGACATTTTGCCTATTATTTATCAAAAGAAAAAAAAGTAGACATTACGTGGACCATTTTCTCTATATTTATCAAAAGAAAAAAAAATTATACATTATGTGGACCATTTTCTCAATAACCTCATAGTCTAAAATCTTCCTAGAAAATCATTTAAAAAAGAAAGAAAGAAAAGAAAAGAAAAGAAAAGAGGGAAAGCTTACCTGAATAGGTCCCTCAACATCTCCCTATATTAGCCTCTAAGAGGTCCCTCAATCTAATCGAGGTTCCTGTTCACTTCTCTGGTCTGGTCTGATACTCTCTCGTACATGGCGAATCTGCCACAAGGGCTTAATCTCTACTGTAAATACAACATCTCTCACTCTCCCAACAGCAACAACACCAACGTTTCCCCTGCTCCCACCCTGCCTCCCCCTTCCTCTTCTTCGCAGCCTCGTAAGAATCCAAAAATGGCCTCCGCAGAGCAGTTGGTGCTGCAGCTCATTGATCCTGATCTCCGTGAGAAGGCCCTCCTTGATCTTTCCAAGGTGAGGGCTATCCTCCTTTTATGGTAATTTTGATCCAAATCGCTATTTTTAAAAAAGTTTGAGCTGATCTCAATAGGTCTGTTTCATAAAAGAAAAGTTTCAATTTTGATCATTGGCATGTTTGTTTCTGTGGTTTAAGGTGTACCCTTTCCTCCCCTTTTCGATCTTGACTGTCTGTTTCGTCAAAAAGTTGGGATGTTATTTGTATGTTTGTGTGTGTGCTTAAAAAAGACAAAAACGTTGTTTTTCCAGCGGATTAGATCACTGGAAGTGTTAGAAATAGGTTAGGGAGGAAGCAAAAGAGTTTTTCAGTTGGTTAACCTTGTTTTTAAGTTGAAATTTTGATTTGAGGGGTAAAGTTGCATGCTTTTTTGGTGATTTTGGTAGATTGGACTTCTTGTGCGGATAATGATAAGTTTGATGATTCTGGACATAGAAATAAACTTGATAATGCTAGAAGAACCGATTCAATGGAGAAACTTATTTTGCATGTTTGTTTGTACGTTTGAACAATCTTGTATGGATTAGACTAGATCTCTCGAAGTGATAGAATTAGGTTACGGAGGAGACATAGTTTTCGGTTGATCAATCCTCTTTTTGTAGTGCAAACCATTGCTTCGAGTTGTAAAGTTGCTTTCTTGCCGGGTAATTTAGGCAGATTGGACTTGTTATTGTCAGTGTTTAAAAAAAAACAATAAAATTAAGGAAACCCACTTCGAAATGTCAAATAAGCCAAAATGAGGTTCCTGTCCTCTATTCCAGTGTTTTTTTCCTTCCTTTTCTCTTCCATCTCTATGCACAGAATGCCCCTCATAGATGGAAAATCTCCTCAAGGAAGTAATCTGAACCATCCAAACTTTGTTCCAAATGAATTCTCCCCTCTCAATTCAAGTCTAGCTTCACAACCTCCTAGAGATCGAAAAATGGCATCTCTGGAGACACAGTTGAAGAACCCACCGATGCCAACCTTAATGTTCATGATCAAAGGTAAATCCTGCTCCTAATTCTTGTATAATAATAGGCATCGCCGAACAATTGGTTCAAGACCTAGTGTAATGTTGCCATTCTCGATCTATCAGAGGTGATTCCCTTTCTTTTGTTTTGAAAATTTGGTACAAGTTTGTCACAATTTCTCTATCTGAGGAGTTTCAAGATAACATTCCACATATTTATGAGTGCCCTTATTCGAAGTTTGTCTGGCAAGGTATGATTAGGAAGATAGGGGAGAACAGAACAGTGGCTGATTGGCAAAGTGAATGGCTATGGATATATAATGCTGCTAGAGGAAAATTTTTGAGAAGCTATAATATTAGACTCTCATTCAAATGTTTCATGGAGAAATAGCAGAAGGTTTATGGGGGTGTCGAAATCCAAGGAACAAATCGTACACAATTGCTTAAACAAGGTTAGAAACTAAATGATCCGTGAGGTAGAAAAAGTGAGGAACTTCTATGTGAACAGGATAGCCCTCAATGGATGGGGTCTTCACCCTCAATTCATTAATTCTCAAGTCACTTTTAGTTGGTGGGTACTTCTTCCCCCCTCCCACACACACTCATTCTGTGATTGTTAAGTTGAGCACTAATGGCTCAGCAAGGGAAATGGAAGGTGGTGACAGGGTACACTGCAAGTGTTGATAGATCTGATAGCTTTGCTGTGGAGTTGAGGGCTCTCATGTTAGGGCTGACAGTTTGCAAGCAAATGATTTCAAAAGAATTTCCTCTGTGGTTGATAATAAGCAGGTGGTTCAAATGGTGAAGAGACTATGGCAGATTCCTTGGAGGCAATTCAGTGTCATTCGAGATATCCTGAATTTAATTGACGAATCAGAGTTGTTCTCAATCAAACATGTTTCAGAGATTGTAACTGAAAGGCAGATTTTTTGGCAGCAAGACAAGGTCCTTGGGGTACAAGTACAGCTACAGTCATGTCTCCTCTGGAAGAGGAGCTAAATATATATGTAAAGGAGGACTATGCCCAGTTCAGATATAGCAGATTGAATTAGTGCTCAGAGGTTGTCCCTTCTATGAGCTCGTTTAGTGTTTGGTAGTTGGGTTATTGTTAGCTTGTCTTTTGGTTGAGGATAAGGTGTGGTCTCCCCTCCTTTTGCATATTCTTTGCTCTTTTTCTAAATAAAGGGTGGTGCCCTAATCCTAGTTTATCCTTAAAAAATGTGATGCAAGAGGAAAAAAGCTTTAAAAGGTGTACTTCAGGTAATTTTGATTTTCTATAGACATATATGCATGGTAGTATTTAATACAAATTCAAATTCTTGCACAGCTGATGAGGTGGCGGCTGGAGTGATGAGAGGCAATTTGGAAGTTCGTTAGTGTGGTGTTGCATATTAACACTCTGTCTCTATGCAAATTTGACCGAGATAGACAAATATGACATAGAAATTATGGGGCTTTGGGATCTTACTCCTTGGGTTTTCTTTCTACTTAAACCTCCACCCTTACATATTAGTTCACACGAAGTTTAATTCACGCCAATGGAAATTTTTTGAAGATAGAAGGGTGGCTGTAATGAGATTTGAAATGTTATTGTTTATTTGTTTATGCTTATCTATTTTTATGAATGAATCAGATTCATTGTTTCTTTTTTCTCTGTGTAGAAGAGAGAGATTTTTCAAGATTTGGCGCCACTGCTATGGAATTCTGCTTGCACTATTGCTGCACTCCTTCAGGTAGTGTTCATAAGACTTGTATACATTATCTATTTACAACAGAAATTCTATAAGGTTGTTTATTTGGTAATAATTGTTGGAATGTAATGTTTGAAGATCCTATTTTGATTGGACCCTTTTTGATAATAAGAGACTAATACATCATTGGAACATTAGATGTCTCGACATTTTGTATCATAAAAATGAAAGGGACATTGATACAAATTGAGAAGTCAAATTTTCATGCGACATATCTCCACCACTTCTATCATTTATTTTTCATTCCGTATAAGATCTGTTCCTTTGTTGGAATGAAATTACTTAATATTTTAATTTATGCTTAATGCATAGTCAGACCCGAATGGAATTTCCTCGGAAGAATAGTATATACGGTAATATTGAAGTTCAACAAGATTTAGTTCAAGTAGTAATGTCGCATTTGCAACTCTTGAAATCTTTACTTATTTTCTTATAACCTCGAAAACTAACTGAGCAAATTTGGATAATCCATAATTTTACTTCTTAATAATTTAATTGTATTTTGATGTTTTAATTTCACGAAAATAAGTAAAGTAACTTCTTCTCATCTTATCAACCTCATAAATTATTGTTTCCCACCCACACTAATATTTCCTTAATGCGACAAAATCTAATTGTCAAATGGATGGTTCATCTTTCAAATTTCTGTGCTCTTACTTGACTTTTGTTTATGTAATTGATTTGCAGGAGATAGTTTCCATATACCCTGTTCTGTCACCACCTAATCTTACTGCTGGAGCATCAAACCGTGTCTGCAATGCACTTGCTCTTCTCCAGGTTGTTCTAACCAAATTTTTTTTTATAATTATTTTCAAGGTTTATTGTTGAAAGTCACCAAGCCCTGATGAAGATAGGTTTGCTATCAGGTATGTGGTGGTCTAGAAGTCATTTATTGGTTTTGCACCACCTAGGATTTGTCTTGGTGATATCAGCTGTCAGTAGCGGACCTACAAAGGGGGCAGCTGCCCCCCCCCCCCCCCCCCCTCAATTTTCAAATTTTTTTAGTATATGCCTTTGCATTTATGAATTTTTTTAATATAAACACACTATTATAAAACTTCATGCAATAAAAGAAATATCAACTCTTTGGTATAGCGGTTGGTTATTAAAACTTCATTAGTAATGACCCTGGTTCGATTCAATTGGAGCATGGGAATTTTTTTTTATTCTCTCTAATTGCTACCATCCCTGAAATTTTTTTATGCAATTATGAGTACATTAAAAATAAAATTATTTTATAGGTTAATAAAAAAATTGTTTGTTGGCTAGTAGTATGAAACTAAAAAAAAAGTGTTATAAAATAAAAACCCACAAAAAATTTATAATCAAAATTTAAGATAACAAACTGTATAACTCAATGAAATTATATATCATTATTCATCTCATAAAATTTGGGGTTGGATTGGCTCGTAAACCGCCCCCTTTCCGTAAACTTGTAATTAGGATCTTATTATGTTCGCACATTTCAAATTTTTCCAAATTAAACTTACATATTTATCTTAATTATTTTGCAATTTTAATAATATATTCTAGTTATTAGGCTTGTTTAGCTTTGCTAAATTGTCAACGATTTGACCACAATTTGGCTTAAAATATTACACTAATTTAGTTTGATATATACAATATACTTTTTATAGTTGTACCGAAGAATACAATTAGAATTATATTTTTGATTTTAGTGTTTACTTGTAGGTGGTAGTAGAAATTTGTTATTAAAATTATCAGTCTGGAGTTGAAAATTTTCTAGCTTCGCCCCTGATAACTCCCTTATTGACCTACAATCCTTACCATTTTGCCCATCCTTGACCAAAATCCTGAGTTTGCCACTGTCAGTATTTATATAGCTAACTATATATAGTTGGACGTTAACCAGTTCATTATGTTTTTGGTTCACCTTTTTCAAGTAGGGCCACACACTAAGAAATGTGTGTTCTTTTTGTACAACATGTATCAAACAAGTTTTTGTCACCCCCCCTTCTATATAAGACCAGTGTCATAAACATTCTTCCGTAGAAATAAAAAAAAAGCTTTGTAACAAAAGGGGATTATAAAAAGCATCAACATAACATTGGCCCCAAAACCCACGCCTACATAGCACCATATAAACATCAGGTCTAAACAAAATACCAACAACTTTACATATCAAGAAACACGATCACAACCTACACCACAATGTGACGGAAGAGTACTCTCGCTTGGCTTGAACCCTGTGATCATCTCTAGTGCCTGCTCTCTGATAGGAGTACACCCACATGCTAGGCAAATCAGGTTTATATCCGAGCGGTATCATAGATCAGATAGGTATTTGTCTTAACTTTTTTTGAGGTTGTAGTCCCATATCCAACATGTTTCGAATACTTCCATGTTAACTATTTTGAAGTATATGTCCTTTGAAGTTACATGGTTAGGACTTGAGTAAATTAGAGAGCTTTTGAGTTGGGTAAACTAAGTAGGTTTCTGATATTACATGCGAAGAGGGCGATGTTGGAATCTAGTATAAATATTGATGGAATAGTTATGAGGATTAGGGGGATATGTTACTATGTTAAGCAGATACTTCAATAAGGTACTGTTAACACTAATGTTTGATCAGTTCCTCTGATATATTGATAAAAAATAAGAAATTCAGAAAAAAACATTGTAATTTCCATGGAAGAACTAAAAAGTAAAAACAAACAGGATCAGCAATTTACAGGAGAAAGAAGGAAATCAGATGATTGTTTGGCTTATTAGAAGGAAATCAGATGATTATTTGGCTTATTGGTGCTGATCTTTCTATTTTAGTTTCTTTATTGTTTTTTTTTTTTAATGTTATCCTAAGTTAATGCACCTCATCCTTTGCAATTCTTAATTTTTTTTATGCAGTGTGTAGCGTCTCATCAAGATACCCGGACACAGTTTCTCAATGGTAAGTTTTCTATTTTTTTTTGCAATGTCAATGGGTCATGATAAAATTCAACCACAAAACGTGTCACTTGAGTTTCCTTTCTTCAGATGTTATAGCTTCCATTTGCATTTTGAAATGTTACATAGAAAGTAGATGTAGTTGGGATCAAAGGAATGCTAGAGAAAAAAATATGAGAATAAAGGATACCTGATAAACCATACTATGAAATGTCTAAACTAAAGAAATGAACCTAGCTATATTAAATGTATATGTAGGCAAAATAGCAACATTCTGTGATCCTATTACCAAAACAACCGGAAACTCAACCAATGTCTTCTTCAAACCAAGTGCTCGAAGTGGTTTCAAAATCTTCTCTTTTTTCTTTTACTAAGATCTCCTCCATGTTTACCCTCCAACACCTAAAATCATCTTTTGTTTTCCTACCAAATACCTCACATTGTAAGAAAAGGTGTATATTGACACTAGTGAGTCGAGATCCGAAATGGAGCCACCA
Organism: Berberis vulgaris; assembly: GCA_963556465.1. Lineage (NCBI taxonomy): Eukaryota > Viridiplantae > Streptophyta > Magnoliopsida > Ranunculales > Berberidaceae > Berberis > Berberis vulgaris. The sequence continues at coordinate 5,297,870 of OY747125.1, forward strand.
TCCACCTCATATCTGGTGGGTGAACAATTACACAAATGAGACTAAAATTATTGTCCATAAACATATTACACTAGGACCGGTAGAGTATGCACTAGCTTTCTCTGACTTCATCTGTTAGGAATCGGGATTCACGAGTGGACCAATTTTGAATTTCTTATGAAGAAGAGGGGGGTTAGGGAGAGGAGAATCTTGGTCTCAGTTAGATGTAGTTTTTCTTTTCATGAAAGGATTATCATGAAAGATGAGGGCTCCTTTGATTCGTGATTACAACAAATTATATGTGGGCCCATTCCCGCCTCCTCTTGAAGAAATCTTCTTTCTGATGCACAATAACAATCTCACATTATCCTTTTCTTCCAGTTCAATATCAAACTGAAGGCCTCCCAAAGGAGTTGTGCCAAACACCCTACCCTTCATCGATATCAGATGTCGATGACAGCGGAGAAGGACGTACCTCCTTAGGACAAAGACTACTATCATATTCTTTGTTCGCACTAGAGAAAATCTTTCCTAAACCTCTGACCCATTTTCCTTGTTTCCTCCAGTATCTTGCCACCTTCATTGAATCTGAGCCCACCCTTTTACCTGTGAACTTTTTTTTTTTTGAAAAAAGTTCAAACTTTCTTTAAAGAGGAAAAAAAACAAGAGATACAAAGTGGATTACCCACGGCGCTGATGGCTAAAACAATAACAAGAAGTTATTGTACCTCAGTGAAGTGATCCAATCAACCCATGATATCTGCCCCAATGTGTAGAATCAATAGCTTCAGCGCACCCTGAGAATTCGAATAATGCTCTTCATAAACATACACTTTCATCTGCTTTATCCTTAACTATAGTTTTGTAGTAGTTTCCGCGGAGACTAATAGGGCAGCAATGGACATGGATGCACAGACTATTCGAAAAACCCCTGTTTCGAGCTATATATATACACGTGTTGAACACAAACGTGCTCAACACGCAGTCAACAACTCCGACACGTTCACTGGGTCCGACACGACATTTTTTTTTTGGGGGTGCAAATAACAACCCAATTAGGTCGTCTTCTTCTCTACGCAGCAGATCCAGATCTACATAGTAGGAGCGATTTGGAGGGAGGCGCAGGGATCAATTTCGAGGGAGAGAGACGAGCTTGAGACTTAAGGGAGAGAGGCGAGAGACTGAAGAGATCGAGAGAGTCATAGAAAGAGATCAAGGGAGGGAAATCAACAGAGACGAGCTTCTGTAATCTGTACTAACCTGTTTCGATGGAGCATGTTGGACGTCCCACGATCTATTGTTGATGTTGAATCAATATCAGGTAAACTCTCTAGTTCTTGGTTTAATTTATATGTAAGTTAGATACAATACACACGGAAAAGGAGTAACACTAAGGATGCACTTACTTTTCACAAAACCTCCGTATTGCGAGTCAAATACATGTTGGACATGAACACGCGCTCAACACATATTCGACACGCGGTCAACAGATCTGACGCATTGACCAAATCGGACATGGGCTCGACTCGGTCAGGACATGATCTGCCACATGATTTTTTTTTCTTTTTTTTGTGCTTGGGTGCAAATAGCATCCCAAGTCTTCTTCCTCGTTCCATTCAACCACACACAGAGATACAGAGAGGGAGAGAAAGGAGAGATCTTTGAGATCAAGGGAGAAACGAGCTGAGATCGAGGGAGACTGAGAGAAGAGAAAAAGAGGACCGTACTAACCATGGATGTCTGATTTGTGTGTTGGATGTCCGATCATCTTCTGTGGCTGGACCTTCTTAACTTCTTGTATCTAATCTGATGAATAAATGCTTTAGAATCAGCTGTTTGCGGCTAGATCTTATGTGGCTGGATCTTCTTGGATAGAATCAGATCTTCTTGGATGAAGTAATGCTTTAGAATCATATCTTCTTGGATCTTCTTATGTGGCTGGATCTTCTCATATGGCTGGATCTAATCCGATGAAATAATGCTTTAGAATCAGTTGTCGGTGGCTGGATCTTCTTCACTTCTTGTCTGAGGCTTTGTGCAGATTAAAAACTTTTGGGAGGCCGAAAACATATTTTAGTCCAAGGCATATCTCACTCTATTCAAGACCAGTAAAAGTATGAAATATTTTAATCCAATTGCATTTATTATGTGGACAATGGGATAGGATGGATGTGCACAATGGGAAAGGATGGATGTCTTTTCTAGAGTTTGACCGATTGACCCTAATGCAATGTTTTAATTCAATTGCATTTATTATGTGCACAATGTGAGATAGGATGTGATGGATGTCTTTCTAGAGATTGACCCTAATGTAATATTTTAATTCAATTGCATTTACTATATGGACAATGGGAGACAGGATGGTTGACTTTTCTAAAGCTTGACCGACCGATCCTAATGTAATATTTTAATTCAATTGCATTTATTATGTTCATAGGAGTTATAAAAACATATTACAAATATAGTAAAATTTGAAGTATCGTCGAGTCCTAATTTGTTGAAAATTACCAAGTCGCCGTGTTGTATCCGTGTCCGACACGACACGTGTGTCCATGTCGGTGCATCCTAAGGTAACACTGATGACTATTTTGCTTTTAGATACACACTATTTTGAAGCACTTGTTAATTAGATACACTGTAAATTTTGAAACACTCTAATGCCTATTTTGCTCTCCAGTTCTTAGTCCAGTTCATTGTACATTTGCACTAGTTTGCTCTCTGTGCATTTCGTTTAGCTTTAGGTCGTTGTTAATGTCTATGATGAGTTATAAAAAAGTAAAAAGTAAATAAAAAAGTAAAGTTTGACGTGTCGTCGAGTCCTAATTTTTTGAAAATTGTCGAGTCACCGTGTCGTATCCGTGCATCCTTGGTAATGGACATCCTTTCTTAGGCAAGAGGTAATGAAGGTAGCGTGAAGCCAGCTAAATAGAAAATGAACACTTCAGAATTGCGACACTATCCCCATAATGAGATCCTCATGAAATGTCAACATGCCTTGAAAACCTAATAGGGAAAGCATTAGAACCCAATGCCCTATCAGCAAGATACAATTCCAAACTACTCGAGTCTCCTTATCAAAATCCCTCTCCACCCACTCGTCCTTAAAGTTTTCCATTACACGATTGTCATAATAGCCAGATCATCCACTTAACCTGCCAGTTTTCTCATGAATCTCGTTGTATATGGATTTCAAATAGATTTCTCACTGTGTGTGGCTTCTACCAGGAAGCTGAAATGTGGAGTGGGGGGTTATGCAACAACCTGTTAAACTGTTCACCCATTGTGAACTGCCCCATATGCTGTAAAATTGTTACTCATTCTTGAGTTGATTGCAGACCTGATATTGCGTTTCGTAATATGATGCCTTTTAGAGCCCATTTGTCCAACACTTGTTCCTAGAAATATGATAGTATCCTGGATGAGAGATCACATCCCATGCGTGTCATTCCAAGAAACACCTTGTGGTTACTTATGCACCTTCACTTCTACCCACCTTCCTTATGACCTTATTGATCAGATATAACTGAAAAAGGTAAAGAGTTTTCCTTTGTCTCTCATATCTCAATCAACTGTATTATAAGTCTGTGGTGTTTAGCAATGATTTGAATATTTGGTACAATCCCAGTCAGGCTAATTAGTGTATACATTTTTCTTTTTTTGGCAAATATTATGAATCGTGGCATCCTTTTTTTATTGCTTTTCTTGGAGTATATCGGTATCAAGGAGTTGATTGACATTTGGTCTTTGTAGCTCATATACCTTTATATCTGTACCCATTCCTGAATACGACAAGCAAGACGAGACCATTTGAATATCTAAGGCTTACTAGTTTGGGTGTTATTGGTGCTCTTGTAAAGGTATGTTATTTTCTCGGGAAAAAAAATCCTCTTTACATATATTAGCTAAATTATTTTTCTTCCATACTAGAAAAATTCATGGTGAGTCATTCTCACCATTTCCTTGCGTTACATGAAGCTTCATTCATATTTGGCCTAAATATATGTGACTTTATCTTATCGTAAAGCTTAAGATTTAAGTACATTCATGTAGCACTGCATAGGTGATTGCTCTATTTTTCTTTTTATAGCTTGTTCTCATGTTCTAAGAGGTTGTGTCGAACATGCGTTTGAATAGAAGTTGTGCACTTTTTTTTGGGTCACGGTAAAATTCCTAATGTTTATGAGACGAGAAGACAAATCCTAATTTAGTTTTCATAGATGTTCATATTAAAGAGTAATACTACAATGCACTGGTATCTTGCCTGGTGGCTACCATATTTAATAACACTTATCTCGATGCAATCCTACGGTGCCTGGTAGCCACCAGGCAAGATACCATACACTTTACCGGTGTACTCAAGAAAAAGCGCATATTAAATGAACTAGTTGTGTGTGACTCGGGATGCATTGATTATGAGGTCTTATTGTGTTTTAAGACCACCCCCACCCCCTTGTGCAATATTCCCTTATCGTAACGGTAAAATTTGATCATTTTCTAAAATAATACATGTCTCAAAGCCTGTTTGTTAAAATCACATAAACTCGAGTCTTATGATGAAATTTATGAAAGGGTGCCCTCAAAAAATTGTCTTATGATGATAGTTATGAAAAAGGAACCTTGGAATTTTCTTTTAAGGGTTCATTATAACTTCAAATCCAAAGGTGCAATGCTAATTACTTGAGGATCCTAAAAACTAAAAGATGACAGCTTGCTTAGTTTCTCACCAATATTCTTTGCCAACTTCTGTTTCGATATGTAATAACTGCATGCCCCCGAGACTTGAAACTTGGACATGTGTTCATGTTTTAAAAAGGCTGAATGGGAACCAAGACAGTGCGGTAACTAGGAGTAAACCTTAAAGTCATTAGGGCATAAGAGAATACAGTTGATAAAATCTAAGAGAATAGAAAAAAAAATCAGAAAAAGATGATGTAATAGACCCGGTGTTGGTGAAGCGTATATTGTACCGTAAGTCATAGAGTTTAAGATTCTGATTTAATTGTAAAATGAAAAGTATTTATGTGATGCATAATTAAATAAATTAAAACATAAATCATATCAAGCCAGAAAAAGTTTCTTTTAAAAGGGCCAAGGAGAGATTAAATTGTAGTCAAACAACCCTAGTTAAAAGCCCAATTTAAAACAGGTTCAATAATTATTTCCGTATTGTTGTTTGGACATCATCTCAAACCTGTAAAATATTCAATGAAATAATGATGATAAACATAAAACCCTCAGGTACTTCTGTCAAATGCTAGTGATACTGCCATAAACCCAGTGTTAGAATGTTCGTGATTACAGGACTTGTTATTTATTTATTGTTCCAAAATTGATGAAATAAGTTTTAAATTTGCTGCAGGTTGACGACACAGAAGTGATTAGTTTCCTTCTGTCCACCGAGATTATTCCCTTGTGTCTTCGCACCATGGAGATGGGCAGTGAACTATCAAAAACGGTGAATGATCTTTCTGGGGAATACAACTCGCTTTTAAACTGGAGTGTTATTGTTGATTGTCCTAGTTGTTTGATAGTTATTGATAAACTTTAAACTGAACCTTTTGTCTTGGATAATATGATTGCTAGTTTCTCTGCTCATAAAGCAGCATATAACCTCAGAAATTGGTTGAAAGCATGTCTGACTATCAGATTGTTTGATGTCCTAGATTTTGATCTTTCTATGTGAACCGACTATCAATGAACACTATCATCCATTTTGATATGATAACTTGTTACTTGTAGTTACAAAAAGAAAATAAAACTTGGAAACGACTGACTGAATAAAGAGGATCAGTTTAGATATCAACTAATATATTCTTCCAATTTGTATAGGGATTTTGAAAACCAACCACCTTAAATTAGGCATTAAAGAGGTTCACTTCCCAAGCCACAGTTTTTTAAACCTATGCAGGAGGACCCCTTCGTTTTGTGTATCTTTCAGTCCCAGCAATCCAAATCACTCAAGAGAAGTAGCATTGGGGATGAATTTCCTAAAGAACTTGGGTTTCTCCTAGAGAAGGCCTTTCAGTCTTTCCTCAAACCAAAAGAGAAAGTCTTAGGGTATAATGGATTAGACTGACTTGGACTAACTTATAATAAAACTGAGAAAGATGAAAGCAATCACCTTCCTCCTCCAAAGATAGACTTTTACAGAATGAGAATCAACAGATTTGCCACTTCCACCACTTCAGGATCCAGTGAGAGCGATTTGAGGACTTGGCTCCCCACCCTGAAATTCCTCACGCCCCCTTTTTAATGCAGGCATTCTCTAAAAAGTCTGGAAATAAGCTTCTAATTGAGCATCTCCCACCTGTTGATCCTGCAAAAACTTTAACCTGCTAGCAGTCCCAAAGGAAAAGGAAATCCCTCTCGAAAAATCAACTTTCTTGGAAATAAGATATGTAAATAACGTCGATGATAATGATAGTAATAATAAATAAATACTATTTAAAAGCGGAACAATGAAAAGTCTGGGGAGTGGGGAATAAGCTTTTAAATGGAGCATCTCCCATCCATGCTCCTAAAGGAAAGGAACCTATCCAAAATTCAACTGTCGTTTATGTAATCCTTACATTAAAAAAAAGAGAGTATTCTGAGTTCTGACAATATCTTGAAATTTAGACAAGCAATTTCGGGCACACTGTCTCTTTACCATGTTGAGATCTAGTATTGGGGTATTTTGCAAGAATGACTGGGGGTTTATTTTAGATAGATATTTGCCATTTCTTTTTCGTTTAAGCATTTACTGATTGTCTCTTTGATTGTTCAGGTCGCCACCTTTATTGTTCAGAAGATTCTGTTGGATGATGTGGGCCTAGGTTATATTTGTGCTACACCTGAACGGTTTTTTGCAGTAGGTCGAGTTCTCGGAAGCATGGTTCAATCCCTTGCCGAGCAACCCTCACAACGTCTTCTCAAACATATCATCCGCTGCTATCTTAGACTGTCGGACAATCCAAGGTTGGTTCTGGCCTTCTCAATATTGCACTTCTTTGTTTTAGTCTTTAAGGCATGTGGTAATATACTGACAGTAAGTTCCATATCATTTATGCAGGGCATGTGATTCACTAAGGAATTGTCTTCCTGAAATGTTCAGGGATCCGGGCTTCAGTAACTGTCTTGGTGTAAGTGCTTGCTACTTGTACTTTTACACACAACTCTGTTGTTTGCTGTAGTAGTTACTGATAATTATGCACATATCAAATATCAAAAGGACATGGTCGAAGTTCCTGTTTGCTATGATCTTAGTTCTTAGTATTGACGCTAAACTAGTTCAGGCACTATTAATCCGTTATATTGGAAGTTGGTCAAAATTTTCTGTTGGTTACAATTCAGTGAGTTGGTGTTTTTTTTTTTTTTTTTCAAGCTTGATAAAAGTCTTACAGCATACTGAGCGGTATTTTATGAAGCATTCAAGATTCAACCACACTGGTTACATTAATATCTATGTTTACCCGTGACTCTTTTTCCTTGGCAGATCCCATTATATTTTAGGACCGATATAACCTTAATCATCCCCTGTGCCTCCTAATTATTTGGGATTGAAAACAAAAAGTTTGTTTTGCCATTCCTCTTCGTTTATGCCCAACTGGATTGGCCATAACATGTCTCGTCGTTCTCTCCATTTACTAATGTTTCCTGATATTTTCTTTACATTTACTTTCAGGAAGATACGACAACAAAGCGGTGGTTACAGCAGCTACTGTATAATGTCTCTGGCGCAAACCGAATGGCTCCAGCCGTGCTGGACCATATGCTGTAGATAGCCGCCATTGGTGGCATGACCTTACAAGCTGCCAGTGTCTAAATTACCCATTGATTATTTAGCTTGTAGGTTAGAAGGCAATGATGCACAGGAGGAGCCTTTCTTTTCCATGTTTCTGGTAAACTAGGTAGGTTGTTTTGGCAATACCTGCAACCTGCAGTTTTAGGAGGGTGAATGGGTTGGAACATGGAGTTCAACTGCAATCCTAATTTAGCTCTTATTTACAGCTTTTAACTTTTTTAGAAGGATCAACTTTGGCTTTTTTTGTTTTACCTTTTTTTTAGGTGGTTTCCAAAACCTGGTTGCAGAGAAACACTTTCTTTGTAAATTTTGCCTTCCATGGAGAACAACAAAAAAAAAAAAAAAATGAAAAAAAGAAAGAGAGGTTATTTTGCCCAAACCACTGATGTCCTTGTTATATCCTATAACGCCTACAACAAAAGCGAAATGATTAGTGTCTCGATTACATTTCTCTGTTGTTATATATCCGTTAAATAAAAGTAATCGCATTGCGTCCTGCTGTTGCTGCAATAATTACGTAGAAGGCGCATGCACTCTTAAGAATATCCTTTTTTTTTTTTTTTTGAAATGGCATGGAAAATAGGTTATAATTGTGTAGAGTGGAGACTATTCTACTCAGTTTTAGCTAGTGAATTTAAAAAAAAAAAAAAAAAAAAAAAAACCCTGTTTGTGAGGCAACACCTTTAAACTATCTTAAATTTGTTAATTAATGGAAAATAAAACACCCCAATCATGTATTTCTACCTCTAAATTGCCAAAAAAAAAAAAAAAACTGGTGTTGTGCAGAAAACAAAAGGTTTGAGTCTCATTTTATAACAACTTTTGCCTGTTGGTAAGGCTTACATGCAATGAATAGAAACCATTGGATTATATCCTACCCTTCAGCATACACTTATTACCTTTCAACAAATACCCTTTGAGATCACACAATCATAAAATGCAACTTTTGAGTGCATACACCTATAGTAAACACATTTATTTTTGTATATTTCTCAAAAATTATAATATGATATATATTTTCTTAGTATCCAACAATATGTAGAGCCTTGTAATCAACAAAGTATCTCCGATTGAAATAATTTGAGTGCTCGAAAGCGTCCACAAGAAATGAATAAACTTGTAGCCAAAATTACACCGGCTGCAAAGGCTTTGATCATGAGAACAATTCTTTCGCCATGGTAAAGAAAACCCCAGTTGCACCTATGTGAGCTTCAATGCTATGTAGTTTCATGCAAAACTATTTCTGATGTAGTTTCGAAACTGTTGGAATGCAACTTTTGTTCGTTAGATCTGCCAAATTTATTGCCAAGTCTTCCCACAACTCTCTCTTTGTTATTTGTGTTGAAACAACAATTCTAGTCAGCCATGTTTGCTAGTTTTTTTTTTGTTTTTTTTTTACACTTCTACCCTTTCTATAGATAGTGTTTTAAAGAAAATGGATAAAAAGTGTAAAAAAACAAAAAAAGGAAAAAAAAAAAAAACTAACAAACATGACTGGCTAGACTTACTCATGTCACTACTACAAAAATCCCCTTTTGCGACGACTCGTAGCGCGACGAGGGAAGTTTTGTCGCTCAAACTTATCATGGCGCGACGACATATTTAATATTGTCACGCAAGTACAAAAAATAGGTAACTACTTAACGCGACAAGCGGTTTCGTAGCGTCATAACCTCTGTCGCGACGCAGTTAAAGCCTTCGTCGCATACCTAATATGCGACAACTTGTCGTCGCTTAAAACCAAATATTTCGTCACCCTAAAATACCTAGGGCTACGTGTTGACCACTTTAAACGACCAACTTTAATATCCTCGGGCGACACACTATTTCGTCGCCTATATATAACTTACGCGACGCACCAGAAGCCTTCGTCGCTTAAACCCAAATACTTTGTCGCCCTAACATACCTATTGCTATGTGCCGGCCACTTTGAACAACGTCCTAGGGCGACAAACTTTGTCATCGCCTAAAGATATCTTACGTGACAAAGCGGAAAGCTTCGTCGCCTAAAGTATTCACAACAAAGATACATCCCAGGGCGACGAATGTCGTCGTCGCCTACAGATAGCTTACCGACGAATAGGAACCCTTCGTCGCATCAAGTATTCACAACAAAGATTCGTTGCTTAAAGAGAGCCGGTTCATCGCCTAAAACATCCTAGGGTGACAAACTTTGTCGTCGCCTGAAGATATCTTACGCGACGAATTGGAAAGCTTCATCGCCTAAAGTCTTACATCCTAGGGCGACAAACGACGTCGTCGCCTAAAGAGACGAATAGGAACCCTTCGTCGCATCAAGTATTCACAACAAAGATTCGTCGCTTAAAGAGAGCTGGTTCATCGCCTAAAACATCTTAGGGCGACAAACTTTGTCGACGCCTGAAGATATCTTACGCGACGAATTGGAAAGTTTCGTCGCCTAAAGTCTTACATCCTAGGGTGACAAACGTTGTCGTCGCCTAAAGATAGCGTACGCGACGAATAGGAACCCTTCGTCGCATCAAGTACTCACAACAAAGATTCGTCGCTTAAAGAGAGCCAGTTCATCGCCTAAAACATCCTAGGGCGACAAACTTTGTCGTCGCCTGAAGATATCTGTCGCGACGAATTGGAAAGCTGCGTCGCATAAAGTCTTCCCAACAAAGATTCATCGCTTAAAGCGAGCAGGTTCGTCGCACAAGCTCTGACCTGTTCATCTTCTCCACGAATTAGAATAATCATGTCTGCGTTTTTCACTATTTTCTCCTCTCATTTTATTCTTTTTCTCTGCTCGATTGATTTCTCTCACTATATACTCCAAGCTTCCAGCACTTAATTAGGTTTCGTCTTCTCTTTGTGTCGCCGGCGCCGTCCACACGTCCAATCTTCTCTCTCTTTCACTTGGAAAACGATGAGGAAATTGCTAATTTTTTAATTTTTTGAAATTTCATGAAATTAGGTTGCTATCATGTGGATTTTTGGGAGTGTCTCACATTTTTTTTCGAGTGCATACTAGATATTTATTAATTAATAATATCTACATCGTCCACTTGAAGAATTGTAATTGAGATGCTGCTGAAAATTTTCCACATTGAAACCTAATCGCATTAGTGTCGTTAACTCTCTTTAATTCTCATGTTTTGTTTATAAACTGAAAACAGGCGTAATGGAAAAACAATGGATACAAAATCAGGACAAATGCTGTGATGAATATTTAAATGGGATCGAGAGCTTCATTGAGTTTGCAAGGGCACATGTCACTGGTACGACGAATCATATCAAGTGTCCGTGTCAATGTTGTAACAATTGTTTGTGGCAGACATTCAATATGGTTCGATATCATTTGGCGAGGTATGGGATGATTTTGAATTATACGAGGTGGATTTATCATGGGGAGCAACGAGAATTTGGTTCGACTTCATCGAATTCCCAGCCACTTGTGCCGCACATTGATGAAACGTCCATGAATGATAATGACCAAGTTATGGGTATAATAAATAACGCTTATCCATATGCATCGATGAACGAAGATGTCATTGATGATATGGTAGGAGATACCGTACCTCCCAACATGCGGCAAAGTGAAGAGTTAGAAAACTATGAAAGACTGTTGAAACAAGCCCAACAAGCATTATACCCTGGTTGCACAGAGTTCTCCCTGCTTACTGCCATTGTGGAGTTGATACATTGCAAAGTGAAACATCATATGTCGAATAAGTGTTTTTCTCATTTAATGGGAATTATGAAGCGGATGCTTCCGAAGGAAAACGTTTTGCCTGAGGATTATCGTAACGCACAGAAATTGTTGAATGGTCTTGGTTTGGGGTATCAAAAGATTCATGCTTGCAAATACAACTGTGCATTATTTTATAAGGAAATTGAAGGGATGGATGCATGCCCTGTGTGCAATGAGCCAAGATATAAGCCTAATTCTGGTAATAAAACGAAGAAAATTCCACAAAAGGTTTTGCGTTATCTTCCACTGAAGCCTAGATTGCAGCGACTGTACATGTCGACGCACACTGTGAGTCATATGAGATGGCACAATGAAGGAAGGGTTGATGATGATTTTTTGAGACATCCTGCTGATGGAGAGGCTTGGAAAGCATTCAATACTATGTATCCCGATTTTGCAGAAGACCCGCGCAATGTCAGATTGGGGCTTGCAACTAATGGATTTAATACGTTCGGGAATATGAGCTCTACTCACAGCACCTGGCCCGTCGTTGTTGTTCCTTATAACTTGCCCCCTTGGATGAGTATGAAACAAGAATTTACAATGATGACTTTATTAATTCCCGGTCATCCTGGAAAGGACATTGATGTTTATTTGCGGTCGTTGGTTAATGAGTTAAAAGACTTGTGGGAAAATGGTGTACGTACATTTGATAAGTCTACCAACACAATGTTTATGTTGAGAGCAGCAGTGATGTGGACTATACATGATTTTCCCGCTTATGGAAATATTTCAAGTTGGAGTACTCAGGGCTATAAGGCATGTCCGATATGCAACGATGATGTAACATCTGATTGGCACGCGGGAAAGGTTTGTTATATGGGTCACCGTAGATGGTTGCCCCAGGATCACGAGTGGCGAACAAATAAGGTGGACTTTGATGGAAAAATGGAGAACGACACCAGACCTAGAGAATGGTCGGGGGATGACATTTTGGCTAAGTTGAATAGCTTGGAATTTGGTCAGATTGGCAAACATCCCGATAATCGTGATACTAATTTGCACAAGTCAGCTACACATCTGAACTGGATGAAGAAGAGTATATTCTTCGAGCTTCTGTACTGGTCGAAATTAAAGATCAGACACAACCTAGATGTGATGCATATTGAAAAGAATGTGTGTGATAGTGTGGTTGGGACAATTCTTGGCATCGAAGGAAAATCGAAGGACATTGTGAAAGCGAGGGAAAATTGTATGAACATGGGTATAAAGAAACGGTTATGGCTTAAGAAAGTCGGTGACAAATGGGTAAAGGGACATCCCTATTTTGTAGTTAAACCGCCAGTAAAGATAAAAAATTTTAAGTTTTTTTCTTCTGTGAAGTTTCCAGATGGGTACACATCTAATATTGCCCGTTGTATGAAAATGAGTGATGGGAAAATGTCGGGATTGAAGAGCCATGGCTGTCATGTACTACTGCAACGCCTTCTTCAGGTCGCTATTCGAGGATTTTTGCCATCGGGTGTTGTTGGCCCTATTACAGAATTGTCGAGATTCTTCCAGCAGCTATGCGCAAAGTCTCTGCGCAAATCGGATATAGAAAGGTTGCAAAACGATATTATTAACATCTTATGCAAATTCGAACAGATATTTCCTCCGGCATTTTTTACTTGCATGATTCACTTGATGATACATTTACCGGGTAACGCAAAGCTTGGTGGGCCGGTCAATTATCGGTGGATGTACCCAATAGAAAGGTAACTCATATGCTTGTTTTCTAACTATTCTTCATTTATTGTAACGAATCTGACATCTTTTATATTTTGTAGAATACTAGGCACATATAAAAGGTACGTACGGAATAGGGCAAGACCCGAAGGATCTATAGTGGAGGCATTTATTGCAAATGAATCACTTACTTATTGTGCAATGTATTTCCATAATGTTGAGACGTCCTTCAACCGAACTCAACGAAATAATGACGGTGGTACTAGAAGTGAGACACTTTCTGTTTTTGCGCAACTCGCACGACCGTTTGGCGAGCCACCAACAAATGATCAGTTTAGCGATAACGACATGGAAGTTGCGCATTAGTTCATACTCAACAATTGTGACGAGGTCTTGCCATTTTTGGAGGAGCATGAAGAACTACTTAGGCGTAAGTATCCTGCACATTTACGGGCCGAGAAACACCGTCAATTATTTCCTGAATGGTTTCACAAACACGTAAGTTGATAACTATAAGAAAATTTGATAATATTGCATTATTATTTTTATAATTGGTATTCAACATATTCTGAATATATATAATTTTTTTTAATAGATGTTACAATTGAAGGAAGTAAATTCGGCTCTTTACGATGATGAATTATCAAAACTGGCGAGAGGTCCTATTCGATCTGAAACATTTTCGGGTTGTTATGTGAATGGTGTTAAGTTCCTGGTTATCGAGCGAGACAACAATTTGAGCACTCAAAATAGCGGCGTATCAGTACTTGGGGACGGCGACACCGCCGATGTTGATTTCTATGGTAAACTGACATTTGTAATTCAATTACTGTACAAAGACCGTTGCCAGGTGATTTTATTCAAGTGTCGTTGGTTTGATACAAACCCACATAAAGCCGGGAGTGTTAAACGAGAATATGGTCTAGTAAGTGTGAACTACACACTTTGGTACGAGCATGATCCTTTTATTTTGGCAACTATGGCAAAACAAATTTTTTATCTAGATGATCTTAAAGCCGGTGGTGGATGGAAAGTAGTCCAGACGATCCAACACAGAAGTATATGGGACATTCCTGAAAATGCTTCTGATGACGACAGTGATGACGACACCGCTGATCAAGAGAATTCATCTTCAAGCATTCCCATTATCCAACAACCATTTGAGTTATTTGTCGAACTTCCTCCGATTGATGGCGAATATGATGTTGAGGTATCACCTGCAAAAGATGGAGTTTTTGAAGAATCTGAGGCAACCATGTCAGATGAACTTGAAGAAGAAGTCGAAAGTGATTACTCTACTGATTCAGATTACATTTGAAGGATTATAATTTGTTAGATCGTTTACAAAATGTTAATAATATTATGTATTTTGTTAGTTCATTTAATTAAATTTGTTAATGTACTATGATTTTTTTACCATAAATTTTTTAAATGAATGTCGAAGTTCAATTAATTAATGATATAAAATTTTCCTCCTAAAATAAGCAACACGAAATGCTCCCGCCCCTTAAAAATCATGGTGCATGCTTCTGGCGGCAATTTTGAAAAAATGAGCACAAAATTTTGAAAACTAGCGCGACGAATTCTGTGATTTATGGCGACGAAATTTTGAAAAAGCGCAAAAAAGTTTCGTGAAAATTTGAAAACTTGCGCAAAACAAAATGTGAAATTTTGAAAACTGGCGCAAAAGAAAGAGGTGTGAAATTTTAAAAACTAGCGCGACGAAGTCGCAGATATATGGCGACGAAGGGTTCGTTGCGCAAAACCGGCCATTTTAATTAGAATCGTGTTTCCATTGCTAGCCCATTCAAAGCCATTTTGTTAGATTGTTTCCTTGGCAGAGAAGAAGTGATCTCATTTCCTCTCTTGTTGAAGGTAGTTGGCAGAGAAGAAGAGAAAAGAACAAAAGTTCATGGAGGCTTTCATGAGCAAAGAGTAGAAAGAAGAGGAAAAGGCAAGAAGAGAAGAGGAAACGCAATAAGGGGGCTGCTGCTGTGCGATTGGGTCATTTATGTGAGTGAGCGACTCGCACAAACCTGAGTAATCAACAACCTTGTTTGAGAAGAAATACAAGCGGTAAGTGTTGAAATTGTTGAAAATTAAGTTTATTTATTTATTAGGTTTTGGTTGTCAATAGAGTATAGAAAGTTATTTAATTGTTGAAAAGTTTGTTTGATTTTTGCAGTGTTGAATTTCATCCCCATTGGACTTCCTCTTCACCAATTGCATCAAGATTAGGTTTTTCTGCTCCGCTGCTGAGAGTGAAAACCATCACCAAAAGGGTAAAATTATCTTCTGTGCATTTAATCACTTGTGGTTGATTCTCTTTGTTTTATTTATATTTGCTTCTCACTGTGATTTTTAGTTCTGAATTTTATATGGGGTTGTTTAAATCTCTTCAAAGTTTACTTCTTTGTTTTTTTTGCTGAGTGGTGTGTAGTTTAAGATCTGTTTATTGTTTTGCCCATTTCACTTTGGTTTGATGATCTTAATTTCTCGGCGAGTTCGGTTGTGGAGAATGAGGGAAGTTAGTTTGTATTTAGCTCCTTGGTAAAACAATAAAAGGGAGACATGGAAAATTCTCTTCAACACTATGGTGAGAAAGAGGAAGAGATGAAAATGTCCGACTTGAGTTTTGGTTGCTCCTCCTATGGAGTCTTCTTAGGAAGAGTTGTGTAAAAGTTTGTAGTAGAAATTAAATATTCAAGTATTGAGATAAACTGTGTAAAAGTTTGTAAACATAAACTGAAGAGTTGTGTAAAAGTTTGTAAACATAAAAGTTTGTAGTAGACTGTGTAGAAGAGTTGTGTAAAAGTTTGTAAACATAAACTGAAACATGTGCTACTGATCCTTGATTTGGCTCACCCGATCAGGATTCTCCAATACACACATTAACTTATTTCACTCTCAGCCATTCCTGAAGTGGAATCAAACTACCTAAAACATAAACTAACACAAACATTCACAAAAACAAAGGAATGAGGATTTGTTTTTGGCTATTGAGGCTTGATTCCCTTCTCCTCCTCCACTTTCACATTTATTTTCTATTGTATTTATAGATAATGAACAAAATGATAGAGATGAGATAAATGGATGATTCATGGAGTGAATCAAGGTAAAATCAAATTTGAATATGGGATAAATGAGAGAATATTCTTTGGGTTTGAGTTTATGGACTTGATTTTGAGTTTAGGTTATGGGCTTAGGCTATTTTCACCTCCACTTCCTCCGAAGTCACCGTCTGAGATTTGTTCATTGCATTTTTCTCTGATTTCTTCATTACAGCTCCACATTCTACAAAAACACAAAAAATTAATAATTAATCTAAAATAAGATAAAAATAAGGATTAACAAAAATATAATAAGAGGTAATAATGTTATAATTGTGTGATTATCAAAAGGGTGCATTGAAATAGGGTGAGAATTTAAATAAGAGTGGATTGGTAGGGGATTAAATAAGAGATATAAAGGGTTATGGGGATTTAAAGCAAGAGAAAGGGAAAGGTTTGGTTCGAGAGTGTGAAAATCAAAATCTGAAATCGAACCAGCTCGATTCGATTTTCTAATGATTGGTTTCAATTTTTCTAGGTTCGAGTTTTTTCGATTATATTTCAGCTCGGTTTAGCTGGTTGGGTTGGTTTTAAAAAACTAATTAACACCCCTACATATTGGCTTATTATAAACCTCATTTGTGAGTCGAACCGTCGGCTTTGATACCACTTATTAGGGCATCGCAATCTGATACCATTGACGATTTTATAAATTTTTGTAAGCCGAATCGTCGGCTCTGATACCACTTGTTAAGGAGTCGCGCACTAATACCACTTGTTAAAGCATATTGGGCCCTTATAAACCTTTTTTGTGAGCCTAATCGTTGGCTCTGATACCACTTGTTAGAGAATATTAGGTCATCAAAGGTCGTTGGCTCTGATACCACTTGTTAGGGCATCGCGCACCCATTTGGTTAAAAGGATATTGTCCCTAACTTAAACACCACTATATTGGACCCTCCATCCTGGGCCTTGTTGGTGTGAGATTTTCTCCAAAAGGCATCGTTGCTACTAGGGAGTGGACAATTCCTTATAAATGTTTGTAACAAGTTCTTCTTAGTTGATTTGAGAATTATTCAAACCAATAACATGTATCACTAGGTCAGATTCAAAGGTGTTAGATTCAAAGCATTCCATTGGCATCAAGGCTTTAGTCTCAGGGAAGATCTGACGCTCTGATACTACTAACGGTTTTATAAATTTTTGTAAGCTGAACCGTCGGCTCTGATACCACTTGTTAAGGCGTCGCGCTCTGATACCACTTGTTAAGGCATATTGGGCCCCTATAAACCTTTTTGTGAGCCTAATCGTTGGCTCTAATACCACTTGTTAGAGCATATTAGGCCATCAAAGATCGTTGGCTCTGATACCACTTGTTAGGGCATCGCGCACCCATTTGGTTCAAAGGATATTGTCCCTAACTTAAACACCACTATATTGGACCCTCCATCCCGAGCCTTGTTGGTGTGAGATTTTCTCCAAAAGGCATCGTTGCTATTAGGGAGTGGACAATTTCTTATAAATGTTTGTAACAAGTCTTCCTTACTTGATTTGAGAATTATTGAAGCCAACAACATGTATCACTAGGTCAGTGGGTCGAACCCAGCCGGCGACATCTGGTGTGGGAGGGGTTAAGGGATAAAAAAATAGAAGTTTTGGGAACGATATCGCTTTCTGCTCTGAGGCGATTTAAGTTTTCAAGGGCAGCACGATAAATAAAAGCTGATTAGATTAAAACAATTGGATCTTACACGATTTCTAATCTGGACCATCTGCCTTAGGGCTTTCTCATCTTCTTCATGGTGGCTCCTCAAGTCGCCAAGGGAAGAGAGCATCCATTGGGGAGTGGAGGCGCCCAACCAAGGTCAAGCAACACCGTAGTTTTCTCCAAGCATTGGGAGTTGTGAAGAATGCAGTCATTGAAGTGGAACTTATGAAAGGGAATCGTTTTCGCAAGAATGGTTGCCCAACACTATTTATGAATATTTCAGAAGCAAAAATATGTGAAAGGTATGTTGAAAAGTTTTTTATTGTTCTTAAGTTCTCTAGTTATCGTCATTTCCTTGAGGCAATCCGTGAAACCATCCATAGATCTTAGGGAGTTATGAATCACATAATTATAACATAATTACCTCTTATTATAATTTTGTTAATCCTTGTTTTATCTTATTTTAGATTAATTATTAAATTTTTTTGGGGAGCTGTAATGAAGAAATCAGAGAAAAATGCAATGAACAAATCTCAGACGGTGACTTCAGAGGAAGTGGAGGTGAAAATAACCTGAGCCCTTGGCTTAAACCCAAAACCAAATCCATCAACCCAAACCCATTGCCAAGCCCAATCAAACCCAAAGCATATTCTCTTAATTATCAAATATTCTGGTTTGATTTAGGCCTTAAATCACTCATTGAATCCTCCCCTTTAAGTTGTCCATATTCATTTTTCTAGTTATCTATAAAATATAAATACAAGGGAAATAAATGAGAAAAGGGGAGGAAGAGAAGGGAAGAAAAAAAAATATTAGAAGATCAAACCCTCTTCCTCACAGTGATTCTCATCACCACCATCACCATCACCACCACCACCTATCTTTCTTCTCCATTAAACACCACAAAACCACCACCATCTAGACCTCTCTCGTCGCTTCTCTCTCAGCCACACAGGGTCGCCAACGCCACCTGCCTGTCCAGCTCGAGCTCTCACATGCTCGTCCTGCTTGAGCCCTTTCTATCTTCTGCTCACAGCCACAACAGTTAGCACCAAGCTCTCTCTCGGCCTCTCTTCGTCTCGCCCTCCGACCACGCCTGCGCAGCCCGCCTGCTGGCAGCGCCCTGCTTCACCTGCTCGCACACCGGACAACCCTCCTGCGAGCAGCGACCTTGCTTGCTCCATTCCCGCCTCCTGTCTCCATTTGAATGAGGAAGAAGGCTTGGGGCGCTAAACGCACCCCAGCCCTCTTACTCTCTGTACCACCACATGCAATATTAAGAGACAAGTTACTAGCACCCTCTGTTTCATGCTGAGCACCCCGAGCTTGTTGTGTACCGCCTGGATTCACTGCTGAGTACCACCGCACCGAGGCGGTGACAAACCAAAAGGGTTGTATAATTTATTTTAATTTATTTTACTGACTTAAATGCTTAATTGTTAATTACAATTTTATTTTAGAAATTTGATAAATTGCTTTCACCTTTCATGTTCGATTAAAACTTGATATGTTTGGTAGTTAGATTCACATTTTATCAATATTCAAAGCATGTGCTAAAAATTATTAAGCTTAGACTTTGATTAAGTGTGCCTTAAAAAGACACTTAATGCTTGGTAAGAGTTTATTTGCTTGAGATAAATTGTTAATGTTTGACAGAAACTTGATATGATTGGAATTGGATTTTAATGATCACATCTTCGGTGTAAGCAAGGGATCCTCATCCCTAAAGCTTCTCATTTATAATTTCAGTAATTTAGATTTTAATATATTTGCTAACTCATAGGTGAGTCCAAGCCCCACAAAATCCATCTCATCCATTTTTTCCTTTTATTTAATTTTTCTTCTTGTTAATTCATTTTAGTTTAGATTTTTAAAACACTGTAACCACAATTTTTCTTTAAATTAGTTTAGATAAATTTTAAAATTCAATTGCAACCACTTTCCTCGTGGGATCGACCCGTACTTGTGGTTATTACAAGTGGGTCAAATTAGCCTGTTTGTTTAGGCCGGTTAAACCCACAACAGTTATGGGTGATTTCACCATGGGTTTGTTAGATCAAAGGCATGTGATTGTTAGATTTCAGTTAGAAGAAGAAGTTAATAAGACCTTGTCACGAGATTTTTTTTATGATTCGT
Source organism: Berberis vulgaris (assembly GCA_963556465.1). Taxonomy (NCBI): domain Eukaryota; kingdom Viridiplantae; phylum Streptophyta; class Magnoliopsida; order Ranunculales; family Berberidaceae; genus Berberis; species Berberis vulgaris. The sequence continues at coordinate 5,317,909 of OY747125.1, forward strand.
GGTGTTAGATTCAAAGCATTCCATTGGCATCAAGGCTTTAGTCTTAGGGAAGATCCGGTGCTAGCCCTGTTGTGGGTAGATCTCCCTAACTTACCTTTACAATTTTTTCATCCATTGTATCTGAAAGAAGTAGGAGATTCGATTGGGTCCTTCCTTAGGATTGATGATAGTACCCTCGGTCTTACGCGTCCTGGGGCGACAAGGATGTGTGTTGAGATGGATCTATTGGCGGAACTCCCTAGTAGAATCTGGTTGGAATTCTCAGGTATCACAAGTTTCATGCAAAAAATTGTCTACCCGGGCTTCAAGTATTGTGATAATTGTGCGATGATTGGCCACACTAATGAGGCTTGTAGGAAGTGATTGGGGAATTGCAAGGATAACCGAAAAAAAGGAGACAAGGTTGGAACGAATAAAATAGTAGAGAAAAAAATAAAGCTTCGAATCTTGGGGCTAAAGACAAAGAACCCTGAACGAAAGGTGGAGAAGCGAAGTTAGTATACCGTCCGGTCAGGAAGGAGACCGAAAGGAAAGCGGATGAGTGCGACCTTAGTAAGGGGCACGTTGGCCCTAGCGGGGCAAAAGATAATGAGGGAATTGAAGTTGCTTCCCAAGTTGTGAAGGCCTTGCATAAGGAGATGGAGAACAATGTTACATTAATTAAAAATCCTTTTGATATTTTAGCAACTTTGGATCCTAATTTGCAAGAGGATCAAGATTTGGATACTAATAATTTGGAATCAAAACAAGGTGCTAAGTTGGAATTAAAACAAGGTGCTAAGTTGGATATTTCTAACTTGGAATTTTCACAAGTTGCTAAGTTAGAAACGAAATAAGAGATTCAAGATGACAGTGTCACGATTTTGGAAGCTTTTTCGAAAGGAGAGGGACATTCTATTATGAGTTCGAAGGAAAAGAAAGTTTCCAAGTTTAAATCAGACTGTAAAGATGCAGGATACAATTCTAGTGAGATTGAAAAAACACTACAAGCTGAGTCTGAGGAGGATTCGATTAAGATTGGGACACCATCTCATGCATGATTGTTGCCAGAGGATGTGGGCGTGAAGGAAACGATTACTGAATTGCCTGGAACAGTTAGTGTTGAAGATGGTGATTTAGGCATGACAGCAGGTGAATGTACTATTGATTCCAACAAGGGTGCATGGATCGTCCACACTGATCACGCGCCGCACTTGGCGGTTACATGTCTTGATCCCATGCAGGGACAGGTGCTTGAGACTCCATTACAGGATGACAATGTGCTTGCTCTTATGAGTAAACCCAAGGCTAGTCCACAAGAAGCCATAGAAAATTCTGAATTACTTAAACTGGGCGATACTTTAAATAAGGCTATATCCTTGTTTAAAGAAACACGCCGACTTCGGAGAAAGAAATTAAACATCAACACGCTAGAGAGCACTGGTGATGATAGTGATGGAACTGGCTCAGAGCCCGAGGATGGTCCACAGGCAGCGTTGAGCAGAGATCTGGATTTAGGGGTAGTGTCGGAGGGAGAGGCAAGTAAAAAAAGGAGTAAGAAAGTCAGGATGGTGTACCCCCCGGGTATGCATCGACTAGCGAGGCCGCAGGACCCTATCGCCCAAACTAAAGATGATTGACAACATTATGTTCTGGAACGCTCGTGGAGTTGGTAATAGGGCCACGAAAAATAGACTTAAAAATAGGGTTAAGGAGTACAAAGTGTGCATTCTTATGTTAGCAGAACCCATGATTGAAGCTAGTCGGTTCTTGGAGGTTGGCAACAAAATCAAGATGTCAGGATTTACATCTAATGAAGCAGAGGGTGGGAAAATCTGGATTTTTTGGGATGCTGATTTAGCGGTCTCGGTTCTGAAAGCGACAGATCAGCGTATTCATTGTCAGGTATCATATTCTAATGCTCATTCATTCTTTATCACTTTCATATATGCTAAATGTACAGTGGATGAGAGAAGGGATTTATAGACGCATTTAGAGAATTTGGCATCTCGGTCTGTTAGCCCGTGGATGGTTGGTGGTGACATTAATGCATTCATCAATGAACAAGACAAACTAGGAGGGAACCCCCAGCCCTTACTAGTATGGCCAATTTTTCAGACTATATTGAACACTTTGGACTGATTGATTGTGGGTATGTTGGCCCGAAGCATACTTGGTGTAACAATAGGCGTGGTGGTGAACGTATATGGGCAAGGATTGATAGAGTATTTGTGAATGCTTTATGGGTGGCTCAGTTGCTTCATACGAGGGTGGAACATCTTCAGCGCACTTTTTCAGATCATGCGCCTATTTTGGTCTCTATGCCAATGCAGTCTAGAGCGGGCTTCTCTCCATTCAGATTTCTGAATATGCGGACTTCACATCCGTCCTTTGAGTATGTTGTGGAAAATGTTTGGGGGTCGGAATTGATTAATATGAGAATGTTGGATGTTGTGGATTGTAAACTCAAAACAATCCGTAGAGCGCTTATCAAATGGAATAGGGAGGTGTAATAGGGAGGTGTTTGGCAATGTGTTTAGTAGACTTAGGGCCTTGGAAGACGAAATGAGCCAATGGGAGAACTCTCTAATCGCAGGTTGGGAATCGAATGTCAGAAATGGTCTCAATGTGGATGCAAGTTGGGATGTTAATGCGTTTTGTAATTTGAGCAGATGTCAGGATAATACATATTGGCTCTTAAGCAGGAGGAAATGTATTGGATGCAAAAATCAGGGGAAAAAGAGTTTAAGGAAGGGGACGCATGCACCAAATATTTCTTTGCTTCGGTCAAAACTAAACAAAAAAGAAGATCTATCTCTTCTATTATTTTGCAGTGTGGCAGGGAGATATCTGACTCGGGGGATATTATACGTGAAGCCAATGGCTATTTTCAGCATTTACTTTCTTTTCAGGCAGTTCAAATTCAAGACAGTGACTTATTGGCTTGCATTCCTTCTTTAATATCGGAGGTGGATTGTGTTCAATTAGTTAAATGTCCGTCATTGGAAGAAGTGAAAAAGGCGACCTTTGACATTCCGAAAAATAGCGCTCCAGGTCCGGATGGGTTTACAACTGGTTTCTTTCAGTCTTGCTGGGAAATTGTTGGTATTGCTATCTGGAAAGCGGCCATTCAATTCTTTGAAGGTGAGGCTCTTTCGAAGGCATTCTCGGCGAATTTTATTGCGCTGATTCCTAAGGTGGACGTGTCAGGTTCTTTTTTCTGACTTTCATCCTATTAGTCTTTGCAATGTTATTTATAAAATATTCAGTACGCTACTTTGCAATAGACTGGCTTTAGTGCTTTCAAATATTATAACCCAAGAACAGGGGGCTTTTGTTAGGGGACGGTATATTGTTGAAAATATCGGTTTGGCTCAAGAAATGGTGCGAGACATTAATAAAAAGGTCACCGGTGGCAATGTGGTTCTTAACATTGATTGGAGAAAGCATATGACAGACTGGAGTGACCTTTCCTTTTTTCTGTGCTCAAAAGATTTGGATTCTTGACTAGAGTTTGTCACCTTGTTTCTAATTGTATTGCTAATTGCGGATTTTCTGTGCTGATGCAAGGAGTATATAATGGTTATTTCAAATCTTCTAGGGGGCTGAGGCAGGGGGATCTGCTCTCCCCATTGTTATTTGTCATAGCTTCGGAGGTCCTAAACAAAGGACTACAGGACGCGTTTGCTAGAAGTGAGATTTGTTTTTATTACACGCCCAGATATTGTCGGCCTATTACGCATCTTTTGTACGCAGATGATACTCTGATTTTTCTCAATGGGAGAAATGCCTCACTTGTTGGTTGCATGAAGTTTTTGAAAAGATATGCTAGGGTCTCGGGACAAAAAATTAATGCAGAAAAAAGTTCTTTCTTAGTTGAGGAAAAAGCTGCTGTGGAACAGGTGGTGGCGGTTAAATCTTATACATGATTCCAGTTCATAGGCTCACCGATAAAGTATTTGGGTGTCCCTATTTATCAGGGCAGATGTAAGATTATCTATTTTGATGCACTGATCAGTAAAATTCAAAAGCGTATTAGTGGTTGGAAAGCGAAACTTTTATCTCTTGGTGGGAGATTGGTTTTAGTTCAACATGTTTTGAACTCTATTCCTGTATATACGCTTAGCGCCATGTGTGTCCCACATCAAGTGCTCTATAGAACTCATAAATTATTGGTGAATTTCTTTTAGGGAGACTGTGTAGGCAGACTGAAAAAGAAATGGATATCCTGGAACAAGATTTGTTTTCTTAAGGCAGAAGCAGAACTTGGGGTTAAGAACCTTGTTATAGTCTCTAGAGCCTTTCGCATGAAAGCCCTATAGAATATGATCAATGCTGATTCGCTGTGGGCAAATTTCATGAGATGCAAATATTGGAAGAATGAGGTAACCATTGATATTTCAAATAGAGAAAAATAATGCCTCGCCTCTTATGAAGGAGATCATGAAGTTCAAAGTTGTCCTTGTGAGTAACAACATATGGCGGATTGCTAATGGGAACTCGAGTTATTTTGTGAATAACTGGAATCTTACGACTGTTTTTTTGAGACCGGGAGAATTGGAGATTCGAGATATCTGGCCTACGATTGCGGAGGTTTGTAATGGAGATTTTGCTTTGGTTTCTCCAGAGTTTAGAGACTTGGCGAGAACACTTTTTGATGATAGATTTAAGGGTAGTGAGCAGGACAATGATTACTGTATTTGGACCCCGAATCCGGGTGGTCTTTTTACCACTCAGTCTGCTTATGAGATTCTTCGTGATAAGAAGGATACATCCACGTTGTTTGCCAAGATTTGGTTGCCTATTTTGCCGTCTAAAATATCAGTTTTTGTTTGGAAGCTTTTATTAAGAGGCGTCCCAGTTGATGGGGAACTCCATAGATGTGGGATCGGCTTAGCTTCTCGATGTCATTGTTGTGTCTCACCAAGTGTGGAATCTTTAAGTCATCTTTTCCTGGATGGTTGTCTGGCTAAAGGGGTTTGGAGACATTTTGAGGCCATTTTTTATGTTCACTTAAGAAGACCGACAGAAATCGCGACTGTGTTGACAGTTTGGTTTAGGAGAGCCAATAAGCACTCTCAAGTTGGACTCCTATACTTTTTAACGCCAATGTTAATCTTCTGGGAGATTTGGAAATAGAGGTGTCGGAGTGTTTTTGATAATGGTAAGCCAAGTATGATGACAGTTATTTCGCTAGTCAGGAGAAATCTTCGACTGACAAATTCCTTTTTGTCTTCCAAACGAGTTAGTGAGAATAAGAAGCCCCTCTTATCCCTTGGTCTTCCTATAGTTCCGATTATTAAGAAGTGCAATAGAGTTGTCTATTGGAACTTCCCCCAGGCGGATTTTGTGGCACTTAATGTAGATGGTTCGTCGAGAAATAACAAGGAGACAACTGGAATTATTATCAGAAACAGTTTGGGTAATTGTCTGGTGGCTAAGCAAGTTGTTCTTGGCGAATGATCAAATAATTTTGCGGAGGTTAGAGCAGTAATGGAATGTCTTCTTTTGTGTCGTAGGCTTCAGTTGGTAAAGGTTTCTCTCCAAACAGATTCTAAAATTGTGCGGGGCTGGTTCTCTGAGGATTTCAAAGTTCCGTGGTTCATGGAAAACGCTTGGCGAGAAATTAAGAAATTGACATCCCATATGGAGGTGAGCTGTGTTCATATTTTCAGGGAAGCGAATGTGGTGGCGGATGCACTTGGGGATAGAGCTCAGAAGGAAGGAGTTAGTCGAGAATTCGGTAATTTTGATCTTCCAAACAAGATTGCCGGTCTGGTTCACTTAGATAGGATCTATACTCCTTATGTTCGTATTGCCAAATGAGCTGTGTGTAGTTATAAGCCAGGTTGCAGGGGAGGTGTGGCTAGTAGTCCAGGTTGCATTATTGCAGGTGGCTAGTCGGAATGAGCTGTAGATTTCCTGTTGTCATTGCATGGTTGTTGGACTAGTGGTGCACAATCTGTCAGCGGTTGTTTTGGACTGTGTTGCGAGTTTGGGACTTTTTTTTTTGGTTGTCTTGTGCGGTCGGTGGCAACTAAGCAGTGTACTATGGCGTGCTGTGTTGCGGCTGGATTCAGATTCAGGAGGAGAGGCTACAAGCTTTGGCAATTTCGTAGCTGGTCAAGGCTGCAGTGATCCTGTTCTGGCTGAGCGCAAAACAGAGTTTTGGTGCTTGGACGGTCTGTCGGGCTGGTGGGTGACGGCTGGTGCGATGTTGCTAGGTGCGGTTTGTTATGCAGGTTGCGAGCTTTTCCATTCAGGAATCAGTGGAGTTGCTGTTCCTATGCAGGTCGTTGTGATTAATTTCAGGCAGTGGTTTATTTGGCTGTGTTGTGGCAGTGTGAATTGCTGTTTGGAATGATATGGTGAGTTGTTGTGTTCCAAAATCTATTGCTAAGTCTTCTTTGTTACAAGAACTCTTTTTTTTTATGTAACGAAATAATTTTATTGCTTTTGGTGAGGATGTCCTCCGTAAAAGGAATCAATGAAGAAACATGATTGGCAAATAATTGATCCAATGTTTCCTATTTTGCACAAACTGTACCAGGTTTCCTATACTAATCTTAGTGACAACTCAATTCAAACTCAAGCCAAACTTTCAATATCATAAACATCCTTGGAAAAAATGACCCATGCTTAGCACCTGCGAACATAATTTCACATAAATTACTCATGCAACCTCGCCCGATTAACTTTGAAGGAATGCAGATGTTAAATGTTCAAAAAATATCATCACTGAATCAGCAGCCAAAGCAAAATTGGATTAAGAATACACAAAATTATTAGACTACTTGAGATCATGGACATCTGTGCACTGTTTTTTACAAGAATGTAGATTACAGAAGTGAAGATAATGACATTACATTCTCTCTCGTAAATTCTTAGAAACGTTTCAACAATAAGAAGTCACAAGAAGATCCTAGCCCATTCTTCATGTACTGTTTAAGGAATTCTGCAGAGCGCGCTTTCAGTTTGCCTGTTTCTTTGGATACTCCCTTGGTCCAAATATGGTTGATCCAATTCTGATGTTAGTACTCCCCATTTCAATCTGCAAAAACAAAGTTCTACAAATTTCAGCATCTGACTTCGATCAATAGTTCTAAAGTAGCTTTTCCTTCACTACATAATCTTTCTGTTTTCAGTGTCTTTAATGGTTATTCAGGTGTTGAAGATGTTGAAGTAAGCCATCAAAAGTGATCTGATTAAAGACCATAACCAAGACCAAGACGTTGAATATTTGAAGACTATATTGTCCACAATGAGATCGGTAGGTAACTCTGTCCAGTTTCATGCAGAGTGACCGATGGAGAAAGAATTGAGCTTTTATAGTAAAAACAAGATGAGATAGAATTGTTGTAAAAACAACAAGATTCTGTTTTCTGATCTATTTTAATTGGTGCAAGGCATGATTACTTTTATGAATAGTTTATCTTGTCCTTGGGAGTTGTAATGTGAACAAACATTGTATTCCTAGTAATAGTTATAATCGCTTAAAATACTTGGGCATAGATGAAAAGAAACTTGAGATTGATTAACGCTAGAGAATAAATCAGTGAGATTTTAATACCCAAGTAGAGTTTACTTCTTAAAATTTTCTTTACGTAAAAATATAACTCCTTACAGCTTTCTCAAAGTCACCCGACATGCCCATGGATAGTTCGCATTGCTCCTCCGTCATTCCAAGTGTTTTACAAACTTCAGCTCTACAGTTGGATAGTGTCTATGTCACCAGCACATGCAAACATTAGTGAAGATGAAAGAATGTTGAGATCGAATATATGAGTATGTCCTTAATCTGGAAATTACCCTGAAGTTCTCCGGAGTCGATGTGTAGTCCAACATCCCTATTGTCATTAGGCCTGAGAACTCAAGATTTGGGCAAGCCTGCATAACGTGTTTTGCAAGTTCGACACAAGCTGATGGTTCCACACCAGATTTTGCTGAAACAGAAAGAACGTGGATCAACTAAATGATCAATTCATGGATTTAAACTAATTTTCATGACAAATTCAGTACATAAGTGAAGGACATCGTTAACAGGAAACTGGTTGATACTTAATGCACTCACATACTTCTCCACTGGTATTTACTTGGACCAAAACTTTCAGAGGCTTTCTTCCAATAGTTCCAACATGACGATCAAGATAATTTGCAATCTGTGAAGCAAAATAGCCTCATGTGAGAGATTCGAGTATGAATGTATAATGAATAAAAGAGTACTTCTTAGATCAACTAAAAATCTCATGGTAATGTGATGAGGGCCCTAAACATCAATTATAATTAGCTGACTTTTTTATATTATATTTTTCAGGGGGGGAATGGGACAGTTCCACGAAAAAACTATTTTTTTTTCAACTGTTGATCAAACTAAACTTGAAATAACTTTCTGAATTTCCTTGACTATGGTTAATGAACTATAGTTTTTGTTAGGGCATTATGGTTCTTTGTATATCTTCTCAAGAAAATTTATGAAGAACATGAATTATGTGATGATGTTTTTTTGTACAAAATTGCGGAACATGATTTCTTACGGTAGCAAAGAAAATATTTTCCAAAATACATGGTCATCTTCAACCTCAAGGCAGGGAACATTTTACCACTTTATTTCCAATATGTTCTCATTTTTGTAGTTTTCCTATTGGAAAGTTTTCCTTAAAACCAAAAACATCGGTGTGCTTGATTTCTATGAAATTTTTTCCAAGAAAATTGCCAAAAGTTAGAAGGGAGAGAAAATAAAGTGGAAAAGAGAATGGAAAACATGAATTTCGTGATCACTCTCTTCTTGGTTTGTTACAAAATAATGGAAAATGTTTTCTTAGGGGGCGCTAAGAATTTTTTTGCCTAAGTTACAGTCATCTTCAACATCAAGACAGTTTTTCCACTTCCACTCCTATTTCTTCTTTCTTTTTGTAATTTTCAATGACAATTTTTCCTTGGAGTAAAACAAACCTATTGGGATCTTTTCAAAATCAATTTCAAGTTGCTTAGTAAATTTATGAAACAACACAACCACTCCAAAAGCTCAAGCTTTTAGAGAAGGTCTCACGTGTACTAAAGGAGGGCCTATCAAGATTTTTAAAACACAATGCAGCATATTATTGCTCAGCACTGTAATGACTGTTTATTCTCCTCAGGGAAATGCTGGGGTTTCAAACCCATGGCCATGTGCAATATCACGTGACCAGTGACCCAATCCATGTAGTCCGAAGCTTTTGGAGGTGTCACTTATGATATATCATAGGAGGGCTGAAGAGTTTTCAGAACACAACCTGGTACAGCATTCCTGACATATGATATGGCATACAGATATCCAACACGCTAGTAACAATTCCTCAGAATATTTTAGACCAACACCAGCAATTTCCAACTCATGATTATTGCATATGAATAAATGCATTCTGTATATAGAAGTGCATTTGGAGAGCATAATAAAAATGCTTTCCATTTCACAGACAGAATGAGAAGATGTTTTGATCACAAGGAAAAAATGAAGTGGTTTAATCGAGATGGGAGGAAACCGAGGAAACCAAATGATCTAAAAAATATGAAAAAGGGATATGAAGAATTTGTACCTTCTCATCATCTACACTCTCCACCATGACAAGATTTGGGACAGCAGCTGCAAAAGAAAAAGCAAAGCATTGTCATTCATCAGAATTAATTCACAGCAAGAGGGACCCTGATTACTAGGAAACATGTAGAACTTAATATTTCATTTTCTCTTATCTTGGTCTTTTAAATTCTTGTTTGGATTCCCCTTCAGATATCCAAGAATAATTTTGAAAGCATATAGTTCATAATTTCATAGTCACTTCCAAAAAAATTAGGAGCACTGCATATTAACATAGGGCCACTTCCATCTCCAAAGGATTTACATTTACAAACAATTGACTATATAAATTCAAACAAATTCCAAGAATTGCAATTTCATTGATATGATAATTTTGTGTTACATAATCAAAATCTGCCAATCTATTCTTACAAATCATATTAAAATATCAAACTACAAACTGCACAAAAAACCCTTAATCCAAAACTAAAATATTATTGAATTAAAAAATAAATAAACAAAAATATATTTGGAAATTTCAACAATACCGAGAAGAGATTTCACTTTGTTACTCTGCAAATGCCCAATAAAATGCCACTCAATATCATCCGGAAGCTGAAACAAAACAAAAAGGAATCAACCAATACTCGAAACCAAAAACAGACACATCCCCATCACTGCCAACATCAGTTGATTTAAACTAGGATATGCTTGGCACTGAAGACTGAGCGAACGAGGACAATAGTAGGAAATGTTGCGGAATAGAGAAAGGAGTAGAAGGAAGATGATGGGCAGGTTTGTTAACAGAGGAAGGTGCAAAAAAAAAAAAAAACAGAGGAAGGTGCAAAAAAATGGACGTGCTTTTTGTGGGTCAAAGCACTTCGCTCGCAACCAAGATCTGTATGCCACAAAAATGCAAAAGACATGTATCAGTATTCAGTATCTTTGATAGGAAAAAGACACATTTAAGCGATCTTTAAACTTTTAATACATATAGTAAAAACTTATCCTTTTTTGTTCTCAAAAGATGGATTACACACGTTCCCAATGCATTGAAAGTGCAGAAAGCACTCTTTGATTTCTTTAAAGTACAAACCAAATAAAAATTAACCAAAACTCAAGTGTCCTCAGACTTAAACAACTGATCAATCTTTCAAAATCGAGTAACAGATAAGCCACACGCTCCTTTTTTTTTTTGTTTTTGAAAGGCAAGCCGGTTTTTTAGCCTAGGATCCGTAACCTAGTCCCGAGATGCGACCTACGGGTCGAACACCACCCCGAAATAAAGATGCCTCCAGTGGGTCTCGAAGCAAGGATCTGTGGATCAAGTCCACAATGCCTTAACCAATCGACCACAGCCCCTTTGGCAAGCCACACACTCCTTGCCACATGGTTTTCTAGTATCATTTGATATATATTTTTTTCTTTTCTTTAAGGCTCTTATTATCACAAATGTGATGGTTAATTGTTTCACCGAGTAATGTATAGGTAACTACAATAAACAGTCTTTCAAATCTTGTAAGCTAATATTGAACTTTTGTTCCTCAAACAGCTGCATACATTAATCTTATGACAAATTCAAGAACATTGAAAAGTCTAGGTTTGTCCTCGAACTAATGTGGATAAAAGTGGTCTTGATGTCAACAATATCATCCACTTGGACCATGTGCAACAACGAAACAGGTATTATTATCTAGCTTAGACCTTAATTTATGATAAATCCAATAACAATAGCTATTATTAAATTAAAAATTTTAAATTAAAAGAATCATTTCGAATTGAATATAAACACTATAAAAATCTTCTAAATATTGCTAGCCTGCTAGGATGGAGGTAAGTATTAGCGTGACCATGTATAAATATATGATATGTTTGGAGTAAAAAACTAATACGCATTTGGAGAAGGTGAAATTTATATACACATGCTTGAACTCAATTAAGAAAGTGGAGTACAAAAACTGTTCTTGAAAAATGGATGCTTTCTTCTCTATTTCCTGCACCTCTTGACTACAAAATGAACTTGTATTGTATGAGATACTACTAGATAGTGCGTGACTATTTTATTTCTTGTCAGATCCAATTTACTATTCTAAATAAATATGAATTTTTCAGTACAACCCCCGTGCTATACTTTAGGGTAATAGTTCACTTTTATTAAGTAACAAGCATGACTTCAACAATCTGATTTTTTCAAGGCATTTTTTTTTTTTGATGATTTGAAAACATAATGGTGACCTTACAAACGTTAGGGCTCAATCACTAGAATGTCCCAGTTAGCATACAAGTTATCGAAAAAATTTCTTAGGGTGTGTTTGATTGCAAGCTTTCCTAGGGAAAAGGAGAATATTATGCCTCGACGCGCATGTTAAGGGTGTTTGATTGGTTAAAATTTCCATGAAAAATATTCCCTAACGCCTCAATTTGTGTAGCTAAACCGTCACAAAGACCATGATTTTTTTTCCTTTTCCACAAGATATTTTCCTACCTCCCCCCCTAGGAATTGGTTTACTCTATCTCAAAGAAAATACAGAAAATAAGAAACCCAATAACATCATCTCTCCACCGTTTGCGAAGTTGAGGGTCTCTGTTCCAGATCATCTCCTTCTCGTTTCCCTTCTTCTCCAGATTGTCTTTGCCACACACTCATGCCACTCGATCAACTCTCTCACTACTACTCTCTCTTTACAGGTCTTCTCCCTCATTCCCATCTTGTTTCTCTCACCTCTCTACAGATCCTCACTTCAAAAGCATGCAAAACCTTCTTGCTTGCATTGTAGATTGTACTCTTCAGATCTGATATGGGATAGGATGTTTTGGCTTTGTATTAGTCAAGTTTATCTTGCTTTAGATCAATAAATCTGGGCTGATTTGTTGTGTTTTAGTTGCTCAAGTTTTGAGCACAAAAATTGGATAAGAGCCAGACCTTGATTTCAAAGGTATGGGATGACTGAAAACAATCATCATCAATTAATAATTTCGAAGAATCTCTTGTGGAACTTCTCCTGGGTATGCATTTGAGTATGGAATGTTGAAATTGAATTTTCTTTAGAAGATATGTATTTTAGAATTTGGGGAAGATCCTCTCTTGTGAAGCTGGAGAAGATAACTACCATGGAAAGTTATATGCAATCAAAGTACCAAACACCAAAATATGAAAATTTGATATTTTCTCATTTTCTTTGAAGGAAATGGAAACTGAAAGTTTTTCATAGAGTATTTTCCCTTTTCTTCCTTTTCCTTGCAATCAAACACGCCCTTAAGGAAGGAGATTTGACACCCAAGCCCAAAGAGTTATGTAGCACCTCCATAATCACCACACCGACCTCTGATGCCTTGTCAATTGTCACAAAAATCCGTGATACAAGACTATCTTCCTTTTAGGAGCTTAATGATATTTTGGTTTGTATGACTCAAGTAAAATTTCCTATTTTGGACAAGGTTTCCTTGATCAATTAGGGCAATGGAGTTTCCATAATCAAATAGGAAAATCTCGTTCAAATAGGAAATATTCCTTGCCTGAGTAAGGAAACTTCGTCTAATAAAGAAAATTTTCCTTGTCTTAATTGTTCAAGGAAATCCGTTCAAAAAAAGGAAACTTTCTTTATCCTAATTGGTCAAGCCTTGACCAACAAGGAAAGTTTCCTTGTCCTATTTGATCAAGGAAACCTCATTCAAATAGAAAATTTTCCTTGTCCTAATTGATTCAGGAAACTTTGTTCAAAATATAAAAATTTCCTTAGTCATACAAATCCAAAAATCACTAAGCTCCTAAAGGAAGATAAATATCAATCCTGAAGTATGTTCCTTCCACGTCCAAGAAATAGCAAAAGGAAGAACTTTCCACAAAGCTTTTCCTTTTGACGAAAGATGAGCCAACGACTTCTAACTTGCGCTGCCATCAAGGAAGGAAATACCCAACTCAAACCAAACATTGCAATGAAATGTGTCCACCCTATCCACAATGAGGAACTGTGAACAGTTTTTACCCACCTCAATCTCCATGTCATACGTACCACTCTATCTTGGATGGTAACATATTCCACACAGCCGTTCACATGAAAAAGACATCCTAGAAGGAACCCCTCAAGTCCACTCTAGTTTTGTTAGACATCCTAGAAAGAACCCCTCAAGTCCATTCTAGTTTTGTTGGGAAATTATAATATGTACTTTTACGCACATGCTCCATTGGCAATATAAAAAAACGCCAACACAAAAACCTTTTTACCTGCAATCTTCCCACACCACTTATCGTTTTTTTCTCCCAAAGAAAAGCTATCCACTGCCTCCAAAAGACCTGCAACTCTGCAATCTCATTTAATTCGCTCACTAAAAGGCTATACCGAAGAGCTATATCTTATGAAGATGAAAAATTTATTGCATCCATTAATACTCCAAAAATCTGAAACCCTATCTTGCTTCTTTTCACATGGAGCATACAATCTAGGAAATTTGACTTTGAAAGTAACATCCACCACCCATGCATCCTCCCGAATCTCAATTTTTTAATTGTACCTAGCACCACCTTAATACCTCGCATGAGATCATCCTTATAATATGTGGATGCCTTCGGAGCCAACGCTCCAGCTTATCATACTTTGTTTTAATAACATTTTCCCCTAAGCACTCCCCTTCCATTACACATCTCCACATCACTTGCCCAACGCCTTATTCATCATCTGGCAAGTAGCAAACCCACTTATAATATTTTGCATGCATACCACTTATCAACCCGTTCGTTAAATATCAATTTAGAGGATTGTCTCCAATGTTGTGAAATCTCCATCATCATTATCATCAAAACCCTTTTTCGATACTTTCAAGGTCGGCTACATGTATTTTGGTTCTCCAAGCAATGCGGTATTTTCACATATTGTAATACCCTTGTGTGGGCGGACCTGAGGGAGAGGGTGAGGGAAAGGCCCGTGATGGAGAAGCCCAATAGGCTCATGGATCCCAAGAGGGGTTAGGTAAGCTACCAATGAGAGATTATAGTCTCACATCGCCTAGGTGAGGGAAGAGGATGTGCTATATATGTACGAGGTTGAATCTATAAAGTACTACGCGTTTTAAAGCCGTGCGGGCCTTGGGCCCAAAGCGGACAATATAGTACTCTGTGGATCGGGTCGTAACAGAATGATATCAAAGCCGGACCTAGCCGGAAATGTGCCAACGAGGACGTTGGGCTCCCTTAGGGGGGTGGACTGTGATACTCTTGTGTGGGCGGACCTGAGGGGGAGGGTGAGGGAAAGGCCCGTGATGGCTAAGCCCAACAGGCCCGTGGATCCCAAGAGGGGTTGGGCAAGCTACCAAGGGGAGATTATAGTCCCACATCGCCTAGGTGAGGGAAGGGGATGTGCTATATATGTACGAGATTGGATCTACAAAGTACTACGCGTTTTAAAGCCGTGCGGGCATTGGGCCCAAAGCGGACAATATAGTACTCTGTGGATCGGGTCGTTGCACATATCTTCACTTAATCCAAGCTCAAAGATGCCTTCCTTCACCGCCTTCATCCAAGTTTTCAACGGTCGTCCCCTCCGTCTACACCCTCTATTAACTTGCCAATCTAGACATTTTCTAATTGGCGTCGTGCTCGGTCTCCACCACATGTGACCAAACCACGTTAAACGCCTTTCTTGAATTTTGTCCTCTATGGATGCTACACCTAAGTATTTCCTAATTCTTTCATTCATAATTTTATCCATATGAGTTTTACCACACATACATCTCAATGTACGCATTTCTGCTTCCGCCATCCTATGCGTATGTTGTCCCGTAGTAGCCCAACATTCTGAACCGTAGATAACATTTCTCTTTTAACCTTGAAGGCATCCTTATATCGCATAATACTTCTAACGTCATTCTCCATTTCGTCCAACCAACTTTAATCCTATGGTCTACATCTTCTCCAATAGCCCTATTTTTTGAATTATATATCCTAGATATCGAAAAGCCTCACACTCTGAAACCTCCACGCCTTCCATCTCAATTGAATTACTCATCCCTCATGATTCAAAACCAAAGTTGCACACTAAATATTCTGTCTTCGAACGACTAATTCTAAACCCTTACTCTCTAATGCCTTCCGCCATCTATCTAATTTTTGACCTAAACATTCACTAATCTCATCAATTAAGACAATATCATTTGCAAACAACATGCACCAAGATACATCTTATTGAAGATGTATCGTAAACTCATCCATGACCAAAGCAAAGATGTAAGGACTTAAGGGCAACCCTTGATGTAGTCCTACTGATACTGGGAATTCACTGAAAATTTCGCCTACTGCGCAAACACTTGTTACAGCCCCCTCATAGATATCCTTAATGATATCGACATAACCATGAGACACTTTCTTCCTTCTAAGCACCCACCAAATTAACTCTTTGGGGGACTTCATCGTAGGCTTTCTCAAAATCAATAAAAACCAAACGCAAACTCTTACAATCCTCTTGATATTTTTCTATAATTTGCTTAAGGAAGAAGTTGACCTCTATAGTAGACCTACCACCTACCTGGCATAAATTCAAATTGATTATCTGAAACAGTGGTTAAACTCCTAAGTCTTCGCTCTATGACCCTCTCCAAAAGTTTCATCGTATCCCTTATAAGTTTTATCCCTATATAGTTCAAGCAATTCTGAATATCCCCCTTGTTCTTATAAATTGGCATCACAATGTTGTGCCTCCACGAATCTGACATTTTTCTAGTTTTCAAAGTCCTATTAAAGAGCCTAGTTAGCCATTGAATCTCAACTTCTCCTAGACATTTTCACGCTTCAACTGGTATATCATCCGGTCCAATTGCCTTCCCTGTCTTTATTCTTTTCAAAGCTTCTCTTACTTCTTTGACACTAACTCTGCGATGGAACACGCGATCTCTCCCTTCCCTTGAAGTATACCCCTCCAAGTTTAACTCCTCTACATGTGTCTCATTGAGTAGGTTCCAAAATAATCTCTCCATCTAAAATAGTTTTATCTTACATTAACTCTTCCATCCTCATGCTTAACACACTCATCCCTAGTTTTTCATTCTCTCGCTTTAGCTATCTTGAAGATATATTTCTCCGCTTCCATAACACCATATGCTCTCTTTTTAGCTTCCCCTACTACTTTACTACTCAACCTCTTAGCTTGCTTATGAGCTCATAAGCTTTTAAGCATCGATATCTTTGCCACTCCTTAAAGCGTCTTTTTTTATTCATAATGGCTTTTTGCACATCAGTGTTCCACCACCACATTTCCTTATCATATCCACTTCTCCTTTGACCTCTTCTAACTCTTTTTTCACCCCTCTTCTTATTTGGTTCGCCAAACGCTCAAAATGTTGTGAAATCTCTAATTAGGGAAAAATCTTTTTTTTAGACCCAAAACACAAACCTATTAATGTAATCCTTGACTGTGTTTAAATAAGAAAAACATTTTCTTATGTGATCATATTCCATTTATTTGACTCTTAAGAGTTGTAATTTATCGTTTTTAATTTTTTGGGGTTTAGTTTCTTGAGGTTAGCACGAAACTTAAACGGGCAAAAGCTCCATTTAATTCTTTAATTCTCATTTAGTCCCTACTTTTTGTAAAGTCACGTGCAAGCCCATCATTTGACTGCAAGCATATATAAAAGTCCTTATTTGGGCCTTATATCATTCAACCTAAACTCAATACAAACTCTAGGTGCTCTCGGACTAAAAGATGACGACTGTCGGTGGTGGTCCCTAGCTTCATATCATATGGGTATTTAGCTATCTGGGGTGGTGGTGACTGCCAATGGTGGACATGATGATAGTGGCTGGGAAACTCAATTGGGGAAGATAAAGGATTAGGGAAAATGAAGGAGTTGGGGGAGATGAAGGGTCACATGCCTGCCTACTGTTGAAGAGACTAAATGAGCTTAAAAGATTTTTCTGAGCTGAAAACATAGCTAGGGATCAGTTTGGGGATTAAATTTTCAATACTAATTTATTTTTTAAGATAAAGGAGATTCAATCCCTGATCAAATGGCTGACAAGGTTTTTCACCAAAAAAATAAAATAGGCAAATAGTCCCTGTTACGTTACATAAACAAGGCATGCCATCTTCTCTTCCCTAACCCTTCATCTTCCCAACCAGGTTTCACAACCACCACTACCCACCACATCCACATCAGACCTGATTCAGCCATCACCATCCAACACCGACAGCCAAAACCCCCAGATACCCTTGTTAAGCTAGAACCCATGCCGGTGAGCCGCCACCGGCAGCCACCATCTATACTCCATAAACCCTACGTGTTGAGTTTTGGATTGAATGAAAGGGCCACGTGCCTATCAAGTGACACATGCCTGCACCGGAGTAGGGACTAAATCGGATTTAAATACTTAAAATGCACTTTTTGCCAGTTTAAGATTATGCATGCCTGCAAATTTTTTTTTTAAACCAAGGTTTTGGATGTGGCACAGTTGTTTAATCTCTATAACAGACTTGCGCCAAACACTATATAAACCAAAGATGGGATTGCAAATAAATTGCCAAAGAGGAGTTAACACTCTTTGCTTTGAATTTAAATATAGAATCAATATTTACTTACTCTTATCATTTGAACAAGGGACATGATATTTCTAGCTTCCTATCCACCACAGTATTTTGATATTTTGGTTTAGTTGATTTTATGCATTTTGATCAAAGCATCAAAACATATGTGATTATAAGTATGATAAATTATGGTTTTTCATGAACATGTGTACATTGCTTGGACTCGAATAATTTTAAATTAACTGGATAGGTATTTTTGAGACGCCCAAATTTAATATATGCCAAGTTTTAGAATTATGAAATTCATGGATGATGTAATTTATTTATTTTCCAACTTTTTTTGGTCTGGGATTAGGGATGGCAGAAAAAATCCATTTACACGGATATCCAGCCCGCCCCGCCTCGAATTGAGCGAATTCAATGATGAAAAAATTTATCCGTTATGGATTCGGGGTGAATACGGATTTAATCATATCCACCCACCCCATGAATATCTTTTTTATATATGTTATTACTAAAATACCCTTAAAATAAAAAACCTTAAATCCTAAAAATATCTTCGCCTATCTTAGTCTCTTCTTACCAGCGATTTCATCGTCTCTCTTCTCTCCATCACACATCTTGATAGACAACCCTTCACCTCTGTCGCTCCACGCCTCCACTAGAACCACCACCAGCCACTATTGTCATCCCTATCCGAGATTGGGATTGGGCTTGGGTGTGGGCCTGAGATTGAGGTATTATGATCATAAACAAATTTACATTAAAAAACACATATATATTCATTTTAACTCCTAATCTAAGAAAATATATATGGTAAAAGATCTATAAAATCTTGAAAGATTTAAATAGCATTTCATGAATTTGTTAAGTTTTCCTATAAATCCAAATGCTTATCATCTCAAAAGAAACAGTTGGATCGGATTGTGACACAAGAGATGGAGAAGGCTTCTCTCAAATTGGTTTTTTTAGTTGGTATTTTAATCATTGCAGCTGGTTAGTCATCTATCTATTCACATTATTTTTTTACCAACCCATTTTCACTTGCGTAGTAGTAGTTGATATATGAAAATGTACATAATTTAACCTGATTTTGTTTTATAATTTTTGCAGGTGTACCATCAATGGTGGCGAGGGCAGCAAAGTTTCATCCAGATATTGAGTTCTGTAACGAAGAAAAAGATTGTTACGTGCGGGAATGCGTAAAATGTAATTATGCATGGTGCAAAAATAACATTTGCATTTGTGATGGTTGTCCTCCGTAATGTGGCTCAAAAACATATAAACACACCATTATGTTTAGAATTGATCTTGAGATCGAGCAAATAAAAAATGAAGAAAACAAAGATTCCAGTGAATCAATGAGATGACCTATTTCAGCCAAATATGAAGATAGTTGGCTATATATGCCTATGCATAATTGCACATTTACGCACATAATTCTCCTTTTTTTTGCATTTCTTGTTGCACCCGCGGCAGTGATACATAATCATCAGTTGGTTTACACAACTCTCTTGACAACAAATCTGTGAATACTTGCATTTGTTCCCACATATTCGACAGTTTCAAGTGATCAGTCGACACATCAACACATTTCTTCTTGCAGCAATCAGGCCCTGGATTGCCCCTAGTGCATCAAATCCTGGGAAACTTATTGCAAGTGAGTTGATCACTGGGGTCTTTTTTCATAGCAAGAAAACGACCTCGAAGCAATTGCAATATACTATAGTCTGAACCAGGGGTGGACCCAAGGTTTTAGTTGAAGGGTAGTTATCAATGGTAAAACCAAATTTTTTTTTTGTCTGAGTTAGTAACTAATAAAAAAAAATACAACTATAAAAAATACATTGCATATACCAAATTGGATTTAGTGTAGTCAAATTTTAAGACAAAATAAGGTCACTATCGATAACCTTAGCAAGATTCAAATGAGCATAATAACTAGAATATATAACTAATATCACAAAATAATTAGGATAAGTATCTAGGTGAAGCTAATTTTTTTTTTGAAATTTGCGAACTTAATATGATCATAAAACAATTTCACAGAAAAAAGTAGTTTATATGAGGCTCAAATTTCGTACGAGTATGATAATGGTATATATTTTCATTGAATTCTATAGTTATTATTTAAGATATTGTTTTGTTGGAGATTTTATACCACTTGTGAAAAACAATTCATTTCTTTAATGTTAATAAATTTTTATTAAACTAAATATTTTTTAATGTTTGCAATTACTAATAAAATTGCATTGAAAATAAAATAAAATGCACTCGAAGAGTATCGAACTCGGGTCTTTTACTAAAAATAATAAACCTCCAACCACTACACCGACAAAGACATTCAAATACTTGTAGAAACAATTATCATATTGTATTCTACATTATATAATCAATTTTTTTAGACTAAAGATACATACTAAAAATATTTTAAAAGTTGAGATGGGGGGGGGGGGGGGGGGGGGGAGTCACCTGCCCCCCTCACCCCTTAGTAGGTTTGCCCTTGGTCTGAACTATTAATATCCTGTAGATTTTCCTCGTCCATCATCATTTGTTGCATGAGAAATGTTCATGACTAAAGCCATGGTAATAGCAAGTACAAAGAAGAGTTTTAGAGGGTTCATTGTGAGTAATAGAGATCTTGTTATGAGATGGGAGATGATGTGCTCAGTTCTGTGCTCGCTGATTTCGATGATATTTAACCTGCAAAAATGAGTAGCAGTTAGGCCCAGGACCATCCTGTTGGTGGCTGAAGGCACTCTGATGCTTAAGACAGATACTAGTTCGAGAAAGAGTGAAGAATTTATGTAAAGTTGCAGTGTATATATCTTGTGTACATTTCTCTTTTCTTTACCCGACTCTTATAGCGTGTATTCTCTCCCCAACTGTCCTTGCGATCAAGGGCGTGATGGAGGGAGGAATCTCGCATAAGATCTTACATGTGCATGATTGGAGCTCTTCAGCATTTGGCTCTGTTTAGGACCCAATGCTTGTTTGGTTAGAGCTGATTTCGTGCGAGTGAATCTCGAGCTTGTGATAACTCTGATATTTGTTGTTCGGGCATTATTGTCCCGGGTCAAGCCCAAAGACCCGTGCATCTGGGGTTGACATGCCTTGGACCTGGGCACGTGACTTACGGGCTGAACAATAGCCTTGTGTATAAGTCCGCTGGGGACTACGCTGAAGCTTTTTACGTGAGAGGGCTAATCCATGCCATGTTTACGACTGTGATTGAGTGACTGTTGGATGTAAGAGTTTTGTTAATGTTGTGAGATGAAGGTTTAGAATTTAATTACAGGGGGAGTTTGTGAGATAAGGGAGAGTTGACACTATGAAATCAATTAAACTTACAAGTTTTGTATTTGGTTGTTGTCTTTTGAACACACAAACATGTCCACATAAGAAGGATTAAGTTGAAATGAAGTGCCAAGTTAGGTTCTTGAAATGTCAAAGCGCATTTGAATGTAGAAGTAGAAATGAAACTAGTAAATTTGTACCACTTTGAGGAAGTACATAGTGTATTTTGCCCTAATATAAGAGAGACTGGTTAATACACATAGTTTAGTTCATACTCTCATAAAGGACTTTAACGACTTTATATTCCTAAAATATCAGTGGGGGTAAGCATCAATAAGTTATTGCGACACTACGAAATTTATTAATTTATTTTTGAACAATTCTAGTTTAACTATCATGTACCTGTTAATCGTCAATTTTATTTTGATTTTTATATGCATTATAAGAACATCTAAGGGAAGGACCCTAGCTAATTTGTTGTGTTATTTTTGAACAATTCAGTTCATCAAGTGACTTTCTCAAGCAACTGTGTTTTCTTGCTAGTACCAACTTCCTTTAATTAGGTTAGGTTTAGAGTTGGCTAAGTGATCTCAAAATCAGTATGAGTTAATTAGTTCCTACTAATTTGAAAGAGATAAAAAGTTTATAAATTAAAAGTCAATTCATAAATTTGTTCATCCTTAAAAACAGCAACTACTAGCAGCCTTTTGATCTCTCTATCCATAGATATATAATTGGCAGTATTTTTTTTTTATCAATAATGACAACTTGAACAAGTGTCAAATCTTCTCTATTCCCTCTTTTGGAATATAAGTTTAGGTAAAAATGCATTCCTATCTCTTAATTTGGAGACTATCTCTTAACTTGACTCAAATGCCTGTACTTGTACAATCGTGACTTTATATCCTTAATTTATATGAGGTGCTAGTGTTTGGTTGATCCATGCTCTCACTCAGGGTATAAGACACTTATTTATTTATTTTCGCAGCAGTCATAAGTTTGATAGCATTAGACAATATTCTTATCGCTGACTTAGTATATGTTGTTGCAATATGTCAATAAGATTCAGTGAAAATCACGAGAAGAAAAAAGGTCTGATGTCTTCAATATTAGGCTCTAGTTTTTATACTGCAACTTGGATGTTATGCAAACTAACTGGGTCGCAGGAATGCCGTATGTATAACCATCAAATTATTTTCTATTACTATCTCAAAAATAATGACAAACATTTAAAATGATGGGTTTTATCTGTTGGCAATTCTATACCGAAATATTGACCTAAGTCTCTCTTCTGTTAGGACCAAATATACTTACTTAGAAAATTGGTACAAAATTGACTTGTTTCATCACTACTCCTACATTCTAAATATTGACATTTAAGAGCCTAACTTCATTTCAATTCAATTCTACATACATGGACAAGTTTCTGTAAAGAATTGAATTGTAATAATATTGTGTATTGTGTAAAAATAGTGAATAAAATACAAACTTATATAGAGCTAACTTTGACATAACTTAATAGAAATAGGAAACCTAAGACTTCTATTCTATTCTGACTTTCCTAACCTATTCTATAACACTTTCCTATTTTGTAATATAGGTAGACTTCTATTCTCTAACACTTTCCTAGTTTGTAACATAGGCAGACTTTTATTTTCTAACACTCCCCGCAAGCTGGACATGCAGCTTGGAGGAAACTTTGAAGTCCTATTTGGTGATGAAATCATTATTGTCGAGTTTGGATGATTCCTGTTCCTGTATGATTCTGGATGATTCCTGTATGAAGAAATCCTGACTCAATTCGAGTCTTGGTACTCAATTCGAGTCTTGGTACTCAATTCGAGTCTTGGTATTGATGATTCCTATATGAAGAAATCCTGGTATTGATGATTCCTGTATGAAGAAATCATGACTCAATTCGAGTCTTGGTATTGATGATTCCTGTATGAAGAAATTCTGGTATTGATGATTCCCGTTTGAAGAAATCATGACTCAATTCGAGTCTTGGTGTTGCTCAATTCGAGTCAACACAAATTTGGTAGTGACCAAAGATGGTGGGTGTGAATAGCGAAATGAAAGAGATTCAAATTTCTTTCTTTTCCCTCCGTTTCTTCTTCTTCTTCTTCGTTTCTTCCCTATTGTGCGATCTGATGTGCGATTGAACTTGTGACAAGGAGAGAGAGATGACGAGTAAAAGATCGCGTGGTCTATATCTGTCTGGGTGCTGCTGTCGTGTGCGCCAGAGATAGACTTTGCTGTTATTCTTTGTTGAGTTGAGTAAAACTCGGGGTGCAAATAGCCTAGAGCTTTATATCAGTTTGAAGAAATTCTTTCCTTTTCTTCTTCTTCTGGGACTTGGGCTTTGAGAGCCAAGGTCAGATCTTGACTCCATATGTTGTAATTGGTAGGAGTAAGTGTCTGTGAAACAAGTGCCATCCTAGGTATATGGTGAAGTGGTTGTGTTTGAACCATTGTTTGTATTGTCGGCTATGGTGGTTGTTTGGGTTTTTTTTGTTTGTTTTTTGTGGTACTAAGTAAAGCCGGGGTGCAAATAGCCTCTGTGTTTTATGACAGTTTGAAGATTTCCTCTCACAGAGAGATGAAGGGAAGACGGGGTGTTGTTTGATGAGGGGTTCTTCCATGACGACGGAGGTCTCCACCTCGACCTCTACCATGGCGTCTTCGTGTTTGACGTTGTTGCTGGTGTCTTCGGCGAGTTGGTGCTCGTGTTCTTCTTTTGCCATTGAAGAAAAGAAGAGATGCAAGATCGATTGTTGGTTGATTGGCAAGACCGATTGGTTGATTGATGACGATGACTATAAACTTGCCATCTCTGATGTTGGTTTTGATGGTTTGATGATGATCTGGTGATCGGAGATGATCTGAAGATGTTTGTTGATGACGAGGATTGATGAAGGGTATGATCTGATCTGATGATGGAGGCGATTTGATCTGATGATGATGGAGACGATCTGATCTGATGATGGAGACGATCACGCTGATATGAAGATGTTTGATGATCGGTGATGATCCGTGATTCTCACAAACAAAATCTTCTTCTTCCTTTCAAATCAAGAAGACGAAAGGGAAGCTGCTATCTTCTGATGGAGATAACGAGAGATGGCGAATCTGATGTGCGATCGCTGCTCTTTATTGATGTTGAGACTGATGGAAACCCCTTCTTCTGATGATGATTCGTTATTGATGATGGATTGATGAATATTGCTGATGATCGGTTCGATATTAATGAACCAGAGGTTGAAGATGAACCCCAAGAGATTGGTCGATTTCTTCTTCATGAGGTCTTCCTTGCTTGTGAAGGAGACATTGTTGATGATGTTGATACATCTGATGATGAGGTGATGAGGTCGTCCTCCCTGCTGGATTCGAGGTTGAGGTCTTCCTCCCTGCTGTCGTCTCCTTCACCTCCACCACAGCGATCTCTGCCGCATGGAGGATGTTGCTGGAAGGGGGCGTCAATCGATCAC
This sequence comes from Berberis vulgaris, assembly GCA_963556465.1. NCBI lineage: Eukaryota > Viridiplantae > Streptophyta > Magnoliopsida > Ranunculales > Berberidaceae > Berberis > Berberis vulgaris. The sequence continues at coordinate 5,342,739 of OY747125.1, forward strand.
TGAGACAGACCGATTAGTAATTTTTTCCCTCATCATCACTCTCCTGACATAACCTAATAGAAATAGGAAACCTAAGACTTCTATTCTATTATGACTTTCCTAACCTATTCTGTAACACTTTTCTATTTTGTAACATAGGTAGACTTCTATTCTCTAACACTTTCCTAGTTTGTAACATAGGCAGACTTCTATTCTCTAACAGTTTCTGTGTTCAGTAATTAAGACAACAAAACCAAATACAAAACTTGTAATGAGTTTAATGGTTTCATCAATATTGTCCACTCTTCTTTCACAAAAGTCCCCTATAAATTCCAACTCCATCTCACATTCACAAGTTCTTGATCACAACCACCCCCCCCCCCCCCCCCTGCAACATAATTCTTCTTTACTTACCATGAAGTCTCTAAAATTTTTCTTTGTATTTGCAATTACGATGGCTTTAGTCATCAACATTGCTCATGCAACAAATGAGAATGACCAGGAGAGTGATGATGAGGAAAATGTTGATAGTTCAGACTTTGGTACATTGCTTCGAGGTTGTTTCTTGCTGCCAAAAAAGACCCCAAGGATCAACTTACTTGCAATAAGTTTCCCAGGATTTGTCATGTTAAGGGTAGCCCAGGGTCTAATTGCTGCAAGAAGAAATGTGTTGATGTGTTGAACGATCATTTAAACTGTGGGATGTGTGGGAACAAATGCAAATATTCACAGATTTTTTGCGAAGGAATGTGTGAATCCATTGATGAATACATATCATTGTGGTGGATGCAACAAGAAGTGCAAACGAGGATCAGCATGTGCATACGGAATGTGCAATTACGCCTAAACATACGGAATGTGGATATGATAGAGATGATCAAAATTAATAAACGTATTGAAGAGATGAAAATTTGCTGCTATAGGAAAGCTTAACTCTCCAGCATCGGCAGATGAGGAAATGATCAAACAACAATCATATCAAGAATGGCTTGTGAATTTAAATACAAGTATGTAATGCTAGCTTATGTTGGGTTGGGTTTGTTAGTCAGGTAGAGCATCACATGTGTGCGGTTCGAGGTGGAGGTGCAGGCAGTACATTGTTCACGAGATCAGGCGCGAGATAGCGAGCCAGGTAGAGCATTGCATGTGCGTGGTCCGCCAGATGAATTGATCCTGATTAGGTTCTAGATCCTTGCCAAGAGAAGGTATCCTACAAGTCCGGACGAGGTGGAGTTAGTGCGGTGGTTGCGACTAAGGTGGAGCCAATAATGCCGGGATAGCAGCTCGTACTCCGAGTGCTACCCACAGGATCGTGGTCACATGAGACTCGATGAGGAGGTGTACTTTGAGATGTTGCAGACCGGTGAATGGATTGTAGGATGTGGTGGCGATTCGCACCAAAGGCGGAGATTGTTGGGATAAAGTTGGCTTGAATAGTCATACATCAAGTAAGGAGAAGTCGTCACTAAGGTTTATAAGATGATGATCCACTCCCTAATAGCAACGAGTCCTTTTAAAATTAAAAACTCCACAGCCATGGCTCGGATGGACCACCCGATATGGTGGTGTTTAAGTTGGGGACAATATCGTTACTATTTCTTTTGATATGAAATTACTTTAAGTTTCTATTAATTATCTAAATAAGGCATCTGGGTATCAATTAGTGCAAATGAATCATTTTGCAATGCATTACTTTGCCGTTGTTTAGTATTAGTTATAGAACAACAATGCTAGTTCCACAATTTTTGATTTTTTTTTTGTTTTTTCCATTTGCGTGCATTTCACATGCCTTATGTTTTCACATATATAGTATATTATATATTTTTTCTTCAAATATGTAACTGAATAATATATAAGAAAAATAAGGACTTTGGAAGAGTTTAAATTATAATAAACTTTTGTAAACGTGAACTTTATTGAGTTCCACATAACACGTACTCTACTGAGCTTTACATAATAATAACTCTTAAAAATATGAACTTTATTAAGAAGTATAGTCCAACATGTGAACATGAGAGTTCTCTGCAAAAGAATTCATGACATTTTATCCCGTAAAATAATGCAGAATCTCATATAACGTGATGATGCGGAGATTATGCATTTTAATTTCATAACCCCTTTATATAAATCTTACCAAACACTTATTTTTTGTGACCGTCCGCAAATGAATGAATTTGCATTATTTTACGGAATAGCAAGTGGAGGATGATTGAGGATCCAACTCTCACAATTCTAATCTTGTTGCTTTAGTGGTTAGGTATTTAGTTTTCTTTTGCCCATTTGTTTGGAATCACATGCCCACATTTGCATATTTTATCTTTCATATGTTTTTAAGGTCAAAGGTGTTCTGCATATGGTTATTTACCACCAAAGCATTTTTTGGTTGATCATTTTGGAATATGGAATAAAAATTGAGTGATTCTATGTGTCGAGGGAAAGGGCGAGGAAACCAGCGAGGAAAAGGAGGTGGCGGGGGGTGAACCGTTCACCCCCTCGAGATGCGCGCGCCAAAAAAATGGGCACACATCTCGAGGGGGGTGAACGGTTCACCCCCCGCCACCTCCTTTTCCTCGCTGGTTTCCTCGCTCTTTCCCTCGACATTTAGAATTTCCCATAAAAATTTGATGTGGCTTTGAATCACAGCCTACTGTCACAAACTCGCTACTATCCTTAACAGTAGAGATTGGAGTATGGAGTAAAGTCCAACGACCATGCTACTATGCTTAGTAATGGTTTGCAATATTTTAGATTAGTATAAGCTCAAGATTATGAGGCGAGTATTATCATACTAGGTTAAAAAGTAATCTTGACCACAAATACACAAAATAATGTTGTTTAGCCCACTAATTCAAAATAGCACCACAATTAATTAGTTATAAAATTTTAGTATCTAAAATAAAAAGACATGACAATGATTGAAAGCCATGTAAGATTCCTCAACCTTGGCAGCATTGTCTAAGGTAACTAGAAATGAAATTTTCATTTTCCATATCGTGTTAAAAGGGACAAATAAAAGTGTTTTTGTTTTCCATTAAAATATTTTAGTTTGTTTTACGATTGATATGTTTTTGTTTGTTGTAATGTGTGTCGCACTCGCCTTTTCCCTTCTCAATAAATTTGTTTTTGTTTGGCTTGGAAAAAAAAATAAAAAAATAAAGTGTTTGCTAATTCTTTAAGCTCTGTTTGAGATAAAACTATGAGGAGTTGTGCAGATTAACACTATAATAGAAATAACTTGTTAAAATTTCAGCTCGTTTATACATGCGACCCTCAAATTACATGGCAAAGTTTTTATCTCCTTAATATTTAATTACTAGCGTTATGTTTTTGTATGTTTCTAATAACTCATAATCTTGCTAGGTTCTTAAGACTAAAGTTGTAACAGTTGGTGATCCATACCTTTTCTTAATCGAGTATTGTTGAAAAAAAAAAATAAAAGAAATTGGCCCATTTTCAAAAGTTTACTAAATTGGAATAGGCTTCTTCCAACATCAACTATATGTTATTCAAATAAAATTACATCATTTTATTTTATTTTGATAAAGTTTACAAGGCAAAAATTAATAATTAAAAAACAATATCATGAACTATGATTTTATTTTTTATTTTTTTTACTTTGGAAAAAAAATAATTAGAATTAAAATAACATGATTGATCAAGCCTAAACATGAAGACAGCTGACATATGTTTCTACGCATAATTGCACATTCCGTAAGCACATATTGCTCCTCTTTTGCAGTTCTTGTTGCACCCACCGCAGTGATACTTATTTGTCAAAGGATTCACACAGCTCCCTTGACAACAAATCTTTGAATACTTGCATTTTTTACCACACATCCCACAGTTTAAGCGATCTGTCAGCACATCAACACATTTCTTCTTGCAACAATCAGGTCCTGGACTCCCCTTAACGCGACAACTCCCTGGGAACTTATTGCAAGTGAGTCTATCCTTGGGGTCTTTTTTCATAGCCAGAAAACGATTTGGATGCAAAGTACTAATGTCTGAATTAATATCAGAAGTTCCTACATTTTCCTCCTCATCATGGCCAGTATCATTCATTGCATGAGCAATGCTCATCACCAGAGCCACAGTAATTACAAGTACAAAGAAGAGTTTTAGAGACTTCATGGTGAGTACTAGAACAGTACTGTGAAGAGCTTGTTAATGTGAGAGGGAGTTGTGAGGATGGAAGTGTGAGGGAATAAGAATTTATAGGGGAGTTTTGTGAGGGGAGAGTTGACAATATGAAATTAACCAAACTCTTGCCTTAATTTGAACACAAAAACATGTCTACATAGGATGGATTAAGTTGAAATGAAGTCAACGGAAGTTAGGTTTTTCCATATCAAAGTTTCAAAGGTGTACAAGTATAGTGTACTTTTCCCTAACATAGATAGACTATCAATACAAGTAGCGCGGAATTTGATTTCCTATCCAATAGAATTTTAAATTGAGACTTTGATGTATTTGACTACATGACTGCTATGCTATACGCATCATAATTACATATGAAACAATTTTTATTTTACTATTTATAGTATATATGTATGCATGTTGTTCATTTTTCATTTAGAGCTATGTTGAACACAGGGGCTCATGTAAATATAGTAGTTCTCTCCAGCTCTTTTTCATTTAGAGCTATGTTGTTCACGTAACTGCTTAAGCAGCTCTTTTGTTTAATTAATATTATATATTAGCGGAAAAAAATCATTTCTTTTGATCGTTATTTTCTTAATTATTTATAATCAACTGTCTTTATTTGCAAGTAATGACTTTCTTGTAATGGGTTAGGTTTGGGGTTGGCAAGGTTTGAGACTTGAAATCAGTGTGTATGAGTTAATTGGATCCAACAAAGGTCAATATTTCATCAGAACACATTCATCCTTAAAGACTAGAAGCAGTCCTTGATTCCTCTCTACCCAATAAAAGTAGATAATTGGCATTCGTTGATCAATAGTGACCACTAGAAGAAGTGTCGCATCTTTCTTTATATAACTTTCAGATCCATTTCTAAACTAATGGTTTAACTATGCTATAAATATGAATTGAATTTCTTTTACCACTTTGTAAGTAAGCACAGAGAGTGTATTTGGCCTAACATAAGAGTACTATAGGTCAAGTACACATAATTTACATCACTCCTAATTACACTCCATTCCAATGGAAGTCTCAAGAGTTATTCATGCAACAATGTTGTTGCTCATAATTGCAGTTTCTTCATCAGTGGCAGAGAATGTGCATGGAACCGAAACTGGGCTTGTTTTCTCAAACTTGCGCCGAGTTCCAAAAGGACCAGACCCAGTAACAAGTGATCCTCCTCCTCCTCCTCCTCCCCCTCATAACTTTGCTTTCTCAAACTTGCGCCTGGTTCCCGGAGGCCCAAACCCAGAAACTAGTGATCCTCCTCCTCCCCCTGCTCCTCATAGCTTTGCTTTCTCAAACTTGCGCCTAGTTCCCGTAGGCCCAAACCCAGAAACTAGTGATCCTCCTCCTCCTCCCCCTCATAACTTTGATTTCTCAAACTTGCGCCTAGTTCCCGGAGGCCCAAACCCAGAAACTAGTGATCCTCCTCCTCCCCCTGCTCCTCATAGCTTTGCTTTCTCAAACTTGCGCCGAGTTCCAAAAGGACCAGACCCAGTAACAAGTGATCCTCCTCCTCGTCCCCCTCATAACTTTGCTTTCTCAAACTTGCGCCTGGTTCCTGGAGGCCCAAACCCAGAAACTAGTGATCCTCCTCCTCCCCTTGCGCCTCATAACTTTGCTTTCTCAAACTTGCGCCTAGTTCCCGGAGGCCCAAACCCAGAAACTAGTGATCCTCCTCCTCCCCCTGCTCCTCGTAACTTTGCTTTCTCAAACTTGCGCCTAGTTCCCGGAGGCCCAAACCCAGAAACTAGTGATCCTCCTCCTCCCCCTGCTCCTCATAGCTTTGCTTTCTCAAACTTGCGCAGAGTTCCTAAAGGCCCAGACCCAGTAACTAGTGATCCTCCTCCTCTTCATAGGCTATGAAGTTCCATCAATGCTCTGTGCGCATAGGCACAAAAGAACATGTCTGCAATCGAATAATTAATTATGTTATTGGCATCTTGCCTAGTTAAATAGTGTTTGTTTTTCCCTATCATTTTATCAAATCACGAGATGAAACCTACTGATGTTCTCCTGTGCAAAAACAAACATTATGCAGTGAATAAAAATGCTTTAGCAAAAAAAAAAAAAAAAGTACACATAATTTGATTTCTTATTCTAATGAAACTCTATTAAAGACTTCTTTATTTCCTAAATATTTCTTATACACATTGCTTTCATCAGAAAATCTAGGAATGGCCCTAGTTTTGATCTGTTAATTTGTTATGTTCATCAAGTGACTTTCTCAAGCAACCAAGAAATGTGTTCAACTGTTTTTGTGCAAGTACTAACTTCCGTTTAATGGGTTAGGTTTCAGGGTTGGCAAGTTTTGAAACTCAAAATCAGTGTGAATTAATTGAATCCCACTAATAGAAGTTGATAAGCTTTGAGAGTCAAATCAATACCCATAGAGAGGGTGATATTTCATTGAAGATTTTTTGTAAAATGATAATTACTAGAAGAAGTATGAACCAAATTCACAAGTTTATGTTTGGTTCTGTTAACTTAATTAAACATATAAACATGTCTAGAGAAGAAGAATTAAAATTAAGTCAAGGGGAAGTTAGGTTCAAAGGGGTAGAAGTAAAGATGAAATAATTAGTCAATATATACTTCACGAAGTTCATAGAGATTGTACTTCACTTGGTTAGTTAATTACAGAGACTATATATTGCGTCTTTGTTTTTTATTGAGGTATAATAGAGTTAATTAGACTTTAGGTCCCATAGTATGTAACAGCAGCTTTACGTTATCAACGGCGGAGCACATGTGCTCTTAATAATCGGGCGAAACTCACAAAATCCTAATAATCGGGCGAAACTCACAAAATCCTAACTGGTGAGTCTCGAACCCGCGACCTCTCACAAGGAGAGTGAATGTCTGACCAACTGAGCTACAATTGGTAGACCATCCAGCTTATGCTTACCGACAAATAGAAGGCAAGCTCGGTCATTGCGGTGCATGACCAGATCTGCATCGACTTAAGGTTTTGGCTTCTGTAAGACTGTGATTTGAGTGAAAAGAGTCCAAGTGTTGGAAGGAGAACCAGATTGGAGTTATTCAAACAAGTTTGAATCCACCATGCATCTCACATAGTATAGTTTGTTGGGCATTTCAAATTTTTTCTACATAAACTAATGTATGATTCCATATAACACTGCGAAAGTGTATAGTTTAATGGTGGTAGAGTCTAAGATTTATATATAGTACATTTCAGCCCCCACCCCACCTCCCCCCAACAGAAAAATACATCTTTAGTAAAATTCTTAGTGTAAGAATTTGGGTTGAATCGCTCACCCAGATTTTCATTCCAAAACTAGTTGTCTTCACAAAATTTATGATTAACTTGACAAAGTATGTTGTCATGAAGTATAATTTCTAAACTCTTGTCCATACAAAAAATTAATCAACAGAATAAAAAATATTACAGTAGTATGTCCTGTTTTAGCCTAAAACTTGACAATAATTGAATGACCAACATGTTTACGCATAATTGCACATTCCGTATGCACATACTGTTCCTCTTTTGCACTTCTTGTTGCATCCACCACAATGATACTTATTCATCAATGGATTAACACAGTTTCCTTTACAACAAATCTGTGAGAACTTGCATTTGTTCCCGCACATCCCACAGTTTAAGCGGTCAGTCAACACATTAACACATTTCTTCTTGCAACAATCAGGCCCTGGGCTACCCTTAACACGACAAATCCTTGGAAATTTTGTGCAAGTGACTTGATGCTTAGGGTCCTTTTTTGCAAGAAAACCACCTCGAAGCAATGTACTAAAGTTCGAACTATCCACATTTTCCTCCTGCTCATCATCACGGTCATTCTCATTTGTTGCATGAGAAATGTTCATGACTAAAGCCATGGCAACTGCAAGTACAAAGAAGAGTTTCAGAGACTTCATGGTGAGTTGTAGGAAAGATTGTTATGAAATGTTAAAGAGTTGTGAAGAACTTGTAATGTTGTGAGATGGAGTTGTGAGCAGGGAGGGGAGCTAGAATTTATAGGGGAGTTGTGAGGGGAGAGTTGACAATATTATAAACAATAGAACATACACGCGTTTTGTAATTGGTTTTGTTACCTTCAATGAAGTAAACACAGAAACATATCCATATGAAGAAGAATTGATTTGAAATGAAATAAAGGGAAGTTAGGCTCTTCAATGTGAAAGGTATATCTAGAGATGAAATAAGTCATTACTCAACTTTGAACAGTCAGTGTATTTTGCCCTAACAGAAGAGAGCCTGTAGGTCAATATATATTTCGATATAGAATTGCAAACCAATAAAACCCACCATTTAAAAAGTAGTCCATATTAATAGAAAATAATTTGATCGATGAATGTACACAGAAATCCTCCGGCCCAAGTTAGTATAAAATCCAAGTTGCAGTGTGAAACAAATCCATGTTTTTTTTTTTGTCCCTACTGCTAGCCAGTGATTTCTCAAAAGCAATCAAGAAATGGGTTCTGACTGTTTTCTTGCTAGAATTAGCAGCTTCCTTTTAATGGGTTAGGTTTAGGTTTGCCAAGTTAATTTTTAATCCAACTAAATAGGCTTTGCAAAATCAATTCAAAATTGTACTTTCTTCATTCTCAAAACGGCAACTTAACTTTTCTTTTAAAAAATAAAAAAAAATAAAAAAAATTGGGTCATTGACCCTTTATTTATTTAATCTATACCCGAAGGCTACATGGCTGACCATATAGGGTTAACCAAACCAAGCCCATGAAGACTTGCTTTCGCTTCGCTCCGGTCTAGTCCAGAAAGTTGTCCATGTATGTAGAATTGATTTGAAATGAAGTAAAGAGAAGTTAGGCTCTTAAATGTCAATATTTAGAATGTAGGAGTAGTGATGAAACAAGTCAATTTTGTACCAATTTTCTAAGTAAGTGTATTAGAGTGTATTTGGTCCTAACAGAAGAAAGACTTAGGTCAATATTTCGGTATAGAATTGCCAACAGATAAAAACCCGCCATTTTAAATGTTTGTCGTTATTTTTGAGATAGTAATAGAAAATAATTTGATGGCTGTACATACGGCATTCCTGCGACCCAGTTAGTTTGCATAACATCCAAGTTGCAATATAAAAACAAATAAAAACAGAGCCTAATATTTAAGGCCTTTGGAAGAGCAAGTTGATGAAGACATCAGACCCTTTTTCTTCTAGTGATTTTCTCGAGCAATCAATTAATATATGTGACTGCATGCGTGTGCAGGTCCTCTAGCATACATGAAAGCAAACTCGCAAGTTTCTGTTTTGTGGTCTTAGAACACACATACATGTCTACATGGGAAGGATTAAGTTCAAGTTAAGGATAAAGTCGGGTAAAGTCGTCATGTACTCCCGACATGTGTAAAAGATTTTTTCTCAAGTAATAAAGGTCTGACATCCCATAGGTAGAAGAAGTTCAAGTTAATGGAAGTTAGGTTCCTTAATGCTATAATTTCAAAGGTAGAAGTAGAGATGAATAAATATGCCAATTTCGCACAACTCCAGGTAGTACAGAGAGACTACATAGGTTAATCCATAGTGTAATCGGATTTATGAAAATGTAATTAACATGACAATAATACATAGTTTACAATTGTACATAGAAAGTGAAAACAGTTTCAGATCATTAGAATAAATCCTATAACTTTTCATTACTTCCAAGTTAATTAGAAAAAAATTTATAGACGTTTGAGCAAGTTGATGGTTTCCGGGTGTGCTTTTCCCTGGAGGCTGTTGGGAAAGGGACTGCAATAACACAACTCAAACAGAGACAAGAACTTGGGTAGTTTTTTTTTTTTGGAAATTGAGCAGGGGTTATTAAAGGATCCCCGAACCTAAAGAAAAGAGATTGTTACATGCGTAGATATTGTTTTCCTACACTGTCCTCATACACAAATTTTTTTAAGTCATCTGCAAAGGAACTGGGAGTAAATTCAACAAAGCTATGATTTGGATATAACTTGGCTAGGAAATCAGCTGCCTTGTTTGTCTCTCTATAGTGGTGTCGTATCCTGTATCGTTCCAAGTCCCTTTTGATTCTGGCATGTATGTGTCGAAGGTCCCAAGGTAACCTGTTTTGGTTTGTGAGCTGCAAATACATACAGTGTGAATCTGTGCTAATCTCTAGTTTAGTCACTCTGTGTTTTTTTGCCAGTTTAAGCCTACCTTCAAGCCCCTGCAGTTCATGCTTTACTACTGACTGGGCTAGATCATCTCCTACGCATGCGGAAATAGGCTCGCCTATCTCATTGTGAATAATAGCTCCAAAGCCTCCTCTCAACCCTTTTTTAGAACCATCAGAGTTTAGTTTAAGCCACCCTGCCTCAGGCCTCTCCCAAGCACATGTAATAGGGCTCCAAGAGCTGTTGGTTGGCCTGGTTGTCCTCTGCTGAAAGATCAGTAGTGCTGAATCCCATTCTTACATCTTCACGTGTGCGCCTAATTATCTCAATACCATCTACATTGGATTGCTGATATACCCTTATTGAATGATAACCAAAATAATCCGATACATTTTCTGCTGCCACATAACTGATTTATATATGAGGGAAACAAACTACTGATTTATTGGAAGGAGTCTACTAAACAACCTAATACTAAGTCTTGACGGTCATCCATGTATAACAACAGATCAAGAGGGACACTCCTTCATGTCAATCAACCTTCAATAGAGCCCTATGAGCATCAGATAGGTTGACTAGAGAATAATTCTTCAGATCCCTTCTGCTTCTTCGGTGAATCTACAGATTAATTATTGCAATCAACTTCAGCTTTCATACTCTTAAGCAAAGGTTTTTTTATTGAGGCGTAAATTCTTTGATAACATTAGCTTTAACTTCATAGTAATTGTCAGTTTGTCACCATGCTGATAACTTCAGTTGGATATTGACAGTTTTAGATGCTTCTAGCCGCACCATTAATGTATGTGATTTTTCAGTATTTTTCAACATGAACATAGATCATTTTTTGAATATAAAAATCTCCTTATCTGTTTTTCTTCAACTATTATTGCTTTATCATCTTCAAGGAGTGTTTTTTTTTTTTTTTTTTTTTTTTTTTTTTTTTTTTTTTTTTGAAAGGCAAGCGTGCCGCCGGTGGGTATAGAACCCAAGACGTGGGGGTTAAACCACCACAGCCTTAACCATCCAACCAGGCTACCATTGGCATCTTCAAGGAGTGTTTATCAGCCTTGAAAATATTTTCTCATTAATTTTGAGTATCTCTATATATCCTATATCCGCATATCCATCTTTTCAACCTAACATTGTACTACACCAAATTGACATATTTGTAATAACTTCCAAAATAGTAATATTTTTGAGCTGTTACAATCCAACAAACAATTCCAAGTCAAAATTAAATTTAGTAAAAAAAAAATGGAAAACGGTTGCATAAAAAAAGTGATACAATAAATTAGATCACCATGAACAGTATCACTTGTAGGACCGTACTATTCATGATGATACAATTATTGTTTTGAGAATATTTAAAATTGCTTTGTGGATTGTTATAGCTCAAAAAATTTGGTCATTGATCCTTTATTTTTTTTATTTAATCTATGCCCGAATGCTACATGGCTGACCCTATAGGATTAACCAAACAGGCCCGAATGCTGTAATATTGTTGCCACTCTTGCATGAAGACTTGTTTTCGCTTCGCTCCGGTCTAGTCCATCCGAAGGACTATCAACAAAGGCTCCGACCAACTGAGCTACAATTGGTGAACTGCAATTTAACCTACAAGCAATGTTGTCATGATGATTATGATGACATTCATCCTTCATGTGTGCTACATAAGCTTCTAAGCACTTTGGAAGTTAAGAGCTAGAATCTATGATTTTTCGTTTAATGTATGTGTGTGCAGGTCCTCTAGTATAAATTTTGGAAACCAAACTCATAAGTTTGTGTTTTGTGGTTTTAATTGAACACCAATATATGTCTAGCTATATAGGAAGGATTAAGTTCAAGTCAAGAAAATTGTGGTTCCTTAATGTTAAAATTTAGTGAAAATGTGTTTTAATGGTAAATAGAAGATTACCTTAACTATACTCGAGTGATTTGTTCGATCAATTTTAGAAAAAAAACTGTGGATTCTCCCGTAAAGTCAAATGTATCAGAACTTTGTGTTGCCACTTCAATTTTTTGGCACAGTTCTTCATAATTATTCTACAAATAACTCAAAGGGGGAATTTTCTAATAACCCTTGGAGGAGGCAGATACAAAATTAAATGTCAAGTGTTACCTTTGTTGGTATTTGAAGGAGAACTTGGACTTACAAAACACTGGATTTTATTGATTTCTAAAAATATGCTACAAACTCACACCCACTCTTGATTGAATTCACAACTCACAATTGAGCTTATTTGCTCCTATTCCTTCACAACTCAACCTTCATCCCTATTTATATTAGTTCTAATGAGTTGGAGGAAGTGTGTATAATCTTAGATATTTCCAGAAAGCTACACATTTTTTACAATTGTTAGGATAATTCTAGAGCTTCTAGATTACCTATGTTCAAGAGATATCTTGAGGGAAGTAGGAGAGACTTGAAGTCTCTAGAGAAAACTAGAGTCTGTGATGACTCTCAACACTCCCTCTCATCACTGATTCCCTTGAAAGTCATTCCAAGTTGTCTTTGAAATTTTTCGAACTTTGTAGTACCGAGTCCTTTGGTGAATATATCTGCCACTTGGTTGTCTGTCTTGATTGCTTGCATCTCTATCTCTCCTTGAAGTACCTTCTCTCTTACAAAGTCGCAGTGGACCTCGACATGTTTTGTCCTTGCATGGAACACTGGATTTTCAGCTAGGCGTATTGCAAACTAATTATCACAATGCAATGGTATTGCATTCTACACTGGCTGGCTCAAATCCTTCATTAATTGCACTAGCCAAGTACTTTTTTGTGCTGCCATAGCTGCTGTTCTATACCCTGCTTCTATAGTCGAGAAAGATACAGTTGTTTGTCTCTTGCTACACCATGTGATTGCTCCTGAACAAAGATTGAACACGTACCCGGTAGTTGATCTTCGCGTGTCATGATCTCTAGCATAGTCAGCATCATAGTAGTTGACTATTTTACATTCCCTACCCTTCTTGTATAAGATACCAAGATCAGTGATTCCTTTCTCATACCTTAGTATTCTTCGGACTGCTTCGATATGAGGCTTCTTTGGCTTCTGCATGAATTGACTTGCTACTCCAACTAAATAGGCTATCTCTGGTCGTGTGAGCGTCAGGTAGATTAGACTCCCAACAAGCTGGCCATATATTGTTGTATCTTCCAAGTCTTTGCCTTCTTCAGCACATAGCTTTGCATTAGCCTCCATAGGTGTTGAGACCGGCTTGCACTCGAGCATCCCGTACTTCTTCAAAAGATCTCTAGCTTACTTCTGTTGACAAAGGAATAAGCCTTTGTCATTTCATTCAATCTCGAGCCTTAGGAAGTGTCTTAGTTTTCCTAATTCCTTCATCTGGAATCAGACTGCCAAGTTTCTTCGTACTATTCCTATTTCTTCTTGGTCATCTCCAGTGGTAATTAGATCATCTACATCTACTAGCACTATTGCTAGTTTGCCTCTTTGAGATTTGATGAACAGGCTTGAGTCCGAATGTGCAACTGTGTACCCGCTTTGAACTAAGAACTCTGCTATCTTCCCATACCAGGCTCTTGGTGCTTGCTTCAATCCGTACAAAACATTCTTTAACTTGCAGACATAATTTTGTTTGGTTTTACTCTCAAACCCCCTAGGTTGCTCCATGTATATTTCTCGGTCAACTTCTCCGTGCAGGAAGGCATTCTTCACATCCATCTGCCATAACTTCCAAGATTTGCTTGCTATTAGGGCAAGCAGGACCCTGACTGTAGTGATCTTAGCTACTGGACTGAATGTTTCATCGTAGTCCAATCCGTACTGCTGTGAGAACCCGCGGGCTACCCATCGAGCCTTGAACTTTTCTATCAAGCCATTAGGAAAAAACTTTATCTTATAGACCTATCTGCATGATAAAGGCTTCAAGTTTGATTCTGATTCAGAGCTTGGATTTCTTCTTTCATCGCCTTTTGCCATTCCATGCTCTGAGATGCTTCTTTAAATGTTGTAGGTTTTCTATTGTTGTCTTCTTCGACCACGACATTTGCATACTTTGGATTGGGTTTGCATTGTCTGGTTGACCTTATCCGTTGTTGCCCCAAATCTTTCTGATTGCCTTGATCTTCTTCTGGTGTTCTTTCATGTACACCAGTTTGCCATGGATCGCTGGACGCATTTGTTGTCTTCGGCAAGTTGAGTCTGCTTTCTTCTTCACCTTTTGCAGGCGTTGACTCAATTTCCTGCATTTCTTCTTCTAGAATTTTGGAATCCGGCAGCAGTAGTTGTTGTGCAGACCACCATGATGAGGCTTCATCGAACACGACGTTCCTTGATGTGTAGCAGTGCCCAGTTGTAGGGTCACAACATTTCCATCCTTTCTTTTGATTGTCATATCCCACAAAGATGCAACGAATCGCCTTCTTGTCGAACTTGGTTCGCAGGTGATCAAACACGAACACGTAACACACATCCGAAAACTCAGAAGTGACTCACTGTGGGTTTAGTATTCCATAACTTCTGATAGGGTGAAACAAACCCTAACTTTTCTTGTGGCAACCTGTTGATAACATGGGCTGCGATCTTCATACACTCGGCCCAAAATCGACTTGGCACATTTTTGGAATGCAACATGCTTCGGCACGTCCTGCCAAACGCTAGTTCTTCCTTTCAGCTATTCCATTTTGTTGTGGAGTGTCTGGACATGTTAATTGTCTCCTGATTTTACCTTTCCTCAGGTAATTGGAGAACTCATCCGATGTGTACTCTCTGACATTATCTGTACGCAGACATTTGATATTCTTTCCTACTTTACTTTCAATCTTCTTATTAAATTCCTTAAATATATTAAGGATTTCTGATTTTTCCTTCAGAAAATAAACCCAATCGTACCTTGAAAAGTTGTCAATAAAAGTTACCATGTAGCGCATCCCGCTAATTGAGGCTTGCTTTACTCGACTGAACACATCTGAGTGGATGAGTTGCAACGGTTCTTTGGCCCTGAACTCCGACTCCTAATAGGGTAGTTGATGAGCTTTTCCATACTGGCATCCAACACAGACTGTTTCTCTTCATATATCCTGGTAGGGTAAGCCTTTCAGCATGGACTTGCTCATCATCGCCTTCAACCTCTTATAGCTAACATGCCCTAGCCTAGCGTGCCACAAATCAACCTCTTATGACTCCTCTCTTGGGACTTCTTGGGCATGTTATCTTCTTCTTTATTTTATTTTACAAATTTCTTCTTTTTATATCCACCATTCGTTTTTATTGAAAAGTGTCTCTTCTTCCTCATTTTTCAAAGAGACGCCTGCCATTTGCTTATCGAGACTATCTTGATTGGCCAACAAACTTTCAAACTCTATTATGGAGGGTTGAGTTGGCCAACCACGAATTGCCATGACAATCCCGGTATATATACCCGGGCTCTAATCCATGGATGATTATTTTTTTCATCCTATCTTCATTAATTTTGTAGGATGGGTCTAGTTATGAAATTTCACGGGATAAATTTTTGATTTTCCAAAAATACTCTCCAATAGACATACCTCCTTTTCTAGAGTTCATCAATTCATTCTCCAAGAACTGTAGGAGAGCATCGTTTGTTCTTGAGAATAAGGATGCAAATGTATCCCATGCTCTTTTGGGTGTGTCTTCGTTTTCGATGTGTTGAAGCATCTCGTCCTTGATTGTCGTCTTGAGCACATAAAGTGCTTCATTTCCTAAATTCAGCAGTGTTCTGCCTTGGTGGTGGCGCATTCTCACTATCGCCAACAACTTTCCACAAGTCTTATCCTTGTAAATATGACTTTATTCTTGTCTTCCAGCTCTTATAATTGTTATGGTTGAGCTTTGTAAGCCCACTAGTAGTGGCAACAAGATCTCCCATCATGACAAGGTGCAACCTCTTTTGTGCTACCGAGTAAGCTTGGTCCCAGACCTATCTGCTTTATACTCAAGCTGTGCACGAACGATCTCCGACAAGCAGCGTCTCACCAACGGCAACTGTGAACAGTGTTGAATAGTGTTCAACCCTGGAACAGTGTTGAACAGTGTCGCCTTCTATTAAATAGTACTGTAACTCCGGCGAACAGTATTACTCCGGCTCTGATACCAAATTGTTGGTATTTGAAGGAGAACTTGGACTTAAAAAACACTGGATTTTATTGATTTATCAAAAAATGCTACAAACTCACACCCACTCTTGATTGAACTCGCAACTCACAATTGAGCTTATTTGCTCCTATACCTTCATAACTCAACCTTAATCCCTATTTATACTAATTCTAAGGAGGTGGAAGAAGTGTGTCGAATCTTAGATATTTCCAGAAAGCCACACGTTTTTGACAATTGTTAGGATAATTCTAGAGCTTCTAGATTACCCATGTTCTAGCCACTGGCCCGGCCAAGAAGTAGTGGCCAGATGAAATTTTCCAACCAAAGATTCTAGCCAGATTCAAAGAACCATGCTTATCTTCTTGGTTCTTGCTTTTCCAACAGATTCAAAGAGGAGGAGAGACTTGCAACAGATTCAAAGAGGAGGAGCGAGGACGATGCTTATCTTCTTGCTTGCAACCCTTGTGTCGGCCAAACAATTACTCACCTGAATACAAAGACACTCGACGAGATCTGAGTTGGCCAAGCGAAGCTTCGCGTTTTCTCGACGAAGAACCTCTACTTTTGTCGCGGTGTCGTCGAGATGCGAGAGGCAGAGTCGGTAGCGGTCGACGAGTTCTTGGTACTCTAAGGTGAGACGATAGAAGTAGATTCTCGGTGGCGATTGCCTTGCTTTCTTGGTTGTAAAACGATGGACACGGAGTGAAGAAGGAGGAAGAGGCGATGAAGTCCAGTCTAGAGCCGCCGCTTCGTTGTTGTTGCAGACTTACTTGCAGTTGCAGTGAGGAGATGAGATTGATTTTTTTATTTTTTTTTGCGTGTTCGTATCTAATGGCCATTTGCTTTTCATTTTCAGTTGATTGCGGTGTTTTAAATTGAGGCTTAATGATTTGATTCCTTATACAAATTTTTGGTGGAATAAACAAAGGCTTAATGATCTGATTCCTTAATGGTTGTTCATTTTGGATAAAAAAATCAAAAACAAAAACAAACAAACAAACCGGACAGGCATGGTCCCGACCCGGACTGTCCCGGTTCCAAACAGTCCGGGTCCAATCGGGCCATCCCAAAAAAGTGGTTTTCCCGACCCGGACTGTTTCCGATTGATTAAACATGGACTGGGACCAGGAGGCCTCAACCTGGACCGTGCCCACCCCTATTGTTTGTTGGATTGTAATAGCTAAAAAATGTTACTATTTTGGAAGTTATTACAATTATGCCAATTTGGTGTAGTGCAATGTTAGGTTGAAAAGATGGATATGCGGATATAGGAGTAGAGATACTCAAAATTAATGAGAAAATATTTTCAAGGCTGATAAACACTCCTTGAAGGTGATAAAGCAATAATAGTTGAAGAAAAATAGATGAGATTTTTATATTAAAAAAATGATCCATGTTCATGTTGAAAAATACTGAAAAATCACATACATTAATGGTGTTGTTGCGCCTTATTGCGGAAGCGGGTAGACACCAAAAATTGCACACAAGTACCACAAGGATCCAATCAATTAAATAGAGCAACTAGCAATGAAAGTAATTAGATAAAACCAAGAACATACCACAAGAATCACAAGGTTTACGTGATTCGGCGAATTGCCTACGTCCACGGTGAGGTGATTCCACTATATTCAAGAATAAGGTACAAGAAGATGACAATTCTCACACAATCTCTCAACAAGAGATGAAACAATTCTAGCAATTATCTTTCTCTATTCCCTGTGCTTCACAATTTTTCTATGTGCAATAATTATAAAAAAACCTACAGTTCCTAGTATATATAAGAACAACAGTTTCCTATTTCGCAGCAGTTTCCTGTTTCACAGCAGTTTCCTGTTCAAAAACATTTCATGTTTCACTCTGTTTCCTGTTTCACAATTCTCCACCTCGGCGAATTTTTTTGTAAGGAAAAAATGAGCCGAAACAAGGCATAAGAATAAACTGATCAACACTCCATCATAGCTTTCTCACCTCACGAAATCGCCCCGAAGGGCAACGCCCCAAAGGGCCCTCAATCAACATGAGTCAATGTGGAGTAAGTCCAAACAATGTTGGAACTTAACTCCAGGAACAACCTTTGTCAACATATCAGCAGGGTTGTCATTTATGTGTACTTTCACCAAAAACACATCACCATCCTCAAATACATCTCGAACAAAGTGATATCAGACGTCAATATGCTTAGTCCTTGCGTGATGAACCTGATTTTTAGCCAAGTGGATGGCACTCTGACTGTCACAGAGAACCTCAACACTATCTTGTTCCACACCCAAGTCATTTACAAGACCTTGAAGCCACAATGCTTCTTTTACAACATGCCATATACTCTGCCTCTGTAGTAGAGAGAGCCACTGTATCCTGAAGCATAGATCTCCAACTAACTAGAGCAGCGTATATCTGAAATATGTAACCAGTAGTAGATCTTCGTCTATCTAGATCACCAGCATAATCAGAATCAACAAACCAACGAACCTGACATGAATCTCCACCGAAGTCCAAACCCACATCCAAGGTACCTTTTAAGTACTTAAGCATCCATTTCACTGCCTCCCAATGTTTCTTCCCAGGGTTTTCCATATCTGCTCACAACACTAACAGCCTGTGAAATGTCAGGGCGTGTACACACCATAGCATACATTAAACTGCCAACTGCACTAGCATAAGGAACATGCGACATGTATTCCTTTTCTTCCACTGTGACTGGAGATAACTTTCGAGAAAGTCTAAAATGTGAAGCCAAAGGAGTAATAACCGGCTTTGTGTTTTCCATGCCAAACCGTGATATGACCTTCTCAAGGTACCCATTCTGTGAAAGAAATAATTTTTTATTATCCATTTCTCTTCTTATCTCCATACCAAGTATTTTCCTTGCAGCACCCATATCCTTCATCTCAAACTCAGATGCAAGTTGAGACTTCAATTTATTTATCTCCACCATACTCTTACAGGTAATGAGCATATCGTCAACATAGAGCAAAAGATAAATAAAATCGCCACTACGAAGTTTTTTCAAGTAAACACAACAATCATACTTACTTCGTGTGAACCCATGTTTCAACATAAAAGTGTCAAACCGTTTGTACCACTGCCTAGGTGACTGCTTTAACCCATAAAGTGATCTCCTCAAACGACAAACATGGTCTTCTTTTCCAACAACCTTAAAACCTTCCAACTGATGCATATAAATTTCCTCCTCTAAGTCTCCATGCAAGAAAGCTGTTTTCACATCAAGTTGTTCAAGCTCAAGGTCACCATAAGCTACCAAGCTCAACAACACACGTATAGAAGTGTGTTTTACCACAGGCGAAAATATTTCATCATAGTCAACGCCTTCCCTCTGAGCAAAACCCTTAGCTACTAATCTTGCCTTGAACCGAGTACTAGACTCTAGAGTAGCCTGTTTCTTCTTAAACACCCACTTGCAGCCAATTGCTTTCCTTCCATTAGGCAACGACACTAGATCCCAAGTATGGTTCTTCTGGAGACTCCATCTCACCCTGCATAGCTACTAACCGACTCCGACTATCTGAATGACGAGCGGCCTGCTTGTAAGTAGTTGGCTCATCATCTTCCACAGAGAGTGCATATGCAACCAAATCAACTGAATTCAACTGACCATAGTGCTTCAACGGTTCTTCAAAGCCAAAATTTTGAACTTGCTTAACCGATCGTTTTGACCTAGTTAAGGCCAAAGGTTGCTGCTGGGATTGATTATCTTCAACTGGTTGTTGTTCCTCATGGTCTTCAGGCTCATAATTCAGATCATGTGTGTCTGCTTCAACCACTTGTTCATCTGCTTCATCCATAGACGCTTCAACTTCCACTTTCTGAGTGTTACTAGATTCACCACCACTATCAACCAACTCCTTAGCTTTAGTACAAGCTAACAAGGAATTCTCATCAAATGTAACATCTCGACTGATCACAAATTTATTATCCTCTAAACACCATAGACGATAACCCTTCACGCCTTTTGCATACCCCAAGAAAATGGCCTTCTTAGCCCTAGCATCAAGCTTATTTTCTTTCACATGGTAGTAGGCAATACAACCGAAAACTTTCAGTATACTGTAATCAGCATGTTCACCAGACCACACCTCATAAGGTGTTTCACAGTCTAATGTAGAATGTGGCGATCTATCAATCAAGAAACACGCGGTGGCTATTGATTCAGCCCACCATTCTCTGCCAAGACAAGCATTGGAGCGCATACACCTAGCTCTTTCAAGCATATTACGGTTCAATCTCTCAGCAACTCCATTTGTTTGTGGCGTGTCTCTAACAGTCCAATGTCGAACAATTCCTTCCTGATCACAAAACTGTTTGAAAGTACCCTCAGTATACTCGGTACCATTATCAGACCTCAAAGTCTTCACCTTTCTTCCAGTTCTATTCTCAACCATTGCTCTCCACCTTTTAAATGTCTCAAATACTTCATTCTTAGACTTCAAAAAATATACCCATGTGTAACGGGAATAATCATAAATGAAGGAGACAAAGTACCTGGAACCTCCCTTAGAGGCGACCTTCGCTGGCCCCCACACATCTGTATGCACATAGTCTAGAACACCTCTGCTCATGTGCTTGCTTGTACTGAATTTTACCCTGCATTGTTTTCCATATACACAATGCTCGCAAAACTCCATAGTCGGTTTCTGCATACCCTTCAGTAACCCTTGCTTGCTCAGTAGAGACAATCATTTTTCTGTCATATGCCCAAGTCGCATGTGCCATAACCTAGTGCTTTCCGATGAAGAAGTTCCCACTGCCACATTTCTTGTTACCGTGTTACCCATCAAGGTGTACAAGTTACCTTGTTTGATCCCTTTCATGACAACGAAAGACCCACGGACAACCTTTAAAACTCCACCTACCGCTGTAAACTTACAACCATTGGAGTCTAAAACACCAAACGAGATAAGGTTCTTTTTCAAGGCTGGGACATGCCTCACATCAGTTAAGGTTCTCACAACACCATCATACATCTTAATCCTCATTGTTCCAATTCCAACTATCTTGCAAGCGTAATCATTACCCATCAGAACAGTACCACCATCAATGTGCTCATAGGTAGTGAACCACTCCCTGTTTGGGCACATATGGTAAGAACACCCAGAGTCAAGGATCCATCTCCCAGAGATTTCTGTGTTTTCCTCCGCAGCTGAATAACATTTTTCATCATTTTCCGTACTAGATGCATAACTTGCTTCACTAGTATCACCCTTATCTTACTTTTTCTTGCCCTTCCAACTGTTATCATGATTACTCTTACCTTGATTTGGACAATTTTTTCTAATATGCCCCCACTCTCTACATTTGTGACATTGTGGACCTCTAGACTTTGATCTAGATTTTCCACTCTTTGAAGATGATTTCACTTGAGACCTTCCTCTAACAACCAACCCTTCAGCTTGATCTTTCCCACTACCACTTGATGAAGTTTTCTTCCGAATCTCATTGGACAAGAGTGCATCGGTAGTTTCATCAAATGTAAGTTCATCTTTCCCAAACAAAATTGTTTGTACAAGATTTTCATATGACTGCGGCAAGGAGTAAAGCAATATAATTGCTTGGTTTTCATCCTCAATCTTCACATCCACATCTCTCAAATTTGAGATAATCCGTGTAAACTTGGTGATATGATCACCAATTGGAGTGCCCTCATCCATTTCTAGTCTGTACAATTGGGTTTTCAAGTATAACCTGTTTGATAATGTCTTAGTCATAAACTGTGACTCAAGGTTCAACCAAACATCAGCTGCCGTAGTTTCTTCATTAACTAAAAAAACTATGTCTCAATCCAGACACAAGCAAATAGCAGCACACGCCTCCAAATCCAATTCTTCCCATTCATCATCTGACATGGTTTTCAGCCTTTTTATCCTTCCCTAGTAATGCCTTGTGTAATTTCTGAGATATAAGCAAATTCCTCATTTGTATTCTCCAATATCCGAAATCGTTCTTACCATTAAATTTCTCGATTTCATACTTTCCCACATGTGCCTTGCTCACCTTGGATGCCATTGCAAACAAAACCTTTGACTTTCTAGACAAGAACCTTCACTACGGTTTTTCTTCAAACAACTTGTGCACAAACAAATCCTAGCACTTTTGAATCTTCACAATCTTGAGTAGAACAATTCAAGATCAATTTCCCTTAGTGCTCTGATACCAATTGTAGCGCCTTATTGCGGAAGCGGGTAGACACCAACAATTGCACACAAGTACCACAAGGATCCAATCAATTAAATAGAGCAACTAACAATGAAAGTAATTAGAGAAAACCAAAAACATACCACAAGAGACACAAGGTTTACGTGGTTCGGCGAATTGCCTACGTCCACGGTGAGGTGATTCCACTATATTTAAGAATAAGGTACAAGAAGATGACAATTCTCACACAATCTCTCAACAAGAGATGAAACAATTTCAGCAATTATCTTTCTCTATTCCCTGTGCTTCACAGTTTTTCTACGTGCAATAAATATAAAAAACACCTATAGTTCCTAGTATATATAGGAACATCAGTTTCCTGTTTCGTAGCACTTTCCTGTTTCACAACAGTTTCCTGTTTCCTAGAATTTGTTTCCTGTTCAAAAATGTTTCCTGTTTCACAAAACAGTTTCCTGTTTGGCTGTTTCACAAAACAGGTTGTTTCCTGTTTCACTCTGTTTCCTGTTTCACAGCTGCGGCTAGAAGCATCTAAAACTGTCAATATCCAACTGAAGTTATCAGCATGGTGACAAACTGACAATTACTATGAAGTTAAAGCTAATGTTATCAAAGAATTTACGCCTCAATAAAAAACCTTTGCTTAAGAGTATGAAAGCTGAAGCTGATTGCAATAATCCGTAGATTCACCGAAGAAGCAGAAGGGATCTGAAGAATTATTCTCTAGTCAACATATCTGATGCTCATAGGGCTCTATTGAAGGTTGATTGACATGAAGGAGTGTCCCTCTTGATCTGTTGTTATACATGGATGACCGTCAAGACTTAGTATTAGGTTGTTTAGTAGAGTCCTTCCAATAAATCAGTAGTTTGTTTCCCTCATATATAAATTAGGGAAAATTCTAGGGGTCGAGGGAGGGAACGAGGGAGGGAGCGAGGGATGGGTGAAAGCCATTCATCCGCCTCGAGATGAACGTCATCGCACATCTCAAATTTGATGCGCTCATCTCGAGGCAGATGGGTGGTTACCACCCATCCCTCGCCCCCTTTCCCTCGCTCCCTCCCTCGCTCTGTAGCAAAGCTCATAAATTAGTTATGTGGCAGCAGAAAATGTATCGGATTATTTTGGTTATCATTCAATAACTACCCAAGTTCTTGTCTCTGTTTGAGTTGTGTTATTGCAGTCCCTTTCCCAACAGCCTCCAGGGAAAAGCACACCCGGAAACCATCGACTTGCTCAAACGTCTATAAATGTTTTCTAACTTGAAAGTAATGAAAAGTTATAGGATTTATTCTAATGATCTGAAACTGTTTTCACTTTCTATGTACAATTGTAAACTATGTATTATTGTCATGTTAATTACATTTTCAGAAATCCGATTACACTATGGATTAACCTATGTAGTCTCTCTGTACTACCTGGAGTTGTGTGAAATTGGCATATTTATTCATCTCTACTTCTACCTTTGAAATTATAGCAAATAAGGAACCTAACTTCCCTTAACTTGAACTTAATCCTTCCCATGTAGACATGTTTGTGTGTTCTAAGACCACAAAACAGAAACTTGCGAGTTTGCTTTCATGTATGCTAGAGGACCTGCACACGCATGCAGTTACATAGATTAACTGATTGCTCTTCCAAAGGCCTTAAATATTAGGCTCTGTTTTTATTTGTTTTTATATTGCAACTTGGATGTTATGCAAACTAACTGGGTCGCAGGAATGCCGTATGTACAGCCATCAAATTATTTTATATTACTATCTCAAAAATAATGACAAACATTTAAAATGGTGGGTTTTTATCTGTTGGCAATTCTATACCGAAATATTGACCTAAGTCTCTCTTCTGTTAGGACCAAATACACTCTAATACACTTACGTAGAAAATTGGTACAAAATTGACTTGTTTCATCACTACTCCTACATTCTAAATATTGACATTTAAGAGCCTAACTTCCCTTCACTTCATTTCAAATCAATTCTACATACATGGACAAGTTTCTGTGTTCAGTAATCAAGAGCTTTGCTACAGGTCGAGGGAGGGAGCGAGGGATGGGTGGTAACCACCCATCCGCCTCGAGATGAGTGCATCGGATTCGAGATGCGCGATGGCACTCATCTCGAGGCGGATGGGTGGTTTAGCAATGGCTAAAAACCGTTGCTAATTGGCAAAAAACCGTCGCTACAATGATTTAGCCACGGCACAAAAACCGTTGCAATACCGTCGCTAGGTTAATCGTCGCTATTTGAATCAGCAACGGTAAACTATCCCGTCGCTAATTAGCCACTGCAAAAAAACCGTGGCTAACACAAAAAATTCCGTCGCCAAAGCTGTTGAAAATTTCAACAAAAACTGTCACTAATTAGTACCGTAGCTATTTAGTGACGGTTTTTGCTAAATAGTAACGGTTTTTTGCCGTCGCTATTTAGCGACCGTTTTTTTGCCGTTGCTACTTAGCGAGGGTTTTTTGCGGTCGCTAAGGCAACATAGCGACGGTTTTTTGCCTTGGCTATTTAGCGACAGTTTTTTGCCCTCGCTAAATTGCAAATCTAATTGACAACACAGCCACGGTATTTGCCGTAGCTATTTAGAGACAACTTTGTTGCAAATCATATTGACAAATGAAATTTACAAATTATAAATTACAAATTATAATTCATTTTTTATAATGAAATTAGCTATTAATGATTGTCCATTTTGAAAATTAATATCAACTACCAAAAATTTACAAATTATAATTCTTTTCAACTATTAATTTGAAAATTTACAAATTATAAATTACAACTTAATTGATCAAACCACGTTAAACGTGTGAGGTGATTCCACTTGGACCACGTGCAACAACGAAACAGGTATTATTATCTAGCTTAGACCTTAATTTATGATAAATCCAATAACAATAGCTATTATTAAATTAAAAATTTTAAATTAAAAGAATCATTTCGAATTGAATATAAACACTATAAAAATCTTCTAAATATTGCTAGCCTGCTAGGATGGAGGTAAGTATTAGCGTGACCATGTATAAATATATGATATGTTTGGAGTAAAAAACTAATACGCATTTGGAGAAGGTGAAATTTATATACACATGCTTGAACTCAATTAAGAAAGTGGAGTACAAAAACTGTTCTTGAAAAATGGATGCTTTCTTCTCTATTTCCTGCACCTCTTGACTACAAAATGAACTTGTATTGTATGAGATACTACTAGATAGTGCGTGACTATTTTATTTCTTGTCAGATCCAATTTACTATTCTAAATAAATATGAATTTTTCAGTACAACCCCCGTGGCTATACTTTAGGGTAATAGTTCACTTTTATTAAGTAACAAGCATGACTTCAACAATCTGATTTTTTCAAGGCACCCCATATATATATATATATATATATTTGATGATTTTTTCAATAAATCTGGGCTGATTTGTTGTGTTTTAGTTGCTCAAGTTTTGAGCACAAAAATTGGATAAGAGCCAGACCTTGATTTCAAAGGTATGGGGATGACTAAAAACAATCATCATCAATTAATAATTTCGAAGAATCTTCTCTTGGGTATGCATTTGAGTATGGAATGTTGAAATTGAATTTTCTTTAGAAGATATGGAAGATCCTCTCTTGTGAATCTGGAGAAGATAACTTCCATGGAAAGTTATATGCAATCAAAGTACCAAACACCAAAAAATGAAAAATTGATATTTTCTCATTTTCTTTGAAGGAAAAGGAAAATGAAAGTTTTTCATAGAGTATTTTCCCTTTCCTTACTTTTCCTTGCAATCAAACATGCCCTTAAGGAAGGAGATTTGACACCCAAGCGCAAAGAGTTATGTAGCACCTCCATAATCACCACACCGACCTCTGATGCCTTGTCAATTGTCACAAAAATCCGTGACACAAGACTATCTTCCTTTTAGGAGCTTAATGATCTTTTGGTTAGTATGACTCAAGTAAAATTTCCTATTTTGGACAAGGTTTCCTTGATCAATTAGGACAATGGAATTTCCATAATCAAATAGGAAATATTCCTTGCCTGAGTAAGGAAACTTTGTCTAATAAAAAAAAATTTCCTTGTCTTAATTGTTCAAGGAAATACGTTCAAAAAAAGGAAACTTTCTTTATCCTAATTGGTCAAGCCTTGACCAACAAGGAAGCTTTCCTTGTCCTATTTGATCAAGGAAACCTCATTCAAATATAAAATTTGCGTTGTCCCAATTGATTCAGGAAACCTTGTTCAAAATATAAAAATTTCCTTAGTCATACAAATCCAAAAATTACTAAGCTCCTAAAGGAAGATACAATATCAATCCTGAAGTATGTTCCTTCCACGTCCAAGAAATAGCAAAAGGAAGAACTTTCCACAAAGCTTTTCCTTTTGACGAAAGATGAGCCAACGACTTCTAACTTGCGCTGCCATCAAGGAAGGAAATACCCAACTCAAACCAAACATTGCAATGAAATGTGTCCACCCTATCCACAATGAGGAACTGTGAACAGTTTTTACCCACCTCAATCTCCATGTCATACATACCACTCTATCTTGGATGGTAACATATTCCACACATTAGGTATAAATCACATCATGAGAGTGATTAAATGATTGATTGGTACTTATGAGGAAGAAAAATTATGGCAGGTCTATCATGCAACTACTTTAGTAGCAGAACATTTTGCAGGGTTACTCCCCAACTTGGAGACGGTGATTCTAGACCTAATTAGGTTTTTTGTTGAAGTTTGAAGCAAGTTTATTGTCCTATGGATGCTGTAACGAGTGAACGTATGAGTGACTGTAAACTTTATCATCCTCTTTTTTAATTTCTAAGGTTCGGGGATCCTAAGTAACCCCGCTCACTTTCCAAAAAAAAAAAAAAAAAAAAACATATTCCACATAGCCGTTCACATGAAAAAGACATCCTAGAAGGAACCCCTCAAGTCCATTCTAGTTTTGTTGGGAAATTATAATATGTACTTTTACGCACATGCTCCATTGGCAATATAAAAAAAGCGCCAACACAAAAACCTTATTACCTGCAATCTTCCCACACCACTTATCGTTTTTTTTCTCCCAAAGAAAAGCTACCCACTGCCTCCAAAAACCTGCAACTCTGCAAGCTCATCTAATTCGCTCACTAAAAGGCTATACCGAAGAGCTATATCTTATGAAGATGAAAATTTTATTGCATCCATTAATACTCCAAAAATCTGAAACCCTATCTTGCTTCTTTTCACATGGAGCATACAGTCTAGGAAATTTGATTTTGAAAGAAACATCCACCACCCATGCATCCTCCCTAATCTCAATTTTTCAACTGTACCTAGCACCACTTTAATACCTCGCATGAGATCATCCTTATAATATGTGGATGCCTTCGGAGCCAACGCTCCACCTTATCATACTTTGTTTTGTTAACATTTTCCCCTAAGCACTCCCCTTCCATTACACATCTCCACATCACTTGCCCAACGCCTTATTCATCATCTAGCAAGTAGCAAACCCACTTATAATATTTTGCATGCATACCACTTATCAACCCGTCCGTTAAATATCAATTTAGAGGATTGTCTCCAATGTTGTGAAATCTCCATCATCGTTATCATCAAAATCCATTCTCGATACTTTCAGGGTCGATTACATGTATTTTGGTTCTCCAAGCAATGCGGTATTTTCACATATCCTTGCCTAATCCAAGCTCAAAGATGTCTTCCTTCATCGCCTTCATCCAAGTTTTCAACGGTCGTCCCCTCCGTCTACACCTCTATTACTTGCCAATCTAGACATTTTCTAATTGGCGCCATGCTCGGTCTCCACCCCATGTGACCAAACCACGTTAAACGTCTTTCTCGAATTTTGTCCTCTATGGGTGCTACACCTAAGTATTTCCTAATTCTTTCATTTATAATTTTATCCATATGAGTTTTACCACACATACATCTCAACGTACGCATTTCTGTTTCCGCCATCCTATGCGTATGTTGTCCCGTAGTAGCCCAACATTCTGAACCATAGATAACATGTCTCTTTTAACCTTGAAGGCATCTTTATATCGCATAATACTTCTAACATCATTCTCCATTTCGTCCAACCAACTTTAATCCTATGGTCTACATCTTCTACAATAGCCCTATTTTTTTGAATTATATATCCTAGATATTGAAAAGCCTCACACTCTGGAACCTCCACGCCTTCCATCTCAATTGAATTACTCATCCCTCGTGATTCAAAACCAAAGTTGCACACTAAATATTCTGTCTTCGAACGACTAATTCTAAACCCTTACTCTCTAATGCCTTCCGCCACCTATCTAATTTTCGACCTAAACCTTCACTAGTCTCATCAATTAAGACAATATCATTTGCAAATAACATGCACCAAGATACATCTTCTTAAAGATGTATCGTAAACTCATCCATGACCAAAGCAAAGATGTAAGGACTTAAGGCGACCCTTAATGTAGTCCTACTGATACTGGGAATTCACTGGAAATCTCGCCTACTGCGCGAACACTTGTTACAGCCCCCTCATACATATCCTTAATGATATCGACATAACAATGAGACACTTTCTTCCTTCTAAGCACCCACCAAATTAACTCTTTGGGAGACTCCATCGTAGGCTTTCTCAAAATCAATAAAAATCATACGCAAACTCTTACAATCCTCTTGATATTTTTCTATAATTTGCTTAATCAAGAAGATGGCCTCTATAGTAGACCTATCACCTACCTGGCATAAATCCAAATTGATTATCTGAAACAATGGTTAAACTCCTAAGTCTTCGCTCTATGATCCTTTCCTAAAGTTTCATCGTATCCCTTATAAGTTTTATCCCTATATAGTTCAAGCAGTTCTGAATATCCCCCTTGTTCTTATAAATTGGCACCACAATGTTGTGCCTCCACGAATCTGACATTTTTCTAGTTTTCAAAGTCCTATTAAAGAGCCTAGTTAGCCATTGAATCTCAACTTCTCCTAGACATTTTCACGCTTCAACTAGTATATCATACGGTCCAATTGCCTTCCATGTCTTTATTCTTTTCAAAGCTTCTCTTACTTCTTTGACACTAACTCTGTGATGGAACATGCGATCTCTCCCTTCCTGTGAAGTATACCCCTCCAAGTTTAACTCATCTACATGTGTCTTATTAAGTAGGTTCCAAAAGTAATCTCTCCATCTAAAATAGCTTTATCTTGCATTAACTCTTCCATCCTCATGCTTAACACACTCAACATGACTCAAATCCCTAGTTTTTCATTATCTCGCTTTAGCTATCTTGAAGATATATTTCTCCGCTTCCATACACCATATGCTCTCTTTTTAGCTTTCCCTACTACTTTACTACTCAACCTCTTAGCTTGTTTATGAGCTCATAAGCATCTATATCTTTGCCACTCCTTAAAGCGTCTTTTCTTTTTTATAATGGCTTGTTGCACATCAGTGTTCCACCACCACATCTCCTTATCATATCCACTTCTCTTTTGACCTCTCCTAACTCTTCTTTCGCCCCTTTTCTTATTTGGTTCGCCAAACGCTCAAAATGTTGTGAAATTTCTAATTAGGGCAAAATCTTTTTTTGAGACCCAAAACACAAACCTATTAATGTAATCCCTGACTGTTTTTAAATAAGAAAAACATTTTCTTATGTGATCATATTCCATTTATTTGACTCTTAAGAGTTGTAATGTATCGTTTTTAATTTTTTGGGGTTTAGTTTCTTGAGGTTAGCACCAAACTTAAACGGGCAAAAGCTCCATTTAATTCTTTAATTCTCATTTAGTCCCTACTTTTATTAAAGTCACGTGCAAGCCCGTCATTTGACTGTAAGCATATATAAAAGTCATTATTTGGGCCTTATATTATTCAACCTAAACTCAATACAAACTCTAGGTGCTCTCGGACTAAAAGATGACGGCTGTCGGTGGTGGTCCCTAGCTTCATATGGGTATTTAGCTAGCTGGGGTGGTGGTGACTGCCAATGGTGGACATGATGATAGTGGCTGGGAAACTCAATTGGGGAAGATAAAGGATTAAGGAAAATGAAGGAGTTGGGGGAGATGAAGGGTCACATGCCTGCTGTTGAAGAGACTAAATGAGC
Source organism: Berberis vulgaris (assembly GCA_963556465.1). Classification (NCBI taxonomy): domain Eukaryota; kingdom Viridiplantae; phylum Streptophyta; class Magnoliopsida; order Ranunculales; family Berberidaceae; genus Berberis; species Berberis vulgaris. The sequence goes on from OY747125.1 coordinate 5,373,308, forward strand.
TTAAAAGATTTTTCTGAGCTGAAAACATAGCTAGGGATCAGTTTGGGGATTAAATCTTCGATACTTATTTATTTTTTAAGATGAAGGAGATTAAATCCCCGATCAGATGGCTGACAAGGTTTTTCACCAAAAAAATAAAATAGGCAAATAGACCTTGTTACGTTACATATCCACCCACGCCATGGATATCTTTTTATATATGTTATTACTAAAATACCCTTAAAATAAAAACCTTAAATCCTAAAAATATCTTCGCCTATCTTAGTCTCTTCTTACCAGCGATTTCATCTCTCTTCTCTCCATCACACAACTTGTTAGACAACCCCTCACCTCTGTCGCTCCACACCTCCACTAGGACCACCACCAACACCTTCAGATCACTTGAGGGAGGATAATAATCTAAAAAAAAATGTGCTATCTTCGGAGCTACTCCCACTTGATTGCCTTTGTAACTTGATTGAGGGGAACAAATTCCCCATCCTTTTGTGGTCCATGCCTCCGACTCCATCCCGGCCAGTCAAGTTTTGCTTTGCTCTTATCCCCCGAGAGTGACTCGTAGAATGGAAAAGGAGGAGGAGACGAACTTGCAATGGAGAATTTGGGTTGTTGTGGTGGATCTTTGTCAAGAAATTGGCTTAACAGTGAGTAATGTGATCCACATTTTCAAGATTGTACGTAGAGATAGATAGATAGTAGACTACTGCGGACTTGAGAGAGTCACCTTGTGGTGTCAAGAAAAAATGGATAAATGGAGCGGGGAGGGGACAAATGTTATAAAAAAATAAACGGATAAACGGAGCGGATGCGGGGATTTGCCATCCCTGACGGGGCGGGGATGAATTTGGCCCTGTTGTCATCCCTATCCAAGATTGGGATTGGGCTTGGGTGTGGGCCTGAGATTGAGGTATCATGATCATAAACAAATTTACATTAAAAAACACACACACACACATATATATATATTCATTTTAACTCCTAATTAATCTAAGAAAATATATATGGTAAAAGATCTATAAAATCTTGAAAGATTTAAATAGCATTTCATGAATTTGTTAAGTTTTCCTATAAATCCAAATGCTTATCATCTCAAAAGAAACAGTTGGATCGGATTGTGACACAAGAGATGGAGAAGGCTTCTCTCAAATTGGTTTTTTTAGTTGGTATTTTAATCATTGCAGCTGGTTAGTCATCTATCTATTCACATTATTTTTTGACCAACCCATTTTCACTTGCGTAGTAGTAGTTGATATATGAAAATGTACATAATTTAACCTGATTTTGTTTTATAATTTTTGCAGGTGTACCATCAATGGTGGCGAGGGCAGCAAAGTTTCATCCAGATATTGAGTTCTGTAACGAAGAAAAAGATTGTTACGTGCGGGAATGCGTAAAATGTAATTATGCATGGTGCAAAAATAACATTTGCATTTGTGATGGTTGTCCTCCGTAATGTGGCTCAAAAACATATAAACACACCATTATGTTTAGAATTGATCTTGAGATCGAGCAAATAAAAAATGAAGAAAACAAAGATTCCAGTGAATCAATGAGATGACCTATTTCAGCCAAATATGAAGATAGTTGGCTATATATGCCTATGCATAATTGCACATTTACGCACATAATTCTCCTTTTTTTTGCATTTCTTGTTGCACCCGCGGCAGTGATACATATTCATCAGTTGGTTTACACAACTCTCTTGACAACAAATCTGTGAATATTTGCATTTGTTCCCACATATTCGACAGTTTTAAGTGATCAGTCGACACATCAACACATTTCTTCTTGCAGCAATCAAGCCCTGGATTGCCCCTAGTGCATCAAATCCTGGGAAACTTATTGCAAGTGAGTTATCAATTGTAAAACCAAATTTTTTCATAGCAAGAAAACGAACTCGAAGCAATTGCAATATACTACAGTCTGAACCAGGGGTGGACCCAAGATTTTAGTTGAGGGGGGTAGTTATCAATTGTAAAACCAAATTTTTTTTTTCTATCTGAGTTAGTAACTAATAAAAAAAAATACAACTATAAAAAATACATTGCATGTACCAAATTGAATTTAGTGTAGTCAAATTTTAAGCCAAAATAAGGTCACTATCGATAACCTTAGCAAGATTCAAATGAGCATAATAACTAGAATATATAACTAATATCACAAAATAATTAGGATAAGTATCTAGGTGAAGCTAATTTTTTTTTTGAAATTTGCGAACTTAATATGATCATAAAACAATTTCATAGAAAAAAGTAGTTTATATGAGGCTCAAATTTCGTACGAGTATGATAATGGTATATATTTTCATTGAATTCTATAATTATTATTTACGATATTTTTTTGTTGGAGATTTTATACCACTTGTGAAAAACAATTCATTTCTTTAATGTTAATAAATTTTTATTAAACGAAATATTTTTTAATGTTTGCAATTACTAATAAAATTGCATTGAAAATAAAATAAAAATGCACTCGAAGAGTATCGAACTCGGGTCTTTTACTAAAAATAATAAACCTCCAACCACTACACCGACAAAGATATTCAAACACTAGTAGAAACAATTATCATATTGTATTCTACATTATATAATCAATTTTTTTAGACTAAAGATACATACTAAAAATATTTTAAAAGTTGAGATGGGGGGGGGGAGTCACCTGCCCCCCTCACCCCTTAGTAGGTTTGCCCATGGTCTGAACTATTAATATCCTATAGATTTTCCTCGCTCATCATCATTTGCTGCATGAGAAATGTTCATGACTAAAGGCATGGTAATAGCAAGTACAAAGAAGAGTTTTAGAGGGTTCATTGTGAGTAATAGAGATCTTGTTATGAGATGGGAGATGATGTGCTCAGTTCTGTGCTCGCTGATTTCAATGATATTTAACCTGCAAAAATGAGTAGCAGTTAGGCCCAGGACCATCCTGGTGGTGGCTGAAGGCACTCTGATGCTTAAGACAGATACTAGTTCGAGAAAGAGTGAAGAATTTATGTAAAGTTGTTGTGTATATATCTTGTGTACATTTCTCTTTTCTTTACCCGACTCTTATAGCGTGTATTCTCTCCCCAACTGTCCTTGCGATCAAGGGCGTGATGGAGGGAGGAATCTCACATAAGATCTTACATGTGCATGATTGGAGCTCTTCAGCATTTGGCTCTGTTTATGACCCAATGCTTGTTTGGTTAGAGCTGATTTCATGCGAGTGAATCTTGAGCTTGTGATAACTCTGATATTTGTTGTTCGGGCCTTATTGTCCCGGGTCAAGCCCGAAGACCCGTGCATCTGGGGTTGACATGCCTTGGACCTGGGCACGTGACTTACGGGCTGAACAATAGCCTTGTGTATAAGTCAGCTGGGGACTATGCTGAAGCTTTTTACGTGAGAGGGCTAATCCATGCCATGTTTACGACTGTGATTGAGTGACTGTTGGATGTAAGAGTTTTGTTAATGTTGTGAGATGAAGGTTTAGAATTTAATTACAGGGGGAGTTTGTGAGATAAGGGAGAGTTGACAATATGAAATCAATTAAACTTACAAGTTTTGTATTTGGTTGTTGTCTTTTGAACACACAAACATGTCCACATAAGAAGGATTAAGTTGAAATGAAGTGCCAAGTTAGGTTCTTGAAATGTCAAAGCGCATTTGAATGTAGAAGTAGAAATGAAACTAGTAAATTTGTACCACTTTGAGGAAGTACATAGTGTATTTTGCCCTAATATAAGAGAGACTGGTTAATACACATAGTTTATTTCTTACTCTCATAAAGGACTTTAACGACTTTATATTCCTAAAATATCAGTGGGGTTAAGCATCAATAAGTTATGCGTAACTAAATGACTGCATGATTGCGACACTACGAAATTTATTAATTTATTTTTGAACAATTCTAGTTTAACTATTATGTACCTGTTAATCGTCAATTTTATTTTTATTTTTATATGCATTATAAGAACATCTAAGGGAAGGACCCTAGCTAATTTGTTGTGTTATGTGTGTTCAGTTCATCAAGTGACTTTCTCAAGCAACCAAAAAAATGTGTTCAACTGTGTTTTCTTGCTAGTAACAACTTCGTTTAATTAGGTTAGGTTTAGAGTTGGCTAAGTGATCTCAAAATCAGTATGATTTAATTAGTTCCTACTAATTTGAAAGAGATAAAAAGTTTATAAATTAAAAGTCAATTCATAAATTTGTTCATCCTTAAAAACAGCAACTACTAGCAGTCTTTTGATCTCTCTATCCATAGATATATAATTGGCAGTATTTTATTTTTTTTTATCAATAATGACAACTTGAACAAGTGTCAAATCTTCTCTATTCCCTCTTTTGGAATATAAGTTAGGTAGAGATGCATTCCTAGTCAATGGTGTTATGGCCTAGTGGTAATGGTTGTGTGGGTTTGTCCCTCACGTCTTAACTTCGAATCCCACCTGTGGCATGGTTACTTTCTAATGGGTGTTGACGTATAGGTCGCTTAGTTGATAGGTTATGAAATCCTTAAAAACTCAGCTCGCCTTTCAAAAAAAAGAAAGAAAAAAGAGATGCATTCCTATCTCTTGGCAATTCTATACCGAAATATTGACCTAAGTCTCTCTTCTGTTAGGACCAAATACACTTACTTAGAAAATTGGTACAAAATTGACTTGTTTCATCACTACTCCTACATCCTAAGTATTGACATTTAAGAGCCTAACTTCATTTCAATTCAATTCTACATACATGGACAAGTTTCTGTAAAGAATTGAATTGTAATAATATTGTGTATTGTGTAAAAACATTGAATAGAATACAAACTTATATAGAGCTAACTTTGACATAACTTAATAGAAATAGGAAACCTAAGACTTCTATTATATTCTGACTTTCCTAACCTATTCTGTAACACTTTCCTATTTTGTAACATAGGTAGACTTCTATTCTCTAACACTTTCCTAGTTTGTAACATAGGCAGACTTCTATTCTCTAACACTCCCCACAAGCTGGATGTAGAAGTAGACGAAATGTGCAACTTGGAGGAAACTTTGAAGTCCTATTTGGTGATGAAATCATTATTGTCGAGTCTGGATGATTCTTGTTCCTGTGTGATTCTGGATGATTCCTGTATGAAGAAATCCTGACTCAATTCGAGTCTTGGTATTGATGAGTCCTATATGAAGAAATCCTGGTATTGATGATTCCTGTATGAAGAAATCATGACTCAATTCGAGTATGAGTATTGGTGATTCCTGTATGAAGAAATCCTGACTCAATTCGAGTCTTGGTATTGATGATTCTTGTATGAAAAAATTCTGGTATTGATGATTCCTGTTTGAAGAAATCATGACTCAATTCGAGTCTTGGTGTTGCTCAATTCGAGTCAACACAAATTTTGGTAGTGACCAAATATGGTGGGTGTGAATAGCGGAATGAAAGAGGTTCAATCGCACACCACCATATTCAAATTTCTCTCTCTCCCTGATGTGCGATTGAACTTGTGACAAGGAGAGAGAGATGATGAGTAAAAGATCGCGTGGTCTACATCTGTCTGGGTGCTGTTGTCGTGTGCGCCAGAGATAGACTTTGCTGTTGTTCTTTGTTGAGTTGAGTAAAACTCGGGGTGCAAATAGCCTATAGCTTTATATCAATTTGAAGAAATTCTTTCCTTTTCTTCTTCTTCTGGGACTTGGGCTTTGAGAGCCAAGGTCAGATCTTGACTCCATATGTTGTAATTGGTAGGAGTAAGTGACTGTGAAACAAGAGCCATCCTAGGTATATGGTGAAATGGTGGTGTTTGAACCATTGTTTGTATTGTCGGCTATGGTGGCTGTTTGGGTTTTTTTTTGTTTGTTTTTGGTGGTACTAAGTAAAGTTGGGGTGCAAATAGCCACTGTGTTTTATGACAGTTTGAAGATTTCTTCTCTCACAGAGAGATGAAGGGAAGACGGGGTGTTGTTCGATGAGGGGTTCTTCTACGACGACGGAGATCTCCACCTCGACCTCTACCATGGCGTCTTCGTGTTTGACGTTGTTGCTGGTGTCTTCGGCGAGTTGGTGTTCGTGTTCTTCTTCTGCCATTGAAGAAAAGAAGAGATGCAAGATCGATTGTTGGTTGATTGGCAAGACCGATTGGTCGATTGATGACGATGACTATAAACTTGCCATCTCTGATGTTGGTTTTGATGGTTAGATGATGATCTGGTGATCGGAGATGATCTGAAGATGTTTGTTGATGATGAGGATTGATAAAGGGTATGATCTGATATGATGATGGAGACGATCTGATCTGATGATGATGGAGATGATGTGATCTGATCTGATGATGGAGACGATCACGCTGATATGAAGATGTTTGATGATCGGTAATGATCTGCGATTCTCACAAACAAAATCTTCTTCTTCCTTTCAAATCAAGAAGACGAAAGGGAAGCTGCTATCTTCTGATGGCGATAACGAGAGATGGCGAATCTAATGTGCGATCGCTGCTCTTTACTGATGTTGAGACTGATGGAAGCCCCTTCTTCTGATGATGATTCGTTATTGATGATGGATTGATGAAGATTGCTGATGATCGGTTCGATATTGATGAACCAGAGGTTGAAGATGAACCCCAAGAGATTGGTCGATTTCTTCTTCATGAGGTCTTCCTTGCTTGTGAAGGAGACATTGTTGATGGTGTTGATACATCTGATGATGAGGTGATGAGGTCTTCCTCCCTGCTGTTGAGGTGATGAGGTATTCCTCCCTGATGTTGATGAAACCTCCCAGCTGTTGAGGTGATGAGGTCTTCCTCCTTGATGATGAGGTGATGAGGTCGTCCTCCCTGTTGGATTCGAGGTTGAGGTCTTCCTCCAGCCGCATGGAGGATGTTGCTGGAAGGGGGCGTCAATCGATCACTGAGACAGACCGATTAGTAATTTTTTTTCCTCATCATCACTTGCCTGACATAACCTAATAGAAATAGGAAACCTAAGACTTCTATTCTATTCTGACTTTCCTAACCTATTCTGTAACACTTTCCTATTTTGTAACATAGGTAGACTTCTATTCTCTAACACTTTCCTAGTTTGTAACATAGGCAGACTTTTATTCTCTAACAGTTTCTGTGTTCAGTAATTAAGACAACAAAACCAAATACAAAACTTGTAATGAGTTTAATGGTTTCATCAATATTGTCCACTCTTCCTTCACAAAAGTCCCCTATAAATTCCAACTCCCTCACACAACCATTCTCACAACTCCATCTCACATTCACAAGTTCTTGATCACAACCCCATCTTGCAACAAAATTCTTCTCTACTTACCATGAAGTCTCTAAAATTTTTCTTTGTATTTGCAATTACCATGGCTTTAGTCATCAACATTGCTCATGCAACAAATGAGAATGGCCAGGAGAGTGATGATGAGGAAAATGTTGATAGTTCAGAGTTTGGTACATTGCTTCGAGGTCGTTTTCTTGCTGCCAAAAAAGACCCCAAGGATCAACTTACTTGCAATAAGTTTCCCAGGATTTGTCATGTTAAGGGTAGCCCAGGGCTTGATTGCTGCAAGAAGAAATGTGTTGATGTGTTGAACGATCGTTTAAACTGTGGGATGTGTGGGAACAAATGCAAATATTCACAGATTTGTTGTGAAGGAAAATGTGTGAATCCATTGATGAATACATATCATTGTGGTGGATGCAACAAGAAGTGCAAACGAGGATCAGCATGTGCACACGGAATGTGCACTTACGCCTAAACATCAGTTATTCAATTAACTTCATGTTAAAATAGACCATATATGTGTGTCTTTACTTATGTTTTGTTTGTATGTACAAAAGCTAAGAAATTATTTTGATGATAATATATGTTTTGTTAAGTTGTAAAAAAATTTATACAATAAACTTATATACTTAATTAAGTTGGATTTTTATAATAGTTTATAGTAAAATTTTTTGGAAGTTATATGAAATTAATCTCCCTAGCTGGTCGCTCTGAGTATTCATTATACTCATAAAAGTAAAATAAAAAAATTCAGTAGTTTCAAACCCACTATTAATTGTTTTTTTTTTGCCTATACCGCAACAAGTTTCCTGGAGAGATTATTGCAGGGTAATGTACATGATGATTATAGAAGAAATACCACCCGAGAATTAATGGAGAACCAATAAGACGAATGTGGATATGATAGAGATGATCAAAATTAATAAATGTATTGAAGAGATGAAAATTTGCTGCTATAGGAAAGCTTAACTCTCCAGCATCGGCAGATGAGGAAATGATCAAACAACAATCATATCAAGAATGGCTTGTGAAATTAAATACAAGTTTGGAATGCTAGCTTATGTTGGGTTGGGTTTGTTAGTCAGGTAAAGCATCGCATGTGTGCAGTTCGAGGTGGAGGTGCAAGCGGCACATTGTTCAGGAGATCAAGTGCGAGGTAGCGAGCTAGGTAGAGCATTGCGTGGTCCGCCAGATGAACTGATCCCGATTAGGTTCTAGATCCTTGCCAAGAGAAAATATCCTACAAGTCCGAACGATGTGGAGTTAGTGCGGTGGTTGCGACTAAGTTGAAGCCAATAACGCCGGGATAGCAGCCCGTACTCCGAGTGCTACCCACAGGATCGTGGTCACATGAGACTCGAGGAGGAGGTGTACTTCAAGATGTTGTAGACCGGTGAATGGATTGTAGGATGTGGTGGCGATTCGCACCAAAGACGGAGATTGTTGGGATAGAGTTGGCTTGAATAGTCACACAATATCAAGTAAGGAGGAGTCGTCACTAAGGTTTATAAGAAGATCCACTCCCTAATAGCAACGAGGCCTTTTAAAATTAAAAACTCCACAGTCATGGCCCGGATGGACCACCCGATATGGTGGTGTTTAAGTTGGGGACAATATCGTTACTATTTCTTCTGATATGAAATTAGTTTAAGTTTTTATTTATTATCTAAATAAGGCCTTTGGGAATCAATTAGTGCAAATGAATCATTTTGCAATGCATTACTTTGCCGTTGCTTAGTATTAGTTATAGAACAATAATGCTAGTTCCACAATTTTTGATTTTTTTTTGTTTTTTCCATTTGCGTGCATTTCACATACCTTATGTTTTCACATATATAGTATATTATATATTTTTTCTTCAAATATGTAACTGAATAATATATAAGAAAAATAAGGACTTTGGAAGAGTTTAAATTATAATAAACTTTTGTAAACGTGAACTTTATTGAGTTCCACATAACACGAACTCTACTGAGCTTTACATAATAACAACTCTTAAAAATATGGACTTTATTAAGAAGTATAGTCCAACATGTGAACGTGAGAGTTCTTTGCAAAAGAATTCATGACATTTTATCCCGTAAAATAATGCAGGATCTCATATAACGTGATGATGCGGAGATTATGCATTTTAATTTCATAACCTCTTTATGTAAATCTTGACCACAAATACACAAAATAATGTTGTTTAGGCCACTAATTCAAAATAGCACCACAATTAATTAGTTATAAAATTTTAGTATCTAAAATAAAAAGACATGACAATGATTGAAAGCCATGGAAGATTCCTCAACCTTGGCAGCATTGTCTAAGGTAACTAAAAATGAAATTTTCATTTTCCATATCGTGTTAAAAGGGACAAACAAAAGTGTCGCACTCGCCTTTTCCATTCTCAATAAATTTGTTTTTGTTTGGCTTGGAAAAAAAATTAAAAAAATAAAGTGTTTGCTAATTCTTTAAGCTCCGTTTGAGATAAAACTATGAGGAGTTGTGCAGATTAACACTATAATAGAAATAACTTGTTAAAATTTCAGCTTGTTTATACATGCGACCCTCAAAATACATGGCAAAGTTTTTATCTCCTAAATATTTAATGACTAGCGTTATGTTTTTGTATGTTTCTAATAACTCATAATCTTGCTAGGTTCTTAAGACTAAAGTTGTAACAGTTGGTGATCCATACCTTTTCTTAATCAAGTATTGTTGAAAAAAATAAATAAAAGAAATTGGCCCATTTTCAAAAGTTTACTAATTGGAATAGGCTTCTTCCAACATCAACTATATGTTATTGAAATAAAATTACATCATTTTATTTTATTTTGATAAAGTTTACAAGGCAAAAATTAATAATTAAAAAACAATATCGTGAATTATGATTTTTATTTTTTTATTTTTTTACTTTGGAAAAAAAATAATTAGAATTAAAATAACATAATTGATCAAGCCTAAACATGAAGACAGCTGATATATGTTTCTACGCATAATTGCACATTCCGTAAGCACATACTGCTCCTCTTTTGCAGTTCTTGTTGCACCCACCGCAGTGATACTTATTCATCAAAGGATTCACACAGCTCCCTTGACAACAAATCTGTGAATACTTGCATTTTTTACCACACATCCCACAGTTTAAGCGATCTGTCAGCACATCAACACATTTCTTCTTGCAACAATCAGGTCCTGGACTCCCCTTAACGTGACAAATCCCTGGGAACTTATTGCAAGTGAGTTTATCATTGGGGTCTTTTTTCATAGCCAGAAAACGATTTGGATGCAAAGTACTAATGTCTGAATTAATATCAGAAGTTCCTACATTTTCCTCCTCATCATGGCCAGTATCATTCATTGCATGAGCAATGCTCATCACCAGAGCCACAGTAATAACAAGTACAAAGAAGAGTTTTAGAGACTTCATGGCGAGTACTAGAACAGTACTGTGAAGAGCTTGTTAATGTGAGATGGAGTTGTGAGGATGGAAGTGTGAGGGAGTAAGAATTTATAGGGGAGTTTTGTGAGGGGAGAGTTGACAATATGAAATTAACCAAACTCTTGCCTTAATTTGAACACAAAAACATGTCTACATAGGATGGATTAAGTTGAAATGAAGTCAACGGAAGTTAGGTTTTTCCATATCAAAGTTTCAAAGGTGTACAAGTATAGTGTATTTTTCCCTAACATAGATAGACTACCAATTAGCGACGCCCTAATTGCCGTCGCTAACCTCTTTATTGTTTTTTTTTAAAACCCCTCTTTATTGTTTTTTTTTTAAACCAATTAGCGAGGCCGTCGCTAACCTCTTTAATGTTTTTTTTTAACCATTGCCGTCGCTAACCTCTTTAGTGTTTTTTTTTTTTTAAAACCAATTAGCGATTGCCGTCGCTAACCTCTTTACTGTTTTTTTTTTAAAACCAATTAGTTGCCGTCGCTAACCTCTTTAGTGTTTTTTTTTAAAACCAATTAGCGACGACAATTAGGCCGTCGCTAACCTCTTTACTGTTTTTTTTTTAAAATCAATTAGCGACGGCCTACGTGCCGTCGCTAACCTCTTTAATGTTTTTTTTAAACCAATTAGCGACGGCCTAATTGCTGTCGCTAACCTCTTTAGTGTTTTTTTTAAAAACAAATTAGCGACGGCAAGTAGGCCGTCGCTAACCTCTTTGATCTGATCTGATCTGATCTGATTTGATCTTCTTTGAACTTCTTCGATCTTCTTTGATATGATCTTCTTTCATCTTCTCTGATCTTCTTTGATCTTCTTTAAACTTCTTTGATTTTCTTTGATCTTATTTGATATTCTTTGATCTGATCTTCTTTGAACTTCTTTGATCTTTTTTTATCTGATCTTCTTTGGTCTTCTTTGATCTTATTTGATCTGATCTTCCTTGATTTGATCTGATCTGATCTTCTTTGATCTAATCTTCTTTGATCTGATCTGATCTTCTTTGATCTTATTTGATATTCTTTGATCTGATCTTCTCTGATCTTCTTTGATCTTCTTTGAGCATCTTTGATCTTCTTTGATTTTCTTTGATTTTCTTTGATCTTTTTTTATCTGATCTTCTTTGATCTTCTTTGGTCTTCTTTGATATTCTTTGATCTAATCTTCCTTGATCTTCCTTGATCTTCTCTGATCTTCTTTGAATTCTTTGATCTTTTTTTATCTGATCTGATCTTCTTTGGTCTTCTTTGATCTTCTTCGATCTTATTTGATATTCTTTGATCTGATCTTCTTTGATCTTATCTGATCTTCTTTGATATTCTTTGAACTTCTTTGATCTTCTTTGATTTTCTTTGATCTGATCTGATCTTCTTTGATCTTATCTGGTTTTCTTTGATTTTCTTTGATCTGATCTGATCTTCTTTGAACTTCTCTGATCTTCTTTGATTTTCTTTGATCTTCTTTGATATGATCTGATCTGATCTTTTTTTATCTGATCTTCTTTGGTCTTCTTTGATCTTATTTGATCTGATATTCTTTGATCTTCTTTGATCTGATCTGATCTTCTTTGATTTTCTTTGATCTGATCTTTTTTTATCTGATCTTCTTTGGTCTTCTTTGATCTTATTTGATCTGATATTCTTTGGTCTTCTTTGATCTTATTTGATCTGATATTCTTTGATCTTCTTTGATCTGATCTGATCTGATCTTATTTGATCTGATCTTCTTTGATCTAATCTTCTTTGATCTACTTTTAACTTCTTTGATCTTCTTTTATCTGATTTAATCTAATCTCTTTGATCTACTTTTAACTTCTTTGATCTACTTTTAACTTCTTTGATCTTCTTTGATCTGATCTGATCTTCTTTGATCTGATCTTCTTTGATCTAATCTTCTTTGATCTACTTTTAACTTCTTTGATCTTCTTTGATCTGATCTGATCTAATCTAATCTTCTTTGATCTTATTTGATATGATATTCTTTGATCTGATCTGATCTTATTTGATCTGATCTTCTGTGATCTACTTTTAACTTCTTTGATCTTCTTTGATCTGATCTGATCTAATCTTCTTTGATCTTATTTTATCTTATTTGATATGATATTCTTTGATCTTCTTTGATCTGATCTGATCTTCTTTGATCTGATCTTATTTGATCTGATCTTCTTTGATCTAATCTTCTTTGATCTACTTTTAACTTCTTTGATCTTCTTTGATCTGATCTGATCTGATTTAATCTAATCTCTTTGATCTACTTTTAACTTCTTTGATCTTCTTTGATCTGATCTGATCTGATCTTCTTTGATCTGATCTTTTTTGATCTTCTTTGATCTAATCTTCTTTGATCTACTTTTAACTTCTTTGATCTTCTTTGATCTGATCTGATCTAATCTTCTTTGATCTTCTTTTAACTTCTTTGATCTGATATTCTTTGATCTTCTTTGATCCGATCTGATCTTCTTTGATCTGATCTGATCTGATTTTCTTTGATCTAATCTGATCTTCTTTGATCTGATCTTCTTTGATCTACTTTGATCTAATCTTCTTTGATATTCTTTTAACTTCTTTGATCTGATCTTCTTTGATCTTCTTTGATCTTCTTAGATCTTCTTTGATCTTCTCTGATCTTCTTTGATCTTCTTTGATCTAATCTGATCTTCTCTGATCTTCTTTGAATTTCTTTGATCTGATCTTCTTTTATCTTCTTTGATATTCTTTTATCTGATCTTCTTTGATATGATCTGATCTTCTCTGATCTTCTTTGAATTTATTTGATCTGATCTTATCTTCTTTGATCTTCTTAGATCTCATATTCTTTGATCTGATCTGATATTTTTTTATCTGATCTTCTTTTATCTTCTTTGATCTGATCTGATTTTTTTTTATCTGATCATCTTTTATCTTCTTTTTATTCGAAAATGTGTTATTGGAGATTTTATCCAGTTTATAAATATATAGCGATTTTGCTTTATATAATTTTTAAAAAAAATCACATTTAGCTACGGTATTTTGACCGTAGCTAACAAAAAAAAAATTGTAAACATTAGCTACGGCCCTAGTGCCGTCGCTAATATAAAAATTTTAATATAAAAAAAAAGTTTCATTGGCGGGATTCGAACCCGGGTCGCCTAAGTGAAAACTAGGTCTCTATCGGGCTGGACGGAAATGTGTTATTGGTGATTTTATCCAGTTTCTAAATATATAGCGATTTTGCTTTATATAATTTAAAAAAAAAATTCACATTTAGCTACGGTATTTTGACCGTAGCTAACAAAATTTTTTTTTGTAAACATTAGCTACGGCCCGCGTGCCGTCGCTAAGGTGTTTTCCTATAATTTTTTTTTTAAAATCACAAAAACATTAGCTACGGCTGTATTGCCGTCGCTAAGTTGTTTTGTTATATTTTTTTTAAATAAAAATCACATTAGCTACGGCCCTCCTGCCGTCGCTAAGGTGTTTTCCTATAAATTTTTTTTTTTAAAAATCACAAAAACATTTCTAAACATTAGCTACGGCTATATTGCCGTCGCTAAGTTGTTTTGTTATATTTTTTTTAAAAAAAAATCACATTAGCGACGGTATGTGGACCGTAGCTAACAAAAAAAATTTCTAAACCTTAGCTACGGCCAAAGTGTCGTCGCTAAGTTGTTTTGTTATATTTAAAAAAAAAAAAAATCACATTAGCTACGGTATTTTGACCGTAGCTAACAAAAAAATTTCTAAACATTAGCTACGGTCCGAATGTCGTCGCTAATCCTCGTATACTCGGGTTGAGTTGGCCAACCACGAATTGCCATGACAATCCTGGTATACTCGGGCTTTAATCCATGGATGATTATTTTTTTCATCCTATCTTCATTAATTTTTTAGGATGGGTCTAGTTATGAAATTTCACGGCATAAATTTTTGATTTTCCAAAAATACTCTCCAATAGACATACCTCCTTTTCTAGAGTTCATCAATTCATTCTCCAAGAACTGCAAGAGAGCATCGTTTGTTCTTGAGAATAAGGATGCAAATGTATCCCATGCTCTTTTGGGTGTGTCTTCATTTTCGATGTGTTGAAGGATCTCATCCTCGATTGTTGTCTTGAGCACATAAAGTGCTTCATTTCCTAAATTCAACAGCATTCTGCCTTGGTGGTGGCGCATTCTCACTACCGCCAACAACTTGCCACAAGTCTTATCCTTGTAAATATGACTTTATTCTTTTCTGTCAGCTCTTATAATTGTTATGGGTGAGCTTTGTAAGCCCACTAGTAGTGGCAACAAGATCTCCCATCGTGACAAGGTGCAACCTCTTTTGTGCTACCTAGTAAGCTTGGTCCCAGACCAATCTGCTTTATAGTCTCAAGCTGTGCACGAACGATCTCCGACAAGCAGCGTCTCACCAACGGCAACTGTGAACAGTGTTCAACCCATGAACAATGTCGCCTTCTATTAAATAGTACTGTAACTCCAGCGAACAGTATTACTCCGGCTCTGATACCAAGTTGTTGGTATTTGAAGGAGAACTTGGACTTAAAAAACACTGGATTTTATTGATTTATCAAAAAATGCTACAAACTCACACCCATTCTTGATTGAACTCGCAACTCACAATTAAGCTTATTTGCTCCTAAACCTTCATAACTCAACCTTCATCCCTATTTATACTAGTTCTAAGGAGGTGGAGGAAGTGTGTCGAATCTTAGATATTTCCAGAAAGCTATACATTTTTTACAATTGTTAGGATAATTCTAGAGCTTCTAGATTACATATGTTCTAGCCACTGGCCCGGACCAGAAGTAGTGGCCAGATGACATTTTCCAACCAGAGATTCTAGCCAGATTCAAAGAACCATGCTTATCTTCTTGGTTCTTGCTTTTCCAACAGATTCAAAGATTCAAAGAGGAGGAGAGACTTGCAACAGATTCAAAGAGGAAGAGAGAGGACGATGCTTATCTTCTTGCTTGCAACCCTTGTGTCGACCAAACAATTGCTCACCTGAATACAAAGACACTCGATGAGATCTGAGTTGGCCAAGCGAAGGTTTGCGGTGTCGTCGAGATGCGAGAGGCAGAGTCGGTAGCGGTCGACGAGTTCTTGGTACTCTAAGGTGAGACGAGCGAAGTAGATTCTCGGTGGCGATTGCCTTGCTTTCTTGGTTGTAAAACGATGGAGACGAAGTGAAGAAGGAGGAAGAGGAGGCGAAGTCCAGTTTGGGGCCGCCGCTTCGTTGTTGTTGCAGACTTACTTGCAGTTGCAGTGAGGAGATGAGATTGATTTTTTTTTTTTTTTTTGCGTTTTAGCTTCTAATGGCCATTTGCTTTTCATTTTCAGTTGATTGCGGTGTTTTAAATTGAGGCTTAATGATCTGATTCCTTATACAAATTTTTGGTGGAATAAACAAAGGCTTAATGATCTGATTCCTTAATGGTTGTTCATTTTGGATTAAATAAAAAACAAACAAACAAACCGGGTAGGCATGGTCCTGACCCGGACTGTCCCGGTTCCAAACAGTCCAGGTCGAACTGGGCCATGAAGTCTCTAAAATTTTTCTTTGTATTTGCAACTACCATGGCTTTAGTCATCAACATTGCTCATGCAACAAAT